>CM028226.1:45806145-46406145 GCA_016432845.1 Psidium guajava | reverse complement strand
TCTTCCCTTTGGGATTTAAGGTACAGGTATTTAAGTTGCAAGTATTTAAACTACTGTAAGTAAAAACCTCCAATGGGAGGTTAAGCATTGGCTTGGCTCTTCCCTTTGGGATTTAAGGTACAGGTATTTAAGTTGCAGGTATTTAACTACTGTAAGTAAAAACCTCCAATGGGAGGCTAAGCATTGGCTTGGCTCTTCCCTTTGGGATTTAAGGTACAGGTATTTAAGTTGCAGGTATTTAACTAATGTAAGTAAAAACCTCCAATGGGAGGCTAAGCATTGGCTTGGCTCTTCCCTTTGGGATTTAAGGTGCAGGTATTTAACTACTGTAAATAAAAACCTCCAATGGGAGGCTAAGCATTGGCTTGGCTCTTCCCTTTGGGATTTAAGGTGCAGGTATTTAAGTTGCAGGTATTTAACTACTATAAGTAAAAACCTCCAATGGGAGGCTAAGCATTGGCTTGGCTCTTCCCTTTGGGATTTATGGTGCAGGTATTTAAATTGCGGATGGACTTTGTCCTCTCCATTTTGGGGTATGAATTTTTTAAAATGAAATACAACGAATTGATTCAACAATTTGAAATTTGTGCGCGCTTGAGGACTCCTCCAAGCCGATTTTGTGCTTCCATAGGATTGACCATTGATATAGAGCTGCGGCTTCCTGACATAAAATAGAGTGAAGTGTTAGTATACAAAATATGTGCTAATCTGCACCTAAAACCAGAAGAGTAGAAAGAGTACTTATCTCCCATTTTTTTGGGAGGGATTTCTATAATTGATTTTCGCTCTCTATGTTCCCAATATAGAGAGTTTCTTTTGAATTAAGAGGGACTTTTAGTCACAGATCAGTTGAGAAACCGGTGGACAGCTTAAGAGCTTGTCTGGGCCGATTTTTGCATCTCGACGAGATTTTTGCTGTTGACGTAGAGATATCCTTCTCCTGACATAAAATATGGAAGAAAAAGGAGATGGAGAAAGTGTATACAATTTGTGCTAATTTGCGAGTAAAACCATAAATAAATGAATAAATAAAAACACTTAGCTTGAATTTGTTTGCTCGTTGACGAGGATGAACTCTTGATTTATATTGATCGATGAAGGAATTTGTGATGATAACCCCTAGCTTTAAACTCCCATCATCTTCAAAATTCTCTCTCTTTTGGTATTTTCTTTCTCTCAAAATTTTCTTCAATCTCCCAAAACTCTCTCAAACATCCAAAATTTTCTCTCCAAAAAATTCTCCCAAACACTTCAAATTTTCTCTCTCAAGAATCCCTTCTCAAGCTCACTTCTTCCTCCTTTTATAACCTACTCATCTATCTCCCATTCTAATTTTTCCACTAACTCTATCTCCCATTCTAATTTCTCCACTAACTCTTCTTCATTTTCATCTTCCATTCTCCATCTCTATCTCACATTCTAATCTCTCCACTAACTCTTCTCCATCTTCATCTTCCCTTCTCCATATTTATCTCCCATTCTAATTTCTCCACTAACTCTTCTTAATCTCCATCTTCCCTTCTCTATTCTTATCTTCCATTCTAATTTCTCTACTAACTCTTCTTCATCTCCATCTTCCCTTCTCTATTCTTATCTTATTTTCTCCATCCATTCTTCTCCAACTTCTCTTCTTCATCTCCTCTTCTTCATCTTCCCTTCTCTATTCTAATTTATCCACTAACTCTTCTTTTTATTATTTGTAAAATAATCCTTCAAGAGTTAGGTATTTGCACTCTAGTCCTTGAATTTTAAGTATTTACAATTCAGTCCCTGAAAAAAAAATATTTCTTTAAGTCCAAATCTCCTCACAATTTTTGACACACCAAAATTTACCACATGTCAAATTTAAGCTCATTTTTTGTCGCTGAAAATAATGCATAATTTAATTAAAGCCCTTTTGCAAAATTAAGTCATTCTGGGTATAATTGGGCCAAGATGAAAATTTAAAATATTAGAAGACAATGTCACAACTCATAAAAAGTGAAAGTTAAAAATAAGTTGACTCAAATTAAATTTTTTTAGGCCCGATTCGAGATTATACTCGTGAAGGAACACGTGAATCGAATTGGATTTTTCTGAATTTGCGATGGCCAATATGAAAATAGATTTAAAATAAAAATATTAACTATCTTTGTGTATTTTTTGGCCTCAAATGTTATTTTTCCAAAATTTTCAAATATTTTTGTTTTTTTTTTAAAAAAAATTAAAATATATATAATATGAAAAATTATTTTTTGGTCAAAATTCGTTCCCTAGGCTTGGCTAAGGTTCCCAAAGTTGATTTTTCAATTTTATGAATTTTTATGGATTTTCTATTAATTTTCGAAAATAAATAAATAAAAAATACGTAAAAATACTGAAAATATGAAAAATCGTTTTTTGGTCAAAATTGGTTCCCTAGGCTTGGCTAAGGTCCCCAAAGTTGATTTTTCAATTTTATGAATTTTTATGGATTTTTTATTACTTTAGCAATAGAAAAAATGATTAAAAATCAGGTGTCAACAATGAAGACGATGATTTCGCGTATACGTGCGTTGAGCGTCTGACAAAACGGGATCTCTCTAGCCTATTACCCCCTCCGAAGCGATGGTGTGTTCTCTGTAGTTTTTCTCTTGAACGTGAGTTTTTCAAATTGTCGTTCTGGATGAGAAACTGACGTCTCTCCCTTATCTCACGTAGTAACTACCTTTTTAAAAAACTGACGTAGGGGGCTTGGCTTAGATAACCCATTTAAACTGACGTTTGCCCCTTACAGATAACTGCTTCCCATCAAAACGGTTATCGGGCGAAACAGTTATCATGCAAAATTAATGTGCGGAATATAACGTTAATGTAATTTAAATGTCGGTATTTTATTAATGTGGGATCACAATTAATTATTTATAACAGGGACGACGTGGAGACGGTGATCCGCGCCATGCCGTACACGTAGAGGTAGTCGTCGAGGCCCGTGAAGGCCCCGACAACAGCCGAGGCGGGGAAGAGGAAGGGGTCCATGAGGACGAGGCGGGGGAGGGGCCCTCGGTGGAGCGATGGCGGGAGTAGGCTACCGTGAGGGGGAGGAAGATGATGGGCCAGCCGCCGGTCTCGAACTAGTTGGAGAGCCAGACGAAGGCGCCGCCACAGAGGAAGTAGAGGCGCATGAGGAGCGGGCTGCCGCACATGCCGAGGGAGAGCATGGCGCAGTTGAGGGCGAGGAGGAGACGCTCTCGCTCTCAATGGTATCCCCGATGGCCACGCTCAAGCTCTCGCTCTCGCTCTCCATCTCCCCCATCCCATCCCTTGGAGATGTTCAAATCCTTCGAAAAGAGTTGGCAATTGTCACTAATTAATAGTTCAAAAAGTTTAGTGAATAAATCGTCAGAACTATTCATAATTAATCTCAAAGTCAAAGCTTTCAAATCATTTAATTTATTTCGCTACTGATTTATGACCCTTTTTTTTTATGGGCAAGTGCAAATTAAGTAGACAAAACGTCTAAGAATTGTTAATAGAGCATCTATGTAACTTGGTCCTTTCCCACGTGCCTGAACCTGATTTTAATTATGGGAATACTTTTTTTTTTGGATCATAATTAGGAGAATTCAGATGGCTGCTTTTATTATGATTTTTTTTGGGTGCATATAAAAACAAGGAAATAAGGTTCCTGGAAATGCGGAGGATCAAACCAAATCTCAGGAGAAAGGGAAGTTTGCTTCGGGCTAGGGGGAAGTTACTGATTAGGGCTCACTTTCTTCATTATTGTATTTTAGCTTGTGGAACAATTTGGATTTATTGGCAAGAGAGAAAGAGAGTTGCGTGGGTCCATCATTTGATTCCTGGAAGTGGAGCTTCGACTTTCTTTAGCAAAAGCCTACGGAGAAGCAACGGGAAAGTGTGGTAGGCTCCGTTCCATTGGAGAAGAGTAATAATTCAAAAGTAGTTTTTCTAAATATAGTTTCTTGAAATAAATTAGGCAGTAGAGGGCATTTTGATCATCGACAAAACTTTACGTTTAAAAAATTTTATGGACAATGACAACATTTTTCGTGAATTCATTTTGATAAGTGATGCAGATCATTCTCTCTCTTTTTTGAAAAATATCTTTCGAATCATTCATTTTTTGTGAAATAAATGAAATTGTAAAGTGGAGTTTCCCTTCTTTCAATCAAACAATGATTCTTTCTTGAACGGGTGGCATTTGTATCAAAGAATTTCTCATTCACTATGCGAGGCGAGGATTGCAGCCCTCACTCGACTTGTCCTAGATCTGGGTGAGGCCATTGCGGCCGAGGGTGAGGGTCACAGTCCTCGGTTGGCCTTACCCAGATCTAGGTGAAAACATTGCGACCGCAAGTGAGGGTCACGGCCATCAGTTGGCTTTGCCCGGATCTAGGTGAGTCTAGCCTCGCCAGTTGCGGGTGACGCAGTCTTGCGCAGTTGGGCTAGGGCCCAACTACTCTCGCTAGCTATTTTTTAAAAAAAAAAGGACCAAAAATTACAAAGGCAAAAAGAAAAAATACATTAAAATGATTAAATAAATTATCAAGATATTATTAGAAATTGTCCATATCAGCATTAGCCGTGCTGGATAAGATGACTAATATCCACATCATTGATTTTCCGCCAAAATTAGTTGGATTGACTTAATTGGTAAAAATTGTTGAAAAGGTTTAGGACTGAATTGACAAATTTAAAAGGTTTAAAACTGAATTGATAAAAGTACAATAAATTTAAGAATTCTCGGTCAATTTTGGCCAACAAGTTATTAAAATCTCTTTTTTGAAAATATGACTAATGCTCGGTTGGGATGGTAGTCTTCCCATCCCACATATATTGGGTTATTATCGGAAACACATGCATCTGTGAGCCGGAGAGGGTTTTAAGAGATTGCACAAATGTGGCTTTATTTGGACTCAGATCTTGAATATGGAGGATGGACACACGCTCATCAAGTTTCGTTGAGATTGGAGACTATTATCTTAATCAATTCCTTGACATGGTAGTTGAGTCCGCTAAGAACTCGTGCTCACCCTAAGCTAAAAAAAATCAATGGAATGAGATTGCAACACCTTACCTAAAAAAGATCGATAAAAGCATGATAAATCTCAAAACTTGTATCAAATTGCAAGTTCATTTTAATTTTTTTTTGTTTATTGATAACTAATCCTAAAACTTTTAAAATTTATACCATCGAGATGTCGTTTAAATCTTTTGCACGCGGCCATTCTGGAGAACCCTTTCCCTGTATTTTCAAAGCCGTTTCAGAAACATATAACCAAGAAAAATTACAAGGAGAAAGCTTCTCTGCATCATTCGCTTCAGGGGTAGCCAAAATCTCTTTTGCGATGACGCTGAAAACAAGAGCAGTTCAGAGCAGTTCTGCTGTGGGGGAGAGAGGTGGTATTTGAAGTTCGTCACCCTCTATCGTGACGTGGCTTCAATAGTCAATTTAGAGCGGTCGACATTGAGACAAATGTTAGGTACAGGCGGAAGGGAAAAGCTGCTGCTTTTACCAAGCAGAGAGCATCACCGATATCATCATATGACCAGAAAGGAGCTACTAATCTATGAATTTCTCGCTGTGAAACTCTTTGTGTCGTATTCGCTTTGTGGGAGCACTTTGTATTTTCCTATTTTCCTTTCTTGATAGTTGTGTTTGACGAACGAAGTGAAGTTCCTCTGCATGAAAGTAACGGTAGTTCAAAGAACAAGTTTGGTGCATCTGCAAAACAATGATCTTTGACTTCTCTGTCACCATCCTGCAGGGTGATCTATCACCCTCCCATTAATGGTTGATTAACAGGGCCAGAAAGCTAGGAGTGCAGTATTTTTTCTAATACGAAGTCCCCAGTAATGTGTCTTGCGAGTAATGTGTCTTGCGTTCGGTTTTCTGATTGATTACGTGCACTTATTTGCTGATCGGCTGCTTCAACCAGCCCAGCGACTCCTTATCCTCGGCTCAGCTAGCACGACTGTATCAGACTCGACAAGATACGTTTCGGGTCAATACAGGCTATTCAGCTTCAATGAACAGGGAGAAACATAAACAAGAGAGCGAACGAATGTAAGAACTGAAGAGGGTATATTCCGAAACTCCCTGGCTTTTGTCATCGTCCGTTAGTCTCGCTCATCACTAGGTTGTTCTGCTTCTGCCCACAACAGAGTCTCTACTCTGTTCAGCTCCAACTTTTGGGGTTGCATTTACGAGAGAATCAAACTACCACATGACATTGTGGCATGCAGATATGCAGCAACACTAACAATCGTCAACTCCAATTTACAATTCTGTCTTATTTTTCCAACTTTGACTCGCTCTTTTTTCCAACTACAAATCAGTTCTTTTCTCTCACGTTGCGACACATCTACCACTAAAGACGGTAAAAAAAGGCTAGATAAATTCTGCTACGATGCAGATCACGAGTAGCAGCGCCGGGGAACGGTATGCAATTGCGGGCTGACAGCAATCGCCTCACGAATAATTTACAAGGCGCTCTTGTTACTTTCATGCGAACCCTTCTCAGGGCCAGAATTTTGACATACTACAAACAGTAGGCTAAGACATGTCTTTCGCTTGTTCACCTTCAAGGAAGGCCTTGTTGATGCGCTTCGGCCTCTTGCTGCTGCAGCTGCTGCGGTTGCTTCTTGTCCTTCTTGGCAACTTTGAATTCGCCGTAGAAGTACGAGGCAAAGCCCCAGAGAGAGAGGATCAGGGACAGGGCCTTCTCCACCTGGAACTTCTCCTGGAAGAATATGACGCCTAGGATCTCGGTGATCGGGAGGAGAACGGCGATGACGATCCCCGAGAAAAGGGAGGAGGAATAGAAGATGACTCCTATGGCTCCCAAGAAAAAGAACTGAAGGACGATGGCGTTCCACGCAAGCACCACGTAGTACCGGGCTTCTCCGAGCTCGTAGTTCCTGGCTTCACTAGGAATCGCCTGCGTAGACATGAGGTCGGTGAGCATCCTTAGGGCTTATTGCTGGAAACGAGGCGAAAGAAGAAGACAGGATTCCACGATTGCAGCTCGCACTAACATCATAAGTTACTAGCTAAATTGACCAGATGGAATCAATCACATGATATTACGTTGAAAAATGAAGGCGGAGACAGCAATTTATCTTTAGCAAGCCTGTTGTTATTGTCCTATCAGGTTGGCAAAATGCAGTAAGGACAAGGTAGTCCATCCCACTCCTCTATCATGCCTATGTCTCGGCAATAGCTGCTAACAGTCTCCTATAATAGACCAAACTTTCGTGTTATCCAAATCCTCCATAGGTCTTCAAATTTTACTTTCGATTGGAATCCTGCTTAGCTCAAATCTTGCGACCGAGACACTTTGATTTTTCTTTTCTTTTTCTTTTTTTATTTTGAGTCAAAAATCTATAATAGCCGAAACTTTTGTCGCAATTTTTTGAGATATGGATCGATAGAAAAGTAAAAGTTTCAGTCAAACACAAGCAAATGCCATTGCAAACTGAATTTTTATCTCTAGCTTTGTGAATCCTCTAATTTCTTGTGAAAATATGAACTTGACCGAACGAAACAAGGCAGAAACCGAATCAAGTGGAACCGTGAACGACCAGATCTGGCCCATATGAAGCTGATTCATCAACCAGAAAAACCGATTTCTAAGACAAAAATGGTGGAAACCACATGAAAACCAAGTGAACTTTACATGAGTGATGAATCTAAGAGGACGGGTTTACGTTGAGAAAGAGAGAACCTGGAAGTCCTTGTTGACCAGCATGCCGACGGTGCAGAACACGGTGGCGAAGAAGCACATCACCAACTGTATCTCTAACACCAGCGAGTATGTGATCGCCTGCTTGGCCTTCTTGTACGTCAGCTCCACCAGCGGCAGTATGAACCCGTACAGCGCTGCTGCCCCGAGCGTCATGAAGAACCCCGCGTAGTACTCCCGGTTGGACTCCCCCTCCGGCCGGTCGCCGCTCGTGTGCATCCCCAGCACCGCCGCCCCCATCGTCAACAGGAATACCGAGTTGATCGAGTACGACGTGAACAGCTGCCTCACCAGCAGGAACGCAAACCCAGCCGTGAAGGCCAGCTGCGTCGCGATGAGCAGGGCCAACGTTGAGACGGGGAGCCGCGCCACGCCGTACGCGTAGAGGTAGTCGTCGAGGCCCGTGAGGACCCCGATGCCAGCTGAGGCTACGAAGAGGAAGGGGTCCATGAGGACGAGATGGGCGGAGGGGCCCTCGGCTGCGCGGCGGCGGAAGTAGGCCGCCGTGAGGGGGACCAAGATGATGGGCCAGCCGCCCGTCTCGAGCCAGCTGGAGAGCCAGATGCGGGTGCCGCCGCGGACGAAGTAGAGGCGCATGAGGAGCGGACCACCGCACGTGCCGAGGGAGAGCATGGCGCAGTTGAGCGCGAGGAGAAGGGGCCTCATGGTCTTGCCCTGTGGCGCTTCCATGGTTTCCCCCAGGAAAAAGCTCGCGCGCGCTGTCTCTCTCTCCCTCTCCCCCCGATGCCTTTGAGATTGTTTCTAGTTAAGGTTCCATCCGTTTACCCAAAAAAGGAAAATTGAAAGAAAAGAAGCAGAGAGACCATCAAGTGTTTTGAGCTCGACTGATGATCAGGAGGAGCAGGGAGCGCTCGCGGAGAGGAAAGCAATGGTGGGGTTGAAAAGGAAGTGCGGAGGAGAGAAGCAGTCGCCTGAGTTCGTTTTACTTTAAGCAAAGGCTGTTGACCAGAGTGGTGGATCTCTACGGAAGTGGGACATTAATCGATGACGAGGGATAATTAAATGCGAAAATTAAAAGATGAACTTATGGGACATTAAAGGCTCTCGTGGCAAGGATTCTAATTTGAAAAAGTGATTTCGATTAAAATTAATTTTTTTTATTTTGTTTTTTGAATGAGTTTTGAAAAGTCAAAATGTATTTGATAACTGTACAAAATTTTTATTTTTGGAATAGAAACATGTTTAGTAGCTGTATGAAATTTTTGTTCTCGAGAATAATTTCTCTTCGCAATTTTTGTTATTTAAGTCAGACGATTATGTAGTTACTTTATGAAATGTCATCATACTTTTCGAATTAATTAAAAATTAATTCATATTGATTTCTTATATAACATAATGCATATTGCACATAATATATTTTTTTCGTGTTATTCCGTCTAATTGCCGTATCATAAAGAGTCGTTTTAAGCTTACAAAAGGAGAGAATTAAAAATTAATTCATATTGATTTCTTATATAACATAATGCATATTTCACATAATATTTTTTTTCGTGTTATTCCGTCTAATTGCCGTATCATAAAGAGTCGTTTTAAGCTTACAAAAGGAGACACCATATTGGGTTATAGTGTGATTTCAAATTAGTCCATGCTCTCCCAAGCCTATACCAATTGCAACGAGGGAATATAAGATATGATCTTAGTGTGATTGATGGCATGTGTATGCGTACATGTAAATGGAGTCACCACTAATCTTTGCGGAAGGTAGATTGAAAACCTTATCGAGTGATTGGGAGAAACCGTTTGATTCTATGCAACTAAAAAAATTTAAGATCCAAGACTTGGTTATGTTGGTATTTCCACCGATGCCTTTTGGCACGAAAGTTGAGTCCTTTCTAAAGGTGTTTCATGCAAATTTTCAATTTATTTTTAAATTATGAGGTAAGCCAATGCTAAGTGTTCGCGTAGTTTTTTTTTTTTGTATTTTTTCAAAATTTTGTAAAACTATTCTAAGTCTAAAGTATTTGAATATAGGCAAATCACAATCAATGAAATTAAGTGCGCAATCAAGCAACCATAGCATTGATAAATCGCATCATAAAACCTCATGAAGCCTAAGGGCTTAAAGAAATATGGTTCAAGTTTAATTTGTTTATGATTTTCTTAAAAAAGAACAATATCCATAAAATCTAAAGAATCCAAGCCCAAATTTATGAAAATGAGGTCAAACTAGCATAATCTAAGCTTCTTCTATTTTCATGGATTTTCTAAAATGTTTCTGAATTTTTAAAACTTTTTCCAAGTTTTTCGATTTTTTTTTATTTTTCTTTTTATTATCTTATATATTTTTTGAAAATAAAACCTTGTTCTGTTGGTAATGAGACAACTGAAAGGGAAAAAAATGAGAGATGTAAGAATCATTCTATTTTGTGATTTTCAAAAGTGATTCTTTTTTTCAAAGTCACCTTTTGATTTATTTATTTATTCTTGTTTATACTTCAAAACTGTTCATGAGAATCAAATTAGAATTAAAATCAGAATAATTTATGTTACTGAATATGATTCTTATCCTTTTTTATTTTGAGAAATAGAATTAAAGAATCGGAATCGTTGCCATATAGGTTCTAAATTTCGGTACATTCGCACCACCTTTGCTTCAATTTTACGTAAATTTCGGCCGGGTTTATAAGATTTTGTGTGATATTAAATTTTTTTTTCTTCACGATAGGTTCTTAATGTTAGGGATGACATTATTCAATCCAGGCCATCCAATTCAAAATGGACGGCCCAGGTTGATCCACATCAACTTTTTAAAAGGAGGGAAAAATTTCGGCGGGAGTTTTAAAATTTTGAATTAATCAATCTAGGCCGTCTATTTTTGAATTGGACGACCCAGATCCTTTATGTCACCCCTAACATAATTTCACTATGTCAGGGGATCCGGATCCCTTCAGCACTAAATGATGAAAATCGAAATCCACAACATCTCCGAGTCCCCTCCCTCGTGCCCCCCAAATTAGACAAAGCACACGGTCAAACAAAGAAAAAGGCAAAGCACGTGAGAACAAAACGTTCTTTTCAAGGAGACGAAGACTCAAAAGCGCGTTTCGATTCCCGCCGTGGTCATGACGTTTGCCAAATTTCCAGGCAACCTGAAAGTGGTCGCCATTTAAGTCGAAACGAGTTTTGGGATTCGCATTTTTTCCGGACAGGTTTGATTTGTCCGGTTCTGCGTGGCTTATGCTCCGGGACGATGGCGTTGTCTCGTCTGAACAAGAAGAACGGGACAAGAATTTCGCGTCAAACCTCAATAATTTTTAACATTTTTTTGTTGTCTTTTTTTCTTTCTACTAGGCCAGTGAGGGTCTTTAGAGCTCGCACGCCACTAGGCGAGCCGGCTCGCCCACAACCGCATCTCGTGGTGGTCTGGGTTCATGAGCCGTGGCCGCAAGCTAGAGTAGCCTCACTGGGGTCTCGTTGCCCCGGCGAAGGCAACCATGGCCTCGCTAGCCGTAAACTTATAAGCATGCGACATATTTACTTCAAATTTTGAGGCAAATGTGTCATGCGGATATAGGTATGTTACAACAAAAAGTTTGGGTAAATGTGTCACATGAGTATAAGCTTGGACATTAAGATTAATTAAAATAACACATAGGTAGATAAAAAGGCACATCACTTTATTTATTTATGACCGACAATTGTCGCGTTCGTTTTATTTATATTTGGGAGACTAGTCGAGTGGCATCAAAAGGCAACCGGCCGCCCTACTCGATACACAAAAAAAAAAAAAAAATAGGGACAAAAGTCCCAACCAAAAAACTCCCACAACCACCTGACAATTACCCTCCACTAAACATTAACTTGCGCCGTGCAAATCTCCCCTAGCTACTTTACTGGCGCTACGTAGTCAAAAGGCAAAGGGCCCATGAGCCCGCCCTAGGTTGTCCTCCAAAACTCCGACGATAGCAATAGAACGATGTAGGTTAGGCCCCACATCTAAACCTCCGTCCACCCACAGCTGACGGATGACTCGAACATACTGAAGGTCTGGTGTCTTGGGGATGAAAAACGGCGTCACTTCCCAGGTGAAGTGCATAGGTACTCCAGAAGATAGTGTGAGATTGAGAAGGCTAGTCCTATTACTTATCTAATAATAAAAGGGTGAGATAAACTCAAAAAGTTAATCTTTTCTAAGTTGCCTTGCACCGAACCCGTCCAAGCCCAGTTTTACTATTCGCATATCAATTTCAGTAGCTGAATCCCTCGTGTGCAATATCCATCGCCTCAAGGCTACCTACGTTCACCCGCAGACCAGAGTTTACAGCCAACCCCAAACCACTGACTTTCACACTTCCTCTCGGTATTTCATAATCGAATCCCACCTCACCCGAGTCCATTGCACAGTTTCGGTCCAACTGGGTCCGATGTATACCTACCTACCAAAATCGACCACGTGCGCACAAAACTCTCAGACCCAGACAGCACCAACCACGATTTTCAGGTTCGACCAGCAATTGTGCATCGCCCAGTCTACTGCATCTCGGCTCCCATTGCCAAAATTAGAAGAGGACGTAGAAAGACCAACTTGCCCTTAAGCTTCGCCACAAGTTAGCCGAGCTTGCCGATTGCCCTGAAGCTGCTGGTCCTTGAGTACGTCACAGAGTCGAAGCAGAGCCGCAAAAAGGTCGTGCTCATGGGAGACATGACCGAGGAACTCCCACTAGAGAGAATAAGCAGGTGGCGTCTTTCTTTGGTTTCTCATTTCTCGCGTGGGCCAAGCCTTGAGGGGGGGTTCTTCAAGAATTTATGGCCGGGTGAGTGAACGGGCTTTGCTGCCTGTAGTCACCAATTGCACACGAGGAAAGCTGGCTATTTTCTTGGGCCGGGCTTATTTTCCTTATCAGGCCCACTACGAAGGGCCGGAGTTCTGGTGATTTGGAATTTTCAGTCAGCCTCACTCCAGGAGGCGTCGAGCGACCAAAGGACTGCACTTGGGTCAACCAGAATTTCCTAGGTAGGTAACTGGGCCGAATTTCTGATTAGGCCCGCCACACTTGGCAACGGTCCTAGTAATGGATTGGATCCTAACCTCTGTCTCTCGATCATCATTTTCCTTTTCGGCCCATCAATAAATCAATGTCGTCGTTTTAATCGAACACGGCTCAACTCAGTTTTCTAATCCATTTTGTCTATTCCTTAATTAAGTAGAACTATCCAAAGTGGGGCATCACATAATTACGTTAGATATCTTAAAATTTATCAAAAAAGTGCAATTATGTCATAATATGGGCTTTATTAATTATTATTGTAATTATTAATTGGTCTAATAAAGAAAAGATATATACAATTTTCTAATAAGTCTAGTATGGGACCGGATCGTATGGACCGAGTTAAACCTTACCTATAATAATGGGATAGGTTATAAACTTTATAAATAAATGTCAAGTCCCTCTTCTAAACCCTAACACACAAATGACCTCACATAAAGAGTTGTTCAGGAAGCGACATGTGAGGGGCAGTCTTATTAAATCGAGGAGAAGCTCTTGAGTATTGAAACGTCAATATTTCATGTCAAGAACAATGTATTCCAAATCAGGTGCGTAAATTCCTCTACTTTACAGTTGTGATTTATAGATCTAAACGTGATAATTTTGGATTGCTGTTTAAGGTTAACAATCGCTGCTTACATCTAAAATTTATCAAATTGATGTAATCGAGTCTTTTTGCTAACTTCAACCAATTTAGTTAATGAAAATTATTGACGTGATATTTTTATATTAATTTTCAAGACCCACGGCGTTGACGTGGCCCAGAAAAAAATTTTGAAAATTTAAAACAAAAAGATAAAAAAAAAATTGAATATTAGGTTTATCGGGTCCACCTCGGGGTCAATGCTCCAGCACCGAGTTGATGCCCTGCTCGGTGCTGAGTCCCTTCCGACTCGGTTAGAATTGAGCTTCCGCACAAACTGAGGTAAGGAATTCGAGGCGCGAGGTCTTTTTGGGTACTGAGGGTGAGGATTGTGATTTAGGGATGGCAAGAGCGAAGGCAAAGGAGGAAGATGAAGAGGAAGATTGGGGTTTCCATGGTGGTATCTTCTCGTAAGCTTCGTTAGGGGAGGGTTTTGTAGAGTTGAGATTTGGGCTCTGGAGGCATTTTTCCGGTTCCGCCAAAGTTTCTATGAAGTGAGAGAGAGACCTTTTGGATTGAATTTGATTTGGATAATGGAGTGTTCAATTCACCGTGCGAGAGAGCAAGGCAAGCGTGGTCGATGAAGGCGGCCAAGAGTCTCGGTGAGCACCACTTTTTTTTTTTTTACCTCACTTCGTAACCGACACTTAGCTCGGTTCCAATATAATCTCGACCGACTCGGAGGGGACTCATCACCGACTCCGAGCCGGGCGTCAGTGGGGCATCGGATGCGCATGCCAAGCTTTGAGGATATCCGACGAGGGTCGTACCCGAGAAAGAAACGGATGTTTGGAGCTCCAAAAATGGTGAACCCTAGACAATTCTCACGTAATTAATAAGATCTGAATTGGTGACCTCTTTTCGTTTAACTGGACCATCCCCTAATACCACAAAACTATGACAAAAGTTAGCAGTGACCTGATTACGGCAACAAGTAACACCAAGAAAAGAAAAGAAAAAAAAGATACTACACAAATAGAACCTTGAGTTTAAGCATTATTATGTTATAGAACACCACAGCAACCTTAAAATGAGCTATCTATGGTCACAAGTTGCTATTGTCCAGTTCCACAATTAGCCAGAAAAAAAAAATGTTTCCGCCAGTGCCCTTAGCTAAGGCCTTGGAAAATGTCAAATGAGTAAAATCTTGACAACGAAATTGCTAGGGTTCGCAGCTAGAGCTAGATTAGGGCCACCTTAATAGGGGAAAAATAAATCAATGCAATGACACCACAGGTATTTGAATCGTCTGTTTTATAATTGACTACTTAAACTAATTTTTATTTCAACCAAATGTCTCAATTTCTCAATCTGGCTCGACATGAGGTATGAGATCAATAAATTGCCACATCTTACGATTTTACTATTGTGACTTGCCTATTCAGCTCAAATTATGCGCAATTGCTAGTGTGGATCCCCTACTCAAGACAGATTATGCCATTTTCATTCAGATGCCGGGTGACGAAGGAAGAGAGCGAGGGTTGACTTTAGTTATCTTAGTCGCCGAATATGTCTCTACCGACGTGGCATTATTCAAGAGGCCATATCGAATGATCGTGAGAACAAATTATGACTATTTAACAATGTTAGCGCCACGTCGGCATTTTTCGTTCGCAATTCCAACAGAGGCCTTGCATTAAATTAAATTTAAAAATTTGAGATACTTAATTGAAAAAAAAAAGTTACGAAAAACTTCCTTGACCATTTGAACATAAATGCCACAAAAGAGCATAGGAGGCACGGATGTTCGTTTACCTAATTGCATGCTTATTAGGCATAGACTTGCAAGCAATTATCTTTTTGATTCGGCCCTTGGATGTTTTTGATCTTATAAGGCATTAGATTTCTAATTCAGGCCCTCGAGAGGCATTCTAGTTCTAGCCCCAAAATGGGGGCCTGAAAGGATGATCTGAATGCCAATATTAGAAGTGTACACTTGTGTTATAAAGAATTTCATAATTAATGCGGGTGCTGGTTAATGTTAGAAGGGAGCTACTAGTCTGACAGTTAGTTATTTTTTACTACACGATCTCTCAATCCATTAGTGTTTTATGTAAAACACGCGGTGATGGCGTGTGGATTTCCGTCTGATAACATTGTCAAAAAAGTATTTTTAATGCTGGAAAAGTCTCCTGATTCTGTAGTCACATTGAAAAAACAATGCAAATGCGTAAGTTGTGCAAATAATAGTTATTAAGTTGGTGCAAAAATTATTCATACGTAAACTTTGATAATTTCATAGAAGGTCTGATAATTTATCAACAAATTACGGGGAACTTATTCAATTAAATACTGAATAAATCAAAAGAAGCTTAAGTGTTCCCAGCACGACCGCGATCACAAGTGTTGGCCCGTGATATTTGCAGCTAGAGCTGACAATTTGTGTTTACACATCATAATCGTGTCATGTTGAATTTAAGTACACCCAAATAGCATATGTATATCAATAACATAGTAGGTTTGAAATTCAAAGGGTACACTTATTAAGCATGTTAAATATTATTATAGACGTGGCAAAACTTATCATATATAAACATTTGAAATAGATTTTAATCATTGTCGTCAATCCAAAGAAAATGGACAATAAATGAGCACAAATCCAACAGAAAACAACTTTAACAAAAAGAAGACAATTTGTCTGTTGCTCCATATATTTCACGGAAAATAAATAATTTAAAAAATATTTTTCAAAAATTGATTGCTTATATTATTTAGAAAAATTAGTCAACAAAAAACATTGTCATTATCGATAATAAACTATACCCAACTATTTTCTTAGGTAATAAAATAATTTTATTTATTCATTCTTTAAAGTAATATAAATGATTATTTAAAAAAAATATTTTCTAAATCTCTCACTCCTCATCAAATGGAGATCACATCAAACTTTCTGTGCATGGCAAACTCACGTCAGAACAAAAAAAAAAGAAAAATAAATACAATTCAGTCCAATTAGCAACCTTAAAGAAGGAACACACACACATGGCAAATACGATCTTTTCCCCACAAGAACAAGGTGTTGCAAGCTCGTGGCCACCAAGAAAATCTCGACGCTGCGCACAGTTCAAGGCCAGATCGAGTTTCACAGATCAGCAGTTGCTGTTACGTCCCGAACCGTCATGGCACGAACCACTGGTTGGCCCAGGTCCGCAAGAAGCCTGAGCCCCAGCACCAACTATACCAACCCCAGCACCAGTCACGGCACCACCCGCTGCCTGAATTTCTATGACGTCCTCTATATCGACTGACGCCGACTGTTCTCCACACGGCCCGGTCGTTATAACCTCGTGGACTACTTCTTGTTCCTCCACATCCACGCAAGCAGCGGCTGCTGTTGTTGCAGGGACCATCACCGGCTTCTTCTTCTTCTTAGCCAAACAGAAGATCCCCAGTGCGAGGAATGCCAGAATGAAGACGCCACCTAGCGACACGCATACCGCGATCACTGTGGTGTGGTTCCCTCCTCCAGAGGAAGAAGGTAGTGGAGGAAGAGCCGAGGATGATGGGGTTAGTGATCTGTGGGGCGGTGGCGCGCCATAGATGGGCGGTTTGTAGACATTATTTGGAGGAGGTGCGAGATAGGATGAGGGTGGCTTGCTGTAGGGTGGTGATGCTTTTGGGGGTGATGATTTTGGTGGTTGGATTGCACTCTTAGTGGGGCCTGGTGCACTTGCCGGCTTTGTCGGCGGTTGGCCGATAGGAGAAGTGGGAGAGGAGGCCAGTGGTGTTTGCGGCGGCTGGGAGCCAGGTTTCGGTGTTGGTACTGGAGGTGGAGTTGAATGAGATGGCGGTGGAATAGGACTGTTAGTGGTAGGAGTTGGGGTTGGGGGCGACGTGAGATTAGGCGGTGGTGCAGAGCTGGGGCTCGGTGGTGGATAGGATGGCGTGGGAGTCGGAGCTCTGCTTGAGTGTGGCGGCGGAATTTCATGTGGTGGTTGCTTATATGGAGAGGAAGGTGCTGGAGGAGTGTATTGCATTGGTGATGGTGCACTTGGAAAGGGAGAGGAAGCTGGTGGTGATTCAGGATAAGATGGTGGTGGTGATGGACCTGATGGTGGTGGCTCATGGTGGTTTTTGGGTGGCGATGTTGGTGGGTTGGGGTGGATAGGGTGGTGATCATTGCATGGTGGTGGGGCCAACGTTGGATGGTTGTGGTGTTGAGGAGGGGGAGGGCTGGGATAGACATGTTGATTGTGCGACGGCGACGGCGGTATCTGGCGATGGTGCGGGGGAGGTGGTTTTGGGTGGGAATGGTGGGGAGAGTGTGGCGGTGGAGGTGGCGGTGACTTTGGATGGATGTGGCGATGGGCTGGTGGAGGTGGAGGCTTTTGATGGGCATGGGGGCTGTGTGGTGGTGGTGATGACCACGACACTGGCGATGGTTTCGGTGGGTGAACATTACGGGGACTAGGCGGAGGAGGTGGAATGCCAAAATCAAATGCTGGAGTTGGGGGCGGCGGCGGCGATGGTGGAGTGGCAAAGTCGCAAGCAGGAGGCGGCGGAGGAGGAGAGTAGTATGGATAGCTCATACTGTGATGGTCTAAAGTGATAAAAGAAAATGTTCTTTTGATTTTTATCAACAAGTGCAATGAGAAGGACGAGCAATCAATGAGAGAAAGGGACATTATATAGACCTATACGAGCTAGTTCTATAGTTAACCATGAGATCTTAAGCTGTTTCAAAGCTGTTCAATCATATTCAACGAAGGTCGCTCAAAGATCCGTAGTTTTTCCAAGTTTTGTACTCCCACTAGGAATACAATTGGATTTCAATCCAATGAGAAAGAGACTATAGGAGTTTAGAAAAATCCCACGAATATTATTGGGGGTTGGTGTTACCATACGATCTTGATTGAAGTTATTGAACTCACAACGTAACGAGCCCGTGATGAATTTGATTAATTCGAGCATCGGTTCTTCCTTGCTTGGTCAGAAATGCCCTTTTCAAATTCAGCGAAGAATATTGCATGAACCTACCAATTTGAATATGGACATTCAATATCCAAATCGAACACGCCAACCGAAGTGCGAGTAGTTGCCTCTTCTTCTTTTTTTCAATTGTCGAGGGGGAAAGAATGTGACCAAGATGTTGTTCCCTGAAGCCCCTCATGATTTCCAAACGTGATTAAAGAGAAGGACGAAGAAGGTCAGAGGCTGAAAGGAGAGCTGACATTTGCTTGCATTTATTCACTTAGTCCATGGGAAATTCAAAATGCTCGGGGATGGAAATGAGGGAATATCTACAATACCTGGTTTTAATCAGATACAATTTGAAGGATTTTGTAGATTTCTTGATCAGGGCTTAACAGAAGAACTTTATAGGCGCGCATGACAACGTTTCTATTTCTCTGTTTCTGTTCCAAACCTAGAACAGAAACTCGTTTGGTAACGCAAATCTGTTTTTCTATTTTTGGAACAAAAATCTGTCTCAGAAATAGATTTTGGCCCAAAACCAGAAACAAAAAACTTTTGTTTCTGGCAGAAATAGAAATCTATTTCTGTTCCAGAATTATTTCTGAAACAGAATGGTTGTCATGTGCGCCTTAAGTTTCCAAAAATTGAAGATACAGATCAAGAAATTGAATTTCAATTATTTGTGGAAACATATCAATTGGTAGAACCTTTGATAAAAGAAAGAGATGCTGTATATGAATTCATTTAAGGCCTAATAAGTCGGCCTTTAGAAACAGACTTATTCCTACCAAATGACGATCATTTGAATACACGTGTGGAATGTATTTTAAGAATCCTACTTAATATATCATTATTTATTCATAACCGATAGATATATTGATAAGTTCGAAATTTTAGACCCTTTCTTGGCGATCTCCTTGTATGGAGATATTGATCGATCCCTTTCATTGGTCCATCCTCGCGACTGACATCAACACGATTGTGCAGACCATAAACTTGAGAGAAGGTAACAATTGACTTCCACGGCATTAATGAAGAACCCCGACATGCTTGGCGGCGGCAACAATAGCGTGATGAGTCAAGTGTAGGTCCCAGAAAAAGATGGAAGGCAGTGCATGCACGAGTCGTACACATCCACGGCTCGCGAGAGGTCAACGAAGATGGCAAGACCAATAATAATCCAAATGGGGAAATAATTGCAACTTGAAGAGCGCGCAACCTCTTCCAGCTTTCGTTTCAAAAGAAACCTCTTCGAGCTTTAGGAAAAATGGACCCCAGATGTGATATAAATCATCACACACATGCCTTTCATAATAGAATTTTTAGAGTAAGACTTGCCTTGCGTGTCTTATTTGGACCAAAATTGAGGAAAAAATGAACCTGTCTAACCCGATTGTTCTCTTTCCTATTGCTTCTTGTTGTTCAAATCGAAGAGGTGTATCCCAACACGTTACATGATACAGAGAATCTAAAATGGAATATCCAAAGTTATTAGCATAAGGAGTTGATATTTGGTTAATCTCATCTTCGATAGCTTTAATTGATTAAATGAATTAAATGAGTTTTTACATGTGCAAATCTTCTCATCGGGCCATTTGCTCCCGTCGAAAACTAAGATTTCTTTTGATTTTTTTATAGTCTAGGAACACAAGCATGGTGATTCGATTATTAGGAAGCCCATGAACAACCAACAAATTGCATGAACTATTCAAATCGGGCCATTTGGCTTATGAAGGTAGCTGGTGGGATTCGAACAGATGACTTCCGGTTCTTGAGCTGGAAAACGACCTTCTGCCAATTCTTGTAATCATTCATCCATGGGAACTTTGTTTCCATAAAATGTTAAATATTGTCATAAGTTGAATGCTATAAGCGCCTTTTTGAACACTATCTCGTGTGAAACCCCTTAAGTCAAGCCATCAACTTGTCGGCCTCATCCACGAGATCGCAATTTGGATTCCAATCGAGGGCAAATCTCTGAAATTATTGAAATTAGTGTCTTGGTAGATTTCTTGCATTTATAGTTCAATTCGAGGGACGCTGGTCATGTGATAACGAGTAACGTCTGGCCAATTTTGATTCTTTTGAACGGTTAAAATGATGTCGAGGAAGTTCAGGGCAAGTTCAAGTGCATGAAAGGTATCCTGTTTGATTCCGTAAAGAGTAACGCGCTACCCATAATCAAAGTCTGTGCTATTTGTAAGTGGGCCTAATTCCCAAAAAAAACCCCAACTTTAACCTTTGTCCCAATTATACCCAAAACTTTTTTTGTCTTATAAAAAAACCCCCAACTTTGGGCCCAGTACCTAAAAAAATCTCAAACTTTAATCTTTGTCCCAATTATACCCAGAACTTTTTTTTGTCTCATAAAAAACCCTAAACTTTCATTTTTGTCCCAATTCTACCTGCCTAATACCCAAGAAAACCCACAACTGTAGCTTTGTCCCAATTCTACCAATCTAATACAAAAAAAAAATCATAACTTTATCATTTATCTCAATTATATCCAAAACTTCTTTTTGGCTCATAAAAAATCCAAAAATTTTATTTTTACCCAAATTATACTGCAGTTATTCTTTCATTCATAATAACCATTAGTTAATCATATACAGCATTACCACATTGTTAAATAATTAGACCTCAGCAAAGTTAACACGAAAAAATCTATTAACTTCTTTTATACTGTATGCTTCTTCTACACATTATCGGGAAATACAGAGCCATTTAAAGTGATGTGTTTCGGATTATACCCAGCACTCAACAGCCCAAAAATGGCTAGTCGTGGAGATTTGATTATCTAAATAAATAATCTCAAATCTTGCTATTCTTGAAATCTACTGATCTTGCTATCTTTGAAACCTATTGTTTTTTAATTTTAAAAATTTATTGGTAAGTTTGATGAAAAAATTCAAGCAACGTAAAATTAACTAATAGTAATTATAAACCGAACGCGTGGTAGAATTGGGTCAAAAGTAAAAATTTGAAATTTTTTTATGCGATAGTTTTTTTGGATATAATTCGGACAAATGCTAAAGTTGAGGATTTTTCGAGTATCAGATCGGTAGAATTGAAACAAAAGTAAAAATTATGGATTTTTTATGAGACAAAAAAAAGTTTTGGATATAATTGGGACTAAAGCCAAAGTTGGGGGTTTTTTATGAGACAAAAAAAAATTTTGGGTATAATTAGGACTAAAGCCAAAGTTGGGGGTTTTTTATGAGACAAAAAAAAGTTTTGGATATAATTGGGACAAAGGCTAAAGTTGGGGGTTTGTTTGGGTATTAGGCCTTTGTAAGTGTGATAGCTCTTTATACATCCGTACTTATGAGTTCTTGAATGGATCTATCCAGCTATCAAAATAGGTCATAACCCATTTCTTAACGAGGCTTGCTAGCCTGACCGTCAAATGCCAGCCACAAAAAAAAAAAGGAATTGTGAAAGAAAAAAATTGATGGTAAGCTTAACACGCTTAGTACCGTGTGCGGTCGGGCAAGACTTTTCCTTTCTTAACACATGTATGATGAGTTGAGTGTTGTATAGGTTAGTTATATTCAATAAACTAGTTATAAATATATTTAAACATAATACATATTGAGTCGTTGTATGAGTTAGTAATATTTAATAAATCAACCATAAATGTATTTAAACATAATACATAATAGGTTTAATAAATTATCCAAACATCCTTGCAACTGCTATTCGCTTGATCAAGATGCATTATCCTTCCTGCAATGGGTTCTAACATGTCCATCTGTTCCTATGAGGGGGCCGAGGTTTCCCAACTTCATCATTGCATCGGTGAAGCGGCCGAGTCGAGGCTGTAGGCGTTCACTTGGGAGTTGATTGATCTACACTTGAACAGCTGTTGGTTAGAGTGCAGAAGGCCCTCGTACGCACTAGATTCTTGTAGTAGTTGTTGTTGAACACATCACTGTAGATCGACATTAGATTGTCATTGACGCACGGCCCAGTTTGTTAGGTGATTTGATTAATGCGAATAATAATTCACAAAGAAAAAAATGAATTTTTGGTTCATAGAAGTTTTAAACTTCACCAATGATTTTGTAAATTACATTGCATTCTTTCTAGGGCGGGTTCATAACCAGACAATCAATAGTTCTAATCCATTACTCTCCAATAACCCAGAATTATTCTAGTTTTACTTTTCAAAATATTTTGAAATATGTGAGAGATTGTTGGATTTTCAGTAGTTTCGAAATATTTGATAACAACAGCTTTGAAAGTAATTATGATAGCCCTTAAAGTCATCACCCTATAACAGCTTTGCAACAGCTGTATAACAGCTTTCTAACGATCATATAACAAATTCATAACGATTTCATAACGTTTGATTTATTTCTTCATAAACCCTTCATTATTTTATAATGGGTTTGAAACTGTTTCTTAACGGATATATTTATTTGAATAAAAAATCGAATTTCAAAAGACAGTTTCGGATACATAGAAATAAAAGAGACTATATTTTCTTTCTCATATTTTTCCTTTCATTACTGGGTTATATACATAACGTTGTTCATGGTTCTTCTAATGTTCAGTACAGAGTGTAGAAAAAGGTCTGTTATATCTTGTGAGGATAGCTGCTAGAAGCTTACCACACCGAGTTTTGTACTCCAAGGTCAAAAATTATCCTTAAGAACAGTACTTGCATGCCTCTAATAATTGACCTTACTTTTCTCATATTTTTCAACATATATCCAACAATTTTTATTTTTCATATCATCTAACATTTTTCAATAAGACGTACCTTGCTCGGCCTATCGAGTGAGTTCTCGAGAGGGTGGCCATTTCTTTGGTAGAAAAGCCCCTTTTCAGAGAATCCAGATATGAGAACCATGAGGTCTGAGAATGGGGAAGGAAGATCGGTGTTTGCAGCTCTCAAGCTTGATGTGGTTGAATCTCTCCTGCCTAATTATACGGTCTATTTAGGTATGAGAAAAATATTGCATGATGTCATATTTACCTTCTATCTAATTGATTAGAAAGGAATAAGACTCCACTTGGAGTTACATTTGAGCCGGAATCATCAATTAATGCTTCGCCATGGGCATGGAAAGTATATTCTTTGACAATTGAAAAAATCATCAAAAAAGTTTTAAATTGTCAATTCAATCCTTTTTTTTTTGTCAATTGAGTTCTAAATCTTTTGCATTTATACCGATTCAGTTAATCTAATCAACTTTGGCCATATGGTGCTAACATGGCAATTTTTCATAATATTTTGATATTTGTTTCAATTTTTTTATTTTTTATTTTTTATTTTCTTTTTCTCCTTCTTCTCGCCGAGTGGCCAGCCAAAGGCAAAGGCCTTTAAGGTCAACCTCACCAGTTTTGGATGAGCTTGCCCTTGCCAATGGTTAGCAAGGTGGCCCTCGCCCATGGCCAATTACCAATCCAACAATTGCCTGGAGGAGGAAAGAGAAGAAAAAAAAAGGAATAATAAACAAAAATAGATAAAAATTTTGAAAAAAAATATTAAAATATGAATACAAATTGTCACGTCAGCTAAAGTCAGTCAGATAAATTAAATTGACATAAATGCAAAAAGTTTCGGACTCAATTGGTAAAAAAAATATATTTATGATTGAATTGACACTTGCAATATATTTAAGACTTGTTTGGTAATTTTTCCTTCCCAATATTACCTTGTGACCAATAAATATGGATATTCTCGAATTGTAGTACTAGATGGTTATTAGAATATTAACTGGTTTGTCACACCATGTTAAGAAGAAATGCGTGAGTTTGTCTATAGATTTTTGTTTCCTTCTCCATTGAGAGATGATCAAAAGGATACCTCATGTTTTTGCACATATCAAAGACATCTTACAGCACGACGGAATCACGGGCCGCGACAGCTAGGATATCGGCACACGAGGCAATTCCGGGGCATTGTTTTTCGATCCGAGCTAGTCTTGCCGTTGTCGGTCGAGTCGAATCCCCTGAGTGAATTTGCATTGGGCGTTGCCGTCTTCTCGGCCGTGAATCTTTCGCTGTCATCTAACAACTCAGAGCCATCACAACCCTGTTCAAACCTTGATACCATTAGTAATTTTTTGTCGACAAACCATTAAGCTTTCGTTTCGACCTCTTTTGCACCCTCTCTGCTTGAACAAAGTCTCACAGAATCAGGACAAAGTGCTGATCTATAAAGCGACTTGGATACGTTGGGTCCCGGGCCCAGCCTGGTTGAGCCTGGGCTGGGTCAAGTCCAATGGCCTTAATGGGCTAGCCCACGCTTGAATTATTATTTGTGGATTCGGGCCTAATTCAATGATTGGGACAATTTTTTTTCCCCTCAATCACATATCACTTTCCTTAATGACAATAACTATTTGCTATTATCCAAACTCAATCCGAACTTCACCTGGCAAAACAAGTTGAGTTGTTCAGCGTTTCGCGACAACGACGTGAATGTGCTGACTCCACCCTAGCAAAAAAAGCCCACTTCGACGATGACAAGAACACAACACCCCAACGATTAGGATAAATTCCATGGGAGAAGTGGATAATTGGGTTTTCATGATCAGTTAGGGCTTTGCACATTTAAATTTGAAAGTCACAAAGAAAAAAAAAATCATAAGCTAAGTACATATTTATCTATTTATGAAATGTTATCCATGGTACCATGTAGCTTTTTACACTACCAAGATGCAGAGTAGAGGTTGGGTACAAGGTAGTATGACTCTAAAATTCTTTCTTAATATAAAATGATTGTACTTTTTATGAGCCAACATTCCAATTGCTTATCATGTATCACAAAAAAGATAATGGAACTCTTTTCAACTATGTTTGATTCAGCTTTCTCAAAAGGAAAATTGGGTATTTGGCAAGATTTTTTTTAGATCCCTTTGGTTAAATGCTAGCTCAATTCCCTCACCGATCTTCTCTCTCTCTCTGCTTTGTAATTTGACACTTCATTTTGCTTTGTTTGTTTTTTGACCTTTTGTGCTTTTAATTTTGCTATGCTTCTTTCTCAATGGATTTGGAGATTAATTGCCGATATGAATGATCGAAGAACGAACCACAATGAATGAAAGATCAACAGAGTTTAAGGGGGCAGGTACATTATTGTTTATCTAGACCATTTTGCTACATGCTAGTGAAATGAAATTATGCTGAAGTCTAAAAATTAGGACGGGGATGTATGTATCATAAACGTCTGAGTTTCCATAAACGAAAAACTAGGAAGGAAGAAGAAATCAGACAACTTCAAAGTGTAAACATTATGGAAACTCAGATGTTTACGATAGATACATCCTCGTCCTAATTTTTAGACTTCAGCATAATTTCATTTTCCTAGCATGTAGCATAATGGTCTAGACAACCAAAAATGTACCTGCCCCCTTAAACTCTGTTGATCTTTCATTCATTGTGGTTCATTCTTCGCATCATTCATATCGGCAATTAAGCTCCAAATCCATTGAGAAAGAAGCATAGCAAAATTAAAAGCACAAAAATTAAAGAACAAACGAAGCAACACGAAGTGTCAAATCACAAAGCAAAAGAAGAAGAAGAGGAAGAAGAGGAAAACAGAAGAAAAGAAAGTATACAAGATAATGAAGGCTTAAAGCCCTAAATAGAGTACGTGGAAAGTCGGGTATCGGCTTTGTCAACATCGGGAAAAAAAAAAGTATATTACAGTCCCGTGAAAAACAAGTGTCCACGACCATGCGGAGAACGACAAACATCGTCTCACGGATCGTAACGTTACCGTGAAAAACGATGCTGTACTCGATCCATGGGCACGCTTGGCTGACCAGGAATGCTTTGGAATGTTTCAGACGCTTGCTTTGCTGCATCCAGAAGTATCTCGGTTTGATGCCACTCTCAATTTCTCCATTTAATATCTTCTTTTGCTGGCGTTGATGGATCTTGTAACATAAGTGGCCAATCCCCATGTCGGGCCACATTTACATTTACCAGCGGGGGTCTCAATATGATTAAAGAATCGCGAGCCTCAACAGGTAAAAAAGAACCTACTTGCAGATCCCTCGAGGCTATCCTGCAGTTAGAATACATGGGAAGAAGAAGAAGGGAAAAAGAAATTTGGAGACAATTTGATCCAAAAATTATTTGTGTCATCGTTATTAACTTAAAAAATTTCCTAGACTGGTGCAACGCAAGAGACGTCCACGGCCGCCCAAACGTGGCCACTCAAAGCTGCAATCGACTCTCTTTTTTCCCTTCGTGCTTGTTCCTCCCCCCAGCTGGGGTTTTCTCTAGCCGCCGCCTGGCATTCTCTTAGCTGCCCCCTGAGGGACCCCTCCCCATCTACCTCTCTCTCCTCCCTTTCCCCTCTGCCTCTTTCATAGCCTGCTTTTCTTTAATGTTACTTTTGGTTGTCTCTCATTTCTCTTCTAATTTGCTTTGAGAGTTTATGTCTACAAATAAATTTCTACGGCGATCTTGAAGGTATGTGAATACCAATTCGGTCATTCTTCTAATCGACAACCAACAAGAACGATGATCGTGATGTGATGTGACTCCACAACCTCACCAAGGACCAAAACTAGGCTGCTCTCCTCTCTCGATTTCGATTTGGGTCCATTTTTGAGGGTTTTGCTCTCTCAAGCTAGAGTCGATTTGATTAATGTTCTTTCAATATATTGATGTTGATGTCTCTGCAAAGCAATGGATGCGAAGAAAGAGTCATGCATACATGGAACAATTATATACAAGTCCCAATTTAACTTGGAAGTCCCCCAAGTTTACCAAACCTTTTCAAGATGCATCGCCTCCATACCATAAGAATACAGAGAGCTTTAAAGATTTCTTTGCCAAGAAAATAAAGTTGTGGCCAAAGAAGTTTGGCAAATTGATCCAAGTGTACCTGTATATTGGAATTATCCTTCCTCAAAGGGAAACATGACAAGCATCCAATAAGCCCTGGACTATTTTCACCAATGAAATCAACCATCATACACATCGATGGAAATGGATTCTCAAGATCCATGGGGAGGTCTCTCAAGATCCCTATGAGCTCGATGGAAATGGATTCTCTAAGCCATTAGGACTATGTTAGGTATAGCATGTTGTTGACACCTAAATTTTGATTTTTCTTTAACCATTTGTTTTCCATAAAATCAAGATTTAAATTTTATTTCCTACCAAAAATAATTTCAACATTCATATTTAATTTTTTGATAATCATGCATTACATTTTGCATCTAATCGAATCGGCAATAGAAACAGACTTGAACTAGTCGTGCGGACATGGCCTATACATTTTGCATATTTATCGAGTCGACAATTGATGGCTTTAATTGAAAGATTTAGAATTTAATTAGTTGGAATAAGCCTATAATACATCTAGGGTGGCCTAAATCAGGCGTGGGTACTCCAATAAGGAAGTTGAATTTTTTATGCCTTTAGTTTGTTGACCCGAGATTCGAAGGAATCAGCACAGCCCCATGATATTCATGCATGATCGTTTACTTGTTGAGCAAATGCTGGGATATCAGCTGATTTTGTTGAGTAAAAGGTGATTTCAACGTGATTTTTGGAACCGCATGAAATAGGGCACACGTTCGTCACCTTTAAAAGGGTGACTTCGCTCGCTCGACAGGAGAATTCTGCAGAGCCCCACTACGGCACAGGCCAAAAAAAAAAAAGTGAGCAGAGAAGAGTGCTGAGAAAGAAAGGGGATGGGCAAAATTTCATTCTTAGAATACGTTAAAAAAAAAAAAAAGGGTGCAAAGTGAGAGAGAAACGTTTTCCGATAGAGAGTTCACGAGCAGGAGTTGAGAATAGGGGCGCACCGCTTGCAAATGACGGCTTTTTTTTTTTTTCAAATTAGGGTTAATAAAAAAATTATTTACGAAAAAGAGGTGAAAAGAAAGCCATTTATAAAAATAGGGACCGTGCGGTAGTAGCTCCGTGCGGCAGTATGATTGCCCCATGGGCCCCTCAGCGGCCCACGGCCTGCACACAATATTTTTCTTTTTTTTTTGTCACTTATATAACAAAATTTTATTAAGATATATCTAATTATTTTATTTAGTATGTAGATTAAGAAAATAGTCATAATAAAAATTATATAATTCAAATTGTAATAATTACTTTATATGTAATTGTTATAATAATTCAAATTTTGTTAAAAATTATATGTAATTATTTTATTTAGTATGTATTTAATAATTTTTTATTTATATAGATTTTTAAATATAAATTATTTTTACTTTTTAGCTTATTCGTATATCATAACTATCAATAATTAATTAAATTTTTTAAAATATGTATGCAATTATATTTATGTAAATAAGTTAAGTAAAATTACCGACGAGGCATGTGCGATAACATTTTTTTATATCATTTTTTGTAAGTGTTTTTATAATTTTTTAAATATATCTTTGGAAATATAATGTCATTTCTTTTGAATATTTTTTATAATATAATTATCAATCATTAATTGAAAAGTTTATTAAGATCCATGTAATTAATAATTTACTATGTAAATAATTAATAAAATTAGTCATAAAATAATATCGGTAAGATATGTAAAGATCACATATCTAAATTAAAAGAACGTGGACAAGTTTAATAAATTAGTACCGTCGCATGGCTGCATTTTTTCTTAAACGTGGACAAGTTTATAATTTTTCTTAAATTAATTTGTAAATATAAATTATTTTTCCTTTTAACCTTATATTTATAACATAATTATCAATAAATAATTGTAATTTTTGGTAATATGTACGTAATTACTTTATTTAATATGTGAATAAATTAATTAAAATTATTCAAGAGGCCGGTGCGATGGAATTTTTTTTATTTCATATATTTCCCTTTTTTATATAAATTTATAAATATTAAAATTTTCCCTTTTGAAGCTTATTTTTTTTAAACATAATTATCAATCATTAATTAAAAATTTTATTAAGATCCATGTAATTAATTATTTACTATGTAAATAATTGATAAAAATATTCACGAGGCCGGTGCGGCAGAAGTTCTGTAATTTCTTTTTTTTTATGTCTTTTTAATAATTTTATATTTTTTATATGACTATGTAAATATCATTTTTATATCATTTTTGTACATGTTTTTATAATTTATTTTTATATATATTCGTAAATATAATTTTATTTCTTTTGAAGCTAAATTTTTAACATAATTATCAATCATATTTATATTGATAATTAATTATTGATAATTATGATATACGAATAAGCTAAAAAGGAAAAGTAATTTATATTTAAAATTTTATATAAATAAAAAATTATTAAATACATACTAAATAAATAATTATTACAATTTGAATTATATAATTTTTATTTTATGACTATTTTTTATTTACATACTAAATAAAATAATTAGATATATCTTAATAAAATTATGTTATATAAGTGACAAAAAGAAAAAAGAAAAACATTGTGTGCAGGCCGAGGGCCGCTGAGGGGCCCGTGCGGCATTTATAGTGCCGCACGGGCCCGTTTCCGTAAATAATTTTTTTTTCACTCCTTTTTCGTAAATAATTTTTTTATTAACCATAATTTGGGAAAAAAAAAACCTGCAAATCAGCGACTGTGGTCCGTACAATCCGTATGATTGCATCTCACGGACTCTCGGTTGCATAGCATCTCCAGGCAATCCAGCGACCATCCAAGTCAGCGGTCCTTCATCGCTTTCCGACGTTGTTCCTTCATCCCGCCGACCAAGACTCCCGACGTGGGGACTTGCACTGGTGCTGCTGCTCGATGCCGACCAGCTGCGTCGACGGGGCACCATACTTCTGCGTCTTCTTGAACAAATCCATGCCTGGGAGTCCGAAGTCTCTCGGTTGAAACTGTGGAGCCCCCTCAGTGAACATCAGTGGTCTTGAAGTCCTCTTGGCGTGACATCCTGCCATTAGCCCATAAAAGAGAAAAACTTTGTTTTCCTTTGTTGACAGGAGACTTTTGTCCCATCATTCCATTATCTTGCTCGCCAGAAAGTTCAACAATCCAAGTCCCAGCGAAGAAGCATCGTCTGCAGTCTCGACAAATAGCACCGGCGCCACCATCAGGGCCAGCACGTGTCTTCCCCTCCCACCCCTCCCTCCCCTCCCAAAAACCCAAATCCTAATCCGCAAGCCATCCCGATCCATCAAATGTTTCAACGGGAAACGAAACTCTGAAATTGTTTCAGAATATGTAAAATTCGATTTGCTCGAGTTTCATTTCTTGTTTTTTTTTTAATATTATGTGAATATTGGATGATTTCCGGTTAGGTAAATTTTATCGCAATATGTGATAATTGCCCATTCACATTTTATTGATATCTTTAGCATGTTTTATAGATCAAAAAATCGTCTAATTAAATAGGTAGTTCTCTATTGACAACAAGCAGAGTCGGATTAATCTCGACCCTGAGATTTGTTTCGATAACGCGAAGATCAAGATATCTAATCTTAACCATTATATTTGATTCATCGATCCAATTTGTCATCTAATTCGAATCAAAAAAATATTTTCAGAAAGATAATGCATTATATGGATGTATTTTGATTAGTTACCTAAAATTAAAAAAAATACCAAAAAGACTTAGAAGATAAAATTTCTTTCGAACTTTGTCTATCCAATCTTGAACTAGGAAGATAGGTAACCTAGAAATCCTATCTCATTGGTTTGGGCAATAAATCAAATTGTTGAAGATTGCATCATTATCTAATTTCAGATAAAAGATTTGCTAAAAAATTATAGGAGTTAATTCCAAATATTCAATATAATCTTTTAAAGACTCACGTCAGATTTTCAACAATTTTTTTTTTAATTTCGGAAAATTCATTCAAAAATACAAAAAAAAAATCTCATTTATATAGATCGCATATAGTTTATAACAATCCATTTATTCATGTTGACTGAGCATTTTATTTTATAAGTACATCATATAGACTTAGTTGCATAACAGTCATGTCATTATCATGCCGCATCGATTAGCAATGTCATACGGTTTTGCCATGTCCTTAAAGTCTATCATACTATATAGATCGTCATGTCGCATTATTCATCATGTTGTTAGCCTTAACACGTCATGAATGACGTACGATGTTCGTACGTCATTTAGAATTATGTCAAGATTCATTCATTTTAGGCTAATAGATTTAGTTTAGCCTACTGTCACATGTCATTTGGTTTTAATTCATGTCATTTTTGCATAACATGCAAGTTAGAACTTATGTTGTTTTGCACGTCACTAAGATTAAAAAAAAATTAAAAAAAATTCATCGTGCATTCATTTCATATTAGGACAGTCTTCACTTATCATGTTCTTTGAAAACAATCACATTCATTCATGCATTCATTAAATAAATAATAATAATTACACCTTTCGAACTTTAAATTGGAATCCTCGACAACTCGGATAATTTTCATTAATTTGATATCGAAAGGGCATTAATAGAAATATTAATGTAACCAAGTCATCGAATATAAAAATCTTTTGTTCATAGAAATAAAGTATTTTTCCTGATACTTTATTTAGATTTATAATCAACCCACCTATAATGATTAATGACGGCTCCAAAATTAAAAATCATTTGCACATTAATTACTTGAACCAAAGTTTTGATTTTATAGGACTTGGGAAAGTCTAAGTTAAACTTAGTCAATTTAATTAACCTAATAATCCATTAACCTGAAATTCTTATTTTTAGGTTGCGACACATGTATTGATTTCATGTGTTTTACCTGCATGTATTTGATTTTTGGATGCACTCTATTTTTATTGGTTGTGATTACAAGGCTAGATACTCTTATCTGTATGAAACCCTAGATTTTAAAACTCTCCTCATCTAAAAACATATGCATGAAATCAAGTTAAGAAAATCAATCAAACATAAGTACTGAAAGAGCATCAATGGCAATATTGTCGTAACTAAATTCCCGATTTCCAATATCTGATTTTGTTTGAGTCCTACGATTTTTCTCATCACCCAACGAAGTTTCCAATTTATCTTTCTAAAAATCAGTGGCGACTTCAAAGCATGTGTACTTGTGCATATGTCACTCGATCACACTAAAATCGAAATCGTTTTAAATTTTACCGTCGTGCAAGATTAAGCCTTGAGAGAGTCCAAATCGACCTATAAATTGCCATGGATTTTTAGACATGGTAATCACCCCTGGAGTCCTCCTTCCGCTCGTCTGACATTGCCTCCCGGCTTTGATTTCGACTGTGCTTTTTCCGGGTTGTAGCATCAGTGCACTTTACTCCGCAATCTTCCAAGATTCGATCGTTTGACTTGTTCAGGCATGCTTTCCCATTAGACCGCATGCGTCCATTCATATGGTGTATTCACAGCACCCGTTACTCGAACACAAATTGAAAAGGACCAAGACGTTGCTAGCGTAGTTGTGCGGCTATTCTAATTTGGTAACGGCGCAAGGGCAGCCAAACATTTGATTGTGATAAATTATTTGTCGGGAAAGCCTGCCTGAATAGGACCAGGACGTTGCTAACGAGTCCATTGAATCGGAAAGGGATGAATGATTCAATTATATATACAATAATCCATGAAAGGGATGATTATGATATATCGGGCCACATCAACTAGTGCTTGCTTACTAGACTGGCTGGACCTCCTCCATAACTAGTTTTGGTGCCGCTACCTATGCTTGCTAACGTCTACTCTACACAGTGCTAAGGAGTCCATTAACTTTTATGATGAGATTTAACGGTTTTATTAGGGTAATTTTCTTAGATGGCCTCTGGATTCTAAACTAGTACAGAAAGAACAATAACAAAGAAATTTTTTGTACAGTTCTTTTTTGGTGGCCGTCAGGATCACAATAGATCAAATTCTATACAGACCCCCACCCCCCCAACCGTCAAATGTAGCTTTTGATCATGTTTATTTTACGAATCCTCTAAATTCAATCGGAAGATTGATATTAGAAAAAGTAATCTAGTTAATCTGCAACGTTGAATTGGAACAAATAAATCGTTTCACACTCCTAAGCAATCTTTCCATTGTTTTATTCCTTGTTTCAGCGTGGGAGCCTTCTCTAAATTAAAAACTCCATGGCATAAGAACTCAAGTGGGATTTGACAACAAGAAACGTGTTCGCAATTAAGCGAGATTCTCAATTTTCCCTGGGAAACCGCTCACAAGTCTTCCGGTTTCCTTGGGAAACCGCATGGCGGAGACAGCAAATTTCGAATTGGGAATTGACGTCATCAGGATCGAGACGTCAGGGAGTACTCAATTCGAACTAAGCTTCGTGTTTTGACCAAAACATGTGGGAAGTGGTTGACTTACCTCTCGCTCAGGGATGAGCCTTGATTACGGCCTTCGTCTTCCTCCATATAAATTCCATGACCAACCACTGGTCCATCTCTCTCTCTCTCTCTCTCTCTCTCTCTCTCTCTCTCTCTGTGCAAGTATCGTCGCTCAGAAATGGGAAGCATCGACAATGAACGAGAGGGCATGATCTCCAGCCAACCCTTGTTGCCGGAATCGTCCCCGAACGGCGAGAGCAAGGACCGGGAGGAGGACGACAGGGGGGACCTCAAGACCAGGGTCTGGATCGAAACCAAGAAGCTATGGCAGATCGTCGGCCCCGCCATCTTCAGCCGCGTCTCCTCCTACTCCATGAACATCATCAGTCAGGCCTTCGCCGGCCACCTTGGCGAGGTCGAGCTCGCCGCGTTCTCCATCGCCAACACCGTCATCGTCGGCTTCAATTTCGGCCTCCTGGTTGGTAACCAAACTACTACTCACTGAGATTTTTTTTTTTCTGGTCATGTGAATGTTCTGGCATGTGTCTTAGGGGTGTGTAGCGGGTGAGATAAGAAGCTATTAATTTTGTTCATGGAAATTTTTGTGCGGCGAAACGCAGCTCGGGATGGGGAGCGCGCTGGAGACGCTATGCGGGCAGGCCTTCGGGGCGAAACGGTACCGCATGCTCGGCATCTACATGCAGCGGTCGTGGATCGTCCTCTTCTGCTGCTGCTTCGTGCTGCTCCCCGTCTACGTGTTCGCCGCGCCTCTCATGAAGCTGCTCGGCCAGCCCGAAGACGTGGCTGAGATGACGGGCGTGGCGGCGGCGTGGATGATCCCGCTCCACTTCAGCTTCGCCTTCCAGTTCCCGCTCCAGCGGTTCCTGCAGTGCCAGCTCAAGAACCCGGTCACCGCGTGGGTCTCCCTCGCCGCCCTCTCCTTCAACGTGCTCTTCAGCTGGCTCGCGGTCTACGTGTTCGGGTTCGGGATCGTGGGGCTGTCGGTGGTGCTCGACATCTCGTGGTGGATCATGGTCTTGGGGCTGTTCGGGTACACCGCCTGCGGGGGGTGCCCGTTGACGTGGTCGGGTTTCTCGACGGAGGCCTTCTCGGGGCTCTGGGAATTCCTCAAGCTCTCGGCGGCTTCCGGGGTCATGCTCTGGTGAGTGGTGAGAGTTCGTGTTCGTTTTTCCCTCTCGAGTTTCGAACTCTGTTTGTCGTTTGTTCCATCTCGCTATGTCCTAACCTTAAATTTTGCCTACAAGGGTTTAAAAAAAGTGATTTTTTAACTGGGGTTTTGGTTTTGTTTGATCGAGAAGCTTGGAGAACTGGTACTATCGAATTCTGATACTCCTCACCGGTTACCTACAAGATGCGACCGTCGCGGTGGATGCTTTGTCAATCTGGTACGTCTCATTTTCATGTGCTCCTTCTACATGGGGACACGTTATGGTCTGCTTTCGGTCGCACGAGATATCTCGAGAAAAAGGGGGTTTGCTTTTGTACTCACTTTGGCTTGTTTTCGTCCACATGTTGCAGCATGAGCATTAATGGCTGGGAGATGATGATCCCACTTGCTTTCTTTGCCGCAACGGGGTACACCTCTCCGCCATGCCTCTCAGTTTCGAGCTAACAGTCAAACTTCAAGACTAGGGAATGAGATATTCACTTTGGTCCTACGACCGTTTTCCTCTAACTTCGGTTAAAAATCTCCCAGGGTTCGCGTGGCAAACGAGTTGGGCGCCGGGAACGGCCAAGGCGCCAAGTTCGCGACCAAGGTTTCCGTGGCTCAATCGACTATAATCGGCATCATCTTCTTCGCTTTGATCCTGATATTTCACGACAAGTTTGCGTACATATTCACGTCGAGCGAGGACGTCCTTGAAGAGGTCGATCAGCTCTCCCTCCTCTTAGGAGTCACGATCCTCCTTAACAGTGTTCAACCGATCCTGTCAGGTGCTGTTCCTTAAGAACTTACATTAGTAGGTGCACATAGAAGTCTGATGATACTCGCCTGGATCTTAAAATAAAAGGGGCTTGTGTTAAACTCGAATCTATCAACATTGTCTTGTTTAATTCATGACAGGAGTAGCCGTTGGATCGGGATGGCAAGCGTACGTTGCGTACATAAATCTAGGGTGTTACTACGTCGTTGGGCTCCCGCTCGGATTACTTTTGGGGTGGTGGGCTGGTTGGGGTGTCATGGTACGCTCTTCACCTAATTTTTTTTTCCTTTGGTTAAACAAAAAAAATTCATTCATTAAGCAAAATAAAACTCAAGATACTCAAGAGGTATATGGAAGGATTTCAAACCTAGCAAATCTCAAATAACTGCATAACGAAATACAAATAAACTCTTATCCATTAAGAAATGATGTCTCCATAAGTATTTAATGGTCACTCACAAGATCTAATGATGAGCACATACCGAGCTCTTGACCTGATTTAAGTGTCATTGGAATCGGGTATACGATGATTCACAATCTTTTTTTTTTTTTTGGTGAAGATCTAATGATTTGTGTGTGCATCTTTCAGGGCATGTGGGGTGGGATGATATTTGGTGGCACCTTGATCCAGACAGTGATCTTGGCGATCATAACAATTCGCTCAGATTGGGATAAGGAGGTAAATCTACGCGACCATAAATATATACTCGTCGACATGCTCTCCGTCTCTCTTTCTCTCTCCCAACAACAATTTCATTGAAAATCTCGTCACGATGGTTTCATTCAGGCTGAGAAAGCTGCCGAACGGGTGAACAAGTACTCAACCCCGAAACCCGAAATCGATGAACAAGAGGACAGCGCCAACAGAGATAGCCGCGGCAGCTACACCCGCTCGCAGGAGTCTATTGTTGGGCAGATGAAACCTTAAGGTGCTGTCCAAGTCCACATTATAGTTAGCCTCCATGGTAGGTGCAAGTGAGCAACTTGGTCAAGCAACAATTCCATGACAGAACATGGGAAGGAACATTTTGGTCTCGAGGGAGTAGGTTTTGGAAGTTCTCATCAGCAAACGTTGGTCCCCGATTTTGCGCAACTCGCCCATCATTTTCTCTATTACATAACCATTCGTGATGGGGTTATTGCATATTCAATTTGACGGGAAAAGTTGACAAGCATCCTTGGTCTTTGTTTGTATCATTTGACCTATTCTATACCTTTAACTTGGGTCACTGACTCATTCTTCTGGCCATCTCATGGATGGTCCGTATTTGCCTGCCAATAAGAATAGTACTAGAGTTACCGCAGCTGGTATACTATCGGTTTACAAACGATGCAGGATGTTCTCTTAGATGTCCAAATAGACTCGGCACTCGAAATTTGTCACACCGCTTTACCAATTGTTTTAACATATGAGTCTTGGGTGCATTTATTTCACCGAAAATCTCATGCTAAAGAAAAATGCTTTTGAAAAAATTAATTTTCTGAAAAATACTTAATTTTCTTTTGTTTGGTTATCTACGATCGAAAATGTTTTCTAGTATTTTGACCTCCTTTGGAAAATTATCTCATGACTTTATCTTAAAAGAATTCAAAATTTTAAATTATTTTTATTTTTATTTTTTCTTCTATCTCACTGGTTGCCGAGCATCCTCGAGCTCATCGGGCCATAGGTGTGAGTCGGCAAGGTCGCTTTGGTTGGCCATTGACCGTCGCCGAGGCCTAGCAACTGGTTGAATGATTAAAATAAATAAATAAATAAATAAAATAACAAATCAAGAGGAGCAATTTCTAAAAGTGTTTTCACCTATTTAGATTGGGAAATTGGCTTTTTTAATTTTATGCATAAATATTTTCATTGACGGAAAAATAATTTTGATTGACTTGTTATTCTCAACGAAACGAAAAATGATGGAAGTTTGAAGAAAGAATTCCACAAAAAAAAACACTTTTCCAAAAAAAAAAGGCCATTGATATCAAGAACATAGCATAGCAACTGCAAGCGGCCGTAATGGGAAGGGTAGTTGCAGTAATGATGACTGAACCTAGGTCATATTATTCCTTTTGATTCCGATGATGTCAAGTGGCCATACATTTAAATTTATGATAGAAAAATTATCAATTATCCAAAAAAATTTTAAAACTATAGTGCTTTTGTCAATTTAGTCTCAAACTTTTTGACAATTTGGCCAATTGTATCTTATTAGATAAAAATCACTAAGTGGAAGTTAGTTATGTTACGTGACATGGTCAACGTTAACGTGGATAATTTTTTAATTTTTCTTAAATGAAGTTTATTTTATTTTGATTTTGTCTTTTCTTTTTTCCGGTACCCTCGTTGGCACAATGAAAAAAAAACAAAGAGAAAATAAAGAAAAAAAATAAAAAACTAAAAAATTAATTAAAAACTTCAATTTTTAAATATTAAAAACATTTCGTGTCAACGCCGATCGTACCGCATGGACGATCGACGTCCACATTAGCAATTTCGAACTAATAGGATGTAATTGGTAAACCGTCAAAAAATTTAAAAATAAATTGATCAAATTAAAAGATTTATAATTAAATCAGACCGAATACAATAGGTTAAGGAATGTTTTTGATAATTTTTCTCCGCTTATGTCAATAATGATTATACATTTGATCTCAAACAAAGCATCTCCGCTGGTGACATGAAAGTTTAGCCCGATGGCGATGTAGCACGATGAAATCTAGCCCACAATAATTGCAAGAAATATATAAAATGGATCTTTTAGAAGTTCTGCTTGGCTCCCTCCTGACAGAGCCCTTTGAATGATTTTCTCATACGGCAAAATCCCTCCAAAATCACTTTTCAAGAGCGCCGACGCACAGTGCCAACTAATCTTATGCTCCCAAAACCAACCGGTCAAATGTAATTATTCTTTGACAAAAAAAAGTAATTATTTAAAAGTTGGCATTAAAAAATAAAAAAAGATTTCTGTATCGTAATTATTGCAAAATAGGGAATAACTTTGGGATGATGCATGTGCGGGCCGAATGCCGAAAACTCAAAGACTCGCATCAAACATTCGACGACTTCGTATGGTTCGCGAATTCATTTAGCATTTTAATAATAATCAGAATATATATATTTCTTTTTTTTCTTTTCCTTTTTTAGGCAAGTAGCCATTTAATTAATCTTGGCCTCCCGATAATGGATAAGCTCTAGTCAGCGACTTAGGGATATGTGAAACTTTATGTCTTAATTCAAGTTTAATGAGTAAAAATTTAGTTGAACTTTTCTACCGTTTTGTATTAGGGGTATGCAATTGACTCGGGTAGAACCGAGAATCGGATCGGACCGTTCGAAAAACGGATTCGATTCCCAATTCCAACATGAATAGGTCCGATTCACAGCTCCAAATTTTTGGAATCGGTGTGAATAGGTCTAATTCCCTTTTCGAAGTGAAGACCCACTCGGAAACCGAATTGATTTTGGAACTGGTTGTTAACCACGGTAAAAACAACGTAGCTTCTCTAAGTTGAGTCTAACTCTACCTCACCTCGTTTGTTTCTTCTCCATTCTTTGTCACTTCTCTCTATATTCTTTGGAGCAATATTTTTATTGATGAATGAAGGATGGAGCTTAAAAATCCATTTTGATGAATGGAGAACATAGTTTTATATTTTATGTTTGATGGTACGTGTTTGAACTTTATTGTTTATAATTATATGTGGTTATGTATTTGAACTTTTCATTATTTATAGTTGTACATGACCACGTGTTTGGCGGATAGAGATTTATGTTAGTTAACTTTTATTTTAAGCTGTTTTTTTGCTCATATTATTTTGCTATATGAAATGAAATAAAAAAAAAGGAAAAAAAATGTTCTCGACTAGACTTTGAAACTAGGCTAAAAAAGGGTAGGTTCTAGAACCGATTCAAAAAAAAAAAGGATAGTTTCCAAATTCTAAAAATTGAGAACCAATTATAACAAAGTAAGCTCCAAATTTCAGGACTAGAACTTACTCACCCTAGAACCAATCACCCCTAATTATGTACGGGTGTAACTTAGTAGTTAAATTATATTCTGTTGAGGGTTGAGAGTAAGTTTTTCTTTACCAAAAAGATTGATGTTGCCTTTTTATTATAAGCTATCACGCTCTAAACTTTTTGTAAAATATATAATATATATGTGTGTGTGTTCAGAACTTTCTCTATTCTTCCCCAGTTTTTCGAGTCTTCTATGTTTACGTAAGCGTAACGAGTGACATAGGGGACTCTTTTCTCACTGTTAGCGTTGTTTGGGGGTAATAATTGGAAACGACGAGAGAAAGTTCATCTATAATTAATCACTACGGTAAGTCCTCATTATGAGTTATCCTTGAAAAACAATGCAATCATTCAACCACAACCACCACGATGATCTCTTGTTGGCAAGTGTTAATTACATTAAACGTTATATGTTGAGTTATGTTTGTAGCAACTTGTCTTCTAAACTTAGGATATAAAAATCAAGAGGTGCCAAAATTAAAATTTTGAAATAACATATTTCTTTTTAAAATCCCAGTTTCTATTCGTAAAGCCATTGAGAGGAAAATAGCTACATTTTGGTGGAGAAATAACAACAAGCCAGGTGGTTTACACAAAAGGAAATAGGAAGTGTTAAAGCTTAGAAAGGACAAAAGGGGGCTTCGATTGAAAGATTAATTGGAGTTTAATAAAGCCATGTTAGGGAAACAAGCATGGAAGATATAGCAGCATCTTGAGACGCCTTGGAGCCAGGTCACGAAGGGACTTTGCTTTCCACAATGTAATTTTTGGCAAGCCAAGAAAGGGTCCCGCCCGTTGTAGGGGTGGCAAAGTCATTGAAAGAGATGCGATTTTTCCTCATGTTATGTGGGTTGTGGGGAACGGTGAGAAGATCAATCATTAGAGAAGACAAATTGATAAAAATTGAAGTCATAGGTGGACCAGCAACAAGACATGAACCGCTCAAAGTGGCTGAATTGATTGATAAAGAGGAGATAAATATGAAATGAGCCTCTCTACTGAACTAGTAAGTAAGCACTCTTTCTGAGTTAATCCTTGAAAAGCACTCGTTATGGGTTATTCTTGAAAAGCACTCATGGTGAATCGTCACCCAACGACGGAATCATTCAACGACAACCATCATGGTGATCTCTTGTTGGCAAGTGTCGATTACATTGATCGTTATATGTGGAGTTACGTTTGTACCAAATGATCTTCTAAACTTATGATATAAAAATTGAGAGTTGCCAAAATTAACCTTTTGAAAAAACCACACCTCATCTTCGAATGAAAAACGAAAAAAACCAAAATCCCATTTCCTTCCTGTTTGAGTAATTCACATTGTACGGCCAACCCTAAAATAATAGAACCTATGTTGTGTGTAAGCTCGAGTTACTATTGGCCATCTTTCGACCCAAATTTACCCAGTACTTACTAGTCAAGAAAATCAATCACCACATGTCAATCAGCATTGCATCCAAAAGGAATCCTAACTCAGCTCCCTCCCATCTCTCTTGGCTGCCGCCGTCCTCAGGCACTCTTACCTTCACCTCCGGTGAAACCATCATCGGTGTCAAACCATCACGAACGTGGCTGCCGCTGCCGCCTCTATCACTCTACTACATAATAAACTCCACTGAAAACAGAAAACATTACTCCGAACCTCAAGCCATAGTGTGAGAACGGAGATGCGATTTTCTCGCCGACGAAGCCGGAAGGTGCATTGGGGGCCATTCAAACTCCACTCGAGCGAAATCCGCGGGGAGTAATTCGGTTTAAGTTACCATTTTTTTTTCTCTCAAATCTGTAGGCGGAGTGATCATGTGATTCGAATCGGATCGTATGTTGAACGAGCAAAATATGGATCTGTTCATCGCGTCATTCACCTGATAAGTCTGTTCAAAATGCTCCGGAGGAAACTGAGTCCATGGAAGAAGACTTCGTCAATAACAGCATTTACAAATTTACTTTAATCTCCGCATCTTTTTCCTTTCCATGGACGGAGAACAAAGAGAAGAGGAACGAACCTCAACGAACATCATTCACACTCGAGACAAACCAAAAAGGGGGCAAGACTCGACCCAACTCGTACAAATCTGACCCGATCGTAACACGTCACCATACAGTCGTTAAAGCATTAGAGGGAAACCTGTCCTGCTGTGGCAGCCAAGCACCGCCGGGGACGACCATCAAACCCCGGTCGCTTCCTCGCACGAGAGGGCAAATCTTCTTCTTCGTCCGCGCGATCAAGTCCCACAAGCCGTCGCTGTTCGCCTTGTTCACGAACAGCGAAACTAGCTTCTCTCTGCAATCTTCAATTCGATCCAAGGCGCTCAGCAACCGAGTCGAATGGCCGAAACTCAAGCTCCCCGATCTCTCGTCACCACCCAACTCCTCCACTCTCAAGAACACTTCGCGCCGGATCATCCGATAATCTTGACATACCGATCGCACGATCCCGTGTACCAGATCGTTCTTCTGAAGATGCAACGACCCCGGGACGTCGCTCAGTTGCTCGAGAGAGCTCACGAGGACTTCGAGAGAGCGTATCAAGTCCGAGCTCGTGGCTACTCGAATCTTCTCTCGTTTGTATTCTCTTTTCGCTTGAGAACATGAAGATGGAGACAAAGAAGAAGAAGAGAGAACGTAGCCCACAGCGCGAGAAGCAACGAGGCTCTGCTCGAGTGACGCTGCGTACCATCTCACCCACGAGGAATACTCCTTCGCCTCCCTGTCGAAGTCGTCATTGAATTTCAACGGGTTGAGGAATCCCTTCCCCTCGAAGGAAAAGGAATAGAGGCGGAGGTTGCGGTCGTGGGAGCTTCTGTGGATCATTATGTTGTGGAGCGCAAAGAGGCATTTGAGCGCCACGAAGGCGTTCCGCGTGCGGCAGAGGCGGCCTGTCAGGTACCGGACGCACGCGGACGCGGTGATGTCGGACCCCAGGCCGAAGGAGAGGACAGCAGCGACGCGGTGCTCCGCTGGGGCGGCGGCGGACTTGTGGGTCGTGGCGCGGACGACGGTGGCGCGCACGGCGGATACGGCAGGCTTCGTGGAGAGGGACGCTTTGACGAGTGAGCCTCTGTCCTTCACAGCGCCCACGATATCTCTCAGTTTCTTCCGCTGCCCCATCATTGCTCGGTCGACGATGGACTTGATCATTGAGAGAGACAGAGGGAATATAGGAAGGAGAGAGAAGGAGAATTGCCATATATATCGTAGATTTAGATTATTTAGACAGCGCGTCTTTGCCTATTAATCATATATATATTTTTTGACATTAAAGGAATCACCATGGTTAAATAAATGGAAATCATATATACGATTTCCAATTGACAATTGAGATCTTTCCATAAATAAACAAGATAATATATCGTCAGCTGATGGTGTATTTTATATAAATTAATTGGAAATTGTATACGCATTAGTACCGGGACCTTTTTCGTGTAATAATTTAAAGATCCGTGGACAAATGAAAGCAAGGAAAGGTCAAGGTAATAAACTTAGGTGCGTAATAAGCGCGTTGGAGACTGAAAACGATGGGTTATGATGGAAGGAGCTTCCCGCTTTCAGACGTTGATGCGCTCGCCGGAGAAAGGCGTCCCAAAGAAGAAAATCCAGGAAGGAGGCGAGAGGAAGGCGCGGAGAAGCCACCACTTTTCCCCGCACAACATCATCTTCCGTCTCGCCGTCAATTAATTAAGAATTAACATCGCGAAAAATCCCAAAGTGATACTCATATATGATAAATTTATCCCAAATTATATTTTTATCATAAAAAAATCCAAAACTTATATACTTATGATAACTTTTTCACAAACTATCTTTTCGATCACAAAAAATCCCAAACTAATATATCGGTGATAAATTTACTCCAAACTAATTATTTTGACCACTAAAAATGTCAAACTAACAAGCATGCGATAAATTTACCGTCCATTAGTTTCCATTAAATTAGATTTATATCACGAAAAATTTTAAATTGATACGCCTGTGACAAATAGAGAGTAAAAACATCAATCATGTACATCCGACAGTTGTCACGTGTCATTTAACTTGGCAATTTGACCATAAAATTTAATAAAAATTAACGGATGATAAGCTTATCATAGGCGTATCAATTTGAGGGAAATTTATTAAAAGAATACCAGTTTAAGGTTCCTAGAGATAAAGAAAAATAGTTTGGGATAAATTCATGTAGCGACCTAAATATTAGGTTTCTAGATAATGCATGGATGATCAGATTAATTAAATTAAGTAACCAACCAACCTACTTTGAATTCTCTCGAACCCTATCAAATTGCAATTTAGGTTCAATATTTAACATCCAAATTTTTTTTAATTCCGAGTCGATCATTTTAGCTAGATTGATTAGAAACTTAAATAAAATAGCCCGACGGAGAACTCGGACCGATGGTTCACGATGGAATCACAGAGTGGCGTTCATCGAGGTGCTATCGGCTCGATAGTGGTCAGCAAATCGCACCCGATAGAGACCCGACCAGCTATGGAGAAATTGGTATCGAGAACAAGACAACCCTACGGCGTTCGTAAACGGCAACGAACTTTCCCACGGAAAAATTCTCGCACCCCACGGCGTAAGTGGAGAATTGGCAAAAGTTGTGGGTTATATCGCCAATGGAAAGCTGCGACAGGACAGACTCATAAAAATTGGACTAAAAAATAACGTGGTCTGTGCAAGGCTCGGATGGTCTATTTCCTTGCTTTTCATGAGAAAGGGCAAAAAAAAAAAAAAACGCAATGGTCGATAGCAGACGATAAGAAGATGAAGACTCCCCCATCGATTGAATTCGTCAAAGTTGTCTTCTTGCGCTCTTGATACGTGTATCTCCCTCAAAAGTCAAAAGTAGTACAGGAATGTTGTCTGGATTTATCCCCCCCAAAAAAAAAAACGTGAATCCCACCGCTTGACTCTCACGTGCTCGAAACGGCGACGACGGTTGTCGTCGGGTGTGGCGGCTTCTCATCGACTGGCGATTGTCGTTAAGATTCCTCGGACCGACTCTCGGATTCGTCATTGATGCAGATCAGCAATTCGTCTCGGGTGAGGGGGAGAAATCAGCAGGGAGGATGGTGCTCGAGGTAGCGATCCGCAGCGGTGCTCGAGGTGGCTCGCGCGCGCGACGGTGGGCTGCTGATTTGATGATCGACGACTCCTGGAGCGGTTGGGGAGACGCTTTATCTTCTCAAATCTCGCCCCTTCTCACGGTTTTCTCATGCTCTCAATAATTCTCGGCTTGATTGATTTTCACTTTCTTGTGGGCTTAATCCAAATTGAATCAACTTCATCCAACGTCACTCCGCCACATATGCAAATGGGAATGCATGCTAAAATAAATATGAAAACTGATTCAATTGTTTTTGTTAGAGACTGGAGTTAACCTCTAAATTTTATGCAGTTTATGATAAAAATCAAAATACAAACTTATGTATTAATAATTTATCGTAAGCGTATCAATTTGGGATTATCTAACACATTTATTAACAAAATCCGGCCTTCGACTTTATTTTATGATGACAGTATTAATTGGAGGACCACATCATCTTATTACAAAAAATTGAATCAAGTTCGTCCAACGCCACAAATACAAATGTGAATGCATGCTAAAATAAATATGAAAACTGATTCAATTACTTTTGTTAGAGACTGAAGTTAGCCTGAAATTTTTTATGCAGCTTATGATAGAAATCAAAATCCAAATTTTGATGTCAATAATTTATCGTAAGTGTATCAATTTGAGATTTTTTGTGATATTAACCCATTCATTAACAGAATCTGGCCTTCGACTTTATTTTATGATAACGGTATTAATTGGAGGACCACATTATCTTATTATAAAAAAAAAAAAGTGGTGTTTCGCGATTACTTCCTTGAGTCAGTTGCCAACATATTTGATGGTTATCGGACGGTTCATTACTAGTGGAGTTAAAACTTCTTAGAAGATCATAGTTTGATACCCTTGGTTATGTTTGATAGTCAGGACAAATTTCAAAATAGGATAAGATTCATCATATCTTGTGTTTAGTACTTGCTCAAGACAGGACAAAAAAGAATATTAGAAGGATATCGTCCGAATAAAATTATCCCGCGAGGAAGAAGGTGGGACAAAGGTAGATAAGATTTCTCATGACCATAACATAAAATTTATTTTCCCTTGAATGAAACACTTCTTAAATTAATAAAATTAATATATATATATGGATATAAATAATATTTGAATTTTAAAAATATTCAAAATGAATAATAAAACATTCATTTTTTTATTTGTGTACTTAATGTTTTTCTATCTTATAATATAAGTTCATTATATTAGTATTTGTGTTTATTACATACTTTAGATATTTTGTAGTTCAGGTAAATTAGTATATTTTTCTATTTAATAAAGTTTTATTAGAGAATGATGGAAGGGAAAAACATTAAAAATTAATAGAATTAAAAAGAGAGAGGAAAAAATAATGGAAAGTAAGCAAATGAAAATAAAGTAGGTAAGAGTATCTTACCATCTCCTTTTGTGTAATTTTTAAGTTCTTTTATACTGATATGCCGTTTATTCCAAATAATGAACATGATAAGATGTGAAAATGTTTGACTTTATTATTATTGCTATTCATCAAATAGTAGATATGCTATAGCAAAATTCCTAAATTTCATACTCTATTCTACATGGTCCTACGCTGACTCAAAATTCAATTGACTAGACGTAGCCTTGATGTACGTACTTGTATTGTTAATAAGTAAAACCAAGTTGTATATTTTCCAAAAAAAACCTTTTTTTTTCTTGTAAAAGATCCTTAATAATCATGTGTATGCCTTAACATCGGTTATTGCGTGCAAGAGTCAAACGGTGTACTACTCACGGCCAAGGATAGTCTAGACCATAGGATAATTTGAACTGGGCGATTTGCCAAGACTGTGATAATGAGAGAAAGGGAGACCTTTTGTTTTAATTATGGGTCTTAATCACTCAATATTAGTGAGGTCTTATTTCATTCACGTGTCCCTTCGATTCACGTGACTTTTCATTCTATTACCGTTCACTACAAAAAAAAAAACAGAGTTTTAGTAACGGAATTTGCGACGAAAAATTTGAAAAAATTCGTTGTTAAATGAAGTAGCAACAAATTTTGTGACAAAAAAATTTTCGTCACTAATTCGGCGTCGCAAAATTTAGTGACAAAAAATTTCAACTTTCGTCGCTAATTTGCGACAAAAAAATTTTCGTCACAAATTTGCAACAAACAATATTCGCTGCAAAATTTAGCCATGGCATTTTCCATGAAAGTTGTGACGAATTTAGCGACGAAAAATAGCAACGAAAAGAATTTCATCACCAACTCCGGTCACAAATTTGGCGACAAAAAATTTTAACTTTCGTCGTTAGATTGCGATGAAAATAAATTCGTTGCTAGCTTGCCACGAACCGTATGGTGGAAAAAGTCGTCGCCGATTAGCAACATCACGAATTTAACATAGTTTAGCAACTACATTTGCCATGGAAATTTTCGTCGCTAATTCGTTGGCCACAAAAAATTATAACTTTTGTTGCTAATTTGCAAAAAAAATTCTGCTACAAAATTCGTCGCTAATTTTCCATGATCGCCAATCGTGGAAAAAATTGTCGCCAATTAACTGAAATTTAAAATAATTTGGCGACAAAATTAGCTTTCATATATTTGAAGGGCCTCCCGACGATAAAACTAGAGAGGATTCTTGTTATACTTGTGTAACCACAATTTTATCTTTTCTCCATAAAAAAACGCGCATAAATATCAAAACTTGAGAAAAGTGTCTCCATAATATCTCAAGAAAAATATACTATTCCTGAAAAGGTCAATAATGTATTTGTACATACGGATTTTTCTCATTTTCAACTTAAATGACGAAAGCTAACAATCCATACTAATAGCGATTGATGCCATAGAAGAAAAGGAGGGAAAGCTACTTGGAGTTGGAGTAATACAAGAATGCATTCGCATGATAAATGCTAACAATCCACACCATGAATGCATTCACATGATATACAAAAAAGAGACAACAGATTAACATTTACGCTGAAGATGCCATAGCCCCAGTTTCTTCTCACAAACACCAGCTCCAATCATAGGTTACCGTCTATTGTAGTGCCTATTCAGGCCTGTGAGATGCGATTAGCGTAGATAGTCACCTAATATAACTGCATGCCATTGAGTCCTTCCAATTAGAGCAGGAATGCTTTGCATAAATCATTTTGAAATTCAAAAGTTCACAGTAAATACTTATCACGTGATACAAAGCATGGTAAGCAAATAATCCAAGTAAACTAGTTCATCTCTCTAGAGAAAAAGGAGAACAACGAGAAATATTTACAAGCAATATAAAAAGCCATTTGATGTCATTAATTACATAGAAGACAAATCATTCTTCAATAGGACTAAGTGACGTTACCCCAAGACACCCAACACAAGTTTTGCTAGATATCCAAGTACAGTCAAAGCCCAAGTTGTCTTAGCCTGAAAAGGAGTAGTACACAATCGTCAGCAAAATATTCTCAGAAATCAATTAAAAATGTTTCTTAGTGCACAAAACCAAGTTCTCACCTTTTCTCCTTGAATGCCAATCAGATTTCTTCAAGTCCCAAAATACTCCTCAGTATCACTAGTGAAAAAATAAAAAGCAAAGACAGAATCTACACGTGATAATATTAATTCTTAATCCTTACAAAAGAAGACAATCAAAAGAACAAAATGTCTAGCCCCTGCCTTTGTCCCCATTGTTCCATAGAAAAAAAAACACTTAATTATGGCAGAATGCCAAGATGGCAAAAGTACCAACCTCCAAGCTCGTCAATCATCAAGAGAAATCAACATTGAGTTCAGCTCCATGGTCATAGTTGACAAATTTGCATAAAATTCACAATGAAACTGAGAAATGAAAGCAAGCATTTTTTATATACCAATCCCCAAATTCCGCTTTGTGAAAAATTGAAATTGGGATCCAATTCCATCTCTTTACAAATGTGATGACACAATGAAATCCACATATTTTAATCAGCCTCATTTGTGCACTAATGCGAGTTCTTGTTCCAAAGTAGCTCCTTCATTAGGAATATCACATGTTTTAAATATCAGGCCCTGCTTTAAAGGGGTTTCAAGCAAAATAATTCGTACCATGTGTGAGTGGACCAAGCCTATTTGATTTGGCCCCAAACTAAATATCAACATATCCCCCATGGAACATAACCAGAGTAGAGAAATGGTTTCTAGAAGTAGTGGATGAAGGAACCAACGCACCTTCGGGTGAATTGATGGCGGCCATACTCTGGTTGGTATGGAAAGTGCGCAATCTCTTTGTATTTCAAGCACACAAGCCTAACCCACAATCGATTGTAGAAGGCCCTTGTAATGAACAGGAACATAGCGATTCGGTCTCAAGCATCTATGAACTTAGTAAAAAGGGGAATTTTCTTACCAAAGGAGTGGAAGCCGCCAGTATTTGAAGCTGAATGTTGACAGATCGTGGGTAGACAACTCCTCGGATGCCTCAACTATAGGTATCTGCCGAGATGACCGAGGCATGATGTTGGCTGGGTTCGCAAAGAAGAGAAAAACCGCCTCTGTTGAAGTCGCGGAAACCCTACCTACAAGTGAGAAGAAGAGAGAAACATGACCTCCGACTCCGAGAGAGCGAAGACGCCTTGAGTATTTCTAACTGAGGAGCGTGAGTTGAGATAGACGGCTCTCCCACTTAAGGTTTCTGATAGACGCAAAATGAGAAGAGAGAAACGCGACCTTCAAGTGAGAAGAAGAGAGAGGATGGTTACATTTTAAGTTTGGTTATTTTTCCTAATTAGCGACGACAAAAGGTGTCGTCACCAATTAAGCAACGGATAGGAAATGTGGTCACCAATTAGCAACGGATAGAAAATTTTGTTGCCAAGGATAGGAAATGCGGTCGCCAATTAGCGACGGATAGAAAATTTCGTTGCCAAGGATAGGAAATGCGGTCGCCAATTAGCGACGAATAGGCGACGAATATGTCTTCAAATATAAACGTACCAAAGAAAAATTCAAGTGAAAAAATGAAAAAAATTATTTAGCGACGAAATGAGTTGCATCGCAAATTAGCGATATATTATATTTCATTGCTAATTTTTCGTCACTAAAACCCCTTTGTTATTTTGCGACAAATTTAGCGGCGAAAGTTATTTTTGTCGCTATTTTCATCGCAAATTAGCGACGAATTATCTTTTTGTCACTAATTTTTCGTGACTAAAAGTCCTTTGTTATTTTGTGACAAATTTTGAGACAAATGTGTGACGGAAGTTATTTTCGTCGTAAATTAGTGATGAATTATATTTCGTCGCTAATTTTTCGTGGCTAAAAGCCTTTTTTTTTTTTTTTGTAGTGGTTACTAATAGGAATGTGCATGGTCCGGGCCGGTCCGGTCCTGGCATGGAACCGGGGACCGGACCGTTAGTTCGGTCCCCAAATTTTCAGGAACGTGGACCGGATCGGGACCGGACAGGACCGCGACCGGCGGTCCGGTCCCCAAATTTTCAGGACCGCGGACCGGACCGGGACCGGACCGGATCGCTTACACCAATTACTTATAAAAATCTAACTCTTGAAAGGCATGTAAAAATATGTGTAGTTCTATAAATGATATTAATAATAGGTGTTGGACGACAAAATATGCATCCACTTCAGGTTCCTCCACTCAATCAAAAAAGTATTTGAAGTCCTAACTTTTGTTTTTGAGTTGGATATAAGTGATAACGACCCTAACGCAACCGATATGGTGAATTAGTAGCCAATAGCAACCTAAACTTTAACTAATTCAATAGGTATCTAGTTCCTTTTTTTTTATCATTAGTTTGAAGTCAAATATTTCTAATTCTTTTTTTATATATACAATTATATATATTGGACCGCCCGGTCACCGGTCCCATTTATTGGGACCGTGGACCGGACCGCTCCCCTTGAGGACCGGACCAACCCGCCCGGTCCGGTCCGGTCTTGGGCCGGTCCGATCCAGTTTGCACACCCCTAGTTACTAACTCTAATGTTATTTTAATTAAGGGTAAATGGCTCAACTAATAGAAGCCTAACTGGCATGACTCTTGAGCGCATGTCCTTTTAGTTTTATATAGCTATATTCCTTATCTATAAATAGACATGTCTCCATAGTTCAAGAAGAAGAACATATAGGATAATTTCTCAAAGTACTCCTCTAGTTTTTGTTGGAGTTTTCCTCTAATGTGCTTGTGCCGGTTTCAAGAAATGTTCGATAGAGTTCTATTTGTAAAGTGCTGATTCAAACAGGTTAAAGGTTGGGATAGTCACACCTTACCTCTTGTGTTCAAGTGTGTTCAAGTAGCCGATCATATGGTCAAGTTATGGATTCAAAGGCAAGCTGTTGATTGTCAATTCATGATCGTCGATCGGTGACCAAGATATCAATATAGAAGTTTATTGTCGACTTCAAGAATTATAACCAACTACCCAACAACTAGAATTTTATTCTAATCAAGTAAGTCTGTATTTCAATTGCAATTCAGCATTTTTATTTTTGAAGATTATACATTGGATTGGTGGCTATTAAATATTGTCATCGTCTTGTCCATGTGATTATTTTCTAGTCATCGACTGCTATTGAGCTATCTTTATGCGTGTTATATTTTTACGAAACCAGATGACAGTATTACTATATTCAGTGAGCAACGAAAATCCAAAAGAAGTGTCTCTACTGCATAGGCCTTTGCCGGTTGGGCTTAGCCACCGTTTCTGCACGGGTTCATCCGACCATGTAAGGAATGTGGGCAGGGCCTTTCGTAGTTGGGCCTTTATAATTCAGTCTGCAACTTCGTTACACTCATCTCCCGCAATCAGCTAACTACAAATTTGCTCCCCCTCCGACTTGATTTTGCACCGTGGTTGGCATCTGCCAGGAGTGAACGGTTACAAGTTCTATACATATTCTACCTAAAGCCTACAACCTATTCATCTATACAGGTTCCTCATTTTTTGAAATCTAGGACCTACCCTGAATACATTAGAAACTAGAACCTATCATGTCACAGGTTTCAGATTTCACCTGAGTTTCACGTGTTCGTAATGGATAATCATATTTATTGACCATCACTTACTGCTAAAATCTACTGATTGCAACTTATGTTTAGACATACGAAAAATATAAAAACATTAACAAAGTAAATGTCTCAATAATAAAGTGGTTCTAGATTGTTATTATTTTTTTAACACAAAGCGATTCTAGATTACATACTCATCATAAGATATCGTGAAATATCACAGGATAACACAAAAATATATACCGGGAAAAAATATAAAAACTTGCTCCATATTTTAGGTTCTACTTACTTGGAACTTGAATCTATCCGTCGTAACAGGTTTCCTAATTTTTAAAACATAAAACTTACCCTCCATGTTCTACCCAGGAACCACGCTTACCCCTTGTTATTTGCCGTGATAGCTTTGGGTGGTTGATTGAGGGATTCGCGAGGTAGATCAAGGTGTCTTCAGCAGCTCAGGCAGAGGTGCAAGCCATGGTGGAAAGCCTAAAGTACTTCTCCACGTGAACTACAGTCCCACTTGAGCTAGAATCAGATCATTTCGATTTGATGAGTGCACTAACTTGCGGAGCACAAATTACAGGGCCTTATCATACAAGCCCATTCTCTCCTCAAGGCTTTCAAGGATATAAAGCTGGTCCATATAAATAGATAGCCCAACAGAGTTGCTGATTGGATTGTGAAGTCACAATATAAAAACTGATTTCTAGTAAATTGTGTGTTGAACCCCCTACAACAGCCTTTTCGGAGCTCCATTGTTCTGAAGCAAATCAAGTGTATCCACGAACTTATTTCTAGTGAGGAAAGTCTTGGTTTCTCGACCAAGAAAAAAAAAATTTGATCTGCACCAGTTACCATAATAATTCCCAGTTCCAACTGATCTAACTCCAGCTCTAACCGCAAGTTAGATCTTTCCTTTGAAGTGGCCTAAGGTTTGAACTACCGCTAAGTGCTAACCGCCTCTTGCTTGCATGGCCGTGGATACCCGAACTGATCGAGCGAAGCCCTCTCTACTAGGATGCCGGACCCCTTGTGCACAGACGAGCAGCAGCACCTTCGCTCGTTCCTTTCAGCAAAAGATCCGACAACGTTTCTTTTGAGGATGTCGGGGATGTGGAGGTGTGTCCGAGAAATTAAAGGAACACCAATCTCAAAACAACGACATTTCAATATAAAGATGAACAAAGCCAATCAGGTTGGTCCACCTTAATCTTTGTTTTTTCGGGTCTTAGTAACCATCACATCACCTCACCCCAGATTTGCTTAGACTTTCGATTAAGAATGGACTTGTACTGAAGAAATTGGCGTACGTGTCTTGATCAAGGAGCAATCAAAATTCACTCTCTCCCTTGTCCTATCGCAAAACCACCTTCGATGACTTCGTACGAAAAGAGCCACTTGTTTTTCCCCACCCAAACAAAATTATTTAACAGGAAAAAAAAAAGAAAAGAAAAAAGAAACCCAATAAACTATGCACACAAAAATCAAACCTCCCCAGGTCCAAGTCTCCTCGTTAAGTTTGACTACGCGGCCGCCGAAGCCAATCCGTCGACCGCTCACCCGCCTCCACGTCCCTTCCCACGAACCACCTATCGAACGGCGGCGACTTATCCGACTTCGGAGAGCTCCTCAGCGGGCTCGTACCCACCTCGGCCCCGCCGCCACCGGCTTGCCTCGCCGCGGCCCTCACTGAGCCGGTTCTGGAGATGAACGGCGGAGTCATGGAGAACGCCCACTTGCCGGACCGGCTTTCGCGGTCGAACCGCTCGAAGATCAACGGATCCCTTACACCGGGCTGGCCGCTCCCGCTCCGGTAACCGGTCCTCGAGCTGCTCGCCCGCGGGAACGCCACGCAGCTCCTCGCCCGTGGGAACGCCGCGCAGCTCCTCGCCCTGTCCAGCCTCGCGTCGTTGATGATCCGGCTCCGCACGTCCTCGGGCAGCCTCAGCGTGAACCGCTCGCAGTCGTCACCCGGTCGGACGAGCGACAGTAAGTGGCCCGTGGAATGCGACCGCGGGAAAAGGAACATCCTCGCGAGACGCATCCCGGTGGATCTCGACCTAAGCGGCACGCCCTCATTGGCTGTCAGATCCGCGTCCCGCCTTGGCGATGGCTTGGCTCCTTCACTCGTCGCTCGCGGCTCATCGTGGTGGGGACGGACATGGATGCTGACATGATCCTGCGGACCGCTGGCGTCGGGTGCCTGGTCCTGTTCGGTTAGCTGCACGGTCGGAGGGAAGGTCTCGCCGGGTTTGGGCACGAGGTCGGCCCGGCAGACGGGACAGGTGGTGTGCGACGAGAGCCACGAGTCGATGCAATCGGTGTGGAACGCGTGGTTGCACTTGGGGATCAGACGGAGCGTCTCGTCGTCTTCGAACTCGTTCAGGCAAACCGCGCACTCCAGCGACCCTTTCCCAATCTTGAGCCCCTTCACCGACGAGTACAGGAACGTGGGGAAGGCGTCGATGACCGAAGCGTCGAGCCCACGCGCAGCCCGCAGCGACCGCCGCCCGAACGCGTAGGGCCCCGAGGGCTCGCCGCCCTCCCCGCCGCGGTAGCGCCGGTCGGCGCACTGGCGGATGTAGACGGAGAAGAATCCCATGAGGAAGAAGGCGCTGACCAGGACCACCATGATTATGGCCATGGAGGGGTTGAACCTCTTGCTGTACTGGTACGGGCCGTCCGGCGTGGGAGCTCCGGTCGGTGCGGTGTCGCTCTGGGAGGCGGCGTGAACTGACAGGAGCAAGAGAAGAAGCAGCTTGAGCATGCTAGGGAGGCCATGAGCGGATCCTACGCAAATCCAGGGGCTGTGATGGAGCGCGACTTGGAGTGAAGGATTGGTCATGCCCAGTGATTGGCCCGTGCCTTGAGGTCCCGACGACGGCGACAATGATTTTCTCGGCCGCTTCGAAGCGAAGCAAAGGGAGGGGAGAAGAAGGTTTTGAATCGAACTCCTTCTCAAATGGCCAGTTCCCTCTTTTGGAAGCGCAAGAGATTGGCCCAGACTGCCACGCCGTGTATGTATGACCGACCTCCTGGGACGATGGGGCATAAGTGGGGGAAGGGAGGGAGAAGACTCGCACGCGCCCGCGACCGCGCCTGGGAGTTCTATTGGAGAGATTTATGAATTTCTTTATTTTTTTCGTGAAGATTCGAAGAAATAAATATTTTTGAAAACATATTTTTCTGAAAATATCCATGGAAAATTTTTTGAAGTTCGCAAAAATATTCATACATATATTATTATTAATGGAGAAATGTTTTTGGCTCATCCCTTTTTATACAGTGTCGACAAAAAGGAAGCGAGGGAGAGGAGCGGCACGCGTGTGTCTGCACTCGGGGTGGAGGGTGCTAGAATTCATCGTATAATTACAATAAAATAAAGTGTAAAAATGAAAAAAAGAAATTAAAAATAATTTTATTTCAATTTACTCTTAAATTAAGATTAAATTCAATCAACATTCCACAAATTTTATTATATCATTTAATTATAAAAATATATATAATTAATTATTCATGGGCTCAAATTCACATTATCATATGATTCAAATTGCACACTTCACCATATTTGTTTTTTGTTTATTGACGCGGAGCATGAACTTCACACCACAATAAGTGGTGGGGCCTTGTTTTAGAGGAGAGCTTTCGGTAGGCAGGGAATTACGAAAAAAAAAATGGGAGGTGGGGCCCCCGGACAAAGGCTTTAATTTGGTTTTATTAGGACTGATTGGAGGTTTTGACTTTTTGTGCTAGCGGGGGCCCACATGTAATAATGAGTAAACTTCTAGTTACGCCAAATGGATTCCGGTTTCGGCCGCCAATTTACGGGAGGCCGATTTCATGCCGCAAGGATAACGTATCCAATCTTAATTTAAGGTGGAACATCAAGCAGGGCTATCAATATGTGTTCGTGACTGGCTTGGATTACACCAATTCCTCACATCTTCTAGAAGGCCGGACTAATCCAAGAAATTATAATCGAGATGTCAATGCTAAGCATAAGGTCCGCAACTGCCCCGGCATTGCCTAACCATTTATATGTACTACTGTGTTCAAGGCTAACATGCCCAACCAAATCATAATTTAGCTGCGATGAGTGTACACATACAAGCATTAGTTTTTTTTTTTTTGACATTTTGTCGAATTGAATTTTTGAAGTTCAATCCTTGTAGCAATTCCGCCAAATAATAATAAAAAAAAGACGAGGAAAAAAGAAAAATCCCGTATAGCCGCAACATTTCTCGCTTTTTTATATCGGTGTTGGGAGTTGATTTCTAATTAGGTGTTTAGTTCGGGGGTGGCTTCTAACAAGATTGGCGCAGGATACTTATAAAATTTCTTACTATGTTGCATGACATGAGTGAGTAATCTACTTTATTCATGAAAGCACATAAGCTAGGAATTTATATGCCTAACATAAATTTTTTTTTATCATAAGAAAGAGCTCATAACTTCTTCTTTCTTTTTTAGTAACATAAAATACATTGTTAACCCGTTTCGTTCAGGTTCAATCTTACATGAGAAAACTCTTGATTTAATATTACATCAAAGCGCACGGCCAAGTGAGCATCTCAACTAAAGCTGACCAGCCGGAAAACTCACAAAAAGCTCATGGAGTAAAAGAGGGAAGTGTGTTCTACGATGTCTAATTTGCTACAGAACAACTTTTTTATGTAAGCCCAAAAAAAAAAGGATAATATCATGAAAAAAATCCAAATCTATATAAATTCACCTTAAATTAAATTTTTAATCACAAAAAATCTCAAGCTGATAAATTCATAATAAACCTACCCTCCATTAGTTATCATTAAATTATTAAGTTAGATAACGCGTGATAATTGACTGGCGTATTAAGTTGGATTGTTATCCTCTATTTGTCACAGGTGCAGTAGCTTTGAGTTTTTATGAAATTGACCCAATTCAACGAAAAGTAAATGCCGGGTAAATTCGTCAAAAACATATTAGTTTATGATTTTTCTAGTTAAAAAATTAATTTTTAATAAATTTTTCATAAGCATACCAGTTTGAAGTTTTTGCGGTCAAAATTTAGTTTGAGACAAATTTATCATAAGTATATAGTTTGAGGTTTTTTGGTGTTATTAATGCAAATGGAAAGGAAAAGAAATGGAAATGGAGATAACACAGTTAAAAAAAAAAAGAGAGTAAGCAGAGAACCATGTGCCTCAAAATTTTATATTTTATATTTTATATTTTATATATTTATTTATGTGCCTGGAAATTTTTTTTTTTTTTTATCAAAGCGTGCCTGGAATTTGAATGCGTAGGGAATTGCGATTGCAAGGGAAGTACGGACGCCACGGAGAGAAACGGTAAGCTTGGCAGTAAAGAAAGGCAAAAGGGAAGTTTCCGGCAGTGCTCCCCGCCGGACTATCGAAACCGTTGACCCGAGCAAAAATCCGGACCCAGGCACAAGGAATTAAGAAAGACATCAACATCATGGAAAATACGCGAATCCACACGTTCCACGTCTTCATTTGTATTTTTAGGTTCATTTCCGATGGCGACGGAGAGAGAGAGTGAGAGAGTTACGGCCGCCGGCCGCGCAACTTGCTACCTAAGGCTAGAAAATATTTGCAAAGGACTTTTAACCGCAAGGGGAAAAAAAAAAAACTTAATCTGACTATTCTCAATGTATTTATTCAAGTGCTGTGGGAGGCTCACGTCGAGATGATGCAGGAACTAGGTTTCGATTCCGCAACCGTATGAGGCGAATTTCGTTAGGTTTGCAAAACTGCGGAAGGAACCCGTGCGAAACCAAATACTCGATTTTGCAAAGCAATCCGACCTGCCAACATTTGAGATGCATTTGACGATCATTTGAGTTCCTAAATACGAAGGCCCGGAATAGAGCGTGATATTTGACGATTGTTTATGTTAGACCTCGTGGATTGATTCGTTCAATGGGTTGGTGAGATGGCGCGATCAAAACCCGTCGCTTATGAAAGATCTGACCGACCGCTCGTGTGGGAGCAAGGTTTTGCACATGTTTTCCAAGATATCTTGAAATAGCGGACAAGAACGAAAACAAGAGAATTTGAGCATCATTGAGAGATTTCTGAATCCTCCTTATCTTTTATAAGCTTGCGGTGCCCATCTGAATAATTGTTCTTAACGGTTAGCAAGAGCGATGAACCCCATTTTGTAAACACACGAGTGGTTGGTCTGACCAAAAAAAAAAAAAAGAAAAGGAAAGAGAATAGTAGTTGCATTAATTTCGAGCAGCGGCATTTGTTTTAGCCATAGACAAATCGTCCAGAGAGTTTCTTTGTCCAAGTATAACTAGCGAAATTCGGATTAGTTAAGCTGTTGGAATTAGAAGAGAGGAGTAGGGACACCTAAATCGGACCTTTATACCCCCGTCCTCATTAAAAAGAATACACTAAGATTTCCATCCGTTGCTATAGCTTTACCTTTCGACAACGCGCATCTAGGTTTAGCGTCCTCAACACTATCGTCAAGCAAAAGTAAAAAGATTGAACGAGCACATATTTCCGACACCTTGAGAGAGCGAAACACTGACAAAGCTCTTCTAATCTCATTCGAAACTGGACTTGTTCACCAACAAAACTCAAGAAAGCGAAATTCCAAAAATATGCAAGCAAAAAAATTCTCAAACCAGACTAGATCGGGATTGAAATCTCCTCGGAATGGAAGAGAGAAGTTTTAGCTAACGTATGCGTCAGCCATCCTAAATGGCAATTTTTACAATTATTTTAAAAATTCTCTGAACTTTATACCGTTTTTCTAAAAATTTTGAATTCTTTTTTTTTTCCCCTATTGAATCCAGCAAGGGTCGCCGGTTCTTGTCCAGTCCCAGAAAGGACCGGCAAGGAGCTAACAAATCTCGCGACTTCGTGCGCACCAAACCTTATCTTGATTAGATCATGACAAGCTGCTGGTTTCTCTTTTTTTTTTTTTTTTCTCAGACCAAGCCAAGCTAGGAAAAGGAAGAGCTACTTGCTGAATGCTGACTTATGTAGACACTGTCGTCACCGTGGAGGAAAACTTAAGCCTTATTTCCTTTTTTTTAAAAAACCCACAAATTTAAGTCCAATCCCAAATCTAATCCGAACTTTTTTTTTATCTCAAGGAAAAAAAAACCTTAACCTTCGGTCTAGTCTCAAATCCGGCAACTTTTTTGTTGTCTTGAAAAAAACCTCAAATTTTTTGTACGGTCTTAAATTTGACCCCAACTTTGTTTTGTCTAAAAGAATCACAAATTTTCTATGTGTTCTCAAAATTTTCTCTTGGATCGGTCTCAACTTGACATGGCATTTTCATATCGATAAAAAAAAAACCACATTAGCAAAGTAATGGAAAGATGCATACGGACTGACGTGACATTTCGATGTGGATAACGAATCCGCTCCAATAAAGAAATTCTCCAAAATAAAACGGTTCCAAGATATGAAAATTAAGGACGACTAATGCCCATTTTTGGATAGAGGGATAATTGGACAGATTTGAAATTAGAGTAAAAATTGGTGATTTTTTCTTAAACAAAAAAAAATTCAAGTTATATTTAAGACCGTACTTAAAATTGAGGGTTTTTTTTCTTAAACCCCCTCCTCCAAAAAAAAAAAAAGGTTCGAAGTAAATTTGGGATTTTACTCGAAGTTGGAGATTGTTTTAGAGAATTAGGCCGGAAAATTTATTGGAAAATTTATCATCTCGAATGTCACCTCGGCTCCATCCACGTCGAACTTGTCGTAGAATAATGACAATGTCAGTGAACTGACTTGGTGGTATCCGATGCATATTCCTCCCATTGGGAGCACGTAAGAGCTGTCGATTCGTAGCGAAAGACTTTGCGCCCCCATCAAAGGTCAACTTCTGGAAAATTTTCCGCACGAGGTTTTGATTTCTTTTCTGCTTCGATCCTTATCGTTTTTCAGTCTCTTTCTGCCGTGGGGTTTTGATCGGTGTACGCCGATTGATTAGCCGATGACGAGGAGAGCGCGCGGAAGAGTCGCGCCGACCTCTCTTGAGTATTAAGCCACAAGTCTCGAATGTTGGATTAGTATTTGAGATCAAATACCAAAGTCGTAGTCGATGTATTTTTTCGCGGATACGAGGGCGCCGGATACATAAAGATTTCGATTAGTGATTGACATCCGGCCGAGGATGACCAATCGGCAATTGAAGTGTCAAATTTTACTTCGAATAAACAATAAATGGATCTTAGTATGCTTTCAATTGTCAAGGACTTTGTAAAATTCGAATCACTAAAACAACGCGGAAACGGGGAATGGAAACAAATAAGGAAATCGTAACAAATTCAAACTCAGATGAAAAAAATAAAATAAAATAAAAGCTACTCTATGCTGATCTGTTACGGATGATCTTCTCCTCTTCAAAATCTAATGTGCTCTTGGTACTTTTTGGTGTCTTAGTTGCTCGTGTGCGCGCGCGCGTGCAGGTGTCTGTTGATGAACGGTGCTCGTATCTTAAATAGGTCATTTCTTTATCCTGAAAAAATTAGTCAAAAAATATTAAACATATTGCACTTTTTTTTTAATTTAGCCTTAAACCTTTTTAGTTTTACCGATTAAGTCCCAAACCTTTATACCTTTTTTTTTTCAGTTAAGTCTATCCGATCAATTTTAGTTGAAAATCGTTGATGTGCGCTTTAGTTGTCTTACGTGGCACAGCAGCTCTGACGTGAACAGTTTTAAATATTTTTTAAAAATATTATATTGCTTTTTTTATTTCGTTTCTTTTTATTTCATTTTCTTTTTTCTATTGAAAAGGTTAGTTGGTGAGGGTCGGCAACCTCCACCGACCACTGATCGAGGGCCGGTCGTTGGCCCCGGGGAAAGGGCCGCGAATTTGGAATGAAAATAGGCCTATTTACAATTGCATACGGGCTTTTAATAAATAAATAGACCTGAAGAAAATAGGCTCATCATCATGTCATGAGAGTTATACATACTACAAGCCCATCGCGTACCCCCAATAATCAAGTCCACATTATCTGTCTATCTACAGGGGACGAGCCATAAATGAAATTGTGCATCATCACCTAGTTATTGCTAAAATTGGAGAACTACCGTGAAGTGGGCTCCTTAGGTCGAACTTCATGAAAGCGACGAGAGAGTCAAAACACTATATCTTTTTATATTCATATAGATGAATGACCGCACTTTCTTTCTCTGTCTAAATATGGCATTTTCTGACTGACTTATGTTATAACCCGTTCATATTTTTTTTTTCCCAAAATTGATTATGTGACTTTAAGATGCTCCAATGAGCTCTTTACATCATACAATAATCATGAATTGGTTATTGGAACATGTCTCCCTTTTGCACATCTCCAATTCCCTTCGTAGTGAATCGCGAGAGTTCCATTTTCGTTTGTGCATTTCCGGTTCTTTCGCAATGAACCGTGAGAAAGAGTCGGCAATATTTTTGTTTGTGCATTCCCGCCATTTATCATGAGTTAATTCGGGGAGAACCTATGGGATTCTTATCATTTAAATTCTAGCCCTACATTATTACCTTTTCAATTAGGTCCGATGATTTTGAAAAGTTATATTGTAGGGTTTCGGATGATCTTGTTATTGTCTCACCGTGGAGAATACGATGCATATGTTCTTTTCTCCAATCGAAAGCCTTTCTTACGTCTTGATTAATAAGTTTTTTTTGAACAAATGATATGCATATTATATAAAGTAGTCGGATTTTGGATTTTCCTTTTTCATTTCCTATGTAGGATTTTGGAGGCAATGATGATAAGAATGACAATTTTTTTCAGTGGCAAAATATAACAGCATATTTGTCATTTACACTTATATGCAACTCTTACCTAAAAGAAAAAATGAACAAGATATGAATGAGAATATCCGACTTTCACTAATCTGTAGCTCTTACCCAAAAAGAAAAATGAGCCGAGGCATGGTATGAAATGTCCGATTTTTATCGCGGTGATTCACCACATAGTTGTTGACACCTGATTTTTAATCATTTTTTCTATTGCTAAAGTAATAAAAAATTCAAAAAAATTCATAAAATTGAAAAATCAACTTTAGGGACCTTAGCCAAGCCTAGGGAACCAATTTTGACCAAAAAACGATTTTTCATATTTTCAGTATTTTTACGTATTTTTTATTTATTTATTTTCGAAAATTAATAGAAAATCCATAAAAATTCATAAAATTGAAAAATCAACTTTGGGAACCTTAGCCAAGCCTAGGGAACGAATTTTGACCAAAAAATAATTTTTCATATTATATATATTTTAATTTTTTTTAAAAAAAATACAAAAATATTTGAAAATTTTGGAAAAATAACATTTGAGGCCAAAAAAATACACAAAGATAGTTAATATTTTTATTTTAAATCTATTTTCATATTGGCCATCGCAAATTCAGAAAAATCCAATTCGAGTCATGTGTTCCTTCACGAGTATAATCTCGAATCGGGCCTAAAAAAATTTAATTTGAGTCAACTTATTTTTAACTTTCACTTTTTATGAGTTGTGACATTGTCTTCTAATATTTTAAATTTTCATCTTGGCCCAATTATACCCAAAATGACTTAATTTTGCAAAAGGGCTTTAATTAAATTATGCATTATTTTCAGCGACAAGAAATGAGCTTAAATTTGACATGTGGTAAATTTTGGTGTGTCAAAAATTGTGAGGAGATTTGGACTTAAAGAAATATATTTTTTCAGGGACTGAATTGTAAATACTTAAAATTCAAGGACTAGAGTGCAAATACCTAACTCTTGAAGGATTATTTTACAAATAATAAAAAGAAGAGTTAGTGGATAAATTAGAATAGAGAAGGGAAGATGAAGAAGAGGAGATGAAGAAGAGAAGTTGGAGAAGAATGGATGGAGAAAATAAGATAAGAATAGAGAAGGGAAGATGGAGATGAAGAAGAGTTAGTAGAGAAATTAGAATGGAAGATAAGAATATAGAAGGGAAGATAGAGATTAAGAAGAGTTAGTGGAGAAATTAGAATGGGAGATAAATATGGAGAAGGGAAGATGAAGATGAAGAAGAGTTAGTGGAGAGATTAGAATGTGAGATAGAGATGGAGAATGGAAGATGAAAATGAAGAAGAGTTAGTGGAGAAATTAGAATGGGAGATAGAGTTAGTGGAAAAATTAGAATGGGAGATAGATGAGTAGGTTATAAAAAGAGGAAGAAGTGAGCTTGAGAAAAGATTCTTGAGGGAGAAAATTTGAAGTGTTTGGGAGAATTTTTTGGAGAGAAAATTTTGGATGTTTGAGAGAGTTTTGGAAGATTGAAGAAAATTTTGAGAGAAAGAAAATACCAAAAGAGAGAGAATTTTGAAGATGATGGGAGTTTAAAGCTAGGGGTTATCATCACAAATTCCTTCATCGATCAATATAAATCAAGAGTTCATCCTCGTCAACGAGCAAACAAATTCAAGCTAAGTGTTTTTATCTATTCATTTATTTATGGTTTTACTCGCAAATTAGCACAAATTGTATACACTTTCTCCATCTCCTCTTTTTTTTTCCATATTTTATGTCAGGAGAAGGATATCTTTACGTCAACAGCAAAAATCTCGTCGAGATGCAAAAATCGGCTCAGACAAGCTCCTAAGCTGTCCACCGATTTCTCAACTGATCTGTGACTAAAAGTCCCTCTTAATTCAAAAGAAACTCTCTATATTGGGAACATAGAGAGCGAAAATCAATTATAGAAATCCCTCCCAAAAAAATGGGAGATAAGTACTCTTTCTACTCTTCTGGTTTTAGGTGCAGATTAGCACATATTTTGTATACTAACACTTCACTTTATTTTATGTCAGGAAGCCGCAGCTCTATATCAATGGTCAACCCTGTGGAAGCACAAAATCGGCTTGGAGGAGTCCTCAAGCGCGAACAAATTTCAAATTGTTGAATCAATTCGTTGTATTTCATTTTAAAGAATTCATACCCCAGAATGGAGAGGACAAAGTCCATCCGCAATTTAAATACCTGCACCATAAATCCCAAAGGGAAGAGCCAAGCCAATGCTTAGCCTCCCATTGGAGGTTTTTACTTACAGTAGTTAAATACCTGCAACTTAAATACCTGCACCATAAATCCCAAAGGGAAGAGCCAAGCCAATGCTTAGCCTCCCATTGGAGGTTTTTACTTACAGTAGTTAAATACCTGCAACTTAAATACTTGTACCTTAAATCCCAAAGGGAAGAGCCAAGCCAATGCTTAGCCTCCCATTGGAGGTTTTTACTTACAGTAGTTAAATACCTGCAACTTAAATACCTGTACCTTAAATCCCAAAGGGAAGAGCCAAGCCAATGCTTAGCCTCCCATTGGAGGTTTTTACTTACAGTAGTTAAATACCTGCAACTTAAATACATGTACCTTAAATCCCAAAGGGAAGAGCCAAGCCAATGCTTAGCCTCCCATTGGAGGTTTTTACTTACAGTAGTTAAATACCTGCAACTTAAATACCTATACCTTAAATCCCAAAGGGAAGAGCCAAGCCAATGCTTAGCCTCCCATTGGAGGTTTTTACTTACAGTAGTTTAAATACTTGCAACTTAAATACCTGTACCTTAAATCACAAAGGGAAGAGCCAAGCCAATGCTAGGCCTCCCATTGGAGGTGTTTATTCATTGTCATGTACTTCCTATAATTTAATTTTTGAATCATCAGACCTAAAAGATAAGTAGGTTGTAATATTGCACAGAAGTCGTTAACACACTCCCTCTTTCGGCTTCAGGGAATCTTTAACACTTAAAAAATATAACAAATAAAAATATATATCATCCATGCATCCTATTTAAAAAGTGAAAATACAAAAGAGAATACCCTACTAGAGCCTTAGGAATAAACCAAGCCTGAGTTGCCGAATTAGGATATCCATGAAATTAAGGTACCGAAAGGGCATTAGTTTTAATTAACTAGTGTAACCAAGTCCCCGAGCTCCTAATCTCTGGTTCGCAGGAATAAATTAGTTCTCCCGCTAATTTATTTAGGTTTCTAATCGACCTACCAAGAACGATTAGTGGCGACTCCAAATTTCAAAATCATTTAAACAAAAACCAAAGTTGCGATTCGGTAGGGCTTGGGAGGGTCCGCGTTAGGTTAGTCAAATCTAATTAACCTAATAATCCGTTAAGCCCCTTTAAAATAATAAAAATATTTTCAGGGGGTCGCGACAGACTGGCGACTCCACTGGGGAATAGAGATTTTTAAATTTTCGAAAAAAGATACCAATTGGAATACTTAAATTTTTTCGAAATTTTAAAAGTCTTAGTGGACTTAGGCCAATGAAAATTTCATGGATATCTCGCTTCTGGCGATCTTGCTTGGGACTCATTCTATAGGTGTTATATGTTTTTGCAGGATGGGAGTTATAAGGGGCGGAGTGTTTGGCTAACCCATTTGTTTTGCAGGCTCGGTGTTGGGATTATGTTTAATTTCACACATTTTTAGAAGCGCTGTTTTGATATCAATTGTTGTGCATGTCTTGCATATTCTGAGGATCACAACACCTGCACACACAAGCTTCTAAACCCAAGTCGCGAAATTTTTCCTAGGTAACCATAGATAGGGATCGAATATGCAAAGCTCTTGCGTCGATTGCGCTTGGGTTGACCATATTTTATCCCGCTCATTATCTGAATTGACAATTCTTCCCATTGTGATTTGATTGCGCGGAGGGTAAGGTTGTCAATTCAGATAGTGGGGGCCTTTTAGGTCCATACCCTGTCTCTCCTTCTTTTATTTTCTAGAGTCCACTCCTCACTTGAGTCATGCGCATGACTATGTGATTTGCATTTCTCCAAGGTAAAAGTAAGTTCTCTAATTTTATCTTGTATTTATTTTCGGTCGGTCCATGCTAGGTGTTAGTCAGTTTTTGAGCTTGATATTACGACCATTCTTTTAAAAGAAAATAAAAATTAAATTTGTCCCTCATTTCTTTTTAGAAAATTTTTTTTTTTTGAAAAAATGATGTGAAAAAATCCCTTCATGAGAATTTTATTAACCAATAAGGGATTTTTGTCATGTTTTTATTACTTTAATAAAAATAAAATTTTCCTGAAAAAAATTTTCCTCTGAAAATTTATTTCAATAAAAAGAAAAATTCCTTCAAAAAAAACTCTAGTAGACATCAAGTGATTTTATCACATTTTTCAAATTATAAAAACTTGCAAGAAAATTCTTCTTGAGAAATTCGCTCATGTTTTTCTAAGAAAAGTTTCTCTAAATAAAATTAGACTAATGTCTCGGGGGAATTGTATTGACCAATAAGAGATTTTTGTCATGTTTTTCTTGCTTCAATAAAAATGAAATTTTCCTGACAAATTTTCCTCTGAAAATTTATTTCGATAAAAAGAAAAATTCCTGCAAAAAAAAACTTTGGTAAACATCAAGTGATTTTATCACATTCTTTCAAATTATAAAAACTTGCAACAAAAATTCTTTTCGAGAAATTCGCTTATGTTTTTCTAAGAAAATTTTCTCTAAATAAAATTAGACTAATGTCTCGGGGGAATTTTGTTAACCAATAAAGGATTTCTATTATGTCTTTCCTGCTTCAATAAAAATAAAATTTTCCTGATAAATTTACCTCGAAAAATTTATTTTGATAAAAAGGAAATTCCTTCAAAAATTTTAGTAAACATCAAGAGATTTTGTCACATTCCTTTAAAAAAATAAAAAAAAGAGTAATAAATCTGCAAAAAAAAATTCTGTATCAGAAATTAACCCATTTCTTCCTAAGGAAATTTTTTTTTTCTGATTTCTCTATAAAATAGAAAAAATAAAATTGGACTAATATAGGAGTCATGGACCGACATTCCTTGTGTCGCATACTAATTATATCCTTTTCTTTTGCAGGGAGATCCTAGATACCCCAGACGGGTGTAAAAATTAAGTTCAATAATATATCAAGAATCATCTTCAGAAATACCAAAAGACGAAAAACACCAAGGCTTCAACCGTTAATTCAGGGGGGCAAACGAACACTGTCCATCTTTGACAGACAGAGTTGTGTCAATCCGTAAACTTGTATGGGCAGTGTATTCTGATATGACGATGGACTTATACTGATTAAACACGGGGGCATATTTAATGTATTGTAGAGGATCCCGCGTCTTTTGAAAGACAATATGGATTATATAATCAGAAACCATGAAATAAGTACCTTAACCTGATTAAATCAACCAGAGACCGGTCTTAAAATTTCCTCGGATCCGAAACACGCGGAGGGTTTTAGAGGACCGAGGTTCTATTAATGAATGTGACCCACAAGTATTTCTCCCAATGCTACAGGCACCCGACAAGAGCAAATGGGCACCGAAAGAAACAAAACACGGTTGAAGTGGGGAACGCAACAAATGGCCGAATTTATTGGCACACTAATTAAGTGGTGGTAGCTTTATTAATTTACATGATTGAACGCGGGTCTCTAGGCGGCTGGTGGAAAGCCACACTAAATATCTCTCTAATGTTCTTGATATCATCGTCTACCGCAACCCGCGAGAGCATCATGAAGAAGATTAAACCTAGACGAATACGTCTACTTAGTTTCATCGCACGTTCTCGCCTTTTGTCGATGTCCAAAATTAATGCACAAGCTAGAAGTAATCATTTCCCTTTCCCCCCTATTAAATGCTCGGAGCCGTTAACCGCACCAAACTCGAAAAAATTAATATCGAGACGAAATCTGCGTAAATTTGAAGGGTAAATCCGTATCGTTCCAATTTACCCTTAAATTGCTCCGGTTTTAAATTTGATCCCTTCTATTTTCAGGAATTTGCAAAAGCGACTCGAGAATACAGTTGTATCCAAAAACCAAATTTCCTGGTCGGGCTAAATTGGGGGCAAATCAACTCATGGACATTACCACGGGATGGGCAGCTTCGGTTAAAGAAAAATACAAGCGAAAGATCCGAACAATCTCAGACATGGGTAATTCTGTATCGTTCTAATTTGCACATAATCATCTCGAGTCCTGAATTTTTTTATTCCATTCTTAACAGGGATTGCAAATTACCTCGAGAAATATCGTAACAAGGCCCAAGGTGATACAACAGGGCCGCGTTATCCCAAAGGATTAACCTTTGAAAAGAAAACCCCATGGACACCTATGGTCCAATGGACCGAATGGTATGGAGGATGACAGTAGGTCCGAAATATCCCGAGTTCGATCTCCAAAGTGGGGAATGTTGTATGTATTATAAATAAATGAAACAACTTTTTGTGCATTTCTTTTTTACAAACAGGAATACTCGACGAGTAATATCAAAGTCAGTATTTTACCATAGTCTTCTCATAATGGTGAGGCGCCCAACAAAAGTCGAGGAAAATTCAATCCAACAAAACTGGTAAAAGACTCGTGCAAGACATTCAAGATGAAGGGTAAATCAGTATCGTTTTCAATTTATCCCTTTTAATACTGGCTGATATGTCTCTTTTTCTTTTTACAGGAAATATTTACACTAACATTTAACATGTTGAAGGAGACAAATCCAAAAGAAAATTATGATCATCTGACAAGATCTATTTTGGTGAAAAATGGGGCAAATTGATCACAAGCTCTGAAGCGAAAAAGCAAATATGTCTTCCTTATCTCGTTTGATTTCAAGAATAATTTCTCTGCTTTTTGCAGGGGCATTCAACCGCTAAACCATGGCGGTCGCTGTCATTAAACCAACCGAAATGCTCCCTCACCCAAATGCTTCATCGCGCAGGGGCAAAGTTTGGGACAAACCGCTCCTCGACATAAGGAGTGGGCTTCCCAATTTGTTCGATCCACCCATATACCAGGGGCAATTCAAATCCGCCTATGTTTGCACATTATATAAACACACATGATGCTAAAAATTGTCACATCGGCATTGTATTTACACATTTCATGAATTATGTATGACTATTCCGCATGTTTAATTTACCGACTTCAACTTAGAGCATAGACTGCATAGGAGACGTCAAATGTGCAAAATGGGGCATAACAGGATGAGGAAAGGCAAACCATTTCCACACAGGTCTAACATTTTAATCTACAGATAAACAGCCTTTCTCCATAGTGAAAGAAAGCCCTTTTCGGAATGAAGTCCCCCATTCAGATTACATTCGAGGTGTTCGTACTATAAGAATCTCCTTAAACAGAAGTGGTAATGCAATACATGATCCATATATTGATCGATTGCATCATGAGTTATTACACAGACTGCCTTTAATCATGGCAAACTTAGCAGAACAATTTTGCATGAACCAATGAACGCATTGATGAAAATGCTTGCACATGTTACCTCTGACATTGCCTGATAGGCAACACATTCCCGGTGTTCGAGTTACCTTCCAAAGTCTTGAAGTTCATTCGGCGATTATTGAATGAACAAGCCTGGTTGTCGAGAAGCCACCAAGCATTTTTTCCAAATTCTCAGGTAAGTATATCTTCAACCTGAACCTTTCAAGAGAATGAATTCTGACGGTTGTTGGGGTACTCGAATCCATTGCGGTACATACAGGTATCCACCTTCTTCAATAAAGCATGATTTGTCTCAAGAACAGAAATGTTCGAGACCTTTTAATCTCTGCCTCTTTGGTTTATTCCTAAAGCGACAGGAGAATATAATTTGGGTTTGAGCTTCTGCAGGATTCCTGGTCTCCCCAGATTTCAGAATGGCACCCTTTGAGGTACACCAAGCCCTTCTTACAGGCAAACTAAGTCCTTCTTACAGGCAAACCAAGTCCTTCTTACAGGCACAAAGTCCTTCTTACAGGCAAACCAAGTCCTTCTTACAGGTACAAAGTCCTTCTTACAGGCAAATCAAGTCCTTCTTACAGGCAAATCAAGTCCTTCTTACAGGCAAACTAAGTCCTTCTTACAGGCAAACCAAGTCCTTCTTACAGGCACAAAGTCCTTCTTACAGGCAAACCAAGTCCTTCTTACAGGTACAAAGTCCTTCTTACAGGCAAATCAAGTCCTTCTTACAGGCATAAAGTCCTTCTTACAGGCAAATCAAGTCCTTCTTACAGGCAAATCAAGTCCTTCTTACAGGCAAAACAAGTCCTTCTTACAGGCACAAAGTCCTTCTTACAGGCACAAAGTCCTTCTTACAGGCAAATCAAGTCCTTCTTACAGGCACAAAGTCCTTCTTACAGGCATAAAGTCCTTCTTACAGGCAAATCAAGTCCTTCTTACAGGCATAAAGTCCTTCTTACAGGCAAACAAAGTCCTTCTTACAGGCACAAAGTCCTTCTTACAGGCAAAGTAAGTCCTTCTTACAGGCAAAACAAAGTCCTTCTTACAGGCAAACAAAGTCCTTCTTACAGGCAAATCAAGTCCTTCTTACAGGCAAAGCAAGTCCTTCTTACAGGCATAAAGTTCTTCTTAGAGGCAAAGTAAGTCCTTCTTACAGGCAAATCAAGTCCTTCTTACAGGCAAATTAAGTCCTTTTTACAGGCAAATCAAGTCCTTCTTACAGGCAAATTAAGTCCTTTTGATAGGCACAAGTCCTTTTTACAGGCACCAAGTCCTTTTTACTGGCACCAAGTCCTTTCTACAGGCACCAAGTCCTTCTTACAGGTATCTCCATGTGGTGACCTACCATACGGGTCAAATCTCAATCAAAATTTAATCAGTAGAATCCTTTTATTAGGAATCTACCATGGTACGACCCACCATACGGGTCAAATGGTATGACCCACCATACGGGTCAAATTTTAATTCAATTTTTAATCAGTAGAATCCTTTTATTAGGAATCTACCATGGGTTGATCCACCATACGGGTTCAAGTTCAACCACCCTAAAGTTTTTTTATATAACGAATCCTTAGGTTCTCATTTCATTTTCAGTGGAACAATCATGTCACGACTCTTTTTATTTCCTTGTATTGAGTCGATAAGAATCCATGTGTCATCTCGTCTTTGAAATGAACCTCTACCGAGCTTCCTTTCAAAGAGGGGCAGCTGTTGACACCTGATTTTTAATCATTTTTTCTATTGCTAAAGTAATAAAAAATTCAAAAAAATTCATAAAATTGAAAAATCAACTTTAGGGACCTTAGCCAAGCCTAGGGAACCAATTTTGACCAAAAAACGATTTTTCATATTTTCAGTATTTTTACGTATTTTTTATTTATTTATTTTCGAAAATTAATAGAAAATCCATAAAAATTCATAAAATTGAAAAATCAACTTTGGGAACCTTAGCCAAGCCTAGGGAACGAATTTTGACCAAAAAATAATTTTTCATATTATATATATTTTAATTTTTTTTAAAAAAAATACAAAAATATTTGAAAATTTTGGAAAAATAACATTTGAGGCCAAAAAAATACACAAAGATAGTTAATATTTTTATTTTAAATCTATTTTCATATTGGCCATCGCAAATTCAGAAAAATCCAATTCGAGTCATGTGTTCCTTCACGAGTATAATCTCGAATCGGGCCTAAAAAAATTTAATTTGAGTCAACTTATTTTTAACTTTCACTTTTTATGAGTTGTGACATTGTCTTCTAATATTTTAAATTTTCATCTTGGCCCAATTATACCCAAAATGACTTAATTTTGCAAAAGGGCTTTAATTAAATTATGCATTATTTTCAGCGACAAGAAATGAGCTTAAATTTGACATGTGGTAAATTTTGGTGTGTCAAAAATTGTGAGGAGATTTGGACTTAAAGAAATATATTTTTTCAGGGACTGAATTGTAAATACTTAAAATTCAAGGACTAGAGTGCAAATACCTAACTCTTGAAGGATTATTTTACAAATAATAAAAAGAAGAGTTAGTGGATAAATTAGAATAGAGAAGGGAAGATGAAGAAGAGGAGATGAAGAAGAGAAGTTGGAGAAGAATGGATGGAGAAAATAAGATAAGAATAGAGAAGGGAAGATGGAGATGAAGAAGAGTTAGTAGAGAAATTAGAATGGAAGATAAGAATATAGAAGGGAAGATAGAGATTAAGAAGAGTTAGTGGAGAAATTAGAATGGGAGATAAATATGGAGAAGGGAAGATGAAGATGAAGAAGAGTTAGTGGAGAGATTAGAATGTGAGATAGAGATGGAGAATGGAAGATGAAAATGAAGAAGAGTTAGTGGAGAAATTAGAATGGGAGATAGAGTTAGTGGAAAAATTAGAATGGGAGATAGATGAGTAGGTTATAAAAAGAGGAAGAAGTGAGCTTGAGAAAAGATTCTTGAGGGAGAAAATTTGAAGTGTTTGGGAGAATTTTTTGGAGAGAAAATTTTGGATGTTTGAGAGAGTTTTGGAAGATTGAAGAAAATTTTGAGAGAAAGAAAATACCAAAAGAGAGAGAATTTTGAAGATGATGGGAGTTTAAAGCTAGGGGTTATCATCACAAATTCCTTCATCGATCAATATAAATCAAGAGTTCATCCTCGTCAACGAGCAAACAAATTCAAGCTAAGTGTTTTTATTTATTCATTTATTTATGGTTTTACTCGCAAATTAGCACAAATTGTATACACTTTCTCCATCTCCTCTTTTTTTTTTCCATATTTTATGTCAGGAGAAGGATATCTTTACGTCAACAGCAAAAATCTCGTCGAGATGCAAAAATCGGCTCAGACAAGCTCCTAAGCTGTCCACCGATTTCTCAACTGATCTGTGACTAAAAGTCCCTCTTAATTCAAAAGAAACTCTCTATATTGGGAACATAGAGAGCGAAAATCAATTATAGAAATCCCTCCCAAAAAAATGGGAGATAAGTACTCTTTCTACTCTTCTGGTTTTAGGTGCAGATTAGCACATATTTTGTATACTAACACTTCACTTTATTTTATGTCAGGAAGCCGCAGCTCTATATCAATGGTCAACCCTGTGGAAGCACAAAATCGGCTTGGAGGAGTCCTCAAGCGCGAACAAATTTCAAATTGTTGAATCAATTCGTTGTATTTCATTTTAAAGAATTCATACCCCAGAATGGAGAGGACAAAGTCCATCCGCAATTTAAATACCTGCACCATAAATCCCAAAGGGAAGAGCCAAGCCAATGCTTAGCCTCCCATTGGAGGTTTTTACTTACAGTAGTTAAATACCTGCAACTTAAATACCTGCACCATAAATCCCAAAGGGAAGAGCCAAGCCAATGCTTAGCCTCCCATTGGAGGTTTTTACTTACAGTAGTTAAATACCTGCAACTTAAATACTTGTACCTTAAATCCCAAAGGGAAGAGCCAAGCCAATGCTTAGCCTCCCATTGGAGGTTTTTACTTACAGTAGTTAAATACCTGCAACTTAAATACCTGTACCTTAAATCCCAAAGGGAAGAGCCAAGCCAATGCTTAGCCTCCCATTGGAGGTTTTTACTTACAGTAGTTAAATACCTGCAACTTAAATACATGTACCTTAAATCCCAAAGGGAAGAGCCAAGCCAATGCTTAGCCTCCCATTGGAGGTTTTTACTTACAGTAGTTAAATACCTGCAACTTAAATACCTATACCTTAAATCCCAAAGGGAAGAGCCAAGCCAATGCTTAGCCTCCCATTGGAGGTTTTTACTTACAGTAGTTTAAATACTTGCAACTTAAATACCTGTACCTTAAATCACAAAGGGAAGAGCCAAGCCAATGCTAGGCCTCCCATTGGAGGTGTTTATTCATTGTCATGTACTTCCTATAATTTAATTTTTGAATCATCAGACCTAAAAGATAAGTAGGTTGTAATATTGCACAGAAGTCGTTAACACACTCCCTCTTTCGGCTTCAGGGAATCTTTAACACTTAAAAAATATAACAAATAAAAATATATATCATCCATGCATCCTATTTAAAAAGTGAAAATACAAAAGAGAATACCCTACTAGAGCCTTAGGAATAAACCAAGCCTGAGTTGCCGAATTAGGATATCCATGAAATTAAGGTACCGAAAGGGCATTAGTTTTAATTAACTAGTGTAACCAAGTCCCCGAGCTCCTAATCTCTGGTTCGCAGGAATAAATTAGTTCTCCCGCTAATTTATTTAGGTTTCTAATCGACCTACCAAGAACGATTAGTGGCGACTCCAAATTTCAAAATCATTTAAACAAAAACCAAAGTTGCGATTCGGTAGGGCTTGGGAGGGTCCGCGTTAGGTTAGTCAAATCTAATTAACCTAATAATCCGTTAAGCCCCTTTAAAATAATAAAAATATTTTCAGAGGGTCGCGACAATAGTGAATGACAAAATTCATGAACTCCATATTCTATTGTATCCAATTTTATCCCGGTTAGAAATTCAGAAAACCAAACATATAGTGATGGTGAGGAGATAAGTGGCCACATGTCTCAAGGACATGGGCCAACTGTAAGTCTGCCGGAGGTGTTTAGGGCTAGGCCATATCATGTCTTTCCAAATGGATAACCCGCAGATTTGTCCCTAATTCAAGTCAACCCTCTGCAGGTCGTGCCCGGTCCCCCTGTGATGCTACGCTGTTGAGGCAGATCAATGACGGAAATCCCTGATCCAAAGCATATTGTCGAGAAAATAGAGAAAGAAAAGTGGTGCTAAGTTTGAATCTCATTGATTGCGTGCAAACTTTTCCGGGTAAAAAAGGGAGGGCCAAATATTTACATCAAAACAGCTCATGATTCTTTTTGCTCGTCTCCCTAAATTATTGAAAATAGAAGGAAGAAAATAAAGGCATCCAACCTTTTTAGGATCTTGTTTCGAACCAGTACTCGACAAATGAACTTCTTTGAAACAAATACATTGTCATTACCTACTTTCAATCAATCAAACTACCGATTTAATCTTAGAAAATATGCCGAAAGCCTATATTGACCAGCTGGTCTTGATCAAGTGATATAATCAATGGGACGACGTTTTTGTCCTTTTGGCTAAGTACGACGGGGCACCCTCGTCCGAGTTCAGGAAACTTCGTCCTTAGGAGCTCTTGACGAATTCAAGAATGAGACGCTGTCGTGCCGTCAAAATCAAGTCACCGATACACTATTATCATTTCGAGAATAGAATTGGATAATTTTCCCAATCGAATAATGACAGAAAAGTTCATATTCTTGCTCGTGATTAAAAAAAAAAGGAAAAGAATCTAAATCGGATAACGCGGGAAAATCGAGTCTTTAAAGTGAATTTTGCCTACATTACATGGTTTAATTATTCGCACAAATTATAAACCAATGTAAAACACCCGACTATTTGCGCCGTCAATGCAATAACGAAGCCGTTTCGATGAATGTTTAATTTATTTCCCCCGGAATTTGTTGGAACTAAATAATTATTTTAGCTAAACGAAAAATTACGAAGAAATTTAAACAATTCCACGTGTCAAAGCTTATGCGCACGAGAAGAAACTTTATTATTGAATAATTGAATGCTAAACGCTATAAGGAATGGAAAACCTAAAACGAAGATTACAGCGAAGCCTATCAAGTGTCCATTGAAATGGACACATTTTATCACGTTTAAATGTGTTGACCGTCCGAACATCGTGCCTTCGACTTTCAAGTAGCACTAGCAATTCACTCATACACTCGAATTAGAAAAACTACGATGAGGGCACGTTGATAAATAATGCTTTTACGCACACGTATTTTATTTATTTATTTACTTGTTCTCTAGTGTTTCGGAAGCATCTATAATCTCCATCTAATCATATGTTGCTAAAAATTTCCAGGTAGATAGAGTAGTTGAAACATGACCAACCTAAAGGTTTCTATAAATTTCGATTTTCCGCTTGACCCAAAAAAAAAAAAGAGAGAATCATTTTCTAAATTTAGCATCTACGATTTTTTCGGCTTTTCCTAGAGTATAGTTTCAACAACTGGGTCGCGCTACGTACAAAAACTACTCCCCAATTCTATATATGGCTAGAAAATTCTATTACCAAACTCATTCAGAAAATCAAGTCATATGTTGGTTTTGTTTGTTTCACGATAAATGATGGTTCGAAAAATATTTTCTTAAAGTTAATCGCTCGTATCGCTCAAAATAATCAGTCAATGAAAATATTTTTGTTATCATCAATAATTTATACGTAAACATTTTTGTATACAATGAAAATAATTTTCTTTTATCCATTTTTGTTAAGAGATATAAGCCATCGTTTTTAGAAAAATATTTTTCAAATTATTTATTTTGCGCAAAATAAATGGAGCGGTGATGACAATGTAGACTCTTCCCTAAGTTTGACTTACCATGAATTTTCTCGACTTGGCTACTTCTTTTGTCTAATCTACCATTAGCTTAAGTCACCGTGACATCCGAACATAAAAGAAAAGTAAGCGAGACATCTATACCGTAATTAGACATCTTGCGAGTTAATTTCTCCACTTTTGAGAGAAATTCCAAGCTACCAAATGTATGTGTCGATGTGTAAAGAGTTCAGTAGGTCCCATGTACCTGCGAGTGTTGGATTCTTTGTTGCTCTTTAATCCGATATGTTGCAGAAACTTCACAGAAATGACACATTTCTTGATCAGGGCAAAAATCTCCTAAAGAGCACTAAAATCAAATTAACCTATAATGGTCATTTAAATCACTAGATTAGAGGGGTTTAAAAAGCATAATGCTTTCTATGATCAGTTTTTTCCTTCCATGGACTTGAAAAATTCTCCGGAAAAACCAGGAAAAGCCGACCATATTACCCAGATAGATAGATAGACATGAATGCAAAAAGGAAAATTGCAACTTCGTCTTCTTCGCGGGGAGTGAAGGCAAGAGACAGAGACGATTAATTAACATGTTTACTTTGTCCATTTCCATCTCTTGAATCATCGGATGGCCATAAGTAAAATTTGTTTACACTTTCTCTTTCGTTCTCAAGGCACTAGAAAGTGAAACTCCCGGCGCTGGATCGGAGAAACAGGGCCATTTCTCAGCCGAGCTTTTCGTGGCTTGATCATGGACGTACCCACGATTCCTGACACTGTTGCGGATATCTCCGTGCTCTCCAATTGAACTTGAGAAAACCCAGAAAGATAAATATCGGGGAATCGGTTGACATTACCGGGGAAGAGTCGAGTTTGATGAGGTTCGACTGTTGTTGTTGTGTCTCGGCATGAAAAGCCTTCCGCTCCATGAGAGCGACCTTGCTGCAGAGTGAGAGCTCGTGTTGGCACGATCGGCCGAGGAATCGCCGATCGTACTCGACTCGCTTGTGTTCGCATCGGAGGATTGCGGTTCCGAATCTCGGCGCAGTTCGATTACCAGAAATGGGGAATCCATGGAAACCGACCTTCTCACCGGAACAACCCCTTCTTCCTCCTCCTCCGCCTCCTCTTCCACCAAACCCAATTGGCCGACCTGACCATTCACCTCGCCAATCTCCTTCGACAGACCATCGCTGTTAGATTCCCCAGATTCAACCCCTTCCTCTGCTCCTGCCCCGTCGCTGTTTTCGCCTCCGCTGACGACAGCCCCCACCGCGCGATCGCCGCCGCCTTCGGGAGCCTGAGGGAGGCGTTCGGGAGGAGGGAGGGGGAGAGGGATGGCGCCGACGATCGCCGCGCGGCAGAGGGGGCAGTTGGTGTGCGACCTCAGCCACGTGTCGATGCAGGGGACGTGGAACGCGTGGCCGCACTTGGGCAAAACCCTCAGAGTCTCGCCGTCACTGAACTCGGTCAGGCACACCGTGCAGTCGCTCCCTTCGACCAGGCCGTCGCCCTTTCGGTACTCGCACACCGCGATCGCGCCTATTGCCGCCGGGCTCAGCCCCACCGTCCGGATGTACCATATCGGGTGGTCCACGCGGTTCTCTTCGACGAGCCCCTCGCCCCCGCCCCCTCCTCCCCAGCCGTCTGAGGGCGGGGGGTCGCGAGATCGGCTCCGCCGCCGGCGGACGAGGCAGGTCTTGGCTATGATGACGTAGTAGCTGACGAGGAGGAAGATGCCGCCCAGGATGGCGACGACGACGATCACGGCGGGGGGGAAGCGGGTGGATCCGGATGCTTCGTCGTTGGGTAGGACAGGCGGAGGCGGAAGCCAGTAGGGCCAAGCGGGCGGCGGAGGGGAGGCGTAGACTTCGGGGCAGCTGTTGTAGGGGCAGGAAGGGTCGCACAAGTTCAGGCAGGAGGCGGTCTGGTTCGAGGTTGGGTTGGCCAAGGGGGCGTCGGCGTTGAGGAGCTTCCGGTGGCCCATCGCCGGTTGCGAATCAGTGAAGTGAAGGTTGTCGAAGAATGCAGAGAGAGAGAGAGAGAGACAGAGAGACAGAGGTGTGTAAACTGGAAGGGGAAGAAAACGAGGTTGGTTATTCCTTTGCGAGGTCGATCGATCGAGTCCCGCTACGACGTCGTCACGATCTCCGAACTCGCTCTCCTCTTTTTTAACATTTGGTTACTCTACTTGCCTTTCTTTTGACACTATGCCGTTTGCTTTCCTCTCCCTATTTTTTTTTTATCAGATCCCACAACTTTGCTCGGTGATTAGATATTACCCTAAAAATAATTGGATAAGATTTTTCTCATGTGTTCTCGCACCTTTCGATTTGCAAAATTTTTGCCTTACCTAAATGAAAACTTTCATTTTAGGCCAGCAATTAAAGTCATGCCATTCCAGAAGAAAATATAGGAAAAAAAAAAACGAGACGCGAATCACTATAAATTGCAGGCGAGATCAAGACCGATCCTTTTGTGAGGCAAAGTCTAGGGCCTCTTCATCGCAGTACTCCATCAATCTTTACGTGTTAATCTTCATCGCAATTATTTATGTCCGACTTTTTTTGTGCATTTTAACGCACAATTGATGCATTCTCCATACGTTGGTACAAGAGAATCAAATTTTCTTTTTCCCGCAATTTTTTTTTTGTTCTCCCCCACAATTTTTCTTATATAATCTCTCGCCTAATAACATTCACGAGACAGTGTTATTAAGATTTGGAGGGTGGGAGGTCACACTAACTTATGTTTTGGGGCGGTGGCCGTCGCTAATTGAAATGGCACTTCACTCATTAAGGATGATTAAATTATAAGGTAGTTGTCTTGTATACCTTTAAAAAAAATGATGTTTAGCTTTTGAGGTAGGCGGAAAGTCACCCATTTAGTGGCCATTAGCAGGCTGGGACTTGTACGTCAGCTTCTATGTCCTACCTAATTTGCTTATTATGCTAAGACTTTTGATCCTCTGAAGGACAAAAAAAGAAGAAGAAAACAAGAAAATTGACTTGGAGTTCTGATTACCCGAGAGAAATGATTATGTATTTGTCATTGATCTACTGTGAGATTAACAACCTCTCCCGAGCAAAATAAATAAATAGTAAAATAATTAAAAGCTGTTATGAGTTCCACTTATTCAATAAATTGTAACTTGCAATTTACCGTTATTCTCACGGTCACCTAATGACTATTACACTAGCAAATCACCATCATCGAACTCAACCAGATCAATCTCACCATTTTCTTTCATGTGACTTCTATCAAGAATAGTTTTGCTTACACATGTCGCTCAGTTTCCCTACCCCTCGCAAAAAACCTCCGAGTTTCTGCACACGTCTGCTCATAGGTCTACCTTCTCCATGCCGGCGAAAGAGAGCAATTCAAATTTTAGATCACGACCCGCTCCGTAGCATTAGACCGGTTCCATATCGCCCAAGTTTGCACGCGTTTTTGGTACGGCACTCCTGTGCCGTTTCTTCCTGGCTCAATCTTAAGTTTTGTTTGTTTGTTAATTTGTTATTTACCAACTGGCAAGTTTGTTTTGCCTTCTGTTATATGTATATATTCTTTTTATCATGAAATGGGAGAAGGACACTTTCCCAAATTCTCATCTGATCATCCAACAGAGAGTCTCATCACTCGCTCTTCTTCTTTGCCTTGCTCTCTCTCCCTCTTCCTTCTCTCGTCTTCTCCGCTCCCCGTGTCTGCGTCCGTCTGTGCTGCTCGTCGGCGCTCTGCCTCCGATCAGTGCTGCTCTCGCGCTGCTCGCCTGTACTGCTCTCGCCCTGCTTGTCCGTCGTGCTCCGACCTTCTTCGTCGTCGTGGTGATCTTCCTCGCCTATGCTTGCTGAATCTTGTCGCGATCTGCTAACATGGTATCAGAGCGGGAGTTTCCTGGGTCATCGGCTCAGCCTATTTCGCCGCCAGCGGTGTCAACGTTTCTTGCGGTTGATGATCCTTCGTCACCGTTTTATCTTCATCACACGGACAATCACAGTTCCGTGATCGTTTCCCCAGAGCTCACCGGTTCCAATTACATCTCTTGGAGTCGGTCGTTTCTTTTGGCCTTGTCAATTCGTAACAAGATTGGCTTTATCGACAGGACTATCATGGTTCCGAAGACTTCAGATCCTAATTTTCAAGCATGGATGCGTTGCAATAATATCATCGTCGCATGGATCCTGAGGTCAGTGTCTCAGCCAATCGCTTCCACTGTCTTCTTTATGGATTCTGCTATGGAAATCTGGCAGAAGCTTAAGCTGAGATTCTCTCAACCGGATGATTCGAGGATCTGTCATCTTCAGAATCTTGTTTGCAATGTATCGCAAGGTAACAAATCTATAGATGCTTATTTCAGTGAGTTGAATGATCTTTGGGAAGAGCTGCGTATCTTCAGGCCTCCGCCTTACTGTAGTTGTGGTAGATGCAACACAGGATGTTTTGCAAAGTTTGCTGAAATCCAGCAAAAGGATTTGGTTTTTCGCTTTCTTAACGGGTTGAATGATTCCTTTAGTGGTCTGAGATCACAAATCCTCTTAATGAAGCCACTGCCTTCTTTAGACGAAGTCTACAATATTGTGCTTTGTGAAGAGGTGCAAAAATCTTATCAACTAAGCTCCGGCATGCTTGTCGAACCCTCTGCGATGGTAGCATTGCCTGATATAAAAAGAAAAGGGAGAATTGAGATATTTTGTTCTTACTGTGGGAAGAAGGGACACAATAAGGAGAAGTGCTATCGCTTGATAGGTTTTCCTCCAAATTTTCGTTTTACTAAAGGAAAGTTACAAGGAGGTCAAGTCCCAGGGAGTTTTGCGAATAATGCTGTCGCATATGCTAAGCAGTTTTGTCTTGCTCCGGGTGTGGAAGCAAATTCATGCAGCCAGGATGCAAATTGCGATGTGCAGGGTCTTACACTCTCTAGAGACCAAGTTCAACGTCTTATGTCAATGCTCAATGTATCCGACAAACAGCTCACTTCTCCTAATGTCTCAATTGCCCAAAGTTCTTCTCAGGATGCAACTCAGTCTGCTCATTCGCCTTTTGTGAATCCACCGGGTATACCTTGGATTGTAGATACCGGTGCCTCTCATCACATATGTTGTTGTTTTAATCAGTTTAATTCTTTCCGAAAAATTCCGACAGTCCTTATTCATCTTCCCAATAATAGTACTGTTCAGGCAAATCATGCAGGTACTATCAAAATATCCTCATCCTTAACCTTGGGGAATGTCCTTTTTGCTCCATTATTCAAATATAACTTGTTATCAGTTAGCAAGTTAGTTGCGTCAGACCAGTTTATGATTTTTTTTTTCCAATGACCTTTGTGTTATCCAGGAGCTTTCCACATGGAAAACGATTAGCATTGCTAAACAAAGAGCTGGATTGTTTTTGTTGCAGCAAAATAAGAAGATCATTTCCTGTCTTGCTCCATCAACTGTTGCAGTTACCGAATCATCTGCTGGTCAAAACACTCTGGATGTTTTTGATTTGTGGCATTGTCGTTTAGGACATATAGCTCATTCAAAATTAAACATTTTGAAAAGAATTTCTCCATCTATAACTTCCTTGGAACAAAATGTTTGTTCTGCTTGTCATTCAGCAAAGCAGAAAAGATTACCCTTTCCAGTTCATTCTCACGAAACTGATCGCATATTTCAACTTGTACATTTTGATGTGTGGGGACCTTATTCTAAAGTGACTCATGATGGTTTTCAATACTTCTTGATTGTTGTGGACGATTATTCAAGTGTAACATTGATATACTTGATGAAATCAAAAGCTGATGTTTCTGTTTTAGTCAAGAATTTTTGTTCTTTTGTCCTTAACCAGTTTGGTGAATCTGTGAAAATGATTCGTACAGACAATGGGTCAGAATTTGCTTTAACAGATTTTGTTCCGGAGAAAGGCATAGTTCATCAAAGGTCATGTGTTGAAACGCCTCAACAAAATGGTGTTGTTGAGCGTAAGCACCAACATATTCTAAACACAGCACGTTCTCTCCTTTTTCAGGCCAATCTGCCTGTTCAATTCTGGGGTGATGCAGTTTTAACAGCAGTGCATCTCATTAATAGAACTCCATCTGCTATTTTGAAGAACAAAACACCTTTTGAAATGCTGTACTCGACACCTCCCACCTTTAGTCATTTGAGAGTGTTTGGTTCATTGTGTTTTGCATCTACAATCACTCAAGGACGTAAGAAGTTTCATTCTATAGCGAGAAAGTGCATATTTCTGGGATATCCCCTTGGTGTTAAATGATACAAGCTTTATGATCTTGAAACTAGAACAGTTTTCTTATTTAGGGATGTGAGATTTTATGAATCCATATTTCCATTTCGTGAATGCTCTCAAAAGACTCCACAAGAAGTTCTTGTTCTTCCTACATTTCCTTCATCCCTTGATGTTCAACATATATTACATCATGATTTTATTTCTGATAGTCATGTAGATAATATTGATGAGTCTGTCCCTTATGTTGATCAAAATATAATTCTGGAGGATGATTCAGTAACTGCACCCACAGTAAGAAGGAGTACAAGAGAGAAACGATTACCCTCTTATTTAGAGCAATACCATCACAATCTAGCTTTAGTTGTGGCTAATCAATCTGTTTTACATGAGGAAGCTGTTGGTGAATCTCTTTCTCCTCAAGTTGCATCCTGCACCTATCCTATACAACAGGTTCTTTCATATACTAATCTCTCTCCTCCTTTTCATTGTTTCACTGTTTCCATATCACAAATATCTGAACCTACCACATTGTCTCAAGCTGTTAAGTCTGAGCATTGGTGCAAAGCCATGGATGACGAGCTTAGTGCTTTAGTTAGTAATAAGACTTGGTCCATTGTACCTTTGCCTCCTAGTAAGCGACCTATTGGCTGTAAATGGGTTTACAAAACCAAATTTCTGGCTGATGGGACAATTGAGAGATATAAGGCGAGGTTGGTGGCAAAAGGATATTGTCAAATTGAGGGATTTGATTATCAGGAAACTTTTAGCCCTGTTGTGAAACATACAATAATTAAAGTTTTTTTCTCCTTGGCCGCAGTTCACAATTGGCATGTTCATCAGCTAGATGTCAATAATGCTTTCTTAAATGGCGATTTAGATGAGGAGGTATTCATGGAAATTCCACTAGGGCTTGAGGTTAAGGGGAAGTCTTCATCAGGAGTTCCACTTGTTTGCCGTTTGCATAAGTCTTTGTATGGTTTAAAGCAAGCGGCGAGGCAATGGAACATTAAGCTTACAGATTGTCTCGTTTCTCATGGTTTTGTTTAATCCCGGGCAGATTACTCTTTGTTCACGAAAAGGACAAAGGATAATTTTGTTGCTGTACTAGTATATGTGGATGACATAGCTATTGCTAGTAATAGTCTTGATGCTGTTAAGGATTTGAAACAAATGCTTCACTCTGTCTTCAAACTCAAAGATCTGGGAGATCTCAAATACATTCTTGGTTTTGAGATTGCACGTTCAGATGCTGGAATTGTTATGTCACAAAGAAAATATGCTTTGGAATTGTTGGAAAGTACCGGATTGCTAGCGGCAAAGCCTGCTAATGTGCCTTTGGTGCCTAATCACAAGCTGGTGCAGACAGAGGACGATTTGTTGACAGATCCTTCTGCATATAGGCAGTTGATTGGTCGATTAATATATTTGACAAATACTCGACCTGATATTAGCTTTGCTGTACAAGTTTTATCTCAGTACATGAATCGGCCAGCACAGATTCATCTTCACGCTGCTTATCAGGTTTTGAGATACATCAAGAAGTCTCCGGGTCAAGGCATGTTTTTCTCTCGTCAATCTAATTTACATCTGAGATGTTATTCCGACAACGATTGGGCTGGGTGCATTGACACAAGACGGTCTGTTACTGGTTTTTGTGTGTTTCTTGGGGACTCGTTGGTTAGCTGGCGTTCAAAGAAATAATCAGTCGTTGCGCGTAGTTCTGTTGAAGCTGAATATCGCGCTATTGCTACAGTCACCTGTGAAGCTGTTTGGTTGTTGTCTTTGCTTAAAGACTTCTCTGTCTCTCATCCTTTTCCAGCTTTAGTCTTTAGCGACAATAAATCAGCTCTGCAGTTAGCTAAACATCCTATGTTTCATGAAAGGACAAAGCATATAGAGCTTGACTGCCATTTTATTCGGGACAAAGTGCATGCAGGGATCATCGAGCTGAAGCATGTTGCTTCTCGTTTTCAGTTGGCGGATATTTTGACAAAAGGCTTGTTTCCAACTCAATTTACTTTCTTACTCGGCAAGATGTGTGTTAAGAATATTTACACACATCTTGAGGGGGAGTCATAAGTTTTGTTTGTTTGTTAGTTTGTTATTTACCAACTGGCAAGTTTGTTTTGCCTTCTGTTATCTGTATATATTCTTTTTATCATGAAATGGAGAAGAAGAACACTTTCCCAAATTCTCATCTGATCATCCAACAGAGAGTCTCATCACTCGCTCTTCTTCTTTGCCTTGCTCTCTCTCCCTCTTCCTTCTCTCGTCTTCTCCGCTCCCCGTGTCTGCGTCCGTCTGTGCTGCTCGTCGGCGCTTTGCCTCTGATCAGTGCTGCTCTCGCCCTGCTCGCCTGTACTGTTCTCGCCCTGCTCGTCCGTCGTGCTCCGACCTTCTTCGTCGTCGTGGTGATCTTCCTTGCCTCTGCTTGCTGAATCTTGTCGCGATCTGCTAACACTCAATCTTTAACAGAGAAAGCATGCTCTCCATAGCCGGGGGAAGTGCATTGGAGTATATCCAAGACATGGGAATAGAGCATTTGCCAAAGGGTCGATCTCATCTCGAGTTCAACATCTTTTCCAGGAGTCGGCAGGCTTGTCTATGTCCACTGATGTCTCATTTCAAGTGGCAATTTATTCCCACAAGAAAGCCATCGCTAGCAGAAACCGCCACAAGCACGGCTAAGCAAGTACCGAAACCCCATTTACCTTGTTGAGAGCAAGCATATATGTGGCTCCTTGGCTGCTGGGAAAAGCCCCAAGGTATCTGGTGATCATAATGAGGTGCGGCGGAAAACGTCACGAGTTACGCCATGCAGAAACTTCATTTGCTTCAGCAGTTCTATCTTGTTCCTCTAGGCTGGATCCCTTTCATCTTGTTCCTCTAGGCTGGATCCCTTTCGTACAGGGAAGATCTCCTTCTTACATATAAAAATGTTTCGCTTAAGGTCAAAGCCGTTCTTGTTCATCGTGCGAAGAGTCGGTTCATACTCCACGGTGATCTCGTGTCATGTCCAGCCAGTTAAACAGGTTGTTCCGTACGTGTCGTGTTCGTTCTCCCATTTTCATCCATTAAATAATAGTTAATTACTTGACAAGTCTTTTTCCATGCAGTTGGAAAAAAAACTCGATCAAAGCATGATATGATAAGTACTTGATAACCTAAATGTACTCACATAAGTGGTTCAAGTTGTATGAGCCACGACAAGTCGGACCAACTCATACACGGACGAGACAACCTGAATAGTCTTTTTGAGGTAAAATTTGGATTTTATCGCCTTTTATTTGTAAAAACGATGTGCTTAATATGATTATATTTATACAAGATCAAATACTTCTACTAAAAAAATGGAATAATATAATGAACACTCAATCCTTTAATTTATGGAAAAATAAATTCGAAGTCGATCCTGAGTCATGAAAAATACTTCGTAATGATAGTACCTAAGTAAAGTATGATGATAGTTAATATTTTTCACTTGTCATATAGTCAGAAGTAGTAAACAATAACAAAAAGCCAGTAGAAGCCACTTTATCATTTCAAATTTCTCATGAAACCCTTTTTTTTTTGTCGAAAAAAACTAGTGGCATTCTCATTCAAGTGAAAGCTTGAGTAAACATGATACGACCTTCAAAACAAAGCAAATCCAAATGACTAGAAGGGGGATAAGCTACCCAATTAGTTGGTAAATACTTCTTACGATAGGCCATGATGACCCAATCTGCCACTTGATTACTTTCTCTTCAGCAATGGGCCACCTGTAGACTGGTAAATTGTTTTGCATGGGCATGGGCTTCTGTGATCCTCGCATGCGCTTCCCAGCTTGCTTGATCTGCTCCCTCACTTATCGTCTTAACCATATCAGTTCTGTCGGTCTCCAAATCAAACTTCATATCAAAGTTTACCAAGTTATTTTTCACATCTTTTTCACCTTTATACATATATGTGACCATTGATGGAGTTGAAGACCCACGCATGGCCCACCATACTCTCCCTCGATTCTCTTTTCAAAGTCTTTTATATTAGAAATAATTACACTAATGATCCATGAATTTTGACTCAATATGCAACATAAGTCCTAAACTTTTATTTTGATCAATATGGTCCCTGAACTTTAGCCCAGTGTGTAATATGGTCCCTGAATTTTTAATTTGACTGATTTTATTCTTTGAACTTTTGGAATACATTCAATTTGGTCTCTGAACTATGGAAAAATGCTCAATGTAGTCCTTCTATTGATTCAAATTCGGGGACAACATTAGACATTTTCTTATAGTCAAGGAAATAAGTTGAATATGTTTCAAAAGTTCATGGATTACATTGAACAAATTAAAAGTTTAGGGACTACATTGTACATTGGATCAAAGTTTAGGCATCATATGTATCATTTTCCCTTTATGTGATTACGATCAAGATTCTCTTCATTAGGAAGTAAATCAAAGGGAAATTAACATATGTAACAAACGATCTTATGCATTCTTAATTTAAGGATTCTAACCACTCACTAGCAAACAATCTTATCCATTGGCCATGCCCAGGTGAGGTCCTCGCCGGTGGCCGGCCACCAACAAGAAGGGGAAAAAAGAGAAAAGAAAAAGAAAGAAAGAAAAAATAAAAAAAATAAAAAAAGCAAATCATAAAATGTCTCTGGTCGAGTCATTCTTTAAAATAAGGGTTAATACCACGAAAAACCCCAAACTGGAACCCCCGTGACAAATTTACCCCAAACTATTTTTTTGACCACGAAAAACCCCAAACTGGTACACCTGTGACAAATTTACCTCCAAACTATTTTTTTTACCATAAAAAACCCCAAACTGGTACATTTATGACAAATTTATCCCAAACTGATTTTTTTTACCACAAAAAACCCCAAACTATTACACCTATGACAAATTTACCCTTTATTAAATTGGATCAGTACCATGAAAAATCCTAAATTGATAAACCTGTGGCAAACAGAGGGTAAAAATCATAAACTGTTATACCCGTAAAGTGCTATATGCCATCTAACTAAGCAATTTAATGTTAAATTTAACGAAAATTAACGGAGGGTAAATTTATCGCAAATATATCATTTTGGGGTAAATTTGTCACAAATGTACCAGTTTGGGGTTTTTTGAGGTCAAAAAAATAGTTTTGGGTAAATTTGTCACATGTGTACCAGTTTGGGGTTTTTCGTGTTAAAAAAAATAGTTTGAGATAAATTTGTCACAAGCGTACCAGTTTGGGGTTTTTTGTGGTATTAACCCTTAAAACAAAGAAGGCACTTCACACCCTTTTTTAAAATAAGGCCAGGTTCTTATTTAAAGAAATAGGAGTGCTTTGTGCTATTATTTGGAATTTTTTTTCTATGTTTTTCCTTCTTCTTTTTTTTCCCAATTGTTGACGCTAGTAGACGGGGGAGATGTCAGCGGGGGTCGAGCCTAGCAAGACAAGTGGACGAGGGCACGAACTTGGGGCTAAAAAACTATGGGAAAAGACATCGAGCGTAAACTTTTTTTAATTGATTGAATGTACTAAAATTAAATCAGAAACTTATAAAGCTTTTGTCGTTTTTTTAGTTTTCACTTTTTCTACGATTGTAACCTCTTTTCGTTTTTTTTTCATAGACAAATCTCATCAAGATCTGGAATATTATATAAATTTTAGAAAACCATGACAAAAATTGTAAGGGGACATAGGTGCCAACACCTACGAGAGTTTTAGGTGTTTTGGGCTAAGAAAAAATCAAAGGGTGTTCATCGTAAATCTAAACTAAGCAAAGAGCAAGAAAGTAAAAGTTTTTTCAGACATGTTCTAACATCCGAAATTAGATTTTATCCTTTTTTTTTCTTACGAATGTAACCTCTTTTCGTTTAGTTTTTATTAAAAAAAGATCTCATTAAGATCTGGAATATTATATAAAATTTAGAAAACTATGACAAAAATTGTAAGGGGACGTAGGCGCTAACACTAGTATATTATGAGAGTTTTAGGTATTTTGGGCCAAGAAAAAAATCGAAGGGTGTTCGTCGTAAATCTAAATTAAGCATAGAGCAAGAAAGTAAAAGTTTTTTCAGACACGCTTTAACATCTGAAATTAGATTTTATCTTTTTCCTATGAATGTAACCTCTTTTCGTTTATGTTTTTATTAAAAAAATCTCATCAAGATCTAGAATATTATATAAATTTTAGAAAACTTTAACGAAAATCGTAAGGGGACATAGGTGCCAACACCAATATATCACGAGAGTTTTAGGTGTTTTGGGCTAAAAAAAAAAAATCGAAGGGTGCTGGTCATAAGTCGAAATTAAGCAAAAAGCAAGAAAGGAAAAGTTTTTTCGAACACGTTCTGAGATTAGATTTTTACGAGTACTATCTGGCATTGCCCTCGACCTCGATCAAGATTGATCTACACTGGCCTTCCAATCCTGTTGGTTCACAAAACATGCTAGAATCATTGATACGATGGCGCTGTGAAGTCAAAATCAAATGAGTGAACTGAGCATAAGAAAAAGAGAAGGATCGATGACCAACTGACCAGGAAAATCGTCCAAAAAGTCCTAAATCTTTCGATTTCACCAATTTGAACGTTTTCATATTGGGTCAATTGCATCCGTCCGATTAATTTTGGCCGAAAATCACTAACATATATGTTAGCTGTCTTACTTGGTAAGGTTGGCGCTAACATAAATAATTTTTAATGTTATTTTAATTTTATTCTCTTTTCTTTTCAAAATTTTTTATTTTTTCCCTTTATTTATTTATTTTTATTGCTTGTCAAGGAGGGTCATTGGCGACTCTCGCCAGCTACGAAGGCCTCGTTCGCGGCCGGTTTGAGGGGGGGGGGGGGGGGGGGGGGGCGCAAAGGCCCTCGAAATGGACATTGACATGTTTCAATTATGTTCAAATTTGGAGAATACGTCTTCAAGTCAGCTCATTCCCCTCTGACCCTTCTTCGCAACTCTACAAAAGGGAAAGAGGGGTTGTGTTAGCTGGTCATGATAATAGATAAGAGCCTTGGACGAAACCAACATGGACTAAGGAAAACGTCAAGTGGGTTAGGTGGTTCTTCCCACGCAAACGCTTATGATATTCAAATCACATTACGAAAACGTGTTCCAGAAAAAAAAAAAGAGACCGAACTCCAATATTTGACTTTGTGCATAAATTATTGATCTATATATGTCAGATCTTGGCAGTAACATATTCCTCGTCTTCGTTCATTGTCCCACGTTACCATCCGATAATCAACACCTCTCTCGCTCCCAATCTCTTTCCTCTCCAAATCCAAAACGCTCTCCTTTCTCTTTCTCAAAACTTCAACCCATCAGCTTGGAAGCAAGGGCGCTTGAGGCTGCATATAGTCCACAGGATACAGAGACACGTATGTCGACGGCGAGGCTCATAACTTTGGCCCACGGTTTGACCGGCGCGGTCGCCGGTCGGAGAAGCCGTTTCGCAACTTCGAGACAGATGGGCCATTGCCGGTTCGCGGATAGCCGGAGCGTGACGTCTCTCGGTGCTCGACAAAGCACTCGAACAAGGTGAGCATTGTCTTTAGTATCCACGGTTTCGGATGTTAATTTCTAGGATTAGCTCTCCTCACCGGATGTTGACAGATTGATAACTGATGTGTTTAATCTAAGGGACGTGGCTGTTCGGAGCAGTGTCGATCCGCTGCCTCGTCTTCCATCTGATCCTTCTCCTAGTTCTTGGTAAGTTTTAATTTGTTTGGCTTTTCTTCTTGTCGTTAGCTCTTGCTGAAACTGGAATTAGTTCTTCCCATGGCAGGAAATTCTGGGTTCTGGGGGTGTTCGTGTCGATGATTCTACCATTTTGGAGGAATAAATGGGGTCCACTGTGGAAGCTGAAAAGTGAGTCTCCAATGCATATAGCTCGTAATTGTTGAAAAAAAAATCTGAGCATGAACGTGATGAACACGGAAAAATTAACTTCGAAATTTTTGGCAGATGACGTTGAAGCGGCGGTCGAGAAGGCGGACCACTTGACCGAATTCGTGGAGGAGGTGGCGGAGAAGGTGGAGCACGTGGCGGAGGAGGTCACCGAGCATCTCCCGGACGGCAAGCTGAAAGATGCGGCGGCCTTGGTGGAGCATTGGGCCGAGACGGTGGACAAGGATGCTCACCTCGCCGGAGACATCATCGACAAGGTCTCACCTAGTCCCGCATTTTTCTTTCATCAATAATTAATCCCAGTTTAGTAAAATTTGCAACATTGCTTAGAATTGCTGCAGAACGTCTAGATCTACTAATTTGATTATACAATTTTCGTGCTTAAAAAAAATAATGTTGACTTGACTTAGGGCTTTCAGGAGTGAACTGCGCCTAATCACGTGCATAAGGAGCTATTTACATTTTACAAGTCTTTGTTCTTATATCACGATAAAAGAGTTTTCTCATTTTTTATGTACAAGCATGGGGATTCTTTGTTCGAGTTATATCCACTTGCTGATAACCCTTTGACCATGTAAGCAGTCCTACTTAGCGGAGTCGACCACGTAAAACCTAAGTATCACGGACATGCGACACGACGCGACACAACACGTCAATACGCTATTTATAATAAAAAAATTAATACGTTAGGATATGTTATATATTAAATGTATATTTTTACATATACATAATAAATAAAAATATTAATGATGAGTTTTTTTTTCTGTTAATGATTCACAATTAGATTTTTTGGGATAAGTTGGGTATATTATTTTTGAGGTACCTAGATATATGATTTAAGTATACATATTTTATAAATTTACATTTTGACCTCTAATTTGATAAAATTGTTTAAAATTGACCCCATGCGCATCGAAATGGCGTGTCGAAATGATAAACTCCTCTGTTGCTAGTGTATTTAGAGCAGTGACCACATGTGTTCAAGTATCGGTCCAAAACGACCCGAAGATTCCCAAAAGAGTGTTCATGCTTCCTAGTGTGAAGTCATGATTAAAACGACTAGCATTTGCACCCATTACTGTTTGGTTTAGTGGGGGATTAAATTTATGAAATATAAATTGCTGAATTTAATCGGGTGCGAATAAAATCGAATTGCAGGTGGAGGAAGTGGAGAAGGATGTAGACTCGTTCATGGAGCCAAGTAATGTCAACGACCGAGAGGGCGAAATCTCCAAAGGAACGGATGAACAGGATCAGAAGAGCTAGCAATTTGGGATTTTTTTTTTGTGATATTAACTCTTTTTATTATATTGTGTCAAAGTAAATATTGGTTTGTACTCGGCAACCAATTTTTTTTTTTCAATAACGAAAAATCCTGATTTAGGTAGGCAATTCATATGTCCAATTTCAATAATAAAACATGTATCGATTCAATCAGAATCGCGTTTTTTTTTTGTCTCGGCTCTTGCGTTGTAGTTTCAAATCGTATTCGCGCCGAAATCAATAGAGCAAGGTATGAAGAGTTTGTGCTGACTCTACCCATCAATGTCGGTTTCGATTTGTAATTTTCACTAATCATGTCTCTTTAAGTTGTGTTTTTCGCTTCAATGCAAGCGTCATCCGTCGTATATAACACGTCTTAAAACTCAGTTTGATCACCACCCTTTGAAATGGAAGTTTCCAGCTAATCAAGCGCTCAATTAACGTGAGTAATTCATATTTAAAGCGCTATTATCAGTGGAGATCAAACGTGCCGGCATAATGTTCGGGAACTCCATTGGACGTTTAAGCCAATTAGGATTGTCCTAGATGCTAACGAGACCTCCAATAAGACTTTGGCTGGTGGTCGCTTGCTCTAATATCACCCAGACATAACTCTAAACACAACTAAAAAGCATGTTAATATTGCCAAAGATCTTAAACTTGGGAAAATTATCAAAAAAAGTCCTAAACTTATTATATTTTTACCAATTCAATCTTAAACCTTTTAATTTTATCAATTTAATCATAAACATTTTGTATTTGTGTCAATTCGGTCTTAAATATTTTTTTTTGTCCAATTCAATGATAAACCTTTTGCAATTATGTCAATTCAGTTCATTTGACGAATTTTCACCCGCCAGCTTTAATGTGGATGCTGGGCAGCACTGACATAAATGCCGACTGGTCGATGACCTAATATTTTTTTAATTTTTAATATACTTTTAAAATACTTTTTCTTCATTTCTTTTCTTTTCTTTTTTCCTCCTCCCATCTTCTTCATTCGCTCCGACGACAGACTAGAGGACGATCGGCAAGCCTCGTTGGCCTTACCATGGTCGAGCAAGGCTTGCCACACTAGCCTACATCTGGGTGAGACCAAGCCTCACTCGACAATGGCGAGGCTCCGAACAGCCAGCGAGAAAGTGATATACAGATGCAAGGCCTCCCCTCTTCTTCCTCCAAATCTTTGAAGCATGCTCACGATCTTAGATCTATGCTCGTGAGGTGAGCCTCACCTAGCAACTATGAGGCTCAACCTCGCCCGATCGTCCTCTAGTTGGTTGTCGGAGCAGAGGAAGAAGAAGGGAGGAGGAAAAAGAAAAAGATTTAAAATATTCAAAAAATATTAAAAATATTATGTCATCGATTGACCAGTATCCACGTTAGCACCGACTGGTGAAAATTTATTGGATGGACTGAATTGGCACAATTACAAAAGATTTGAGACTGAATCGGAGGAAAAAAAAAATTTAGGACTGAATTAGTGCAAATACAAAATTTTTAGAACTGAATTGACAAAAATGCAATAGATTTATGACTTTTTTGACAATTTTTCCTCTTAAACTTATACCATCAGTACAACCAAAATCAAACTTGTTTTTTTTTTAAATTATACTCGTGATATAAATACCCAAATTTTTGTCAAATTGTTATAAGTTTAGGATATTGGGGATACAAAAATAAATTTGGGGCCAGTGGTATCGCAATGAAAAATATTCACCGTCTTGGGTGAGAGAGAACGACAGCTCCACCCGCTACCACGTCCTCATCGTCTTTAGAGCTTGCCGATGCCATGTCCTCCGGCTATCTCGCTCAGACTGCCGAATCCTATTGTGTCACTTTCATTGCTAATGCCAGGTGACGCCAATCCCGCCTTGCTTTTATTTAATCCGATCCATAAAAGTAGCAATCAGCACATCCAATCTCACAGGTGAAACCTCCATTCCTCATGCTCTTCATCTTCATCTTCATCTTCATCTTCACTCTAGTATCCGCTGCCGCGACCGTCCGAAAGTATCAACTTGGGGATGACAGCCGATCAAGGAAATCAACAGCGTCTATGTAAAAGAGATGGCCGAATTTGCGGTCGCTGTGTACAATAAGTCATCCGAGTCTAGCATGCAATTTCAGAGACCGTTGAAAACAGAGTCTCAAATGTTAGCCGTTTCAATCGGTCATCCGTCATCGTCTATGATTCCTTAAGATCGCCGTAGTCGGGTTCTAACAACTAAATAGCCAAGGAATCGAATTTGCGTATCTAATTTCGCGATGACCATTTCAATCGGCCATTCGTCATCGCCTATGACTCTCTAGGATCGCCATAGTCGGATTTTAACAACTAAATAGCCAAAGAATCGAATTTGCGTACCTAATTTCGCGTCCATCGTCGTTTTGTGGCAAGGGAAACCGACGACACGAGCTTGGGACTTCCCCTCTATCACCCTCAATTTGCCTGGCGAGATGAGACCGCCCTTCACTCTCTCTCTAATCCTTATGAAGAGATGATGGTGGTGGCAAGATGGGGAAAAATGAGAATATGAGGGCTAGAGGGGGATGCTTAGCCCTATTTATAGAATTCCGGCTAGGCTCTCTCATCACAAGCCGGATCGGACTTGGCCTACACAAGTCGGGCTCATATTTGGCCCATTAAAAAATCCTTAAATCATTTCTTTATTAAATCAATTCCGTAAATGGTAAATTAATCTGGTAAAATGGTGAATTATAATTTTAATTAAGGCGAGCCCATCTCATAAAGATTCTAATATTAAACTATATTCGGGACCAATTATCGGCTTGTCATTGCCACGATGGACGGAAATTCGATGAATAAGTACGAGGCCGTAGTCTGGAAAGAGCCATTGGAGCATCTAACTAAGCTTCCATCCTTCAAGGTCGTCTGATGGACTGAATGAAAGTGGGGAGACATGAAATAACAATCGAGGATGTGAAGTATGTGAGTTTGTGTATTTATCTTTGTATTAACTTGCTCGTGTTAGCGTTGCTTGATCTTAACTCAAGAGAGTACACAAGCAAATGCTAGGTATCGCTAAAAATTTTATTGCTAAGTGACCTGACGATTAGAGGTGTTTCAACAAGCTATAATCATTCAATTCATGAATTTGAACTTGTTTTAGCACTCAATCAAGACTTGTAATATGATTTAGTAAAATAGGTTTCAGTGGAACTTCTCATTACTGTTTAAAATTTCTCAAGATCTTCACCAACTGTTTAGGTGCTTTTGTTAGGATTCAACGGATAATCAAGTTGAAGCAAAATATAAAGCGAGAAAGAAAAATCAAAACACGGGATTTTATTCTGATTCATTCTTAAACTAGTACTACGTCTAACAGAGAATTTCACTATAATTAGTACATCGTACATCTCATTACATCACTTAATTATAATAAAAAAAAAGAATACATATATACCAATAACTATTCATAAGCTTGAGCCCAAATTACTAAAGAAAATTTATGGGCTTAAGTCGTAAAAGTCATGTGGTGTCCGGAGAAAGCTATCTCCTTGAGACCCCGCCGTAGCGCCTCCCTCGGACCCTTGTCTACTCATCATGAAACGAGACTCACGTACTTTTTTATCGCAAGGGAATATGAACCACATTCCAATAGCTATGACCTCGCTAATATCTCTATTAATTTCATCAATCAAATAGGTATTGTCTATTTCAAGATACAATCAAGTTTTAAAGCTCTCCGTTGATGGATTATTCTTGTTGGAAATCCCACTCATGCCCGTAGCGACGTGGATAAAAAAAAAAAGGAAAATTCAAGTGGAAGGCACGTCCAAGTTTGTGATATACGGATCCCATCGACCATGAGTTTTTATGATTTTATTGCATCATCCCTAGTGTTATTGATGAGATCACTCAAAATAAAAGCTTTAAATACTCAATCGATTGACCGTCAAAATATTCAGAAGTAATTCCGTGCTCATCTCCTTCATACTCCGACGAGTTGCTGCTGCCTTCGCTGAACCACAAGACGGTAGCCTGTTTTTCAGTAGTTCGATTTCTCTTTAATGTTAATTACGCGTTACTCAATACATTAAGCGAAAAAGTGTAACTTTTAATTTACTACCAGAAGATCACATCCTGTTTAGAAAAAAAAAAAGACTTAAGTAATTTCCCTTTTTCTTATTTATGTGTTTTTTCTATTATTATTTTCCAACGAGGATCCACCTTAAATAGAGGAATTATTCGGTGGCTGCCAAATTCCACGTCATCAGCCGACGTGGCACATAAGAACAGTCTGGACCACTAGAAATCAGACACGTGGCAGCGGAGAAGGGGCTTGAATCCGCTCGGTCTCAAACGGCTAACCCCTTTACAATTTGAATCTCTTCAGAGACAGTGCTCCAGAAGAAACGCCTCAGCATTCGGAGTCCGACGAAACCCTAATTCTTCCCAATTTCTCGTCCTCGTCAACTTTTTACTCATCAACTTCGCCTTCTCTCTCTGAATTCCTACACCGACCAGCCTCCGGGGATATAGGGTTTCAGGAGGCGACGAAAGAATGGATCTTCCCCCAAGAATCGACGAGTACATCAAAGATGCGATCGATCACACCTTAGGCCTCTCCGTGCCCACCCAAACGCTCGAATTGAGGCTTCGCGCTTCCGAGGAGGTTCAGAAACGGCTTCGCGAGGAGTGCTCGCTCTTGCTTTCAAGATTGAACGAGAAAGATGGCCTCATTGAGCGCGCAAGGGTAAGATAGCGCATTTTTCGTCTTTTTGGATGAGAAGTCCTCACGTGTTTTGATGTGTTCCTCTCCTAGATCCTTTTGCACGTGTCGGATTGTTTTTTCATTTTTCCGGGATGATAGCTTATGGGTGTGGATGGTTTGTTCTGTCCCCCAAAATGTGCAGGCCGAATCGTGCATGAACGCACAGGCTTTGAAGAAATTTGTGGAAGAGAACCAGAAATTGGCGGCAGAATGTGCTAATTTGCTGGCTGAGTGTAAGAAGCTGGAAACAGAGTGCTCTCTATACGACCATGATAGGGAGGCATTGATGGATTTTGGAAATGAGGTCGAAGAGCGAGCCAAGGAGGCAGAGGCCAGGGTTCAGGAGCTAGAGGACGAGGTGCAGCGGTTGTCCGATGAGTTGCAGCACAAAGACGATACTCGCAAGGTAATCTTGTGCTAGTGTGCTTTGAAAGCACTAATTTTTGCATTTTATGTAGCCTTTCCGTCAAGTAGGTGTATTAAGTCCTAATCAGTCAATTGGTTTTGTTCAGCTTATGGACCCTTACTAACTAATGTATTGAGAAATAAGCATTGGGTGGGGAATTTCTCGTGCGTACTAATGGTAAATGTTGGTTTTAATTACTTTGTGATGAGTCAGTGGTGGAGAACTGCAGTTGTTGCAACTTGACAGCAGTCATCATATTAAACAATGATTGGTTGAATTGAAGCTGAATGCCTCGAAATATTGAAGCCGTAGTTTCTTGGCTTGGTCCTTCTTCTTTTTTCATTTTGAAATTTAGTTAAGAATTGATTGTTTGTTTGCATATTGGGGTAATATCAAAAGGTGTTACATTTTACTGCTGTTTTGTGGGAAGAGCTCTAGGTTATACATTGATTTTACTGAGGAAGTGTATTAAGGAGTTGCATGCTTTCTAGAATCAGAATACACTGAAGCTCTAGATTCACCAAATTTACTAATATTCTGAGATAGATCACTTTAATAAGCAGGCTATGGCTTGGATTAGTCACCATTTGGATCATACCATGTAACAATGTTCAAATATTATCTTGCTACGGCATCACTGTTTAGGCAGACAAAGGGTTGTCTGGAGGAACAATGACTTTAAGTATGCTGCATGTTCTACCTGTGTAAAAGCGAGAATAAATAGCCTCTCTCTCTCTCTCTCTCATGGTAAAAGAGCTCAATACGCATGGATAAAGTAGTGCTGGATGTCATGGTGTCATGTAAAAGTAGTAACTCCTCGCTCTATGTACAATCATTAACTGTTCCAGGAAACAGAGGATCTCTTTTGACAAGCTTATGCAAATGGTTAGGAGAGAGTCTGTGATTCTTTAAATAAAACATGGAGCTGCTGGTAGATGTGAGATTATTATGCTTTCCAACCCAGGCAAAGTTTTTGATAGGAACTTTCATCTGAACAGAGTTTTTCTTAGTTAGATTTTTTTCTTTTGCTTCACTTTACTAATTTTCAATGCAAGTGAATTTTATTGGGTGAAACTGTTTCTTTGTTTCTTTTTTTTTTTTTTTTTCGTGTGCTTCTTGGTGCGCCATCTTCTGTGGGTCAGGGCATAGCAACTTCACATTTATGTACCATGACATTTGTACTCTTCATAAGTTAGAGAATTACTGATTGATTATTTCTTTGAAGGATGAAGAGACTTCGGAGAGTACCACTTTGGAGGAGAAGTTAGTCAAATCAATCATCTCAACATTGCTTAGTAAAGATGCAGTAGCATCAGCATATTCATTTTTGGAGGCAAATAGTGCACATGAATCGTGTCGAGAATTGTTAAAAATGTGGAACTGGTGAGTGCTCAATTTTTCGGTTGCTTTCTATCTCATGCTATGTCACCATTTCCAACACTTGATTAGAAGAAGCCACTTTCCCACACTTTTGATGGCGCTGCTGCAAGATGCAAAGATGTCAATTACGTCCGATTCGAAAATGAAGTTAAATTGACTCTTATTTATACTGTAGCCTAAGGCCAGCAACCCAGATGGTTCTTTCATTGGCTGCTGAAATGAAGACACTTGAGAAAGATAAGGAGAATCTTAGAATTAACCTTCATAAAGCTGAGGAGGAGGTAAGAAATTCTTTGAGGACTTAAATTGTTGCAAGATGTCTTGCTGAGAATAGTCTTAGCAATATCTTATTTTTGTAGGTAAATCTGCTTTTTCAAGAAAACAATGTTCTAGATGAAGAAAATAAGAGGTTACTGAGGCACTACCAGAAAGAAAGGGAAACTTTTGGTTCTGGTGGGAGAATCACAGCTAGTGCTCCTGCAAAGGTTAGAACAAAGATGAGAGCTTTGCTTAATTTTGTGCACCTGCAATTCTGAACTCTTGCTAAGTTGACTTCATTTGGTTGCAGTCTAACAAGAGAAAATCAAGCCCTAAAATGAGAAGCCCAGTTGAGAAGAGGATTGATCTCAGTGATGTGGATTCACCGAGACGGCCTTTGTCCCCATTGAAACAGAACTCTCCTGATTCTAGGGTGTACAAGAAGTAGAGGCTCATCCCATGTAAAAACTGACCCGATTTTCTTTATTTCCTTTTTTCTTTTCTTTTTTTTGTGCCCGGGCCGTTCTTTGTACCCGAATAGCATCACTATCGGAATCAAAGATAGGATTGAAATTACTGGCAAGAAATGGGTGGTTATAGTTCTTAAAGGAACTTCATTTTTCTTTTCCTATCAACAGATGAAATTTGTTTTTATGTGATGCGATCCTCCTTTACTATCTTAGTTGATAGTAAATTCGCGTTGTGACTCCTAGTAACGATGCCAGTGTATAAATTGTTCCAGATTAACACATATTTAGAGCTCTGAACTCGTGGATTTTGGTTCGTTTTTTGTTGACAACTAAGATCTATACTTAATTGAAGATAAATGGTCTCTACTAGGAGTCATGCTCTTCCTGTTCATATGAACTTTGCCCGTAAATTTTCTTCCCCGCTCTAAAGTTTCACCTGACACTTCATCAAGGGAATTTTCTTTTCGAATTTATATTTGGTTTATGCTTTTGTACAATATTTCATCTTATCAACAGATGGTGGCAAAATTTCATCTAAAGACCAACAAGTCAATTGCTATATCAGCCCCACTTTAGGGCGCTAAGATAGGCTCTCACCATCTTAACCTATGAATCTAGAAAAATATTAAGATTTAACACAGCAAAACTCGAGTCCTCTGTTCATATGAAAATTTGAAAATTTCCATACGAAGAGCAAATACCTTTTCAATTTTTACGTCCCAAAGTTCAAACGAAACCTTTTAAGGGCATACTCGAGTCCTCTGTTCATATCAACTTTGCCTGTAAATTTTCTTCCCCGCTCTAAGGTTTCGCGGTGACACTTCATCAAGGGAGTTTTCTTTTCAAAATTATATTTGGTTTAAGCTTTTGTACATCTCATTTCGCATCATGCTCGACCTAAATATTTTCTTTTTAAGCAATGAACCGGAGGCATTGGTCGACACATTGGTCTTGACTACTGTGCGAAGCACAAGTCATTCAACAGGGGCAAGCCTCATCTCTGTGACTCAAAGCGTGAAAGGCTATTATACCTACCTACCTAGCAGTTGCTAGGCAGAAACTTGACCAAGGGTCTACCTTCCTTACTCAAAGATCCTCCAAATTAAGAGAAAATATTTTTTTTCTTCATCTCAAGGGAATACCCTTTCAATTTTTACGTCCCAAAGTTTAGACAAAACTTTTTGAGGGCATACTCACGATCTCTATTCATATCAACTTTGCATGCAAATTTTCTTTCCCGCTCTAAAGTTTTGCCGTGACACTTCATCAAGGGAGTTTTCTTTTCAAAATTATATTTGGTTTAAGCTTTTTTTTTTTTTGATAACCAATATTTGGTTTAAGCTTTTGTACAGCTCATTTCACATCATGCTTGACATAAATATTACTTTTTAAACAATGGACCGATATAGTACGCCCCGAAAAAACAAAAAAGAAGCAAAAATGTACTTAACCTAACATATGACAAATCGAACAGTGTGAATGAAAGAAGCTACTGCTGAGAAAGTTAATCTATTTTGCTAGGTTTGGTATTCGACATAAAATTGAGGAAAATTTTTAAAAAATGCCGGAAGTGCCTTCACTTTCGGAAATAAAAGTCTACAGTTGATCTTATTTTAAATAAGAGCATAAAGTACTCTCGTTGTCTTAAATAAGGGCATGTAGTGGATATTATTTAAAATAAAAGTCTAAAATGACATTATCAGTCTCAAAAAAGAGCCTAACTCACAAGTTCATAAGGGTATTTTTGGTCATTTAATATTTTTATTATTATTTGTTATTTGTTTTCCCTTTTTTGAGTTTTTCACAAATTAGAAAAAACTAATACTTAAAAAAAGGAAGAAAACACAAGCAAGAGGGGTCCTCCTGCCTTTGGCCGCCACCCCAAAATCAGTGGAGAGGCGACAATGGCCGGCGAGGTCGCCAGTGCCTCAGTAAGGGCCAACGACCCCACCCAACCAGAGGTGAGATTCTACAGACAGGGCTCTAGCCCTCTCTCAAATCTAAGCGAAAGTTACTAGCCCTTGCCCAAGTTTGAGGGACAGCAGCAGCCCTTGGCTGATCCAAGGTGACGGTGGCCAAGGAGGGGCAAGCCACTGCCACTACCCCATTGAGATTGAGGCGGCAACTACAGGCCCTCTTACCTGTGTGTTTTTTCTTTCCCAGTTTTAGTTGTTATTTTAATTTTTAATTTAATTTAACTAAAATTTTGGTTAAAAGTAAGCAAAAATACCCACTTATCGACCGCCGAGATGAACCCTTTTTTGAAACTATCGTGGCTACTTTAGGCCTTTATTTGAGACAATGAGAGTACTTCAGGTTCTTATTTGAAATAATGACCACTTCAGACTCTTATTTGAGAAAATAAGAGCACTTAAAGCCCTCATTTGAAATTTTCCTTAAAATTCATAATAAATTATTTACTTTATCTTTTTTTTATTTCCTACCCAAGATGTGATAGAGGGATTTAGCCTATATAAAAACACTCACGAGAAAAGTGGGATAAATAAGGATAGAATTTCTTACACCTATTGATATAGAACTTTTTTAATAGCATATTTTTTAGATAAATAAATATAAATACCATTTAAATTCTAACAAAAAAATAAATATTTTTAAATATTTTTTGTATTTCTAAAATAATGTTAATGAAAAATGTATTTATCTTTGATAACAATTTAAATTTAAATATTTTTATAAACGATAAAAACTTTTTTCGTTCATCTACTTTTATAATTGATACAAAAAATTATTTAAAAAATAAAATTTTAAATTATTAATTTTTTTTTTATAAATGGAGCTCAAATATTATTTAAATCTTCTTTACCCAAAAAAATATTATTTAAATCTAATCCACCATTTGGTGGCCAAATTCGTTCGCGTTCAGTTCTTTTTACAAGAGGTCTTGTTCAAAATTTCTCAGCGATAGGTGACTTAACCGGGGGCCCATGGTTGGAGGGTCTACGGGTCCTCCCGAGAATTAGTCGTGCTTCACCGTTTATTTGAGCACATGCGGACACCTCATTCATAAAAATATATATATATTATTTAAATCTTAATTTAATACATGAGGGGTTCTTGACGACGTCAAAAGTAAAACCCTCGTACTTCGGACGGCAATGTCTAGGGCAAGGGGGCAGGACAGGCGGGGGGCGCGCTACAACGGTCAAAGCTGCAACTGCTGCTGCTGCCGTCCGCTCTTCTTCTCCTGCTTCCTCTTCCTCGTTGATTCCTGTCCTTTTTCTTTCTGAAAAAAGGTTCTTTTAACGACATCAGTTAAGCTCTCAAGGCTCTGCGTCATCCATCTCCAATCACCACATTCCCCTGGCATCTCTCACCTTCTCTCTAAGTCTTCCTCTTCCTCTTGTCCTGTTCCTGCAATTTCTTCTTTTTAGCTCTCCTGGCTCTGTTTTTCATTTTGGAAACTGTGGTTTAATCTTTTGTTCGGAGAACGTCGGTGTGAAGAGTTTGCTGGTTGAGATAGTTTGAATGGCGCTCCGTTTTGAGGTTAGGCCCTTGTCTGCTTTTCCTTATCACTCTTTCTTTTCCCTCTTTTTACGTTGAGAAGTCATGGAACGTACCAGCCTGTGTTGTTCTTGAAATGATTATGGACATGGTTCTTGAATGTGAAGAAAGCGAACTTTTTTCGCATTGCAAGTGCTTGAGCGACGAGCGTGAAAGCCCAATTTATTAGGAAGTATGTTTGTCCTTGTTTCTTGTTCATTCATCCCTTGGCACTTAAGACTTTCCTGGCAGTTTCATCCTTTGTTTGCATTTGCTGCTGATAATGGAGTGTTTTTGGAGTAGTGATTGCGTTTGTGCTTGAGCTTGTCTTGCGTGATGTTACTTATTGAACCAGAAGGCAATGCAGCTGTTGAATGATAGAAAGAACTGAAGTGTTACCATATGCAGCTGGCAAAAGGGTTGTTTCTTGTGAATAATGGGTGTACCAAACAAACGAGCTATGTGCTTGCCTTAGCAAGAAGTCCAGCATGATTACCGAGAGCATGTTGATGGTTCATCCTTAATGGTGCTCTCTGTCACGTCTCTGATTTGGTGCTTTCATACTTTTTTGTACTAGGTTCTCGGGCGATTTAATCGTGCTCGTGCAGCTAAACTAACACTCCCTCATTTTGTGTGTCAAACGCCTCTATTTATGCCAGTGGGGACACAAGGTTTGTCGCGTTACTTGGAGAAGTATTCACTCTTTTTGTATCATCAGGAATACATCATCCATGCACAGTTTTACATTCCCATTCCTAGGTTTGTAATTTGGATGTTGAATGTGAGTGCACTTCACGGGATGTCTCACTATGTTGACTTCTATGGATGTAAACAGACTAAGAAAAAATGAGACTTGCACAACTATAAGTATAATAGAATAGTTTTGATGAAAGTGAGCATTGGGATATCTTTTTCGTGCGGTTGAGGTTGCTCAAGGTGGGAAATGGCTTTTCATTCATCATGTCGCCAAGTCTATCTAGTGCGGCAAAGGAGACTTGGTTAGTAAATATTGTAGTAAATATTGCTGAATGCAATTTGCATATTTTTATCTCTTTCTAATTATACTTTGACAGCTGTACAACAGACGTTTAGGAATTGTTCAGCAACTTGGCCTATATTTCTTTTGTGCGACCTGTGTAAGAGCATTCTCTGTTCATTGTTTTTAAGGTTTTATATGTCAGACATATTTGTTCACCTAGCAATACATAAGTGACAATGAAATAGGAGTGCGGGTTCTCTTTTATAGTGTGTAACTCTTAAATTGGTCAATTTGCTCTATGCCCAACCCCTCCATATTCTGCATCCTGCTTTTTATCTGCCCTTTTTTTTTTTTCCTCCTTGGTCAATCATCCCTGCGCTTATAGAAAGAGGTGGCGGCTGTTGCAAAACTAACAAGTACAATTTTCCTTCTAATAACAGGGACAATAAAAGGACTGACAAATGACCAGCTTGAGGAAATTGGTTGCCAGATAATATTGGGGAATACCTATCATTTGGCACTTCGTCCTACTTCTGAGCTAATCGACGAGTTGGGTGGTCTTCACAAGTTCATGAACTGGCCTAGAGCGCTACTTACTGACTCCGGTGGCTTCCAAATGGTTGTCTAGCATGCGCAGACATGCAGTTTTACTGTGACTTTCTCTGATTTTGTTGTCCCAGTACTACTAGATTTAATTAATAGTTTTTGTTTATCCTTTGGATATTTTGGGTAACATAATAGATATGTGCATATTCTGATCTCTAGTAGCATGACAGTGTGCCTGTCTTGCCTATAATGTGACCGAATCTCCCGGTTGATACGTTGCCAAAATTGATCGTCTTTCTGTTGCTTCAAGTATTGTTCTTTCTTCTTATGTTCAATTTTTGTCAGACATTTTTTTTTCTATAGAATCTTAGCAATTTTTTACAGTGGCATTGCATATATTCTCATCACATTTGTTATAGTTGTATTAGTAGACAATTCCATTAAAATGAAAAATAGAGATCTTAACTCTATCTCTTTGAAACATGACCCTTAATTTCATGTTGTTAAATTAGAAGTCATTATCCTACTGAAGCTCCATTTTAAATGTTTTACCTACTGTAAACTGTATGGTTTCTATATATCTGAAATTGATACTATGAATATTTATATTTTCAGGTATCCTTGCTGCATTTAGCTGATATCACTGAAAAAGGAGTAACTTTTCAGGTGATTGTTACGTCATGGGTTTTCTTGGATGTGTCGTTCATTGAATGTCCACTTCATTAGGCTGGTTCTTTCTTCCTCTTCCTCTCCCTCTCTTGCGCAATGATCAGATCATTAACATTGAGCATGACTGGTGTAAGGAAATGAAATGTACTGAATAGTTAATGATCTGTCTTTGATGGGTTTACTTTGGCAGCTAGTATAGTCATACTAAACATTGTCTGTTCTTTTGCCCTTCCTGTAATAGATGTTTTATCTGAAAAAACAGGCTGTATCTTTGTATTTGAGTCTCTTCAATGCAGTTTGTCAACATAGCTTGCTTAATGTACTGCTTCTATTTATCCACTGGCTATTTTCATTGACTCTTTCCTATCATGTTCTTGTTGATTCTTGTCTTATTTGTTGAAACTTGTTTCTTTCTTTTTTCATTCAGTCACCAGTTGATGGAAAGCCAATGCTTCTAACACCTGAAGAATCAATACAAATACAGGTAAGCAGAGCTTCTTTAGCATTTCTTATGGACTTGATTAATGCCTGAGATATTCCCCCCAGGTGTTTTGAAATTCTTCTTTCATGAGCTTAAATTTGTTGGATAGACTTAATTGGGGAATGAATAAGTATTAACAATTGCTCTCTACTTCTTGCTGCCAGCTACTATATTCACTTTCTGAAGATGATAACATCATCAACTGACCAATAAAAAAACTGAATTTGCTGCAAAATCCATCGCTCGACTTTCATGAAGTTGATGAGCTGTCGTATGGATGTAGCATGTTGGGGCATGCTGCACTTCACTATGGACCTTGGACTTATTTGACCGATACTGTTGGTTTTGAGGGGACTCACTTCTACAATCAGATCAAACTTAGTAATGGAATCAGTATTCTGTAGTTTGAAACTTGAACCAATTTATTTCTCCGGAGAATGCCGTTCAATCCTTTGATCCATTATTCTTGAAATCTTATTAACCTTTGAGTTTATCACGGCATGTTTACTGTCATACTTTTAGCTCATGATTATTCGAGGATTGATTTCATTCCCATCTTTTGTAGTTATATCTGCTTTCATGTAATGTGATCTACTGTTTAATTCGCTATCCTTAATGTGCACATCCTCTAAAGGACATTTTCTGACTATGTTAACTTAAAATTTAGTGTTGAATTTTCAGAGAATGAAACCATCCTCACCTACAAAGTTACCTGGTAATATAATTTATATTTTAAAAAAGACTGGAGAGAATGTCTTTAGAAGATGTTTTTTCCAAAGGTAGCAATCTTTATCTGAGGCACGTTCACCAAAATATATTCATATTTCTGTGCGAACCCGTGCCCAAAATAATTAATCAATCAATAATTAGAAGTAATAAAATACTAGAAAAGGTACTGAAGAAAATTGACACGGTAGCTACATGAAGCTAACTAGGCTCCAGTAGTTTGAAATGGTTGGGCATACAGCTGTAATAGCTTGGCTGTGAGGAAAGCTTGCCTTCTTTCTCGTGTTCCTTGTCAAATGAGTCAATGAATATTTGATCATCCATGTCATATGATGAATTACAGAACAGAATTGGAGCAGATATAATAATGGCTCTTGATGATGTGGTCAGGACCACCATTACTGGTCCACGGATTGAGGAGGCCATGTATCGCACTCTCCGTTGGATTGACAGATGTATAGCAGGTAAAGCTTTGTCATCGTGATTTCAGTCGTGTTTTTTTATATAACCCAGGTAGCTTTTTGTCAGATCTTTAATCCACAATAGGTGTGTAGAAGATCCAATTTCTAATTGATGGAAGCGGTTCTAGGTCCCCCCCTTAACTTGCCAGGCTTGGTGGGCCAAAAGTGTTAAGTTACTTTAATTTTTGGATGAATTTTTCATAACAGGCTAGACTTAACCGATTCATGTATAGGTCTCAGATATATCGATTTCTTGAGTCCTATGCAGAAAATTTATGTTGACTGTTACATCTCCATAGAGGTCCTTTTTTTCTTCTAATTTTTTTTTTCAGATTGTTTCTAATGATATCTTCTGACAGCTCATAAAAGACCAAATGAGCAAAATTTATTTGGTATTGTTCAAGGTGGTCTAGATCCCGTGCTTAGGTCAGTATTACTTCAAGTTTCAATTCATTAGTTATTTCGCCGTTCTATTCCTCTAGTTTTCTCTTCTTATAATCTGGTACTAATGCCTCTCTGCATTTATGTTATTTGCTTTAAGCAGAGATATATGTGTCAGAGGCTTGGTGGAGCGGAATCTCCCTGGGTATGTGCATAGCGAGCAACTGAGTGAATTATGGTGTGCATTGTCACTGATGATGCTTCATATGACTTTGCTGGGATGGAGTCCGCTTGATTCAGGGTTAATTGCATTAAGTTCCTAGTTTGACTATGGAGATTGATTGTGAGTCCTTTTTTGTGGATTCACTTAGAAGAAGACATGGTCTATGAAGGCTTAGTAATTTAGGATAGATGCATTTATTTCTCTTTGTCCAGAAATTGCTTAGTACTCAGATGCATCAGTTGTGCGATGCACTGTTTGAGTATTTGGTTAAATTGGAGTGGAGTGCAGTAAAGACTCTCAATGGCTAAACCTGCAAAACTTTTTATTGTCAATGGATCTCTGATCAACTCTGCTATTCTTTATTGGCACATACTTCTACATTTCAAACATATGAAGATTGCAAAAAGACGAGTATGAATATCTTAATTTGAGAATATAATCCACGATATTCTAGGGGAGGATGAATTTTGGTTATTCGCACTTACTTTGTTTGTATACTCACTTTGTGGTTCCATTTCATTATAGAAGGCCTACAAATACGTGATATCTTGGACTGAATGAAAAGACCATGCAGGTGTTAAATCACAAGGATGTGCTCTTTATGTCTAAATAAATCTCTTTTGATTCTGAAAATCAGATATTACAGTAAATTAGAGATTAGTGGCTTTATCAACCAATGAAAAAAACTTAATATAAGGGGACTAGAAACTTCATTTGGCTCTTTTGCAAGAGGTGCATGAGGTATAGGTTTGCTCCTATCTCCGACGACAAGTTGGTTGGACTTTGGGAGTGCTTTGGTAGACTAGTTTCATTTCTTTTGCATGTGTAGATGTGCTCCATGCAAATTGTCTGTCAAATTTGCCAAGCTTCTCTTTCTAATGTCTTCAATTAATGGAGGAATGAAATTGACCGAGTTTACTTCTGTAACAGCTATGCCATTGGTGGTCTTTCAGGCGGTGAGGATAAAGATTCATTTTGGCGTGTTGTCGCTCAGTGTACTGCAGCGCTGCCTGAGGATAAACCACGATATGTAATGGTATAATTATGCTTGTTACTTTTACTGATATCCTTAAGACTTATGCCAGTGTTTGTATAGAATCTCTACTTCATCTCCGCTTTAGTAGTATCCTCTAATACATGCACATTCCATTTCTCAGGGTGTTGGTTATCCACTAGATATTGTGGTCTGCAGTGCTTTGGGTGCCGACATGTATGATTGTGTCTATCCAACTCGAACTGCTCGCTTTGGCACAGCTCTTGTGCCTGAGGTAAGAAACCTGTATTCTGAAAGATCTGAAATGGTCCTTCCTTGTCTAATGACATAAATGGATTCCTGCCCTTATTGATCATAGATATCAATGTAAAATTTACCAAAACCCTCTTCTATTAACATGTAAAGGACAATTTAAGTGAGTTGTTGAGCACCCAGTTTCATAGTGTTTTTTTCTTTCCTTCACATTACTGTGTCATTCCAATTAGGGTGTTCTGAAGTTGAAACATCAAGCAATGGCCTATGATACCCGTCCAATCGATCCTTCATGCGATTGCATGGTATGTTCTCGATGGGACTAGATAATCTAAAATGTTAATGAGGATGCTTCTCTCCAAATATCTCAGCTTTTTTCTTTCTTCCCTGCAGGTCTGCAAGAAATATTCTAGGGCCTATATTCATTGCCTGGTTACAAAAGATGCCATGGGATCCCAGCTTCTATCATACCACAATTTATTTTTCATGATGAAGGTATGGAAACACGTAAAAATTATCAGTGGTTGACGAGAAGGCAGTTTGAGTAGACAGTTGGTGTACTACTAATTGTGATTATGCTGTCTATGTCGTATACAACTAGCCAAAAAGGAGAAAAGGCCACTTCTTGTGTCTGGTCCTCGATGAAGTTTTGAAATTGGATATTTCTTGTTATGCAATGCAGCTCAGCAGTGATTTACACGCATCAATTGTCCAGGGAAGATTTCCAGAGTAGGCACCTTTTGACATAATTGAGATCATCTCCCCTCCTGCAGCCTTTCTTTTCTCCTCCATGCTCATTTTTAGTGGACTTCTGACAACTGTTCTTAATTCTGATTGCAGGTTCGTTCACAAATTTCTGCAGAAAATGGTAATTCTGTGGAAGTTCTTTCTGTTTATGATCTTGCTTTACGTTGTGCACATGTTAGCTCAATTTGTCAGTTGCACACATTTACAAAATTGTAAAGAGGTGTTCTTAGATAAATCCAAATGTTTCCCACTTGAGCTCACCCACATGCGTACGCTCGCAGAATGCACACTCGTGAAATCATAAGTCAATCGGATGACTTCTCTAAAATATTGACTGAATTGATTGATGCACATGATGTTAGTCAGTAAATGTCGGAATCCTGCACCATTAAATCCAGTTCATACCCTTCATGTTGCAGTTTCCAGAAGGCGATGTTCCTGAATGGGTCTGCAATGCCATGGAAGTCGCCGGAATTGACATATCGTCATGCTGTTCCCCATTTTCATATTCGCCGGAGGATAGAAATTCAGAGATACCAACAGATTCTTGAGGTAGTAGGCCAACTGTCTTTAAAAAAAAGAAAAAGGCGTAAAACCGTGCAGAGGTCATTACACGGCAGCATAAGTTTTGAAGTCCATTATGCTGCTCCATTGGTAAATTTTTTCTTTTTTCCTCTTAATCCCCGATTCTTCTGTAACTTTTAAATCCACAAAGCTGGAACAAAATCCACAGTGATTGCGTCAGAATCCTTTTGGGTTACCTTGTGTTTCTTTTCGTCATCAACTGTATCTTATGTCACATGCGAGGTTTTTGACCATAATGTCGACACGAAACTCAAATCTTGGATGAATTCAGATCTGTGTAATTATTCACCATCGATGAAAGGAACGGGAACTGATAACTTTTGCGCTCTGAGAGCACCATGCGGCGTCTGTTTCTGTTTGTCTGTCAGTATGTTTTATCTGCTTCGACATGCGGCGATGACCGGGAAACTCAAAAAGTTTTCTGTGACATTCACTATGCAGCTCAGTTTCAGTTCCCACACAAGCACGAAGCTTTTCATTACAAGCATCTTAAAAATCTTCACTAATAGCCATGCCCCCACCATCCTTGCATTATTGATATTAAGACTGTTTGATGATTAGACACAGACATGTCTTTGGCCTCCTTTGTCAAACTGATGAGCAAGGTAAAAAGCATGTGTTATCTCCCTCTAATTGTTGCTTTAGGTACTTACGATTTGATTTGCATGTTGGGTCGGGAAGACTCGTTGTGCTCGTGGCTCTTCCTTTTTTCCCTTATGAGAGGAGGACGTGATTTGATTAGCAATTGGGTTTCGATATTTGTATAAAAAGTTGTCTGGTTTGGCTGCCGACGCAATCGGGCGTCGACAGGTGCGCTCCTTCTCCATCGGTCGTTTTCGGGCGCACAGACAAAGGGAAAAATCTGGCAAGCGAACAGGGACTTGCGATAGAAGATGATGTCCTAAGCGCGCTGCGTTGCTCGGATTTGGCATGTTTGGCCATGGATCTGAAAGTCTCTTTCATTTTGGTCCTCCTGGCCCTTTATTCCATTATTTATCAATGGGGATTATCCAAAAGGGCTATATACTTATTATTAATTAAGCTCCATCATCATTTCCCATATCTCCTTGGGCCATGTTTTTCTCCGTCTCGATTGAAGGATTTTTGACCGGTAGTAATATATAATATATATTGAGATATGGTTAATACTCGCATGTGACAGAAAAGTATATGGATCTCGCTCTGCGCTAAGCGGACGGGAGTTTGAGAGAGCCGCCTCGGCAGGGATTTTAAGGGGATGGCGTTCCCTCAATACTAGAGGACTTTTACGATTTAAGTTTCATATTTTTTTTATTAATAATTTAAGCTTGGGCTTATAAATAGCTGTTACTATATGTACTTTTTTCCCTCTTATAATTGATAGATGTAATGAGAGATGCGAGGTATTAATTATAATAGAATCATCTGTTGGACGTAACCCCAGTTTAAGGGTGAATTAAGATAAAATCACGCGTCTCTATTTGTATTTCTCACTGCTTTTACGCTTTACTTCGTGTTATTGTGTGCTGATCATAACAATATGGCACATCATTCCACGTGTAAAATTATCATCACCTGCATTTGTCATCAATTATATTTTCCATATGTGTGATGTTAAATCGCACATTGTAGCTTGCCAATTAGAACCCTTTCAATCAAGGACGGAATAAAATAGAACGTAACCTTCTCGGGATCGTACTCATTTCTATCTATAGTGGGTGCTTACTAGTTTAAGGGTAAATTAGGACAAAACCTCATATCTTTATTTATATTTCTCACTGTTTTTACGCTTTACTTCGTGTTATTGTGCGCCAATCCTAACAATATGGCACATCATTCCGCGTGTAAAATTACCTTCACCCGTATTTATCGTTAGTTACATTTCCATGCGTGTGATGTTAGATCGCACATTGTGGCCCGCCAATTAGATCCCTTTCGATCAAGGATGGGAGAAAATAGAACGTAACCTTCTTGAGATCATCCCTATTTCTATCTATAGTAGGTGCTAACTACTTTAAAGTTTTTCGACACTTCCCGGTTAATAAGCGGGCACTAAAGTTTTCTCGTGCTAATCGTATCGAATGAATTCGTGAATTCGGCTAAGACAACACCAGAAATGGTGACTAAGGGTTGGGCCGCCCGATCCATGATCAGATCTATAGAGTTCGCATGAACCAATAAATCTGTTCTTCTCTATATATTGTTCACATCCACACCCAACAGATGGTGACAAATGGATGGTGCCCATGTAAGACTCGACGGTCGATGCATCTATGAAAAAGCCACGACCGCTGTCTGCCATGATTTTGGGAGAATCAATCATGATTGGTGCATCTTTTGCACGGATTTCAAGGGGAATCGTTGTCTCCATTTTTACGAGCACCGAGGCGCATGAGAAGCCGGTGTACGCCAGTCCAGATCCGGCAAGAGAGGAAACAAAATAGGTGATCGATTTTTACCATTTTACCTTTGAATTTTCAGCTTTATAATTTTCCGTTAATTTCATTACTTTTTTTTAACTCGAAATATCCGACCCGTCTAAAAACATATAAATACCGATATTTAAAAGACAGTCTTAAAATCTTTCATGGTTTTTTTTATCTTAATTCAAATAAAATATCAAATTTAACTGAAGTTGTAGATATCACTTGTTGGAAAGGGTTTAATAAAGCTCATATGAATAGAGGCACTCTTTTCTCGTGTTAGACATGAAAAGTGAAATTGGTTAATACTCTTATTTCGCTTCAAAATCGATATCCCCCCCCCCCCCCTTCTTTCAAAACAACACCTGAAACACTAACCCACAAGGGAAAAGGGGGGAAAAAAAACCAACTCAAGATACCATAAACTTAGTCCCCCTAAATACAAAGCCCATTTGTAGAAAATGAAATACGGCGCAATCCTTGTGGAGTAGTTTTGATCTTATGATCGCTAGTCAATTGCAGCTATACCCATTCCGAAAAAGAAAGGTTTTATCCCTCGTTGCATTCCGCCATTTACTTTCCCTCCACACAAAAAAAAATGATATTTGTTTATCATATGTAGATTAGCCAACAAAGCAAACTCAGCACCCCAACCACTCCTACCAACCAAAATAATAATAATAATAATAATAAAGAAAAAGGAGAACTCAAAATAGAAAAATCCCCAAAATTTGTCACACCAATCCACACGCTACAGAAAATTATTCCAAGGCTTTCTAAATCTTCTTCTTGTCTTTCCTCCTCATGAAATTTTTTTTTTCCAAGTTGAAGATCAGACAGATGTTGCATGAAATGATATCCCAACTCCTGAGTCTCTGGTCTTTAGAAGTCACTGGCTACATAAACAAACACCCGGGGATCTGTCGAGCTCTGCTCTGCATTGGTTTCGGAACTCGAGTGTAGCAAACCATTTCATTGTCTCCACGCATGTGGCCCTCAATGGATGTGAAAAGTCCTGGAGATGGTGGGCCTTACTCACGTGGCCAAACTTTCTGAGAGAAATTTTCAAACCCAAAGAAAAAGCTGATGCTGCAAAAAGACAGTGCCCCATGCCTTTCGCTTGTTCATGCAAAGGGACCCTATAATGGTCATTACATGTCACATTCAAGTTATATATGTGTGTGTGTGTGTGTGGGTGTGTGAGGCATCTCTTTCTTGGCTTTATCTTGCTTCAGCCTCCTCTCTCCTTGACCCCCATTTCATGATCTCTTCGCTTGCCTTCAAGCAGGTTACCTCCCTTAACGATGAGCGTGCTTACTTCCCCTGTTGCCGCAGCATAGTTACCGAGGAGGAGGAGGAGGAGTTGTGACAGCTGAAAAACACTTGCTTTTCTTCTTTCTTTTGCCCCCGCTCTTTCCCCACTTGGTAATTCAACGCTGCATAGGCAGCTGCAATTAGTTTTCTTGATTAGCAATGAAGCGGATTAGTAGTAGCTCGGAATCTTCGGATGTTTGGATCTCCATGTGCGCAGGTAAAGGTAAGTTGACCCACTTTGCTGCCAGCAAATTCATGCGAAAAATTTCTGCTTTTGCAATACCCAGTTTCCAATTCCTGAAGAAGATTGGAACTTTTTAGTCTTTCGTAATATCTTGACTTAAAAGAGTCTGCTCGACTATGCCAAATCCCATTTAGCTTCCCTGCTTTGTGGTAGAAAGAAACAAGAGACAAAGCCCACTTTTCTCGTTGCCACTGCAGGGGAAAAAGTTCTAAAGAAGAGCCAAGTCTACAGCATAGAATTCCAGGCAATGCTCGATAGTCTAGACCAGGAAGATCAGTCCGCGGAAGAGGCCGGCCCGATCGCCGAGAAGAAGCGGCGGCTCAATGCGAACCAGGTGAAGGCCCTGGAGAAGAACTTCGAGATCGAGAACAAGTTGGAGCCAGAGCGGAAGGCGAGATTGGCCGAAGAATTGGGGCTCCAACCGCGGCAAGTCGCGATTTGGTTCCAGAACCGGCGAGCCCGGTGGAAGACCAAGCAATTGGAGAGGGACTACGGCCTTCTCAAGGCCAGTTACGACTCTCTGAAGCTCGATTTTGATAGCCTCGAGCAAGAAAAGGAGTCTCTAGCCGCAGAGGTACTGAAAGAAGCATCTTTTCTGTCCATTTAGCATATGTCTTCGTAGCGGCATTTTCCGCACGCAATTTCAGTTCTTTCTGCACTCTAGCGATAGGCGTTGGCGCATTCTCACGTTTCAAAAAATTTCCACATTGAGTATGACGTCGACGCATGCCAGCAGACGATACGACCACCCAAAAGTAGGTGCCAAAGTATCCCTAGTCCTTTCAAACTGGCATCCTCAAAATCCAATTGTTGATCGTAACTTCTTTGGATTGCGATTAATTTCACGCGCGAGTCGAATTAGCAAAGTACCCAACAACATTTGCAAATATTTCAATGTTTGAGCTTTAACGAACGAGAATTGTACGTTCTTGTCGTTGTGTGATGTACATTGCAGCTGGCAGAGCTGAAGGTGAAGCTCCGTCGAGAAACGTCAGAGAGCAGCAATCACTGCGAAGTCAAACAAGAATACCCCGTCTCCGAATCCTCCGAAGACGCCAAGCCTGGGTCGTGCAACGAATCCCCCAAGGAAGACCCGAACCCAGAACCGCCCTCCTCGGCAGCTCCGCTCCCTTTCCGACTCAGCAACTGCTCTCCGTCGCCGCCGCAGCCATCATCTTCGTCAAGAGGAACGATGGCGGGAAAAGGGTATAATCAGCAGGTGAGGATGGAAGAGCATCATCAGAGCGGGTTCATTTCGGAGGAGTCTTGCAACTTCTTCTCGGTCGACCAACCTCCTACTCTGCATTGGTACCTCCCCTGAAGATTAGGGCATTAAAACACTCCCAGTCAAATAATTCCGGCTTCTTCTCCTTTTCTCCGGGGGGGACTGTTCCTGCTTGGAAATTGGAATGCCATGCCGGGGTCGAGCTGGAGTTGGTAATTACTGGAGTCTCCTTCTTCTTCCCTCAAAGATGGGGAAGTGGAATTAGATTGGATCTCTCAGCATAATATCTGACAAGAACAGAGTCTCCATCTCTCTCTCTCTATATGCTGCGTTGTTAACAAATGAAGAGTAGTAAATAAAGTTTTATAATAATCGCAACTGTGGGTGGCATGGGTTTTCTTGAGCCCCTGACGTTGTGCATTGTCCTCTGTCTCGCCCCGTGAGCATCGAATCAGATAAAGCTGAAGGCTTTCACGGGGACACAGCGTTGCGAGAGGCGGATCATGACTACGAGTACCATACTCGTTCGCACTTCGCAGAGACTCATCTCTCTCTCTCTCTCTCACTCTCTCTCTCTCTCTCTCTCCGTATGTGGAGAGACATGAACGCAGAGAAGCGAAGATAATGGAGCGGACACTCCTTTGTTTGAACGAGAAGGAAGGAAGGGAAAGACAAGGAAGAAACTTCAAATAAACAGCCTAAACCATTAATACATTGTCATGACAACAAATTATAAAGACTTTTTATATTCATATGATCATCTTTTATTTATCAATTTAAATTTTTGAATCGAATTTTCTCACCTAAGCATAAAAATTTCTTTTGCCATAAAATGGATAATTCAACTTAAGTTTTCCGTCGCGACAAGGGTATTATTTTTCATTTAAAAGGTATGCATGCAAAGCTTTCTTTGTGGACTTTCGGATTTACGTAACCTCGAAAATTGCACGGGGTGGGGAATCCCCCCCGCCCAATTGTGTAGAATTCCCAGAAAGCGGCAATCACCAAAAGCAAATCATCCCCAACAAGTTATTGAAAATTTAGACCCAAAAAAAAAAAAAGTTATTGAAAAGCAGATGCCGACCCGTATCTAACCTTTTTAACGCCCCAAGACTAAATTTCCCCCTCCGACCCTAGGATGCTGGGGGGCTAACCTCCTATAGTACTAGACCCTGTGGACCGGTTTGTCTTAGTCCCTGCCTGCGGGGGATTAATTCTACAAGTTCCTTGTACTATTGTATGACGTTAAGGCATCACGTGGTGGGACGCAAAAATCTAGCTCATAGGCACAAAGATAAAAGAATTAGCTTTTTATCACGTGGGATTATCTTAGAAAGAAACAAAAAGCGTGTCCCTTTTTTAACTGGCCGTAATTGAGGTAATTTCTCGCGTTCACGCTTGCCCGCACATCCTTTTTCCTTATCCATATTTATCACGTGGTAAAACACAAACTTGCGATCCCCGACCTCAATTACCCTTTTACAGTGTAAGTCAATTCCTTTTGCATCATGCGCTGCAATTGATTTCGACACATGCACCCCGCCGGGCAACAAGGCCCGTGTTTGCTTCTTCCGCGCTCCGCTCCACGCGCCTTTTCCCCCTCACGAAACAAGCGGCGATCCCGATCAGCTTATCGGATTGAGGTCTGGCAAGTTGATGCCAGCAGCAACGAAGGGTCGCTTCGATGCAAGCTTTTCAGCGACGGGCCACGGCCGATGCGGTCGGCATGGCTGGCTATTTCGGCGGTGGATTGGCGTCGGGTGTGAACTCGTGGACGTGGAGATAACCCACGTCGCTTTCCGCTTTTCCACTTTAAATACGGAAAGTGACGGACCACAAAACTGGTTAGGCCACTAGCCCCACCCCCCCTACAAACCAAAACCCCAACTCCCTTTCCTTCTTATTTTGTCTGTTTTCTCGGACAAGTTCAGTTCAGCTAGACCCTCTCCATGAGCAGACGTCTCGATCGGTGTCAGACGGGCGGAGTGGGGGGTGGGGCTCGTCTTTGTTAGCCACGTTTGACTGTTTTTGTGCCCTGTCGAGAGAATCTTTCTTTCGGACAGGGCGTAGCAATTGGACACTCTGGCTTGGGCCGTGTCTCTCTGTGAAGCGATGGCGAGAAGGTTCTCGTTCCTCTTGCGATTTTTCTGGCCGATAGGTAGGGTAACTTGTCCGCATCCGTCGAACCGATTGGAAAGGGTCGTGCTTTGGGGGTGTGTGTGTCTGTGTCTGTGGATGTGGAACCTGTAGGCGTTGGTGATATTGAAGTTTGTGTTGGGACCTCCTGACCTGTTCTTCGATGTTATGTTCATCTGATGAGCTGTTTCAGTTCGGGTAGGGAGACGGGGGTGATGGGGCTAAGGCTAACCGTCGGCCTAAGCAAGAGAGGGTTCGATCGTGCCCTTAACCATCGCAATTCGCCGCGCAATTCTTCGATGAGGGCAGCGGGCCAGGTCGCGCAACATCGTATAAATTTCTGTCCCTTGGCTAGCTGCTTATTTTGAAGCCACGCGGTCATTTGCGGTGACCTATAACTTTGTTGAGAAAATGGGCACAATGGATTGATCAAATGTAATTTAGAAATGAAAAAAATACTAAAAAAAATCCTAAACTTATTACATTTATGTTAATTTAGTTATATATTTTTTAAATCAATCGAGTCATAAAAAATTTACAATTATGACAATTCAATCCTGGTCAGCGCTGACATTGATAATTTTTAATATTTTTTTTATTTTTCAAAAAGACTATTTATTTTTAATTATTTTTCTGCTTTTTTTTCCTTCTTTTTTTTTGTTAGGGTCGGAAAAATTGTAAAAGGTTGACGACTCGATTGGAGGGGGAAAAAAATAAAGGCTTAGAATTAAATCGGCATAATTACAATAGGTTTATGATTTTTTTAAATAATTTTTTCATTTAAATAACCAAAAGGCCTCTTGTGAATAGAAATCGATAAATGATCCAACTTAGGTGATGTCATTTGGCGAAGCAAGAAATCCCAATTGACCCTTTTTCGTGATGTTAGGAATCTCCACATTAATTTGATGATAAATAAACGAGACGGGTCTTCTTCCTCTCATCACATAAATTATAGTTATTCGGCAAATGAGATTTGTCGATCAATCAAGTTTTTTTTTTTTTAGATCAATCGGTGTTATCCAACAATCGACAGTTAATGATATATAGCGTATCGATCACGTATCACGAGAGGAGACCTTCACCGGCCAGCATCTTGCAGAGAACTCCGAAATCACGAGGAAGCGACATGCTGCGAATGAGATCCCCAGTTGATGTCTTGATAACAGAGGAATTGCTGGTAAGTGGTGACCCTAAAGGCGGATCACGCGGGACGACGAATGTTGCACAGTTTGTAAGCCGATCGGCCCATCTGTTTGCTTCTGGATCGATTGGTCCACTTATGGCCGTCTTGAAGCCCAATGCAAGGCCCAGCCCAAGGAGAAGCCTTAGGATAGGGCAAAATTCGCCGATCCAGGCTGCTGCTCCATCCTGAATTAGGCCACCTGCCGCTGCTCCCTCTCGCTCGTGTCGCCAGCAGCACCATTATTACCGGAAAACGAGCTTCGACGACGACGGTGCCGCCACCACCAGGCCCTTTCCACGAGCTTCGACGTAGCGACGACGAGCAGCAACAGCCCCCTCTCTCTCTCTCTCTCTCTCTCTCTCTCTCTCTCGTGCTCCGCAAGCTTCGACGACGCGTCCCCAGTCCCTCGCTCGACGCAGCGAGCATCGGCGCGTGGCTCGCTCTCTTACAGGTTGGGCGTCTAGTGATGTTACGGTTTTCCTGATTTTTATTCGAGATTTCGAATTTCTTTTTTAACTTCGTAGGTGTAATTTCCGCGATATATTTGTGGTGTTCGTTGATGTTGAACAGATTGAATCGCGGCGAACGTCGGTCGACCAAAACACCGAACGGGGAGTCGTGTAGGATTACTTTCGCCGATTGTTCGAGGTATAAATCCTGAACTACTGGGATTTTAGTGTATTCTACGTGTACTGAACCGAAAGAATGGTGGATGGACGGAAATTTGTGAATGTGGTTGGTAATTGATGCCGATGACTGGTTGTGGATAGGCTGCGCCGAGTTCTTGTTTGTTGCCGCTATCAGTAGTTATAAATCTTAAACTTCAGACATTTTAGTACACGAAGTCATCTTTTTTTTGGGGAAAAAAAAAAGGATCTGGGGTGCTTCCGTGTCATTGCTTCCAAACGGAAGATGCTGGACCTCTGTTGGCCTCTAAAGTTGCTTGATGGTGAAATGCCCTCAGGCTTCAGCATAAGATTGAAAATAGGACTTCCGTGACGCTGAGTTCTCCCAATAGGTAATAAGACCCACTAAGATCCATCTCCATGAGATCACAACCTAATGAATCCCGTCTGTCATGGAACACTGAAAATCGGATCGTCGGTCTCTGCAGAATGTAGCCTACTTTAGGAATTAAGATGAGTCCAATTTGCAAAGCTGTTACGATTGTCACTAGCTATGTGTGTCAGAATTGAACCAAGAACTGAAACGAACCGAACCGAATTGATTTAAGTTCAGTTTAGATACTTGAAAAAACCATAATTTTTTATCAGTTCAGTTTTTTTTTTTTTATTCAGTTCAGTTAACTGATCCGAACCATTGAAATATAAAGTTATTCACTTACGGTTCATGGTTCAGTCACGCTTCAGCTTCCCAATCTCAAAAGAGACAAAACACTCTATTGAATAGCTCTCTAGTCTCCGACTCTCCACTCCATTGCATACTCTATCTCTCTTGTTTGGGCACACTTCTCATGCAAGACCATCTCGGTTTCGTCCATCTCTCCTCCGATCAGTGTCAAGGCTCTGCATGCCACTTGGCTTCCTCCATTTCGTGGGGATTCTCCCGCTTCATCCAATCTTTGTGGGAGTCCGAAGCTACTGTTGTTGGCATCCCTCGTTTCTCGGCAATTTTCTAGGGTTTTAGTGAGTTGCCTTCCAGCCTGTCTCATGGGGATCACCGATCAGGTAAGCTTTGGGGTTTCCTCTTTGTGGCTGTGGATTCGCTCGTTGGTTTGATTTTTCCATCGGGATGACTCCATTCGAGCTCTAGCTCCGTCTCGATAGGTAAAGACCCAAAAAAGGTCAAGACGAAGAGGTGTTCTGGTTTGATAGGCATGAGTGGTCCTCAGTCTAGATTAGGGGTGTTAAGTTATCCTGCACAATGCACATTGGATGTTTATTTGTCATGGGATGCTCTGTCTTGCATTGGTGATGTGTGAAGGGAAGTTGCCTGTTGATGATAATGTTAAATCCATCATGCATGATGCCAATATTTAGGATGATAGTCTCAACAAGTTCTTGGGATATTCAAAATTTTCTTGCAAACTTATGTTGGATTTTTCAGAAAGGCTAATAGATGGGGAAAAAAAAGCATGTTAATACCCAGTAGTCAATTAATAACTCTGGATATTTACTTGGATTTCAATAGTAAATAGGCTGTGAAGGGTGAGATATGGAGCAAAAAGAAAGAAAGAAAGAAAGAAAACTAAATTAAACCGAATTGAACTGAAATAAGTTTTTCGGTTGGTTCAGGACGATTTTTAGTTTGGTTCAAGCATATTCCCTAATGGTTCAGTTTGATTTGATTTTTTGAAAAATTGAAACCATCGACACTCCCATCTCTAGCTATGGCTGTAGAAAAATTGAACCGAATCGAACAATTGACACCCCTATCTCTAGCAATGGCTGTAGCACTACACCAGCTTAGCTTACTTGGTTCTATCATGATTGCATCCTTGTGATTGAAAATTCAAACATAGCTTTTTTTGTGGACCCGTTAAACATCATGTGTGGTGATGATTTTTGTGTTTTGTGCGGCTTTTTTTAGCTTGCTTGGTTTTTTTGAGGCATTTAAGACAATAATCTTGAGCAAGTTATATTGACATCTTTTATTTGAGTGAAGTGCTTAGTTGACTTTTGCTTTAAACTACTCTTGTTCACCACTTCAAATAGCAGACAGAAAATCCTCATCTGGCGATATTTATGAAGCCGCTAGTGATATTTAAGAGAGAGAGAGAGAGAGAGACCGCTAGTGATATTTAAGAGAGAGAGAGAGAGAGAGAGAGAGAGAGAGAGAGAGAGGTGTTTGTCTCTCTAGTTTTTGACAATTGAAATCACACTTTGGGTTCAATTTTTTTTCCTTTTCATTCTTCTTAGCTTGTTCTTTGAATGTTCAATATCTTAGCCAGTTAACACTCTACAATGGTTTGCTTAAGTTTTTTCTTTGTAAGACCATATGGTGTTATTACGACTTACGGCAAAACACTGTATGAGTAGATAGCTGAGGTCATGAGAGTTGATTTCATGTTCTAGGCTCATATTGAATTCCAGGTTGCCCTTCACTGCGAAGAGAGAAAAAATGCCATTGGGATTGATTCTAGGGTTGGGAAGGGCATTTAGGAGGAAGCGTACATCATCGCTCGATATTCTTTCTTCAAAACGTGCTCCAAGAAATTACTACAAGGGAAAGAATTGCATACCAACTGGTTTTCACACGCGCAAAGGTTTGTATACTGTTCTTTCCTTTTGCTCTATGTTGTAGGATCCTGGAACGCTAAAGTGTATAATGGAATTTTTGCTCCTCATTTGAATCTAAATTGCTGTCCTTAAGATAGCATGTGGATTATGGATTACCATTCTTAGTATGAATTATTATGTCATGTTATGGGTGACATGAAGTTGAAGAGTGTAGAAGATATAGGTTCATGGTCCCTAATTTACATACTGGAAGTACAATCATAGTGTGGTCATGCTTATTTCAGGCAAAAGGCCTTCTTCTTACCACAGTGCACATCCTTGCTATGAAGAGGAAAAAGAAAATGAGTATCCTTCATTAATTGGCCCTTGTCCGCCTGCTAACTGTTTCTTTCGGCATGAATATTGTAGTTGGCATACAGTTCGTATCTTCTGCACAAGTTAAACCATTCCCTTTTTATTTTTTTAGGGGGTCGAAAGTTAAACCATTCCAAATGTCATTTTATTGCAGGTGGATATGTTGTGATGCAGGAGAAACTACCAAACTATGTAGTTCCCGATTTGACTGACTTCAAGGTACCCTTAAAGCTCATTGGTCGCTATCCTCCCTATACCCTCCTCCAAACGTCCCAACATACCGGAGTTAACAAACAAAGCTAGTGGCGTGCATTTCTATTATGAGTGTTTTCAAACAAATTCACCATGCCCTGTTTCTGGCAGCTGAAACCTTATGTGTCTCAATGCCCAAGAGAAGTCAAAACTACGGAGGGAACTGATGCAGCTAAATAGACTAAGAACCACAAAAGGTACATTTTCTGCTGACCTTTTTCATTCCGTCTTTTTCTTTTTCCTCTTCACTTTATCTATTCTTTTTCTTTTTCTGTTTGACTTTAAAAGTCATTGCGATGGATTCAATGTCAAAGCCAGAAATCTACCTTGATATTGTCGATTGATACTTCATCAGATTAAGATTATTTTCTCATTCTTGATCACCTTGGAAGTGGTTTCTTTTAGTAAGTTTTTGGCACCGGTTGAACTTTTGAATAACCGAAAATGTGGTTACAGTGCTCTATCACCGTACCAATATCCTAGCTAGCATATCATGTTTGAAATATGTTTCATACTGGGAAAAACTGCTAAATAATGAGGTTGCACCTGCCCCTTTATGTGGGGAAGAGGATGGAATTCAGATATTGGATTTCTCATATCTGTTCCATTTCATCAAACCCAAGTTCAAGATAATTGAAGATGAAGGAAAGGCTATTGTATTGTTGAAGAAATGGCTGGTGACGACTCATTATATTGATCTCAGGGCTTGTTTTGGCGATCTTATGTTGGTTTAACCTTAAATTAATAATGTTTCACTGAAACCTTTCTGGATGGTTCTTTCGAAGGGAGATGATGCATGATTGCATTCAAGGCATACTGCAGAAGAGTTTCTGGAGAACCTTGGAAGTTATGCTCTTTTCTGTCTTTCTTTTTTGGCTTGGAGAATGTGTGGCCACTAAGTTTAATGACTTTAGTTGCTCCAATCTTATCAGGAATTATGAAGAATAACATAGATGAAACCGTGTGATCAGGAAGCCTTTGTTTTTTTTATACGTGTTGATATGGCTATGATTATTGAACCAACGTCCTTTTGGACCTTTTGAAATAAAATCTTTTTTAACTGTAATGGCATAGTATCACTCTATCAATCCTATCATTTTTAATTTTGGTTGTCTGCAGGGGGCATCGGTTCTATCAGCGAGAGTGGAAATTCACTACAATTGTACGGTCGCTGCAGGCCTTGAAGTCATGGCCAAAATATTATCAGTGCGCACGTCGACGACAAGTGTCGGCATGAAATTATGGTCACTGTTTCTTTTTCAGAGTACGTTTTGTTGTTTCGGTAGAGAAATGCGGTGTCGCCACATCGTGATACCATTATTTCTTGTGGTGCTATGCGCGTCCGCTGTTGGAAATGATGACGGTGCTGCTGAGGATGTGGTTAGGACATCCCATCGAAATGCTCTCGCTAGGCATATGCAGGTGTCATGGGCCGACAGATTCTGTCCGCGGAATTAACCCGTGCGGCGTCTAGCAAGCCAAGCTAGACCAGCCTTTCCCCATATAGTTGTTCCATAGAACACTTAGGCGAATATCTTTCCTGTATTGAATCATACCACGCCCAGCTCAGCTCGGGCATCCGTTACATCGAGTAAGACGCGTAGAACACTTTAGGCACCACAACTGGTTTCGGCCTGCCAAGGCCATCATCAGGAGAGCGGCATCAGCTCCCGACCAGTTTGTACACGGGAGGCCAACCCCGCCTTCAGAGTTTCTAAGGATATATCTACTTAACCAAGAACCCCTAGTACAAACCCGCCTGACGCCACTCACACGACCCAGCTGCCTCTCCCCCCCTACACCGCTCACTCATCGTGATAACCCCCACAAGCTTCACCCTCAATGGGACACCGGTGCGGGAGAACTTGCCCACCTGGGCCATGGAACTCCCGGTCCGTGTCATTCTCCCCCACTCAATCCGCAAACGCCCTCGTTGCGGGCTGTTCTGTCGCTTCCTTGCGTTCCAATCACTAATGCCACACCCTCGGGACTTACATGAATGGCCACGCTCGCCCAACAGAACAACTCTACCCCACTGATCTCCGCAGACCAATGGAGGTTCCTCCCTTGATGAAGCGTGGTAGCGGACCCATCTTGAGATTCGCCGAATTGATCCAGGAACGTTATCCCATTTCAGTGAGCAACCCGGTTTCTTCCTATGCCCCCATTGCCATCCTAGAAGCTCGACGAGAGCCGCACCTTGTCCGAGCCCCTCTTGGCCCCGGCGATCACTCTCCGCCCTCAAAGGACCGGGAAGACCACAGGTTTTCCCCGAATCACCCACCTACTGAAAGGAAACCCGGCTCTGATACCATTTGTCACGGGCCGACAGATTTTGTCCGCGGAATTAACCCGTGCGGCGTCTAGCAAGCCAAGCTAGATCAGCCTTTCCCCATATAGTTGTTCCATAGAACACTTAGGCGAATATCTTTCCTGTATTGGATCATACCACGCCCAGCTCAGCTCGGGCATCCGTTACATCGAGTAAGACGCGTAGGACACTTTAGGCACCACAACTGGTTTCGGCCTGCCAAGGCCATCATCAGGAGAGCGGCATCAGCTCCCGACCAGTTTGTACACGGGAGGCCAACCCTGCCTTCAGAGTTCCTAAGGATATATCTACTTAACCAAGAACCCCTAGTACAAACCCGCCTGACGCCACTCACACGACCCAGCTGCCTCTCCCCCCCCTACACCGCTCACTCATCGTGATAACCCCCACAAGCTTCACCCTCAATGGGACACCGGTGCGGGAGAACTTGCCCACCTGGGCCATGGAACTCCCGGTCCGTGTCACAGGTATCTTTGTTTTTCGAACTTGAGCTGCTGTTCATGTAAGAGGTAAAAGGACGTCTACAAGATGGTAGGAAGAGTTGCACTTTGGAATCTAAACTGGTGGGCTGAGCACGGAACCTTATTTTTGTGCTGAGCGTGGCTTTTCTAATGTCGTCGTGTGAACTGAATGTCACGAGTCTACTTTACTACAACCTAGATCAAACTGTCCAGCCCAAAACAATGGCCATCGACCAGATGGACTTGTCCCGACATTCTGGTTCATGAAGCGTTATCTGAATCCCCAATCAAAATTGCCTGATCCAAAGGACAGGTAACACGCTAGTTTTGGGCTGATTCTTTTTTCTTTTGTCTTATACTATCGTTGGCAGCGTTCTTTAGCCCACAATAATTGGATAGACATTGCCCGATAGATAATCTGAGAGAGAAAACCATTGGTGATAAAGAAAATATGATTAAAACATTGTCTAGTCGTGAGACCCAAAATAGTCTTCGTAACAAAATAATGAATGTTTGCAACTATTAATGTTCTAATTTTGTTGGGGATATGTGTTATTACTGTTTGAAGATCGAAATATTTCTATTCATTACAATCGAGAAATGCTTCAAGAACACTTCTTAACGGGATATTTCTTTTTTTCCTTGGAGTGATTGACTTGATCAAATATAACGTGCGTGTGTAATTTTTGACACTCGGTAGTAAGATGTTTCACGGAATTACTTTTCTTAGTTTCACTCCATCGGTTTTCCTTTGCACTATCATTATTTTTATCAAACATGACTTTATTAGTGTTAGGTAAGCCAAGATCAAGATTCCTAAAAGCCCTTGACAAATACCCTCTTGCTTAGTGTTGCTGATCATGATAATGATGTGAAGAGAACTAGTAAACGAGTCAATGAAATCCCACTTCAAAACCTGCTTTCCCACTTCTTCCCACCAACCCCACTTTTTTTTGTTTTTGCTGCGATTAATTTTTGTTATAAACCATATAAGTTACCAATTAACGATCTGAAGCCACTAAGGATTAGTAACGCCATTTCTCAAATTTAGTGGACTTTGAACGGGCACACCTTCTTAGAATAGATGGTACATATCAATTCAAATGCGAAGTGCGTTAGCAATGTAATCATAGATGGGTGAATAATGTATATGTGGATGGTGCTTGCCTATGCTTGATGATTGCCCTGCTTTGATGACAAAGATGTGGACCACCTATTTCTCATTTCTTTTTTTATATCTTCCCAATCTTCAACTCAAATTATAACATACGATGATAGATTAGTGAGGAGATATTGATACATATGTCTATTTGAAAATGTAATTTACTATTTGTTGGATGAAATATTTACGGTGGATCTTAGCGCACTTTACTAGCTCTACTAATACATAGCAAAAATTCAGTTTCTAAAGTTCGATATGTATGGCCGATAGACAATGGTTGAAAAGTCCTTAATTGATTGAGGATTAACTCGAAAGATGGAGCAACTTCACAAAATTGAATGAACTATGCCATAATTTATTAAAGCGACTATCAAATTGATAGAAACATTTTGTTAATCACCGAAATTTAGCAATCACTGACTTCATAATGATGCTATGAGAAGGTGGTAGAACAACATGGACTACATTGGTCACATTCCCATGGCGACTCTAACCATTCTCTCTCAACCAACTTTATTTAACCTATATCAGATCCAATTAGCCATTGCTCAACCATATACTCTAAGTTTCAATTACACGATACGATGTAACCTCTGCCCTTTTTTTTTTGTCCCCCTTTTACATTCAAATGACTCTAACCAAGTAACTTCAATTCATAATCTTGAAACTTGTGGACCTCCAAGTCTGTGCCCGTTCTTCCTCAAAAAACTTTCCTAGTGGACATTGATCCATTAGACCCTACGTCAACCTCAGTGCGCACCGAGCGATGATGACTACTTGGTGGCTTCTACGTTTCCATTTGGTGCTGAGTTACGGGTTGAACTTGACCTAAACGGCCTATTGGCCTCTGCTGAAATTGCCGGTCCAAGTCATCTCCAGCGACCGGGAGAGATTGATGGAAGCCTTGACAAAGACAAGGACCAAAAAGGCAAAGACCCCGTTGGCGTCAATGGAAAAGACGAACCCCCGGTTGGCGTCAGTGGAAAGAAACCACACGCATGGAGAGCCATTCACGCCACAAGAGATGGCGGGGGTCTGAACAGCTTGGTTTTTCCAGCCTTTCAATTCCATTGACTTCTTCTGAGTGACGCGCTCGAGACTAAATCCTCTCGCGTTTTTATGCGGACCGAGTGGAAGACCGTGGAATACTTCTCACTGGTGTTGGCCATCGGCGGCCGACGACCAGATCAAGTGACGAAACGACGATGGAATTGAGTTTTTTGAGAGTTCTGTAGCAGCAACAGCGTGGAATCATAATCTTAATACTAGAGACCTTTATTATCTACAACATGCAGCCAAAACCAGGAGGATAAAAACTGGTTTTGCTGTAGTTTAGTGATGAACTCCTTGTTCTGTGGAACATTTTCCTTAAAATTTGCGCGCATACCCAACTCAAAATAACTGGAGGGGCCTATCGAATCCTCAAGACGATTGATTATTTCCTCAAGGGAGCATCAATAATCCAATGCCCACCCACCAACTCCAATGAAGATGACAAGGGACTCATCAGTCGTGTGCCGAAGTTTCGTTTCTCGAAGCAAGTGAGGAGGCGGCATACGTGGCCTCTGTCCAGTCTCATCCCTAAGCTTCATTACGTCTAATCCAGTTTTCACACTAATCGTCAATAAGTTTGCCATCTGTAGCGTCTTTACGATAACTTTTCGTGCAATCGATTAATTGATCACCGAAAAAGTTTTAAAAAATCATTGTTTTTTTTTTTAAACAGTTTTTCTTCAAACAAACCGGCGTGAACATCTAATCGAAACCGATCAGAAGCAAAAGGAAAATAAAAAAAGGGTTTGCTAGTTTACTAATGAGCTTCTTGCTCGCCCGTACATGTTGGAACATTTGTTTAAAGTAACAAGAGGGATCTTTCGAATTTTCGAGACCATTTTTAACCATTTGGAAACTTCCTCAAGAAGCATCAATAACTCTTTATGCCCGTCAACTCCAATGAAGCTGACAAAGGGACTCACGGACCATGTGCCAAAATTCGTTTCTTGAAGAAGATGAACAGTGCACGTAGCTTTCGTACTAATTACCAATAATTTCGCCATCTTGTAGCGTCTTTTCCAAACCCCAATACACATCCATTAATGCCCTAAAGAAAAAAAATAATAATTGGGTGGACTCGTTTTCATCCTTCATTATTTCGAGAAAAAAAACAAAGTCATGAAACCTATCATTTTGTACCAAAATAGTTTTAAATATTATGTATTGGTATCGATTGAGTCCATTTGGATCACTTTTCACCGGAAATCGCTAAAGTTAATGTCGGATATTTTACTTGGCACGACCAATAGTGTCATTCACTTTTTCAATAATATTTTGAATTTTTTTAATAGTCTTTTTGTTTTTCTTTCTTTCTTTCTTTTCTTTTCTTTTCTGTGCTATACTTCTTTTGTTTTTTGTTCTGGACCAGCAAGGCCACAACACCCAGATTGGGGGCAAGGGCTTTGCGGCCCTCGCTCATTGTTGGCGGGGGCCAACTTGAGAAAAAAAAAAAGAAGAACAAAAAAAAAAGATAGAAAAATTTATTTAAAAAAATAAAATATTATTGAAAATGTCCACGTTAACGCCAATCATACCATATCGAATGGCCAATGTCCATGTCAGCAATTTCTAGTCGAACTACTAAATGAATTCAATTGGTACCAATAAGAAAAGTTAATGATTGAATTCGTACAAACGCAGCACGTTTACAACTTTAAGGAAAAAAAAAAAAACTTTTCCCCCAATATTTCCCCCACTGATCTCGAGCTATAACTTAGTCCTAATCTATACCCGTGCCCTTGACTTTTCTCCAATCATGAATTTTCGTTGCGCTAGCCTAGCCCCACGCACAAATATGCAAGCCACGTGGCTTCTGCCGAATGCCAGTGCCTTTCCTAGGAAGCACGCCATTGGAACGCCACCTTAGGAAGGGAACCCAACCAACGCCATGGCGAACATCTTCGCACGTAATCAGGTGATTTTGTCCTAAGGTTTTGAATCATTTTGCCACTGATCCGTCCCATTTCCCCCCCTTCTGTACACGCGATTTGCGAGGCCAATCGGGCACATATCTACATCGACGGATTTGAACTATAGTGCCGCTCACGAACACGTCGCGGATCTTTCTATTTTTGGCTTACACATCTAATTATTCCGTTTCTTTAGAAGAAGAAGAAGAAGAAGAAGAAGGGTTTTTCGGTCGGTGAGCGGCAACAAGTCGTTTCGATTGTCTTGTTTTGCGATCAATTACAATGACATAACAACGCTTTTTATCAATTTAATTACCACCGCTAAGGACTATCATAAGGGCATTCGTCGACCACAACCGAAAAAAGAAAGATTTTCCGTCCTCAATATATCGCAAATGCACAGCATAAGAAAAAATTGCGTTTTGGATATGACAAAATTATCTATTTGGGTATTCAACAAGTGCCCTAAAATACTTGTTAATAGTAACCCAGTGAAAAAGAGGAGGAAATGTGGATAGCATGCTCCTAAACAGATAATTGGAGTGGAAATTGTCCAAAAAGTCCTACAAATATTGTACCTGCGACTAATTCGGTCATAAATCTATCAATCGTACAAAACCAGCCCTAAACTTTTTTTTGAAGGTTTTCTAATTTAGTTGTAAACCTTTTCAATTGAAGATTATTCAATTTAGTCCTAAACCTTTTAATTTTACCAATCTAGTCTTAAATCTTTTAACAATTTGATAATGTAGTCCTTCCGGCCAATCATCCAAAATAACAGGTTAACTGAAGTGGTAAATTTTCAAAAGATCTATTAGGATTAGATCGATCACTGTACAATAAATTTGGGACTTTTCGGACATTATTTCGATAATTGACACATGCAAGAGCATAGGCTTGCCATCATTAGTTAATGCAATTCAATGTGGGCATGCATTATCTTGAGATCCACACTGTGGTGTCCCCCCATTTCTTTAGCTAAGCGAGCATTGATTGACGATTTTGGTCAATGCAAGAGCAGAGGTAAGGCAGCTTTCTACCTCTTAAATACTAATAAGAGCTCCGGTTAATAAGATCTCTTATAGGCATTAGGGCTTTGTAGGGTATTGTTCATGGCTCAAATCAATGCATTTCTCACTTATCAAAAGATGAATAAGTAAGTACTTGCTCAAGCATGTTGCGCGGATACAAATAACATCACAGAGTAAAGTAAGTATGGGATTACGTTGGTCAATCTATCATCACAAAATCACAGCTCAAATGCCGAATTATCATTCAGCGTATCATGCTGGTCACGATCACGCGATTAACCTGAACTAATACATTCTAATTAATGTGTGGATCAAATTTTGTCACTTGTTCTAGTAGTACACGCTTTGAGGAGGAAAAAAAATAAATAAATTTCTACCCATGCATTTGACTTGACATTTCTTTTTATGCCATAGCTTACCGGCAATACACGCCTCTTAAAAAGTTAAGTACACAGAAGTTATCCGATGCTGCCTTAAGCATAGATTGGAAATTCGCCAACCTCGTGTACTGATATCGAACCTTATTTTCTTGCGATTTCTTGTTCGAAATTGCCATTGTTACACGTAATAAAAAGTTCACTTCGGCATTATTAAAATTGAAACAACTATTGTTTCCCAAAAAGCTATTAGATAAAGTCAAATTCCTTAGTCCTGCATAGAGATCAAATCTTGTTCTCGTGCTGGAAAGGCTAGAAAATTACTACTTTGTATGCACCTCGTAAAAAGTTTTACTTTAAGTACATAACAATAATATTAAAAAAAATCCCACTTTATCTAATTGGTAAACGACAGGCGTCAAGCAAAGAACTGAAAAGAAGATAGTTATATCTCTTTATCTGTACTAATAATTGGGTCTTCTTCTTAAGAGAAAGATCCCTACTAAACTTCAATATTAATTCTTTGTTTACTAATGTGGTGCCTATGATTTCTGTAAACAAAATTATAAAATCCAGACAAACCACTGTGACAATTCATAACTCATTACGTTTCTACATCATTTCGCATCTAATTTTTTAATCGTCAAATTGGAAATCATAAGAAAAGAATTTTGGATTATGCATTGATGCGATTGAAAAGTGGCATAAAAAAAAGTTGACACCACATGATATAGAGCTTAAAAGAATATATACCTTGGAAAATAGCGAGCCATCACATCCTAAAAGATTCTCTAATGAACCTATAGGCCCGAGATGACTGTAAATTAAAAAAAAAACATGATTTAGTGACATAATCTCGTGCATCTAACACTATCTAAATAGTACTTTCGGGTAAAAGAGCTCTTTTTTTTTCTTTTTTTTTTTAAATAAAAAAACTATTTTTGCAAATGACGTAAAAAAAAGTCGTCAACGTTAAATGAACTGGTAATTGGATCATCGTTTTCATCTCATTTTATTGTACTTTTTCGATAATCATACGAAGAAAGCAGTTTGTATTTTATTCTTGTTCGATCCAATCAATCACGCCGTGATGACAAATTGAAATATGAGATTTTGGCTGCAAACTCCTTCCATTTTTCACACAATTTCCACATCCCGTCGTTGTATCACTTTCCGTTTCCTATTTGCCCGCTCGCCAAGTTGCTGGAGAATTAGATGCAGCCAAAACTAAATAATAATAATAATAATAATAATAATAATAATAATAATATATTCTTCAAAAGCCTGGAGACGTGTTTAAAACCAAGTCAGCGAAACCGAACGGGAAGCAAACTGAAGAGAGAACGCAGAGAAGCAAGGAAGCCCGACGCGTTTCCAACAGTTTCTCCTCCCTTTGGTCTCTCCCTGCCGGACACAATCCAAGAGCCGCCTGATCCTCTCGCGCGTTGTTCTCCTCGACTGCGTCGATGGCAGGCGCCGCCTGCTCTTCCGTCTCTCTTTAGATTCCGAGAGCGGCTCCCGGAGGGGGGCGATGACGAAGATGATGGCGAAGCGGAGGCGACGAGCTCTGCCGCTGCTGCTCCGGAGGCTGCTGACGTGCGCCATGTGCGCCGTCGCTACGGTCGCTCTGTTGTCCGGGCACGTGCGCGTGCTTCCTTCGCCCGGAGTCTCCGGCGCTCCGCAGTTCTTGAAGGTGGCGTCTCGCTCTCTTCGGCTCTCATCGCATTGCTCTCGTTTGGTGCGGTTTTGGAGGTTCTAGCCATTGGTTAGGGTTTTCGTTCTGTTACGATCATGTATCTTTCGATTCTCTCTGTGGTTGGTGTGCTTGTCTCTGTTTAGTGTGGCGTGCGTATCGGAAAGTCGGTGTGATCTTGGCGTTGCTTTTCGTTGTTCTTCGCCGCTTCCGTGCAGTCTGGAGAGCAAATATTGGACATTTGAATGCGCTTTCGGTTCTTTTGGTTGTTTGGCGCTTCATGGACTCGACATTGGACTGTGTTCGTTTGCGTTTGGGCATAGCGCGTTGAATCTGTTGACTGACTTGCGTACTGACTTGGCGTAGTTGAAGAGTTCTCAATCGCTGACTGAGATTTTTTAATGATCTGGTCATTATCTTGTATTGTGCAGCAATACCAGAGACAGGGGAGTGAGCAGAGCTGGACAAAGGAACTCTTCCCACCTCAATTTTCCAAAAATCCAGGCTCTTCTCGCAAGGTCTTGCATATCTCACGTTATAACGTTTACCATGTTCTTATACCTGTTTTTGGTTGTAAAGAAGGAAAAAGGAAAAGTCACTGGATCACAGACACATGTAAAAGTAAAGAGTTGGTAATTTAAGTAATGTTTTGAAGTGAAATGCTCTTCCAAAATTGTGACCAGAATCAACTAATTCGTGCTTCAAGGGCTATATGGAAATGCTAGGATTTGAATTTGCCAGATTTATTTGGACAGGGATGAGCGATCTTGTGTATTCTGCATTTGTTATATGTTACTTCTTTGAACTGGACAGATGAACAGTGCTTCCTGGAGTTTGGATTTTGATAAGCTCTGGAAGTCTCCGTCAAACCGTGATTTCACGCCATGTATTGATCCTAGCACAAATTATAAAGGTGAGATGCTTGTTGTCTTCATGTTTTTGTCATACAGATTTCTTTCTAATGATGTTTTAAAAGTTTTTCCTTTGTCAGTTCCTGCAGCATCACAAGGTTACCTTCTAGTTCATACCAATGGCGGACTTAATCAGATGCGAGCTGGGGTGTGTGCATGCTCCTTGTACTGATAAGACTTATACTAATTCATAGTAATGGCATCTTGGATCTTCCATTAAAATCATTACAACGTAAATATGGAGTAAGGAATCTGCATTAGCATGTTCGTCGTTGAGTGATTCTGATGACAACATTTTGAAACTTCATATCTAGCTTTCCCCCTTCTGAATACATTGTGAGCATTCGATGCACATTCCATTTTTTCTCCATGTGTCATGGAGAAATGTAAGAGGAAGTTGAGAGGCCATTTACCATTCCCCAACCCCACCAGAAAAAATAAGCAATCATCTGGCTGCTTTGTTGGTGATAAGGTATCTGATGAAAGTTTCAAAAATCACTAGCACCAGTTTCTGGGTTGAACAGATCAGAACACTGTGAAATAAAACTTGTCTCCTTTTGCACTCTAAACTTCCTAATTTGACAGCTTGCTGCTAGCGTTAATACATCTATTGTTACTTGGTTGAGAAGCTCTACATTATACACATCATATACAATTGCCTGATTGTCTTTATGATCAATCTAAAGACGATTAACCTTGCTTTGCTGCTGAATGGATCTGTAAAGCAATCTGATTTCTATGCAGATATGTGACATGGTTGCCGTAGCTCGTATAATAAATGCTACTTTGGTGATTCCCGAACTAGATAAAGGTTCTTTTTGGCGAGATTCTAGGTAACATGATGTTCATCCTCTTAATCTGTTTGTTGTTAAGGTACTGTCATGGCTCAGACTCGACAGAATATGTTAGAAACTGATCTCAGTGCTTCATTTGCAGCAACTTTTCAGATATCTTTGATGAAGAACATTTTATAAGCACGTTAGCTAATGATATTAAAGTTGTAAAGAAGCTTCCCAAGGAATTGGCTAAAACCACAAAGTTAGTGAAGGAATTTAAAAGTTGGTCTGGCATGGATTACTATCACAACGATATAGCTGGCATGTGGGAATATTATGAGGTACATTCAATAGAAACCTTTACCATGATTCTGCTATCTGACAGTGCAACGATCGGATGACACTCGATTTCAATAGGTAATACGAGCGTCAAAGTCAGATTCTCGTCTTGCAAATAATAATCTTCCATCAGCCATTCAAAAGCTACGGTGTCGTGCTTGTTATGAAGGCCTTCGTTTTGCACCACACATTGAAGCAATGGGAAAGGTAGGAAAATAACTCGCAAACTTACTTGATCTATGAGTGGCTGTTGTCCCGTGTCCTGTAACCTTTACATGCTAATCTTTCCATAAATACTGCAGTTGCTGGTTGAGCGGATGAGATCTTATGGTCCTTATATAGCTCTTCATTTGCGGTATGAGAAGGACATGCTTGCCTTCAGTGGGTGTACGCATGGTTTATCAGCAGCTGAAGCTAAAGAACTACGGATAATTAGGTATGAGCACATGTGAGGAGCGCACCATCTTCATAGTACCCTCATTATCAATTCTTCGCCTATAAGATTAATAATAGGCCTGGAACTTGTAGGGAACACACTCCGCATTGGAAAATAAAGAATATCAATTCTACTGAGCAGAGATCTAAAGGATACTGCCCTCTAACTCCAAAGGAGGTTGCAATTTTTCTCACAGCCCTCGGGTATCCATCCCATACACCCATATATGTCGCTGCTGGAGAAATATATGGAGGTGACTCTCATATGACTGAACTACAGTCCCGCTATCCGATGTTGATGAGCAAGGTCTCAACCTTCCTATCATTTTTGCTTGTTCATCATGCTTATTTTCCCTCGTGCCCTGTCTTCTACTAATAGGAATTATCTCACTGAAGTTTGCTGTCTGATGTGGAGGCATTTCTGTTAAAGAATTCCCAAATTGGTGAGAAAGCATTCTTAATGTAGACTGTAAGCTCTTGCCAAACAGTGTTAATTTATGCCTTGACTTTTCAATTAGAATAATGTGTTAGAGTAGGCAATTCTCCAATTCTTGATCAAAAGTGTATCCCGAGTACAATATCTCCCATCAGTTTAGTGTGACAAAAGACCATTAGCTTACCTGCTTTACTATTTTTAAACCCGCAAGAACATGAACGCAACCTACATGGTCTTCTTCAGAATTCAGAATGGAAGGTCCTTGTATCTAATGGTTACATATGCGAAAATTTTTGCTGATGAAATTTTTTTTCCTGACATGGCATTCTTTAATGACAGTCCTCACTAGTTCAGCTAAATTTATGCTTATGGGTGCACTTTTGGTATGAATCATGCCAATGCATTTGAAAATGATCAAAGCTCATCCCTGATTGGTCTCATAGTCAGGTTGGTGAGTATTTAACCCTATTCTTATGTTCCAGATCCCTAGAATATGTGGGCGTCTCTATCACAATTGGCATTTGATATCATGATCATTCAGTTGAAGTTATTGATGCTTGCAGTATCTCGGTTGTGGGGAAGAAATCTTGACAGCTTATTGTCTCTTTGATATATCATTTTATTCTCCTTTTCATGAGCCTGTTTCGGCAACTAAGAACAGCACCCATTTTGAGTTGCCCCCATTAATGTAATTTTCAAAACATTATGGGGATATTTCTAACTTCAAATGTAGAAGCACAAGTAAAATGTTGACAGTATAAACAGCGGCGCCATTTTTAGTGCCAATTTATCATTGGTGCTGGTTTCAAAGGATGAATGTGCTGTAGTTGTAATGGTATGATATATGTGGAGGCATATGTAGAAAAATAGCACTCGATACTCTTACATGTCATTGCAGGAAAAACTAGCACTTGATACTCTTGCATGTCATTGCAGGAAAAACTAGCATCAATCGAGGAGCTGGAACCTTTCATGAATCATGCATCTCAAATGGCAGCACTGGATTACATTGTATCTGTGGAGAGTGACGTTTTCATTCCATCCTACTCAGGAAATATGGCAAGGGCAGTCGGAGGACACCGCCGCTTTTTGGGGCATAGAAAGACGATATCACCTGACAGGCAACTAAGTTTCTTACTAAGTTTCTTCTCTTTTTGTCGCACTTAACTATCAGTCCACGGTCATCAACTTACACGTTTTCCTTTTGTAAACCAGGAAAGCTCTTGTCCATCTATTTGACAAAATTGAGCAGGGGACTCTGAAAGAAGGAAGTAGGTTATCAGATCGCATTGCTGAACTCCACAAAAGACGGTACACTTGATTGCTTTGATTGCTTTTATAGATTCTAAAAGCTGAGTAATGGAGATTGAATATCATTATCGACTTTTTCCACCTCAGAAATATGTTTTGCTACACTTGACCATGTCTGGCCACCCTTTTACTTCAAATTCTTGCTTTCTTTTTTCATTGCATCAGATAACCTAGATGTAGCTTGTCAATCCTCTTCACAGCGTAACAACATTATTTTAGCCTAGCGGCCTTGAAATGCCATCACTACGTATAAGCAATTGGTATATTGGGGGTTTGAACTTGTGCCCTAAATTCGTGTTGCTATTAGAAACTGTGGATCTAACATGTGTGTAACTTCTAAAGTGGTCGGGTGACGGAAGTTTCAGATCTCATATTAATTTTGGAATGGCATCTTCGTTATTTCAGGCAAGGTTCCCCACGGAAGAGGAAAGGCCCCATCTCAGGAACAAAGGGCATGGATAGATTCCGTTCGGAGGAGGCGTTCTACGAGAATCCTTTGCCAGATTGTTTATGTCGGGGTGAATTACCTCAAGTGAATGCATCAGTTAGCATCAGGTAGATCATGTGGAGCGGAAACTTCTCCTAGAAGATAAGACATTTGTTGCGGCTTCCGGCACTTCAAGCTCCTGGGACCGCAGCGACTAGATAGGGATGCGGAATTTGTATATAGTGAGCTCTAGAATTAGGTAGGAAGGGGGGCCGTGCACAGAAAGCGAAATGCGCTTGCAATAAGCAAGCTAGGATAGTTTGATCACTGAAGATGGAGCCTTGTTTTTTATCATCAAGGCAAAATCTTTTGAGTAGATGGCTGTTATAGGGAGATTGGTGGGATGAAATTCATTTAGGGTGCAATAATTCTTTTATTGCTGCCTTTCCAGAATCCACGTTTCTCATGGGCGGTTACTCCCGTGTTCTACTTCTCTATTCGAATCATCGAGGTTGAAGGAAATCACGCCAGAACGTGTGTGAGATGCCGATTGCTTGGATGTGAGGATACCATGCGGATCCATTACTTCGAAAAGAGGCTTTGCATCTATGGCCCACGAAATAAATCAGACCCTCATCTGGAATTTGTTCTCAGACGATGCTTATTAGGGTTTTGTTCACACTCTCCGTTGATAGGAAAATACGAGAATCCTTAATTTAAAGATGAATCGGGATAAAATTTTATCTTATTTTTTCTTTCTCGCTTTTATACTATACATCATTATGATTATACGTCTAATCATAATAATAATGCCCGTATCTAAAAAGTATGCACAATTATTGAAAAAGCTTGTTTGGGTTTTGGGCCAAATCTATTGGGGAAAATGACGTCGATGGAAGCAAATCTTTTACACTGGAGTCAAAAATAGCCCTTTTTCAAACACCCTCTAAAAAAAACACAGACATTTCGCCTATACGACAAAAGTGTTGCCCATTACAAACTCCCACCTTTCTTGCTATCGAATCGTCATGCATCATCTTACCAACCTTACTGTGTCGACGTGTGTTGTTGAACCTCGTCGATCACGAACAACAAAGACGTTCGATTTGGTACAAATTCCAGGAAATTTGGGAACATAGAGTATAAATTGAAATTTATCGACAAGGATTACGAATTAAAAGGCGTGATTTGACGTTGCGTGCCATAGTTCACTATGTGCCCTGAGCTTAACAAAATAAGAATAGGTTTGGAACCTTAACCTCAAGAAAATGAAGACATTTCATACTGTTATTTTATCACTCTTATCTTGTCCTTTGAAATGTACATGATAAATGATGTAATATGTATTCTTTCATATTCAAATATGAGTCAGTTTAGTTAGTCGATACTAGAAAAAAAATATAACTAACAATTACACAAGACCAATGTTGTTTAATATAAATTATGTGAAGGGGAAATTTATGATTGAGGGTAACCAAACATTATTCTTAATTTAGAGACGACCGATAAACAAAATAAAAAAAAGTGAATAATTATGTGAATAGGTGAATGAAAATGAAAAATAAAATAATTTCCAATTAGTCATGAAATATCAACCGACCTTTCTCGTCCCAGCGTTTGGATTTGGCGCAGGGAGAATCGGATTTGGATAACACACGGCGTTCGCCAACTCATCGACTCAACTTCGCCCGCGCTCCTCCACACATCGCCGTTGCTTCTGGAGCATTCCCTCGCTACTCCCTCGATCACTCTCTCCATCTCTGAAGCAAGACGAAGAGGAGGAAGATGATGGGCGTGTCCTTCGTCTCGACCGTGCCTTCTCTGCTCCCACTTCAAGCTCAAGTAGCTTCTTCTTCTTCTTCTGCTCCTCCTCCTTCCTCCGCGTCTTCCGCTGCCGTCGCCGGCGGACCCCCCGCTCGTTCCGTTAGTTTTCCTCCTCGCTCGCGCTTCTCTTTCTCTCCTTCTGCGTTTGCCTGCCCTGCTTTCGTTTCGATATCTGCATTGTGAAATGCTGCGTAGATGAGTGTTGTTCTGTCCTGATCAGTGGAATGCTTATTGTCTTATCCGGTCATTGGAGTTCAGGTTGTAGTTCGCTGCAAGATGGAGAATAGCTTCGCCGATGGCAAGGAATTGGGCCGACGAGACGTTCTTAAATGCGTTGGCGCTAGTGTCGGCATTGTAAGTGCAGTTCTGTCTAACCATATGTCGGCTGCATTGAGCTCCGTGAATGTGATCTTCTGTGTGTTACGTTAGGTCTCGAGTGGCCATAGGGTTCTTGCTAGCAGCACGTTTGATTGGACCACGGGACGGCTGTTTATCTGTTTTCGGTCACGATTAAGATTTCGTCCTAGTTTACCATTTGACTTTTGGTTTGTGTGAATGAGGGTCCATTCTTTTAGTTTCGATGTTGATGAGTTTCTGCCAGTTGCGATCTCTCAGGGACTGATAGCAAGCTCTGGATCATTTGTTGAATTAGCTCACGCTGCTGATTTGATTCAACGCAGACAGCGGTCTGATTTTCTTTGTAAGCCCATTGAGGAGTTGCTTCTTTTTCTATGCTAGTGCATTGAATATGATTTTCCAGGATCAAATTGACTTCTTCTTTTTCCTCAGCAAGTGTCAAGGGCACCCTTTACACGGCTATAAAGGTGAATTTTGTTTTGCAATTGGCATTTAAGCATATGATTTTGGCTCTCTTGATTTCATCTTACATATTCTAAAATGCTACACTCTGATATAATTTTGCAACTTTTTTTCTTCCCTCTTGGACTCATTTCAGGGAAATCCAGATCTTATCCCGTCTTTACTGACATTGGCATTAAATGATGCTATGACCTATGACAAGGTCAGATTGATGAATTTCACACTTGAAACTTAATCGGCATTAAGTTTTACCTCATCTCACTAAGTATGATGAGGTAATGGATGCTGATTTATTTTCCCTTAAGTTTGCAGGCCTCAAAATCTGGAGGCCCAAATGGATCCATAAGATTCAGGTACTTGTCACATTAAAACATGTGAATGCTGATGTGAGTTGATGATCATAGAGCCAATTGGAATATTCTATTTGTTGGGTTTAGTGAGGCCCCCCCTAATTTGACTTTCTGAGTGTTGAACACTTCGCACAACTGGCTTGCTCTCAGAATGATACTCTAGTGAGGTCTTCGTTTCAATGTCAAGACCCAAGTGTATTTTCTTAATGCTTTCATATGCAGTTCAATATTTTTTCTTCAATCCTGTCCAGAAATCTCCATTTAGAGAATCTAGAAGGTGAGCACCTAGAGTTAATTGAGGAAACTAGAAGGAGAAACCTTGATTTCCCCACAGGATGGTTCCCATGTATTCAAGTTCTTTAGAACATAACATGTGTATCTTCCAGTTTAGAGTTCCATGCTTTTGCTGCATTTCTTTTATCTCCTAGATGAGACTCACCATGATTTTCAATGCCATGAACTGTTGTTTCTTGAAGCTCAGAGATTAGCAGACCCGAGAATAAGGGGCTTTCACCTGCTATGAACTTATTGGAGGAAGCTAAGAAAGAAATAGATTCATATTCCAAGGGCGGACCCATATCCTATGCAGATCTTATACAATATGCAGGTTTGTACATGTTACAAAGCTAAGTTGCATGGTACTAGCATATAAATGCTGCTCTCAGTCTGAAATTCTGTTAGTACCTTCTGGAAAAGACCCTAGAGACGAAGTATTCACTAGAGCCATTAGGCTTGGAGATCTGGCATTGAATATCTCACGTCTTGTGTTAAAAGTGGATTTTGTTTCAATTTGTGAGCTTATTGAAAGGAGGGGAATTCTAATTAAAGCTCTCCCTCTAAACAGCGGAGAGTGCAGTCAAGGCTACCTTTCTAGCTTCAGCCATTCGCAAATGTGGTGGGAATGAAGAGAAAGGGAACTTGCTCTACTCTGCCTATGGTTCGAGCGGACAGGTAAATCCAAATTCGTTGTGCGCGTGGAAGCATAGATGTTTTTGCCACTGGATTTTATAGTGTATAATCACCAGCAAATAGGAACAACATTTCCTACAAATTACTTAGTATTCATAATGTGGTTCTGTCAGGACTTATTATAGTCAGTGTATCTTGTGAGATGAACTAGATTAGGATGAGATATATGGACGTCTAAAATTTAGTTGCCACCAGTAGCTTCTCAGGGTATATTCAGAAAATGGTTTCATGCTAACAACAGATGAAGGATTTGTTTCAGTATGTACTGCTTGATCTGGCGATCACCATAACATACCGTGTTTATTGATGATTTGTTATAGCTTACCATTGCTGTGTTCATTGAATAGCTTGATTCCTGATTACCCGTTTAGAAAGAAAATCATCCCTATGGTTTACCAATTTTTCCTTTGGAATATGTTGGAAATGCACCTATGAGAAACATAACTACCTTGATAAATTGTTCATTAAATAACTTTCATAGATTTAGTTCTGATTTCCCCTTTACATACCGCCCTGTCATGTAGTGGGGCTTGTTTGACAGACAATTTGGGAGGTCGGACACTGCAGAACCAGATCCAGAAGGTAGGGTCCCCCAGTGGGAGAAGGCCAGTGTGAAGGAAATGAAAGATAAATTCTCAGCCATCGGGTTTGGTCCTCGGCAGGTATATTCAGTAAAACATTTACTACTTATGCAGTAATTTTTGAAACCTCTATACATATTCTCCTCTTTCACCAAGATTTTCATCAGCAAAACCGCAACAGGAAAACAAGGCTGTTTTTATCATTTCCGAAAACCAATAGACATGCAGCTGAAGTAGTCTCAAGATGTGCATTGCATTCAGATATACTGATGATTCATTTCTCTGTTCTGTTATTCTCATTCTCTGAATTAGCTAGATCTATACCATATATAGTTTTCTCCATCTATAGATTTTTGGATCCATCCGTAGAGGGGGGGATTTCATATGTTCTAAATTGCCCTGTTTAGTATTTATTTATTTATTTATTTATTTATTTATTTATTATTATTATTATTATTATTATTATTTATTTTTGTGGTATTAATGTCTTTGCTTTATTTTAGTATATTTTATACTTTTCACTTCGTGTTTATCGACCGCAACCTCAACTAGTTTAAGATAAAGGTGATGTTGATGTTGACGTTGACAAAACTGAAAAATTGAGTGTTGAAGATGGTTCTCTGTGAAATGATCTCTATTTGAGATTGGTCTTGTAATGAAATTTGAACATTTCAGCGTTGCTTCCCGTCAATCTTGATACTGTTAGTGAATGATGGGCTGCATGGAAACTAAGGCAGGTTGACCTGTTTAAACGAAGAGGCGGTGTTGACTTTTTCAAATGACTTGCTCAGGAGTTGGTGTCTGGAAATAGGGTAATCCGCAGATTGGTCTGCCATATTGATTTCTCAAATGATAAAGCATTTTACTATTGGGTTTCGAATATGCCCCCCTTGCTTAAATGGCATTTTAAAGCTTGCCCCATCATTTCGTAAATGAATGTTAATATATCTCGCATTATCCTACTAACGGGCTACTAATTTTCATCTCCTATCCTCAGTAGGACACCATGCATGTTTGCTCATTTAACTCTGCTTTTATCTTCTCGACTGAACAGCTAGCAGTGATGTCTTTGTTTCTGGGTCCTGATCAGAAAGCAACAGAGACATTATTAGCCACCGATCCAGACGTGTCTCCGTGGGTTCAAAAATACCAAAGAAGCCGAGAGACTGTGTCACAGACAGATTATGAGGTTGGTCAGCTATATAAATGGCTCTCTTCAGTCCGGGAAAGCCTTCCTTGATGTTTGCCACCACAGTGTTGAAGAATAATCTTTATCTGAAGAAAAACAATATTTTGGCCTTCTGTGCCGCGAGAAAAAACGGAATCTCCGAATCGTAATCGATTTGGTTGGCCAAAAAAGAATAGTTAATGTAAGCGTCTTAAAATTGTCACATTCGCTTCACTCAGACATTGATCTTAACCCGGTCTTTTTACAGGTCGATATGATAACCACTCTGACGAAATTAAGCACCTTGGGGCAGCAAATCAATTACGAAGCTTACACCTACCCGGTTCCAAAGGTTGATTTCAGCAAGCTCAAATTGTGAGAGAGAGAAGATGTCATATTTGTTTGATCTCCGGAAGTGCAACCGAGAGAGGGCGTGAACAAATTATGGCCCAGTTTTCACCTCTCTTCAGCAGCTGTTTTCCCCATGGCACATAGATTAACGAGGTCATTCTATCATTCATCTGTATTCCCAATAAACATTGACGAGGGTAACTTATGAGATATCATGTTTACCATTTCGTGTATTACTTCTTAAATTTTGTTTGATCTCTTGTTTTCTATTAAAACAAGACCACCTTGTGGTGTAAGGTTCGTAAACCAAATGAACCTCAGTCACTCCAAAATACGTGATCTTTGAATAATTGCAGCATTTCTTCTTCCTTAGCCTTCTTTTTCTTCCCCTGGCCTCGAGTCACTCCACAATCAGCCAATCGAAGAACGTCCTTCCTTCTTAAGATCAAACAAAAGGACCAATATGCGACGAGAATGATGTCGAGGCGAGCACCTAAAGACTACTGCTAGGGAAAGAGAATGTAGTTTGGTTTAACCCCACGAATTTTGAACTATTAAGGCACAGGGGGATCAGTCCCAACTTTTCTATATTCATGAGATTAACTCGAGTAGAATACATCTTGTTGAAAAACAGTTGGTCATATTTTTTGTTCCCAGTATCTTTTGTTTGGATTTTACTTGTTAGCTTTTAGGGATTTGTTTCCTAAGTTTTAGGATGCTATTAGTTTGTTTTAACCAATAGATACTAGAATATCTAGGTTATTACTTTGGTAGTTAGTGAAAATAATTAGCTGTTGAGCAGCTATAAAAGGCTAGAGGTCTTTTGTAATTGAGGTACTTGAAGGAGAATAAAATAGTATACTTTCTCCCAAATTTCTTCATGGTAGCACGATTTGGACCATTCTTTTCCACTCTATCTCTAAGTGCTTCCGCCATGACAAAATACCCCAGAGGTATGGCAAGTGAGGTTGAGAGTGAAACCTCAAACCCAAAAAATTCAAAACCTCCTCATGGTAATCAAAATTCTCCTTTGATTACGTAGCCTATCATGTATCTGAAAGCGGGACTCTTCTCATCAGCGGTCATAAACTTACCGGTCACAACTTCAATTAATCATCTCATTCTATCATGATTTTCATTTGTGGAAAAGGTAAAGAAGATTACCTAACTGGGGCTGCTATACAACCTGAGGAGACAAGCCCAGACTATCGAACATGGAAGGCAGCAAACAACATGGTGATGTCCTGGCTATTGAATTCAATGACGAATAAAACAGGGGAGAATTTCATGTACTACAAGACAGCGAATGAGATTTGGGATGCTATTCATGAAACTTATTCAAACAGAGAAAATACCTCAGCCATCTTCGAGATCAAGGGCATGATCTAAGGCAAGGGGAATCTTCGATTACTGATTATTTTAACCAACTTATATGTCTGTCGCGACCCTCTAAAAAAAATTTTAAATTTTAAAAGGGGTTAACGGATTATTAGGTTAATTAGATTTGACTAACCTAACGCGGACCCTCCCAAGCCCTACCGAATCGCAACTTTGGTTTTTGTTTAAATGATTTTAAAATTTGGAGTCGCCACTAATCGTTCTTGGTAGGTCGATTAGAAACCTAAATAAATTAGCGGGAGAACTAATTTATTCCTGCGAACCAGAGATTAGGAGCTCGGGGACTTGGTTACACTAGTTAATTAAAACTAATGCCCTTTCGGTACCTTAATTTCATGGATATCCTAATTCGGCAACTCAGACTTGGTTTATTCCTAAGGCTCTAGTAGGGTATTCTCTTTTGTGTTTTCACTTTTTAAATAGGATGCATGGATAGTATATATTTTTATTTGTTATATTTTTTTAAGTGTTAAAGATTCCCTGAAGCCGAAAGAGGGAGTGTGTTAACGACTTCTGTGCAGTATTACGACCTACTTATCTTTTGGGTCTGATGATTCAAAAATTAAATTATAGGAAGTACATGACAATGAATAAACACCTCCAATGGGAGGCCTAACATTGGCTTGGCTCTTCCTTTTGGGATTTAAGGTACAGGTATTTAAGTTGCAAGTATTTAAACTACTGTAAGTAAAAACCTCCAATGGGAGGCTAAGCATTGGCTTGGCTCTTCCCTTTGGGATTTAAGGTACAGGTATTTAAGTTGCAGGTATTTAACTACTGTAAGTAAAAACCTCCAATGGGAGGCTAAGCATTGGCTTGGCTCTTCCCTTTGGGATTTAAGGTACATGTATTTAAGTCGCAGGTATTTAACTACTGTAAGTAAAAACCTCCAATGGGAGGCTAAGCATTGGCTTGGCTCTTCCCTTTGGGATTTAAGGTATAGGTATTTAAGTTGCAGGTATTTAACTACTGTAAGTAAAAACCTCCAATGGGAGGCTAAGTATTGGCTTGGCTCTTCCCTTTGGGATTTAAAGTACAGGTATTTAAGTTGCAGGTATTTAACTACCGTAAGTAAAAACCTCCAATGGGAAGCTAAGCATTGGCTTGGCTTTTCCCTTTGGGATTTATGGTGCAGGTATTTAAATTGCGGATGGACTTTGTCCTCTCCATTCTGGGGTATGAATTCTTTAAAATAAAATACAACGAATTGATTCAACAATTTGAAATTTGTGCGCGCTTGAGGACTCCTCCAAGCCGATTTTGTGCTTCCATAGGGTTGACCATTGATATAAAGCTGCGGCTTCCTGACATAAAATAGAGTGAAATGTCAGTATACAAAATATGTGCTAATATGCACCTAAAACCAGAAGAGTGGAAAGAGTACTTATCTCCCATTTTTTTTGGAGGGATTTCTATAATTGATTTTCGCTCTCTATGTTCCCAATATAGAGAGTTTCTTTTGAATTAAGAGGGACTTTTAGTCACAGATCAGTTGAGAAATCGGTGGACAGCTTAGGAGCTTGTCTGGGCCGATTTTTGCATCTCTACGAGATTTTTGCTGTTGACGTAGAGATATCCTTCTCCTGACATAAAATATGGAAAAAAAAGAGATGGAGAAAGTGTATACAATTTGTGCTAATTTGCAAGTAAAACCATAAACAAATGAATAAATAAAAATACTTAGCTCGAATTTGCTTGCTCGTTGACGAGGAAGAACTCTTGATTTATATTGATCGATGAAGGAATTTGTGATGATAACCCCTAGCTTTAAACTTCCATCATCTTCAAAATTCTCTCTCTTTTGGTATTTCCTTTCTCTCAAATTTTTCTTCAATCTCCCAAAACTCTCTCAAACATCCAAAATTTTCTCTCAAAAAAAAATCCCCCAAACACTTCAAATTTTCTCTCCCAAGAATTTTTCTCAAACACTTCTTCCTCCTTTTATAACCTACTCATCTATCTCCCATTCTAATTTTTCCACTAACTCTATCTCCCATTCTACCACTAACTCTTCTTCATTTTCATCTTCCATTCTCCATCTCTATCTCACATTCTAATATCTCCACTAACTCTTTTTCATCTTCATCTTCCCTTCTTCATATTTATCTCCCATTCTAATTTATCCACTAACTCTTCTTCTTCTTCATCTCCATCTTCCCTTCTCCATTCTTATCTTCCATTCTAATTTCTCTACTAACTCTTCTTCATCTCCATCTTCCCTTCTCTATTCTTATCTTATTTTCTCCATCTATTCTTCTCCAACTTCTCTTCTTCATCTCCTCTTCTCCATCTTCCATTCTCTATTCTAATTTATCCACTAACTCTTCTTTTTGTTATTTGTAAAATAATCCTTCAAAAGTTAGGTATTTGCACTCTAGTCCTTGAATTTTAAGTATTTACAATTCAGTCCATGAAAAAATATATTTCTTTAAGTCCAAATCTCCTCACAATTTTTGACACACCAAAATTTACCACATGTCAAATTTAAGCTCATTTCTTCCTGCTGAAAATAATGCATAATTTAATTAAAGCCTTTTTGCAAAATTGAGTCATTCTGGGTATAATTGAGCCAAGATGAAAATTTAAAATATTAGAAGACAATGTCACAACTCATAAAAAGTGAAAATTAAAAATAAGTTGACTCAAATTAATTTTTTTTAGGCCCGATTCGAGATTATACTCGTGAAGGAACACGTGACTCGAATTGGATTTTTCTGAATTTGCGATGGCCAATATGAAAATAGATTTAAAATAAAAATGTTAACTATCTTTGTGTATTTTTTTGGCCTCAAATGTTATTTTTCCAAAATTTTCAAGTATTTTTGTATTAAAAATATATATAATATGAAAATTTATTTTTTGTTCAAAAATGGTTACCTAGGCTTGGCCAAGGCTTCCAAAGTTGATTTTTCAATTTTCTCATTTTTTCTTTATTTTTCATGAATTTTCGAAAATAAAAATATTAAAAAATACTGAAAATATGAAAAATCATTTTTTGGTCAAAATTAGTTCTCTAAGCTTGGCTAAGGTCCCCAAAGTTGATTTTTCAATTTTACGAATTTTTATGGATTTTTTATTACTTTAGCAATAGAAAAAATGATTAAAAATCAGGTGTCAACAGCTGCCTCTCTTTGAAAGGAAGCTCGGTAGAGGTTCATTTCAAAGACGAGATGACACCTGAATTCTAATTGACTCAATATAAGGAAATAAAAAGAGTCGTGACATAAATGTTCCACTGAAAATGAAATGAGAACCTAAGGATTCGTTATATATAAAAAAAAAACTTTAGGGTGGTTGAACCTGAACTCGTATGGTGGATCAACCCATGGTAGATTCCTAATAAAAGGATTCTACTGATTAAAAATTAAATTAAAATTTGACCTGTATGGTGGGTCATACCATTTGACCCGTATGTTGGGTCGTACCATGGTAGATTCCTAATAAAAGGATTCTACTGATTAAATTTTGATTGAGATTTGACCCGTATGGTAGGTCACTCCATGGAGATACCTGTCAGAAGGACTTGGTGCCTGTAGAAAGGACTTGGTGCCTGTAAAAAGAACTTGTGCCTGTAAGAAGGACTTGATTTGCGTGTAAAAAGGACTTAATTTGCCTATAAGAAGGACTTGATTTGCCTGTAAGAAGGACTTACTTTGCTTGTAATGTTGACACCTGATTTTTAATCATTTTTTCTATTGCTAAAGTAATAAAAAATCCATAAAAATTCATAAAATTGAAAAATCAACTTTGGGGACCTTAGCCAAGCCTAGGGAACCAATTTTGACCAAAAAACGATTTTTCATATTTTCAGTATTTTTCGGTATTTTTATTTTCGAAAATTCATAAAACAAAAAATGAAGAAAAAATGAGAAAATTGAAAAATCAACTTTGGAAGCCTTGGCCAAGCCTAGGCAACCATTTTTGAACAAAAAATAAAATTTCATATTATATATATTTTTAATTTTTTTAAAAAAAAAATACAAAAATACTTGAAAATTTTGGAAAAATAACATTTGAGGCCAAAAAAATACACAAAGATAGTTAATATTTTTATTTTAAATCTATTTTCATATTGGCCATCGCAAATTCAGAAAAATCCAATTCGAGTCACGTGTTCCTTCACGAGTATAATCTTGAATCGGGCCTAAAAAAATTTAATTTGAGTCAACTTATTTTTAATTTTCACTTTTTATGAGTTGTGACATTGTCTTCTAATATTTTAAATTTTCATCTTGGCCCAATTATACCCAGAATGACTTAATTTTGCAAAAGGGCTTTAATTAAATTCTGCATTATTTTCAACGGCAAGAAATGAGCTTAAATTTGACATGTGGTGAATTTTGGTGTGTCAAAAATTGTGAGGAGATTTGGACTTAAAGAAATATATTTTTTCAGGGACTAAATTGTAAATACTTAAAATTCAAGGACTAGAGTGCAAATACTTAACTCTTGAAGGATTATTTTACAAATAACAAAAAGAAGAGTTAGTGGATAAATTAGAATAGAGAAGGGAAGATGGAGAAGAGGAGATGAAGAAGAGAAGTTGGAGAAGAATGGATTGAGAAAATAAGATAAGAATAGAGAATGGAAGATGGAGAAGAGTTAGTAGAGAAATTAGAATGGAAGATAAGAATAGAGAAGGGAAGATGGAGATGAAGAAGAGTTAGTGGAGAAATTAGAATGGGAGATAAATATGGAGAAGGGAAGATGAAGATGAAGAAGAGTTAGTGGAGAGATTAGAATGTGAGATAGAGATGGAGAATGGAAGATGAAAATGAAGAAGAGTTAGTGGAGAAATTAGAATGGGAGATAGAGTTAGTGGAAAAATTAGAATGGGAGATAGATGAGTAGATTATAAAAGGAGGATGAAGTGAGCTTGAGAGGGGATTCTTGAGAGAGAAAATTTGAAGTGTTTGGGAGAATTTTTTGGAGAGAAAATTTTGGATTTTTGAGAGAGTTTTGGGAGATTGAAGAAAATTTTGAGAGAAAGAAAATACCAAAAGAGAGAGAATTTTGAAGATGATGGGAGTTTAAAGCTAGGGGTTATCATCACAAATTCCTTCATCGATCAATATAAATCAAGAGTTCATCCTCGTCAACGAGCAAACAAATTCAAGCTAAGTGTTTTTATTTATTCATTTATTTATGGTTTTACTCGCAAATTAGCACAAATTGTATACACTTTCTCCATCTCCTTTTTCTTCCATATTTTATGTCAGGAGAAGGATATCTCTACGTCAACAGCAAAAATCTCGTCGAGATGCAAAAATCGGCCCAGACAAGCTCCTAAGCTGTCCACCGATTTCTCAACTGATCTGTGACTAAAAGTCCCTCTTAATTCAAAAGAAACTCTCTATATTGGGAACATAGAGAGCGAAAATCAATTATAGAAATCCCTCCCAAAAAATGGGAGATAAGTACTCTTTCTACTCTTCTGGTTTTAGGTGCAGATTAGCACATATTTTGTATACTAACACTTCACTCTATTTTATGTCAGGAAGCCGCAGCTTTATATCAATGGTCAACCCTATAGAAGCACAAAATCGACTTGGAGGAGTCCTCAAGCGCGCACAAATTTCAAATTGTTGAATCAATTCGTTGTATTTTATTTTAAAGAATTCATACCCCAAAATGGAGAGGACAAAGTCCATCCGCAATTTAAATACCTGCACCATAAATCCCAAAGGGAAGAGCCAAGCCAATGCTTAGCCTCCCATTGGAGGTTTTTACTTACAGTAGTTAAATACCTGCAACTTAAATACCTGTACCTTAAATCCCAAAGGGAAGAGCCAAGCCAATGCTTAGCCTCCCATTGGAGGTTTTTACTTACAGTAGTTAAATACCTGCAACTTAAATACCTGTACCTTAAATCCCAAAGGGAAGAGCCAAGCCAATGCTTAGCCTCCCATTGGAGGTTTTTACTTACAGTAGTTAAATACCTGCAACTTAAATACCTGTACCTTAAATCCCAAAGGGAAGAGCCAAGCCAATGCTTAGCCTCCCATTGGAGGTTTTTACTTACAGTAGTTAAATACCTGCAACTTAAATACCTGTACCTTAAATCCCAAAGGGAAGAGCCAAGCCAATGCTTAGCCTCCCATTGGAGGTTTTTACTTACAGTAGTTTAAATACTTGCAACTTAAATACCTGTACCTTAAATCCCAAAGGGAAGAGCCAAGCCAATGCTAGGCCTCCCATTGGAGGTGTTTATTCACTGTCATGTACTTCCTATAATTTAATTTTTGAATCATCAAACTCAAAAGATGAGTAGGTCGTAATACTGCACAGAAGTCGTTAACACACTCCCTCTTTCGGCTTCAGGGAATCTTTAACACTTAAAAAAATATAACAAATAAAAATATATACCATCAATGCATCCTATTTAAAAAGTGAAAACACAAAAGAGAATACCCTACTAGAGCCTTAGGAATAAACCAAGCCTAAGTTGCCGAATTAGGATATCCATGAAATTAAGGTACCGAAAGGGCATTAGTTTTAATTAACTAGTGTAACCAAGTCCCCGAGCTCATAATCTCTGGTTCGTAGGAATAAATTAGTTCTCCCGCTAATTTATTTAGGTTTCTAATCGACCTACCAAGAACGATTAGTGGCGACTCCAAATTTCAAAATCATTTAAACAAAAACCAAAGTTGCGATTCGGTAGGGTTTGGGAGGGTCCGCGTTAGGTTAGTCAAATCTAATTAACCTAATAATCCGTTAACCCCTAGAATTAATAAAAATATATCGCGACAGACTGGCGACTCCGCTGGGGAATAGAGATTTTTAATTTTCGAAAAAAGATACCAATTGGAATACTTAAATTTTTTCGAAATTTTAAAAGTCTTAGTGGACTTAGGCCAATGAAAATTTTATGGATATCTCGCTTCTGGCGATCTTGCTTGGGACTCATTCTATAGGTGTTATATGTTTTTGCAGGATGGGAGTTATAAGGGGCGGAGTGTTTGGCTAACCCATTTGTTTTGCAGGCTCGGTGTTGGGATTATATTTAATTTCACACATTTTTAGAAGCGATGTTTTGATATCAATTGTTGTGCATGTCTTGCATATTCTGAGGATCACAACACCTGCACACACAAGCGTCTAAACCCAAGTCGCGAAATTTTTCCTATGTAACCATAGATAGGGATCGAATATGCAAAGCTCTTGCGTCGATTACGCTTGGGTTGACCATATTTTGTCCCGCTCATTATCTGAATTGACAATTCTTCCCATTGTGATTTGATTGCGCGGAGGGTAAGGTTGTCAATTCAGATAGTGGGGGCCTTTTAGGTCCATACCCTGTCTCTCCTTCTTTTATTTTCTAGAGTCCACTCCTCACTTGAGTCATGTGCATGACTATGTGATTTGCATTTCTCCAAGGTAAAAGTAAGTTCTCTAATTTTATCTTGTATTTATTTTCGGTCGGTCCATGCTAGGTGTTAGTCAGTTTTTGAGCTTGATATTACGACCATTCTTTTAAAAGAAAATAAAAATTAAATTTGTCCCTCATTTCTTTTTATTTTTTTTTGAAAAAATGATGTGAAAAAATCCCTTCATGGGAATTTTATTAACCAATAAGAGATTTTTGTCATGTTTTTATTACTTCAATAAAAATGAAATTTTCCTGAAAAAATTTTCCTCTGAAAATTTATTTCAATAAAAAGAAAAATTCCTTAAAAAAAAACTCTAGTAGACATCAAGTGATTTTATCACATTTTTCAAATTATAAAAACTTGCCAGAAAATTCTTCTCGAGAAATTCGCTCATGTTTTTCTAAGAAAAGTTTCTCTAAATAAAATTAGACTAATGTCTCGGGGGAGTTGTATTGACCAATAAGAGATTTTTGTCATGTTTTTCTTGCTTCAATAAAAATGAAATTTTCCTGACAAATTTTCCTCTGAAAATTTATTTCGATAAAAAGAAAAATTCCTTCAAAAAAAAACTTTGGTAAACATCAAGTGATTTTATCACATTCTTTCAAATTATAAAAACTTGCAACAAAAATTCTTTTCGAGAAATTCGCTCATGTTTCTCTAAGAAAATTTTCTCTAAATAAAATTAGACTAATGTCTCGGGGGAATTTTGTTAACCAATAAAGGATTTCTGTTATGTCTTTCCTGCTTCAATAAAAATAAAATTTTCCTGATAAATTTACCTCTGAAAATTTATTTTAATAAAAAGGAAATTCCTTCAAAGATTTTAGTAAACATCAAGAGATTTTGTCACATTCCTTTAAAAAAATAATAAAAAAAAGAGTAATAAATATGCAAAAAAAATTCTGTATCAGAAATTAACCCATTTCTTCCTAAAGAAATTTTTTTTTCTGATTTCTCTATAAAATAGAAAGAATAAAATTGGACTAATATATGAGTCATGGACCGACATTCCTTGTGTCGCATACTAATTATATCCTTTTCTTTTGCAGGGAGATCCTAGATACCCCAGACGGGTGTAAAAATTAAGTTCAATATTATATCAAGAATCATCTTCAGAAATACCAAAAGACGAAAAACACCAAGGCTTCAACCGTTAATTCAGGGAGGCAAACGAACACTGTCCATCTTTGACAGATAGAGTTGTGTCAATCCGTAAACTTGTATGGGCAGTGTATTGTGATATGACGGTGGACTTATACTGATTAAACACGGGGGCATATTTAATGTATTACAGAGGATCCCGCGTCTTTTGAAAGACAATATGGATTATATAATCAGAAACCATGAAATAAGTACCTTAACCTGATTAAATCAACCAGAGACCGGTCTTAAAATTTCCTTGGATCCGAAACACGCGGAGGGTTTTAGAGAACCGAGGTTCTATTAATGAATGTGACCCACAAGTATTTCTCCCAATGCTACAGGCGCCCGACAAGAGCAAGTGGGCACCGAAAGAAACAAAACACGGTTGAAGTGGGGCACGCAACAAATGGCCGAATTTATTGGCACACTAATTAAGTGGTGGTAGCTTTATTAATTTACATGATTGAACGCGGGTCTCTAGGCGGCTGGTGGAAAGCCACACTGAATGCCTCTCTAATGTTCTTGATATCATCGTCTACCGCAACCCGCGAGAGCATCATGAAGAAGATTAAACCTAGACGAATACGTCTACTTAGTTTCATCGCACGTTCTCGCCTTTTGTCGATGTCCAAAATTAATGCACAAGCTAGAAGTAATCATTTCCCTTTCCCCCTATTAAATGCTCGGAGCCGTTAACCGCACCAAACTCGAAAAAATTAATATCGAGACGAAATCTGCGTAAATTTGAAGGGTAAATCCGTATCGTTCCAATTTACCCTTAAATTACTCCGGTTTTAAATTTGATCCCTTCTATTTTCAGGAATTTGCAAAAGCGACTCGAGAATACAGTTGTATCCAAAAACCAAATTTCCTGGTCGGGCTAAATTGGGGGCAAATCAACTCATGGACATTACCACGGGATGGACAGCTTCGGTTAAAGAAAAATACAAGCGAAAGATCCGAACAATCTCAGACATGGGTAATTCTGTATCGTTCTAATTTGCACATAATCATCTCGAGTCCTGAATTTTTTTATTCCATTCTTAACAGGGATTGCAAATTACCTCGAGAAATATCGTAACAAAGCCCAAGGTGATACAACAGGGCCGCGTTATCCCCAAGGATTAACCTTTGAAAAGAAAACCCCATGGACACCTATGGTCCAATGGACCGAATGCAGGAATACTCGACGAGTAATACCGAAGTCAATATTTTGCCACATTCTCGGCTTAATGGTGAAGCATCCAACATAAGTCGAAGAAAACTCAACCCAGCAAAATTGGTAAAAGACTTGTCCAAGGCATTCAAGATGAAAGGTAAATCAGTATCGTTTCCAATTTATCCCTTTTAATACCGGTTGACATGTCTCCTTTTCTTGTTGCAGGAAATATTTATACTAACATGTAACATGTTGGAGGAGACAAATCCAAAAGAAAATGATGATCATTTGACAAGATCTATTCTGGTGAAAAATGGGGGGCATTTAACTGCTAAACCATGGCGGTCGCTGTCACTAAACAAACCAAAATGCTCCATCACCCATATGCCTCATCGTGCAGGGGCAAAACTTGAGACAAACCGCTCCTCGACATAAGGAGTGGGCTTCCCAATTTGTTCAATCCACCCACATACCAGGGGCAATTCAAATCCGCCCATGTTTGCACATTATATAAATACACATGATGCTAAAAATTATCACATCGGTATTGTGTTTACACATTTCACGAATTATGTATGATTATTCCGCATGTTTAATTTACCAACTCCAACTTAGAGCATAAACTGCATAGGAGAAATCAAATGTGCAAAATGGGGCATAACAGGATGAGGAAAGTTAAACCATTTCTACACACGGGTCTAACATTTTAATCTACAGATAAACAACCTTTCTCTAGAGTGAGAGAAAGCCCCTTCAGACTAAAGTCCCCCATTCAGATTACATTCGAGGCGTTCATATTATGAGAACCTCCTTAAATAGAATTGGTAATGCAAACTTGACAGAATAGTTTTGCATGATCCACATTTTGATTGATTGCATCATGAGTTATCACACAGACTACTTCTAATCATTGCCAACTTAGCTGAACAATTTTGTATGAACCAATGAACGCATTGATGAAAATGCTTGCACATGTTAGCTCTGACATTGCCTGACAGGCAACACATTCCCGGTGTTTGAGTTACCTTCCAAAGTCTTGAAATTCATTTGGCGATTATTGAATGAACAAGCCTGGTTGTCGAGAAGCCACCAAGCATTTCTTCCAAATTCTCAGGTAAGTATATCTTCAACCTGAACCTTTCAAGAGAATGAATTCTGACGGTTGTTGGGGTACTCGAATCCATTGCGGTATATATAGGTATCCACCTTCTTCAATAAAGCATGATTTGTCTTAAGGACAGAAATGTTCGAGACCTTTTGATCTCTGCCTCTTTGGTTTATTCCTAAAGCGACAGGAGAATATAATTTGGGTTTGAGCTTCCGTAGGATTCCTGGTCTCCCCAGATTTCAGAATGGCACCCTTTGAGGTACACCAAGCCCTTCTTACAGGCAAACTAAGTCCTTCTTACAGGCAAACCAAGTCCTTCTTACAGGCAAACCAAGTCCTTCTTACAGGCATAAAGTCCTTCTTACAGGCAAACTAAGTCCTTCTTACAGGCATAAAGTCCTTCTTACTGGCAAACTAAGTCCTTCTTACAGGCAAACCAAGTCCTTCTTACAGGCACAAAGTCCTTCTTACAGGCAAATCAAGTCCTTCTTACAGGCAAACAAAGTCCTTCTTACAGGCAAAACAAGTCCTTCTTACAGGCAAATCAAGTCATTCTTACAGGTACAAAGTCCTTTTTACAGGCACAAAGTCCTTCTTACAGGCAAATCAAGTCCTTCTTACAGGCATAAAGTCCTTCTTATAGGCAAATCAAGTCCTTCTTACAGGTAAACTAAGTCCTTCTTACAGGCAAACCAAGTCCTTCTTACAGGCACAAAGTCCTTCTTATAGGCAAATCAAGTCCTTCTTACAGGCAAACCAAGTCCTTCTTACAGGCAAATCAAGTCCTTCTTACAGGCACAAAGTCCTTCTTACAGGCAAATCAAGTCTTTCTTACAGGCAAACAAAGTCCTTCTTACAGGTAAACAAAGTCCTTCTTACAGGCAAACAAAGTCCTTCTTACAGGTAAACAAAGTCCTTCTTACAGGCAAACAAAGTCCTTCTTACAGGCAACGCAAGTCCTTCTTACAGGCACAAAGTCCTTCTTACAGGCAAAGTAAGTCCTTCTTACAAGCAAATCAAGTCCTTCTTACAGGCAAATCAAGTCCTTCTTACAGGCACAAGTCCTTTTTACAGACACCAAGTCCTTTCTACAGGCACCAAGTCCTTCTTACAGGTATCTCCATGGGGTGACCTACCATACGGGTCAAATCTCAATCAAAATTTAATCAGTAGAATCCTTTTATTAGGAATCTACCATGGTACGACCCACCATACGGGTCAAATGGTATGACCCACCATACGGGTCAAATTTTAATTCAATTTTTAATCAGTAGAATCCTTTTATTAGGAATCTACCATGGGTTGATCCACCATACGGGTTCAAGTTCAACCACCCTAAAGTTTTTTTATATAACGAATCCTTAGGTTCTCATTTCATTTTCAGTGGAACATTCATGTCACGACTCTTTTTATTTCCTTGTATTGAGTCGATTAGAATTCAGGTGTCATCTCGTCTTTGAAATGAACCTCTACCGAGCTTCCTTTCAAAGAGGGGCAGCTGTTGACACCTGATTTTTAATCATTTTTTCTATTGCTAAAGTAATAAAAAATCCATAAAAATTCATAAAATTGAAAAATCAACTTTAGGGACCTTAGCCAAGCCTAGGGAACCAATTTTGACCAAAAAACGATTTTTCATATTTTCAGTATTTTTTGGTATTTTTATTTTCGAAAATTCATAAAACAAAAAATGAAGAAAAAATGAGAAAATTGAAAAATCAACTTTGGAAGCCTTGGCCAAGCCTAGGCAACCATTTTTGAACAAAAAATAAAATTTCATATTATATATATTTTTAATTTTTTTTAAAAAAAAATACAAAAATACTTGAAAATTTTGGAAAAATAACATTTGAGGCCAAAAAAATACACAAAGATAGTTAATATTTTTATTTTAAATCTATTTTCATATTGGCCATCGCAAATTCAGAAAAATCCAATTCGAGTCACGTGTTCCTTCACGAGTATAATCTTGAATCGGGCCTAAAAAAATTTAATTTGAGTCAACTTATTTTTAATTTTCACTTTTTATGAGTTGTGACATTGTCTTCTAATATTTTAAATTTTCATCTTGGCCCAATTATACCCAGAATGACTTAATTTTGCAAAAGGGCTTTAATTAAATTCTGCATTATTTTCAACGGCAAGAAATGAGCTTAAATTTGACATGTGGTGAATTTTGGTGTGTCAAAAATTGTGAGGAGATTTGGACTTAAAGAAATATATTTTTTCAGGGACTAAATTGTAAATACTTAAAATTCAAGGACTAGAGTGCAAATACTTAACTCTTGAAGGATTATTTTACAAATAACAAAAAGAAGAGTTAGTGGATAAATTAGAATAGAGAAGGGAAGATGGAGAAGAGGAGATGAAGAAGAGAAGTTGGAGAAGAATGGATTGAGAAAATAAGATAAGAATAGAGAATGGAAGATGGAGAAGAGTTAGTAGAGAAATTAGAATGGAAGATAAGAATAGAGAAGGGAAGATGGAGATGAAGAAGAGTTAGTGGAGAAATTAGAATGGGAGATAAATATGGAGAAGGGAAGATGAAGATGAAGAAGAGTTAGTGGAGAGATTAGAATGTGAGATAGAGATGGAGAATGGAAGATGAAAATGAAGAAGAGTTAGTGGAGAAATTAGAATGGGAGATAGAGTTAGTGGAAAAATTAGAATGGGAGATAGATGAGTAGATTATAAAAGGAGGATGAAGTGAGCTTGAGAGGGGATTCTTGAAAGAGAAAATTTGAAGTGTTTGGGAGAATTTTTTGGAGAGAAAATTTTGGATTTTTGAGAGAGTTTTGGGAGATTGAAGAAAATTTTGAGAGAAAGAAAATACCAAAAGAGAGAGAATTTTGAAGATGATGGGAGTTTAAAGCTAGGGGTTATCATCACAAATTCCTTCATCGATCAATATAAATCAAGAGTTCATCCTCGTCAACGAGCAAACAAATTCAAGCTAAGTGTTTTTATTTATTCATTTATTTATGGTTTTACTCGCAAATTAGCACAAATTGTATACACTTTCTCCATCTCCTTTTTCTTCCATATTTTATGTCAGGAGAAGGATATCTCTACGTCAACAGCAAAAATCTCGTCGAGATGCAAAAATCGGCCCAGACAAGCTCCTAAGCTGTCCACCGATTTCTCAACTGATCTGTGACTAAAAGTCCCTCTTAATTCAAAAGAAACTCTCTATATTGGGAACATAGAGAGCGAAAATCAATTATAGAAATCCCTCCCAAAAAATGGGAGATAAGTACTCTTTCTACTCTTCTGGTTTTAGGTGCAGATTAGCACATATTTTGTATACTAACACTTCACTCTATTTTATGTCAGGAAGCCGCAGCTTTATATCAATGGTCAACCCTATAGAAGCACAAAATCGACTTGGAGGAGTCCTCAAGCGCGCACAAATTTCAAATTGTTGAATCAATTCGTTGTATTTTATTTTAAAGAATTCATACCCCAAAATGGAGAGGACAAAGTCCATCCGCAATTTAAATACCTGCACCATAAATCCCAAAGGGAAGAGCCAAGCCAATGCTTAGCCTCCCATTGGAGGTTTTTACTTACAGTAGTTAAATACCTGCAACTTAAATACCTGTACCTTAAATCCCAAAGGGAAGAGCCAAGCCAATGCTTACCCTCCCATTGGAGGTTTTTACTTACAGTAGTTAAATACCTGCAACTTAAATACCTGTACCTTAAATCCCAAAGGGAAGAGCCAAGCCAATGCTTAGCCTCCCATTGGAGGTTTTTACTTACAGTAGTTAAATACCTGCAACTTAAATACCTGTACCTTAAATCCCAAAGGGAAGAGCCAAGCCAATGCTTAGCCTCCCATTGGAGGTTTTTACTTACAGTAGTTAAATACCTGCAACTTAAATACCTGTACCTTAAATCCCAAAGGGAAGAGCCAAGCCAATGCTTAGCCTCCCATTGGAGGTTTTTACTTACAGTAGTTTAAATACTTGCAACTTAAATACCTGTACCTTAAATCCCAAAGGGAAAAGCCAAGCCAATGCTAGGCCTCCCATTGGAGGTGTTTATTCACTGTCATGTACTTCCTATAATTTAATTTTTGAATCATCAAACTCAAAAGATGAGTAGGTCGTAATACTGCACAGAAGTCGTTAACACACTCCCTCTTTCGGCTTCAGGGAATCTTTAACACTTAAAAAAATATAACAAATAAAAATATATACCATCAATGCATCCTATTTAAAAAGTGAAAACACAAAAGAGAATACCCTACTAGAGCCTTAGGAATAAACCAAGCCTAAGTTGCCGAATTAGGATATCCATGAAATTAAGGTACCGAAAGGGCATTAGTTTTAATTAACTAGTGTAACCAAGTCCCCGAGCTCATAATCTCTGGTTCGTAGGAATAAATTAGTTCTCCCGCTAATTTATTTAGGTTTCTAATCGACCTACCAAGAACGATTAGTGGCGACTCCAAATTTCAAAATCATTTAAACAAAAACCAAAGTTGCGATTCGGTAGGGTTTGGGAGGGTCCGCGTTAGGTTAGTCAAATCTAATTAACCTAATAATCCGTTAACCCCTTTAAAATTTAAAAATATTTTTAGAGGGTCGCGACATGTAAGAAGGACTTTGTGCCTGTAAGAAGGACTTGATTTGCCTGTAAGAAGGACTTTGTTTGCCTGTAAGAAGGACTTTGTTTGCCTGTAAGAAGGACTTTATGCCTGTAAGAAGGACTTGATTTGCTTGTAAGAAGGACTTTGTGCTTGTAAGAAGGACTTGATTTGCCTGTAAGAAGGACTTTGTGCCTGTAAGAAGGACTTAGTTTGCCTGTAAGAAGGACTTGATTTGCCTGTAAGAAGGACTTTATGCCTGTAAGAAGGACTTGATTTGCCTGTAAGAAGGACTTGCTTTGTCTGTAGGAAGGACTTTGTTTGCCTGTAAGCAGGACTTGATTTGCCTATAAGAAGGACTTTATGCCTGTAAGAAGGACTTGGTTTGCCTGTAAGAAGGACTTTGTTCCTGTAAGAAGGACTTGGTTTGCCTGTAAGAAGGACTTTGTTTGCCTGTAAGAAGGACTTGATTTGCATGTAAGAAGGACTTTGTGCCTGTAAGAAGGACTTGATTTGCCTGTAAGAAGGACTTTGTGCCTGTAAGAAGGACTTGGTTTGCCTGTAAGAAGGACTTGATTTGTCTGTAAGAAGGACTTTGTGCCTGTAAGAAGGACTTAGTTTGCCTGTAAGAAGGACTTGATTTGCCTGTAAGAATGACTTTATGCTTGTAAGAAGGACTTACTTTGCCTGTAAGAAGGACTTTGTTTGCCTGTAAGCAGGACTTGATTTTCCTATAAGAATGACTTTATGCTTGTAAGAAGGACTTGGTTTGTCTATAAGAAGGACTTTGTGCCTGTAAGAAGGACTTAGTTTGCCTGTAAGAAGGGCTTAGTGTACCTCAAAAGGTGCCATTATGAAATCTGAGGAGACCAGGAATCCTGTGAAAGCTCAAACCCAAATTATATTCTCTTGTCGCTTTAGGAATAAACCAAAGAGGCAGAGATCAAAAGGTCTCGAACATTTCTGTCCTTGAGACAAATCATGCTTTATTGAAGAAGGTGGATACCTGTATATACCGCAATGGATTCGAGTACCCCAACAACCGTCAGAATTCATCCTCTTGAAAGGTTCAGGTTGAAGATATACTTACCTGAGAATTTGGAAGAAATGCTTGGTGGCTTCTCGATAACCAGGCTTGTTTATTCAATAATCGCCGAATGAATTTCAAGACTTTGGAAGGTAACTCAAACACCGGGAATGTGTTGCCTGTCAGGCAATGTCAGAGCTAACATGTGCAAGCATTTTCATCAATGCGTTCATTGGTTCATACAAAACTGTTCAGCTAAGTTGGCGATGATTAAAAGTAGTCTGTGTGATAACTCATGATGCAATCAATCAAAATGTGGATCATGCAAAACTATTCTGTCAAGTTTGCATTACCAATTCTATTTAAGGAGGTTCTCATAATATGAACGCCTCGAATGTAATCTGAATGGGGGACTTTAGTCCGAAGGGGCTTTCTCTCACTCTAGGGAAATGCTGTTTATCCGTAGATTAAAATGTTAGACTTGTGTGGAAATAGTTTGCCTTTCCTTATCCTGTCATGCCTCATTCTGCACATTTGATGTCTCATGTGCAGTTTATGCTCTAAGTTGGAGTTGGTAAATTAAACACGCGGAATGGTCATGCATAATTCATGAACTGTGTAAACACAATGCAGATGTGACAATTTTTTAGCATCATGTGTGTTTATATAATGTGCAAATATGGGCGGATTTAAATTGCCCCTGGTATGTGGGCGGACCGAACAAATTGGGAAGCCTACTCCTTATGTCGAGGGGTGGTTTGTCTCAAACTTTACCCCTGCGCGATGAAGCATATGGGCGAGGGAGCATTTTGGTTTGTTTAATGCCCCTGCAAGAAGCAGAGAAATTATTCTTGAAATCAAACGAGATAAGGAAGACATATTTGCTTTTTCGTTTCAGAGCTTGCGATCAATTTGCCCCATTTTTCACCAGAATAGATCTTGTCAGGTGATCATAATTTTCTTTTGGATTTGTCTCCTTCAACATGTTAAATGTTAGTATAAATATTTCCTGTGAAAAGAAAAGGAGACATGTCAACCAGTATTAAAAGGGATAAATTGGAAACGATACTGATTTACCCTTCATCTTGAATGCCTTGGACAAGTCTTTTACCAATTTTGCTGGATTGAGTTTTTTTCGACTTTTGTTGGATGCTTCACCATTAAGCTGAGAATGTGGCAAAATATTGACTTCGGTATTACTCATCGAGTATTTCTGCTTACAAAAGAAATGCACAAAAAGTTGTTTCATTTATTTATAATACATACAACATTCCCCACCCTCGGGGATCGAACTCGGGATATTTCGAACCTACTGTCATCCTCCATACCATTCAGTCCATTGGACCATAGGTGTCCATGGGGCTATCCTTTCAAAGGTTAATCTTTGGGGATAAAGCAGCCTTGTTGTATCACCTTGGGCCATGTTACGGTATTTCTCAAGGTAATTTGCAATCCCTGTTAAGAATGGAATAAGACAATTCAAGACTTGAGATGATTATGTGCACATTAGAACGATACAGAATTACCCATTTCTGAGATTGTTCGCGTCTTTCGCTTGTACTTTCCTTTGTCCGAAGCTGTCCATCCCGTGGTAATGCCCATGAGTCGATTTGCCCCCAAATTTTGTTCAACTTGTATTCGGATATGATTGCGTTCTCGGGTCGATTTGCAATTTCCTGAGAATAGAAGGGGCTTAATTTTAAAACTTGGAGCAACTGAGGGTAAATTGAAACGATACGGAGTTACCCTTCAGGTTTATGCAGATTTTTACTCGCCATCAATTCGTCGCGAGGTTGGTGAGGTAGCGGATTCGAGCATTTAATAGGGGGAAGTCGGATTATTACTCCTTGCTTTTACACATTCACAAAAGCAGAAAAACATATCACGCAAGGAAATAAAACACATTCACTCATTCAGGATCAGTTCTGCTTCCTCTACAGGCTCTCTCATGATCAGCTGGCTTCATCCCAAATTAGGTATGCATCGGCCATATCGAAGGTCTGGTGGTCACTGGCTGAACAAGTGCATCACAGTCCCGATGCTTTACCGATATCAAACTAGTTGATTATGGCGAAAAGATCATCGTCAATGTCCGCTTGGTGGTGATCTGTCCCTTCTTCCTCGGGAGGTATTAATATTGATCCAGTATCATTGGTCCTTTTGTACCCTGCTCCAACAGAACTCGATCCTGTTATAAATTGGTCTAACTCACCTCTTAAACGTGCATTTTCGATCCTCAGATCATACATTTCATCGAGGGTGAGGAGGAGGCTATTGCAGTTGGGGCAAGTGGCGGAGTCAAAAGTCTCTTTATACATCTTGTTTTCCGCTCGGAGGTTTTCATTTTCAACTCTTAGAAACTCGGCTTCGTTGTGCTCATGACGAGTCTTCATTCGGGTTCGTCTATTTTGAAACCAGAACTTGATTTGCGAAGGTTCAAGTCCTAGCTCTTGACTCAGTTCCATTTTTTGTTTGCCGTCTGGCATAGGGCACGTTCTGAAGAAAGCTTCAAGCTTTCGTACTTGCTCCTCAGTATGGCGACGGTAACGCTTCTTTTGACCTTTACCGTTGTTGTCATTGTCCTTACCGGGCTCTTGGACATCGTTGGTGGAAGGGCCGGGCTCCATAGGCTCGATCCCAAATATGGCTTCGAACTCTTCCTCTCCCATATTCAGCAAGTAACGATAACTTTCAAGTGTGTTGGATTGAGACATCTTCGATTTGGTTAACGATTTCTCAAAGTTTGATATCTCTTCTTGTATTTTCACTCTCTGGATTTTTCTGGGAGACTGTGTATGCTTTAAGAGTCTCTCTTTCGAGCACGAATGAGAATTATCAAGAAGATGCCTCCTTTAAAATTAGACGTGGGTTTAGCAACTGTATTGCCTCTCTCGAGTGTTCTGGCTTTCTCGATTTTCTTTTCATCGTATCTCTCGCCCAGCTCGTCTCCTTCCATCTTTCCGTGGAAGGGGGCCCCTTGTTGCTGTCTCCACCGTCAATTTGTTGGCGAGTTCTTCAATAAAGACGAGTCGTATCTCTTTTCTGCCGAAAATGTCTTTGTCTCCCACTCAGCTTATTTTTTATCCTTTCTTTTTCAAAGTAGTGGCGTCCCGTCCAACTTTTCCGTAGAGACGTCGGATTTGCTTGGCTCGAGATTGGAGACGAGTAGCGGAGGTGATACTGATAGGGAATGGTAGACAGGAAAATCTAGCTAGTAGAGACTTCCCCTGCAAAAATGAAAGAGAATGCGGCAGTATATGTTCTTCATATTCTAGAAAAATTGGAACGATACTGTTTTACCCTTGTGTATACTTCCATTGAATTTGAATTGAGGAAGTTCCTTCATTTGGATTGGATTGAATTGTATGTCTCGAGTTGCCCTTCACTTTGAGCTTGCCACATATGTGCTTTGCTTAGTTGGGCCTTGTTTTCTTTCGGGTTGCCTTGGACCATCATCATTTTCCATGCCATCGGGTCCGTGGACCGGAGGGCTCCTTTAATTTGAAGGTTACCTTGAAGGCGAATGAGTCCTATCGCATTCCATTGGGTCATTTCATTTTGCGACACTCTTGAGGCACTTTGCAATCCCCTGGGTGAGAATGGAACAAATCCAATTTAGCATTTTGCAACGATTGAGGGTAAATTGGAACGACACACAGTTACCCGTCTTCGAGCTCGCCTGGGCTTTTCACTTGAAATTCCCATACGTGAGGCCATTCAACATTTCTCATTATGGCAGTAAGCGACGTTGCCACAAATTGATCCGCCCTAAATCTAGCATAAAAAATGGATTCACGCATTCGACGAGATAAAAAAAAACAAATTACCCCCTTGCCCCTGAATTAAATCTAGTCACCTAGAAAGCTGGAAATATCATACGCAGGGGAATTAAGCATAAAATGAAAGGTGCACTTATTCAAGGTCAGTTCTGCCTCTCCTGTGGCTCTTCGATAATCAGTTAGTCTCGTGTTGGTTCGGGTGTGGATGACCGATGTTTGAGAGTCCTTACTCACTAGCTCCTGATCGCGGCTTGGGACGTCTGTCAACCCTAAACTGGTTGACCAGGGCAGTAAACTCATCATCTGGGTAATCTCTTGAACCTTCCAGCAACTGATACTCGAATTGGGCATTGTTATTGGCAAATGCTGGCGGTAGATTTCTCATTCTGTCATCGCCATGAGCAATTTGACTTCTCGTGCTGGAGCCTTCATCATTACTCGAGAAAGTGTGGGGATCACCAACTGTCCTGCTGCTAAAAACTCCTTCCATTTGAGGATTAGAGAAGTGGAAGTGCTCAGGATAACTTCTTGTCTGATTCTCTGGCTACGCAGGCGCGCTGATCATGGGATGAATTATAGCCACGGGTTGGTGCTCAAACCAAGGAGTCTGAATACACTGCCCCTGCGGTTTATACTCTTGAAGAGCATTAGGGTGATTCTGGGGGATACCTTGATTAACGCCTGGAGGATTGATGGCACGGCTACTGGCTTGGTTGATGATGGGAAGTGGCTCGCCCCATGCTAACCTGCGGAACTTATGGTGGCGAGGAGACTCGACGTTCAGGCTTGGATCAGTCCCGCCTTGGTTTTCTTGATTCTGAGCTGCATTGTGTTCTCTCACCCTTTCTCTGTACTTTTGAAGATGACTCGAAACATTTGCTTTAGTGAGTCCCTCTACCTTCATAATTTCCAGTATATGTTGCGGCCGTGCCGAATCGATTCCTAGCTGCTGAACTGCATTAACAAACATACGATGCAGCTCGGGAGACCAACTCATCTTCTTTCTCCAGTTGCTTGGAACAAAATTGAAGGCTTGATGCTTGTTCTCATGGTCGTGCAATTTCTTCCTTACCACGTGCTGCCATATGTTTTGAAGCATCTGAACCCTAACTGGTTTCGTTACGACGTCTTGGGCCCCATTTAAGATAGCCTTCATTATGGCTTGCTGATCATCGCTTGCCGATATTACGAGGACTGGCATGTTTAATTTAGAATTGATGACTTCCAAGAGAGTGAAAACATCCATGTCAATCCCTACCATGGCGGTGAGGACGATATCAAACAGGTCACTACTCCTCCTTAATATCTCTAAGGCCTCTGTCGCCTTTGCTTGAGCTACAACCTTATACCGGCATTTTCTTAATACGGTAACAAGGATTGACAGAGAGACTGGATTACCGTCAATGGCCATGACCAGTAGACCCTCAGGGTAAGGAACTTTATCAGCTTCGACCAGGGTTGAACATGCGCCCGTTCCCCTAATGCTTGACATATTTCTGGATCTAGGACTGCCGATTCGAGACTGCCTCAGGATGTCTTCTCGGACTTGAGGGATCACGGGATCGTTGATGGCTTCTCGTAACAGGCTTTGAAAGCCAATGCTTTGATGGTGAAGGTTTTGAATTCCTCTCCCACGAGAACTCCTTCCTCTCTATCTTTCTCCTGCGAGTTCGTGCAGATGAACCCTCACTATCAAATGAGGACAAATTCTCTCTCTGGCAATAGCAACGACTTCCCCCTTCACGGGCAGTGCTATTAGATTTACCGAGGGAAAAATCTGACATTCAGCTTTTGATCAGAGGGGAAATTCTCGTTTATCGCTCAGTTTGTCTTCTTCTTTCTTTTCGCGGTAGAGGGCCCCTATCAAGATTTCCACAGTCGATTTACTGGCGGGTCCTCCAATGAAGACGAGTAATATCTCTCTTTCTGCCGAAAATTTCTTTGTCCCCCACTCAGCTTGTCTTTTCGTTCTTTCTTTTTTCAAAGCGGTGGAGTCCCGTCCAGCTTTTCCACAGAGACGTCGGGTTTGTTCGGCTCGAGGTTGCCACTTGGCTGGAATTTGAGCCACCGGGGGTGTTGCCGACAGAGAATGGTAGATAGGAAAACCTATAAGGACTGCCCCTATGAAATCAGTATTTAAATTGAAGCAGCTTACCATCTTCGCATTCTGCTCATCTGCCTCACCTCTCTCCCCCTTTCTTTCGTATTCTGCTTTCAAAAATGGCCAATTCTCCTAACCACACATTATCCACCGAAGTCCTGGCTGGGTGGGAGAGACTCTACAATCTTCTTGGTAGAGGTTACGCTCATGTAGCCAAAAACTCTACCGTTGAGGCTGAAATCCTCGGTTTATTCAGGGCCGTGGACGCTGCTTCTGTTGAGGGTACCCAACTGGGAAAGGAGTATCGGAACTTCTCGACCCTCTTCATCAATTTTCTAGCTGCCTATAACCGCGCTTATGAGACGGTCCTTGTGACCGCCGTCGTGAAAGCCCGTTACTGAGACCGGCACGAGCGTCTGGCAACTGTTACGTTTGTGGCTGATAATCACAAAAAGGCCCTCAAGTTTGCCAACGATCAGCTTTCGTGGCTGGTTCGTGAGAGGGGAAAGTTGGTGAACCGTCTGGCCTTGGTCCGAACTTACGCCGAACAGGAGCCAGGCAATATTGTGATGAGGTGCAAATGCGGTTGGCTGCAGGAGAGACTTGATGATATTACGGCAGACATTGCTTTTGAGAAGGCAGCGATTCCGGACCTGGAGTTTGCCGTTGAGCATTACGAGGCCACTATGGCCCAGGTTAAAGAGAAGTGCGATCGCCTCTTCTTTAGGCTCGCGGAGCTTGATCCCGAGAGCGCCCGGTGCATCCAGAGCATCAACTGTTTGGAGAGTCAGTTGAGCTCTTTCGTAATGGTTATCAGGGCCCAGTTTGGCTTTACCTTTCCTCCCCAGTGAGTTGTTGTAATACTCTTTGATGAATGGAATGAAAGAAAAGCTTCACGTGTTTTGTTTTTTTTTTTAAAATTTTCCTGCTATCGTTTCTTTCGCATAGCATAACAGAACGATTTGAGGTACCGAAGATGTCGAGGCTTAATGTTCTTCTTGATGTTCTTGTTTAATTGCTCCAAACGATGATATCGAGAACATTAATGATGGGTTCGGCGGTGGCCCCCACTATCCATCTTGAGATCACGAACAATAACGCTATGATAACTCGATCAGTGCGCTGGTAGTAAATCCGGCCACCTGTTGTGTGCCCACTTTTATCCATATTTTGTTTCTTTCGGCGTCTACTTGCTCGTGTCGGTCGCCTGTAGCGTCGGGAGAAATTCCTGTGGGCTACGTTCATTAATAGAACCTCGGTCCTCTGAAGCCCTCCGCGTGTAAGAGGAAATTTTAAGACCGATCTCTGGTTGATTTAATCAGGTAAAGGTATTTGTTTCATGGGTTCTGATTATATAATCCATATTGTCTTTCAAAAGACGCGAGATCCTCTGCAATACATTAAATATACCCCCGTGTTTAATCAGTATAAATCCACCGTCATATCAGAATACACTACCCATACAAGTTTACGGATTGACACAACTTTGTCTGTCAAAGATGGACAGTGTTCGTTTGCCCCCCAGAATTAACGGTTGAAGCCTCGGTGTTTTTCGTCTTTTGGTATTTCTAAAGATGATTCTTGATATATTATTGAACTTAATTTTTACACCCGTCTGGGGTATCTAGGATCTTCCTGCAAAAGAAAAGGATATAATTAGTATGCGACACAAGGAATGTCGGTCCATGACTCCTATATTAGTCCAATTTGATTTTTTTTATTTTATAGAGAAATCAGAAAAAAAAAAAAAATTTTCCTCAGGAAGAAATGGGTTAATTTCTGATACATAATATTTTGCAGATTTATTACTCTTTATTATTTTTTTTTAAGGAATGTGACAAAATCTCTTGACGTTTACTAAAATTTTTGAAGGAATTTCCTTTTTATCAAAATAAATTTTCAGAGGTAAATTTGTCAGGAAAATTTTATTTTTATTGAAGCAGGAAAAACCTAACAGAAATCCTTTATTGGTTAACAAAATTTCCCCGAGACATTAGTCTAATTTTATTTAGAGAAAATTTTCTTAGAAAAACATGAGCGAATTTCTCGAAAAGAATTTTTGTTGCAAGTTTTTATAATTTGAAAAAATGTGATAAAATCACTTGATGTTTTTTTTTGAATGAATGTTTCTTTTTATCGAAATAAATTTTCAGAGGAAAATTTGTCAGGAAAATTTCATTTTTATTTAAGCAAGAAAAACATGACAAAAATCTCTTATTGGTCAATTAGTCTAATTTTATTTAGAGAAAATTTTCTTAGAAAGACATGAGCGAATTTCTCGAGAAAAATTTTCTTGCAAGTTTTAATAATTTGAAAAATGTGATAAAATCACTTGATGTCTACTAGAGTTTTTTTTTGAAGGAATTTTTCTTTTTATTGAAATAAATTTTCAGAGGAAAATTTTTTCAGGAAAATTTCATTTTTATTGAAGCAATAAAAATATGACAAAAATCCTTTATTGGTTAATAAAATTCCCATGAAGGGATTTTTTTACATCATTTTTTCAAAAAAAAATTTTAAAAGAAATGAGGGACAAATTTAATTTTTATTTTCTTTTAAAAAGAATGGTCGTAATATCAAGCTCAAAAACTGACTAACACCTAGCATGGACCGACCGAAAATAAATACAAGATAAAATTAGAGAACTTACTTTTACCTTGGAGAAATGCAAATCACATAGTCATGCGCATGACTCAAGTGAGGAGTGGACTCTAGAAAATAAAAGAAGGAGAGACAAGGTATGGACCTAAAAAGGCTCCCACTATCTGAATTGACAAACTTACCCTCTGCGCAATCAAATCACAATGGGAAGAATTGTCAATTCAGATAATGAGCGGAATAAAATATGGTCAACCCGAGCGCAATCGACGCAAGAGCTTTGCATATTCGATCCCTATCTATGGTTTTCTATGAAGAATTTCACGACTTGGGTTTAGACGCTTGTGTGTGCAGGTGTCGTGATCCTCAGAGTATGCAAGACATGCACAACAATTGATATCAAAACAGCGCTTCTAAAAATGTGCGAAATTAAACAAATAAACCCAACACCGAGCCTGCAAAACAAATGGGTTAGCCAAACACTCCGCCCCTTATAACTCATATCCTGCAAAAACATATAACACCTATAGAATGAGTCCCAAGCAAGATCGCCAGAAGCGAGATATCCATGAAATTTTCATTGGCCTAAGTCCACTAAGACTTTTAAAATTTCGAAAAAATTTAAGTATTCCAATTGGTATCTTTTTTCGAAAATTTAAAAATCTCTATCCCCAGCGGAGTCGCCAAGCTGTCGCGACCCTCTAAAAAAAATTTTAAAGTTTAAAAGGGGTTAACGGATTATTAGGTTAATTAGATTTGACTAACCTAACGCGGACCCTCCCAAGCCCTACCGAATCGCAACTTTGGTTTTTGTTTAAATGATTTTAAAATTTGGAGTCGCCACTAATCGTTCTTGGTAGGTCGATTAGAAACCTAAATAAATTAGCGAGAGAACTAATTTATTCCTGCGAACCAGAGATTAGGAGCTCGGGGACTTGGTTACACTAGTTAATTAAAACTAATGCCCTTTCGGTACCTTAATTTCATGGATATCCTAATTCGGCAACTTAAACTTGGTTTATTCCTAAGGCTCTAATAGGGTATTCTCTTTTGTGTTTTCACTTTTTAAATAGGATGCATGGATAGTATATATTTTTATTTGTTATATTTTTTAAGTGTTAAAGATTCCCTGAAGCCGAAAGAGGGAGTGTGTTAACGACTTCTGTGCAGTATTACGACCTACTTATCTTTTGGGTCTGATGATTCAAAAATTAAATTATAGGAAGTACATGACAGTGAATAAACACCTCCAATGGGAGGCCTAGCATTGGCTTGGCTCTTCCCTTTGGGATTTAAGGTACAGGTATTTAAGTTGCAAGTATTTAAACTACTGTAAGTAAAAACCTCCAATGGGAGGCTAAGCATTGGCTTGGCTCTTCCCTTTGGGATTTAAGGTACAGGTATTTAAGTTGCAGGTATTTAACTACTGTAAGTAAAAACCTCCAATGGGAGGCTAAGCATTGGTTTGGCTCTTCCCTTTGGGATTTAAGGTACATGTATTTAAGTCGCAGGTATTTAACTACTGTAAGTAAAAACCTCCAATGGGAGGCTAAGCATTGGCTTGGCTCTTCCCTTTGGGATTTAAGGTATAGGTATTTAAGTTGCAGGTATTTAACTACTGTAAGTAAAAACCTCCAATGGGAGGCTAAGCATTGGCTTGGCTCTTCCCTTTGGGATTTATGGTGCAAGTATTTAAATTGCGGATGGACTTTGTCCTCTCCATTCTGGGGTATGAATTCTTTAAAATAAAATACAACGAATTGATTCAACAATTTGAAATTTGTGCGCGTTTGAGGACTCCTCCAAGCCGATTTTGTGCTTCCATAGGTTTGACCATTGATATAAAGCTACGGCTTCCTGACATAAAATAGAGTGAAATGTCAGTATACAAAATATGTGCTAATCTGCACCTAAAACCAGAAGAGTGGAAAGAGTACTTATCTCCCATTTTTTTGGGAGGGATTTCTATAATTGATTTTCGCTCTCTATGTTCCCAATATAGAGAGTTTCTTTTGAATTAAGAGGGACTTTTAGTCACAGATCAGTTGAGAAATCGGTGGACAGCTTAGGAGCTTGTCTGGGCCGATTTTTGCATCTCTACGAGATTTTTGCTGTTGACGTAGAGATATCCTTCTCCTGACATAAAATATGGAAAAAAAAAGAGATGGAGAAAGTGTATACAATTTGTGCTAATTTGCAAGTAAAACCATAAACAAATGAATAAATAAAAATACTTAGCTCGAATTTGCTTGCTCGTTGACGAGGAAGAACTCTTGATTTATATTGATCGATGAAGGAATTTGTGATGATAACCCCTAGCTTTAAACTTCCATCATCTTCAAAATTCTCTCTCTTTTGGTATTTCCTTTCTCTCAAATTTTTCTTCAATCTCCCAAAACTCTCTCAAACATCCAAAATTTTCTCTCCAAAAAAAATCCCCCAAACACTTCAAATTTTCTCTCCCAAGAATTTTTCTCAAACACTTCTTCCTCCTTTTATAACCTACTCATCTATCTCCCATTCTAATTTTTCCACTAACTCTATCTCCCATTCTACCACTAACTCTTCTTCATTTTCATCTTCCATTCTCCATCTCTATCTCACATTCTAATATCTCCACTAACTCTTTTTCATCTTCATCTTCCCTTCTTCATATTTATCTCTCATTCTAATTTCTCCACTAACTCTTCTTCATCTCCATCTTCCCTTCTCCATTCTTATCTTCCATTCTAATTTCTCTACTAACTCTTCTTCATCTCCATCTTCCCTTCTCTATTCTTATCTTATTTTCTCCATTTATTCTTCTCCAACTTCTCTTCTTCATCTCCTCTTCTCCATCTTCCATTCTCTATTCTAATTTATCCACTAACTCTTCTTTTTGTTATTTGTAAAATAATCCTTCAAAAGTTAGGTATTTGCACTCTAGTCCTTGAATTTTAAGTATTTACAATTCAGTTCATGAAAAAATATATTTCTTTAAGTCCAAATCTCCTCACAATTTTTGACACACCAAAATTTACCACATGCCAAATTTAAGCTCATTTCTTCCCGCTGAAAATAATGCAGAATTTAATTAAAACCTTTTTGCAAAATTGAGTCATTCTGGGTATAATTGAGCCAAGATGAAAATTTAAAATATTAGAAGACAATGTCACAACTCATAAAAAGTGAAAATTAAAAATAAGTTGACTCAAATTAAAAATAAGTTGGTCAAAATTAGTTCTCTAAGCTTGGCTAAGGTCCCCAAAGTTGATTTTTCAATTTTATGAATTTTTATGGATTTTTTATTACTTTAGCAATAGAAAAAATGATTAAAAATCAGATGTCAACAATGTCGTTGGCAGCAACTTGACATGCTGGAAGACATGATGTGGAGTTGTCCTAACGATAGCAAGCGGTACAAGCAAATTCAAGATTGAGAACACATCTACAAATTTTTGTTAGGCTTGAATCACGAGCTTGATGAGGTACATGGACGAATTCTAAGCATAAAGCCCTTACCTAGTGTAAGAGAAGTTTTTGCAGAAGTCAGGAGAGAAGAGACTCGACGAAAAGTGATGCTTGATTCTTCAAGCAAAAAGGCTAATCTAAAAAATTCTACCTTAATAGCCCGAGGATCTCAACCAATCTACAGTTGAGGCACACAATCAAACCCCAACAACCAGCGAAGGGGTGGTTGTTCGTGGTGTGATCATTGCAGATGGACGAGTCACACAAAAGACACATTTTGGAAACTCCATGGTCGGCCAGATGATTGAAAGCCGTCAGCTTCACGTCCTAATCAAGATCGGGAGAGAATAAGCAATGTAGTCCAAATCGAAACAAATGCTTTGGTAGATTCGAGTCCCTTCAAAAGAGCAACTAGAGATGCTGCAAAAGTTGCCATAGGAATCTGTTCAGAAGGCAACTCGTCCAGAAGGAGTTTGTACAGCAATTATAGCTCAGCGAGGTAATTCTCTAAATGTCTTTAGTGCTAAACAGGAGAAAATCACCTCTTGGATTGTAGACTCAAGAGTATCTGACCACATGACGGGAGATATCACAGTGTTCAACAAGTACAATACATGTCAAAATTGCACTAGCGTTCAAATTGCTGATGGTTTTTGCTCAAAGGTGGCTGGTGTAGGTTTAGTTGTTATTTCAAAATATCTCACTCTAAATTCAGTGTTATTTATTTCCAAACTCACCTATAATCTTCTCTCCGTCAGCAAGTTAACCCAAGATTTAGGCTATATTGCTAAATTTTCCCCCCCACTCATGTGAATTTCAGGTTTTGAACTCGAGGATGACGATTGGCAGTGTTGAGATGAATGCGGGCCTCTACTTTCTGCGAGTTAATGCCTTAGAATGAAAAAATAAGAAGGTATCATGTGTAGCATCTCCTTATAAGGAAGAGAGTAACATCAGATTGTGGCATTATAGGTTAGGTCATCCAAATTTCTTGTACCTGAAAAGGTTGCTACCTTCTTTGTTCAATAAAGATTCACTCAACTTTCAAGGTGAGGTGTGTCGATTATCCAAACATACTCGCAGTTCATATCCTTTGCAATCTTACAAGTCTTCTCATCCATTTCACAGGATTCATAGTGATATTTAGGGACCTTCTCGTGTCAATAATAATTTTGGTTCCAAGTTATTTGTTACCTTCATTGATGATCACACGAGACTCATTTGGCTTTTTCTAATGAAGGAAAAATCAAATATTGACCGAATATTTCAAACATTCCACCTAATGATCCAAACCTGATTCAACACAAAAATTCAAGTTTTCAAAACGGATAATGGGAGAAAATATTTTCACTCACAGCTCGAGTCATATCTAAATAGCCATGGTATCATGCATATTAACTCTTGTGTAGAGACTCCATAATAAAATGGGGTGGCAGAGAGGAAAAATAGGCACCTTCTTGAAGCGACCCGTTCTCTTATGTTAGCCACCCATGTTCCTAAATATTTTTGGGGAGAAGCGGTATTAGTAGCCACATACCTCGTCAGTCGTATGCCTTCCTGTGTCTTAGATTTCCAAACACCATTTCAGTGGCTACTTCATACCTACCCACATATTCATTTTGTCTCACAAATCCCACTCAAAGTATTCGGATGCACAGCATTTGTTCACATAAATCATCAACACCGCAGCAAGCTTGATTCTAAGGGTGGGTTTGGTTCAGCATTCCCAAAGGGCTTTCAGTTCTCAAAGCCCCTTGAGAAAATGCTGGACCGTTTGGTTCAGCTTTAGGCCAGCATTTGGCCAAATGCTGGCTTTGGGAATGCTGAAAGCCTAATGCTAGTCCAACTAGCATTAGGCTTTCAGCATTTGGCCAAATGCTAAAATAAATTTTTTTTCTCAAAACTAACCCCCACAATGGTAAAAATTACCAAAACCCATTTGCAAAGTTATTTTTAGCAAATAATATGTAATCCAAAGCCCGTTTTAAAATCAGTTTTTTCCAAACGCAATTAGCATTTTTCCAAAGCCCTTTAGGCTAAAGACATTTGCATTTCACCAAACCCCATTTGAAATGCTGAACCAAACCCACCCTAAGTCTCTCAAATGTGTGTTTCTAGGGTATGCTCCTAATCAAAGTAGATAAAAGTGTTATTGCCCACAAATAAAGCGTTTTTATACCACCATGGATGTTACATTCTTTGAGAACCAGCCCTTTCACTCCAAAAATACCATTCAAGGGGAGAGTTGTGAGAGATATTATTTTTTGAACACTTCTCATTCACTTCAGTCACAACAACATTCACTCGGGTTACAGCAAAATACTGCTCATCAACAAAATTCTGCTTGTCTTCCGTGTCTACCCATTCCAACATCCAAGAGTTATCCAACATCCGAAAGCTTTTCGTGTCTACCCATTCAAGATGCTACTCAAGACATACGTAAAGAGCTAATTGTCTATTCTAGGCGGAAAACTCAAAAGGAGTTGGAGGACCGTACTACATCAAGGCCAGCTCAAGAGATAGATTCGAGTTCAAGACCCACGATTGATGAAGGTAATGCTTCTTGTTAGAAATATTAAGGGTAAAGTGGTTTTTAGGAGGGTTTATTAAGTTATCATTGTATAAATACTATTTTTACTAAATAAGACAAAATATCCTTTTCACTGTAACATGGTATCAGAGCCTCTTCTATGAAACCCTAACCCTCAGTCATCAACCCACCGTTAGCCGCCGGCCGCGACCCGTGTGGTCGGCCAACTCGCTCGGCCAGGGCCCGTGCTCCCGACCAAGTCCATCGGCCACGACCCCGTGATCTCGGCCACTTCGCTCGGCCACGGCCCGTGCTATCGGCCACTTCTCTCGGCCACGGCTCATGAGCTCGGCCACTTTGCTCGGCCACGGCGTGCTATCAGCCACTTCTCTCGGCCACGACCCGTGAGCTCAACCAGGTCGCTCGGCCACAACCCTGCGCTCGGCCAAATCCGGCGTCGTCCATCGTCGATGATCCTTGCAAAGGTGTCATCCAGCATTGTTGACGGGTCGTCGAGCACAGATCAAGCACCTTTGCTCTCGGTTTTGATTCTATAGCCTCTGTTTCTCTGTAACAATACTCTGTTTTACTCTTCCATGACACCAGATTTCCTCCAACCAATACATAATAGCCAGTAGTGGATCTCCTATCATCTGGAGACCCTGCCCAATCAGCATCAGAAAATCCTTCAACTCTACTATGACCATGATTTCGATAAACAATCCCTTTTCCTGGAGTCTTCTTCAAGTACCTTAAAATTTTGATTATTGCATCCCAATGAGAAGTACGAGGAGAAGACATAAACTGGCTTACCACACTAACTGGAAAGGCAATGTCTGGTCGAGTAACTGTGAGATAATTAAGTTTGCCTACCAATCTTTTATATCTCTCAGGATTATCAAGTAGTTCTCCACCCTCTGCAACCAGTTTAACTCCTTGTTCCATGGGTAAATCAAGAGGCTTTGACCCAAACATACATGTCTCGTTGAGTAAATCCAAGACATATTTTCGTTGAGACAAAACAATACCCTTCTGTGACTGTGCCACCTCAATTCCTAGAAAATACTTTAATTTTCCTAGGTCCTTAGTCTGAAACTGTTTTTGAAGATAGATCTTTAGTTTAGCTATTCCAACTAATTCATCTCTTGTGATGATAATATCATCCACATCCACAATCAAGAATAATTTGCCTCCCTTTGACTGCCTATAAAAGAAAGAGTGATCATTGTCACACCTAGACAGTCCAAAAGAGAATACAGCTTCAGAAAATCTTTCAAACCATGCCCATGGAGGCTGCTTCAAACCATACAAAGATTTTTTTAGTTTACAAACCATTCCTCCAAACTACCCCTGAGCAACAAACCCTGGAGGTTGCTCCATATAAACTTCCTCATGTAAAGTACCATGCAAAAATGCATTCTTAACATCAAGCTGAAATAAAGGCCAATGATAGGTGGTAGCAAGAGAAATCAAAATACGAACAGAAGTGAGCTTGGCAACAGGAGAGAAAGTATCCAGATAATCGATCCCATACACCTGAGCATACCCTTTAGCAACAAGTCTCGCTTTTAAGCGAGCAAGAGAACCATCGGGATTAACTTTCACAGCATACACCCATCTACAGCCAATAGCAGTTTTGCCTGAAGGAAGAGGTACTAAGTCCCAAGTTTGATTAACCTGTAGAGCCTTTAATTCTTCTTCCATAGCTGTCCTCCAGCCAGAATTTTGTAAAGCCTCAGAGACAGACTTGGGAATAGAATATTGGTCAATGGTAGTTAAAAAGGAGCGAAAAGGTGGTGACACAGAAGAATATGAAATAAAATTGGCAATAGAATGTTGAGTGCAAGCACGTGTACCTTTTCGATGGGCTATGGGAAAATCAAGATCAGACGCATGAGAAGAGGCAACTACTGGCAAATCTGGTATGGAAGATGATGGAGCTGTGACAGGAGGAAGGGGAGAAGTATGAACCCGAGGACGCCGAGTATAAACCTGTAGAGGAGGTGATTCCTTTGTAGATGCAAATGAAACATCTGGAATAGTTGATTGAATAGTGGTCATATGTAATTCATCATCCAACTCAGACACAATAATTGGAACATCATGATATGGAGTGCACTCAAAGAAAGAGACATCAGCAGTCATAAAGTATTTTTACTGAAAAATACTTCTACAAACTCAGAAAATTCTGTTGTACTTAAGGATCTTAATCAGCCTATTGCTCTTGGGAAGGGGAAGAGACAGTGCATTTCACATCCCATTAACAATTTTGTGTCTTACAAAAGGTTATATCTGAAATACAAGGCATTTGTTTCAACGTTGAGTAACATTCAAATTCCCAAGAATATCCAAGAGGCACTTGCTCAATCCGAGTGGAAAAAAGCAGTTCTTGAGGAAATTCATGCACTCGAGAAGAATAAGACTAGGAAATATATAGAATTGCCAACTGGGAAGAAATTGGCGGGATGTAAGTGGGTCTTTACAATTAAGCATAACGCCGACGGTAGCATTGATCATTTCAAGGCGAGACTAGTCGCTAAGGGATTCACACAATCACATGGTATAGATTACGAAGAAACCTTCGCTCCGGTGGCCAAGTTAAACTCCATTAGAGTGTTACTCTCCCTTGCAACTAACTTGGATTGACCCTTGCCGCAATTAAACATAAAGAATGCTTTCTTAAATGGGGAATTAGAGGAAGAAGTACTTATGGAGGTCCCATCGGGAATTGACACCGAAGAGAACTTCAATAAGGTGTGCAAACTCAAGAAATCCTTGCATGATTCGAGAGGTTAACAAGTGTCGTTAAGAAGCTGAATTTCACTCAATGTCAAGCATATCATACAATGTTTATCAAGAAGTAAACTGACGGTAGAAGAGCAATAATGAACGTATATGTCGATAATATAATCCTAACCAGTGACAATCTGGAGGAGATTGGAAAACTAAAGGACATCTTGGCACAAGAATTCGAGGTTAAAGACCTAGGTCAACTCAAATACTTCCTAGGTATGGAGGTAGCTCGATCATCGAAAGGGATTGCAATTTCCCAACGCAAATATACTCTTGATCTCTTGAAGGAAACCAGTATGCTTGGGTGCAAACCAGCTGACACCCCCATGGATTCTACTAATAAAATCGAGATGGATGAAGAAGGACCATAAACGGACAAAGGAAGGTATCAAAGATTAGTTGGCAAACTAATCTATCTCTCGCATACTCAGACAGACATTGGTTTCGCAGTAAGTATGGCTTGTAGATACATGAATCAGCCAACAGAAAAGCACTTGCAAGCAGTTTTTCGAATCTTACAGTACCTGAAGAGAAATCCTAGAAGAGGGCTTTACTTTAAGAAAACAAAGGAGAGAAACGTGGAGATTTTCACGGATGCAGATTGGGATGGATCTCTTATGGACCGAAAGTCAACATTCGGGTATTATACTTTCGTTTGGGGCAACATGGTTACTTGGAGAAGTAAGAAACAACCTGTTGTTGCTAGGAACAGCACTGAAGCAGAGTTCAGAGCAATATGTCAAGGAATATATGAAGGCATGCAGCTGAGAAGAATCTTAAATGAGCTAGGATTCACTAATACCAATTCTATGTCATTATTATGTGACAACAAAGCTACTATTAAGATTGCCAAAAATCCGGTTCATCGTCATAGAACAAAACATGTGGAAATTGATCGACATTTCATCAAAGAAAAACTCGATGAAGGGATATTGAAGCTCCTGTATATTCTAAGCATTCATCAAATAGTGGATATACTAACCAAGGGTTATCCAAAAGAAGTTTCGAGACTCTAGTACAAGCTGGGTATGATAGACATTCATAACCCAATTTGAGGGGGAGTGTTGAAAATCAACCGGCTATATTTTTTGTTTCCAGTATCTTTTGTTTGAATTTTACTTGTTAGCTTTTAGGGATTTGTTTCCTAAGTTTTAGGGTCCTGTTAGTTTGTTTTAACCAACAGATACTAGAATATCTGGGTTATTGCTTTGGTACTTAGTGAAAATAATTAGCTATTAAGCAGCTATAAAAGGCCAGAGGCCTTATATAATAGAGGTACTAGCATTCTCCCAAATTTCTTCACATCTGTTATTAAGACACTATTTAACAATGGAAATGCGGAAGAAAAAATTGCCAAGCCAGTAACCCTTCAGTAAAGGAAATTTCAGTTGCCTCCACAACCTCAATATTTTAAAGACAGTTATCCCCTATGAAAGTCAAAATTGAAATACAGATAGAGCCATGAGATTGCTCTATTGGGATTTTGGAGTAATTCGCTCAAGCCCACCCATAAATGGTCGCAATGGCTTGGGAATCATGACGGAGCCATCCTCTTGCTGATAATTTTCCAGTATGCACACAATCATCCGAGGTATTGCACAGGCAGTCGCATTTAAAGTGTGAACAAACTGTGTAGGAACAGTGCCTTTACCCTTCTTAGGAGTCGATGACGGTGGTTCTGATGGCCGATACCGAATTCCTAATCGACGGCTTTGATAGTCCGTGCAATTTGATGCACTTGATATCTAATTCGATTCATCAAACAATGAGGAGGTGAGTTATGCTTAATCATCAACAATTGATACACCTCCCATAAGCTAAGAAAGTAATAAGCAGGAAGTAAAGCCCAAATAAAACTAAAAAGCAGCTAACCTCTCCATATCGTCCTAAACCAGGCATCCATGCCTCCACATCAAACTTACGATAAGCAGGTGCACCTAAATCTGCCGTTGCCATATCCAAAGTCCTGCAAAGAAGCTCAAAATTCATATGGCCTGAAGCAAATTGTTTAGAAAAAAAAGTGTTAAGATGTTGAAAGAGAACCATACTTAAAATGTAATCCTAGTGATGAGAAGAGTTCTTCTTCGATTCTGATGAGTTCTTCATGATACGAATCACTTTCCTCTGGTCGACATAAAACGAACATCTCAACCTTGCTAAATTGGTGCACACGATAGAGACCCCTGCATTGAATAGTTGAGGAAATTATCACACGGCAGAGAACTGCAGGACCTGATCGTAGAAAAGAGAAGCTACAGCAAAATACCATGAAATGGACACACACATTAGTCAGTAACAGATGAACATGGCTATCAGTTAACAAGATGGGAATGGTAAATTAAACGGTACACTTACTTGCCGTTAGACCGACTGCCGATATTTCAAGACTAAAATCAAATGAAAAACTTCAACTTGCTTGATGACAAAGATATCAGACTTTGGGATCTTAATTTGCAGTGTAAAACTGATAGCAACAAGAAATAAAAGTTTCCCTCTCAATTTCTGGCCAAAAACAAAAGTTTCACTTTCTATTATTCAACCAGGTCTCCTTTCATTCAAGTAAATCATAGGCTGTCGCTACTTCCACAGCCAAAGAGTACTATCTACACAAGGAAAAGGATGAAAATGCCCCCAAAAAGCCTAAGTTTGAGCTGAAAAAGAAGCAACTTCTCGATAAAGTGGGAAGAAAAAAAGATCGGCGATGCTCCATTCCAGAAAAAAAGCAGAGCACCACTCTTTCTATGCCCGTTTCCAGTAAGCCTGAATATGAAAGTAGATACATAAGTATGTGTGTACGTAGATAATTAATCCAACTGGGCGAGAGCACTGCTCAACAAGATCCCATCTTAGTCCTGGACTGGCAACAAGAAAGGTTCCCCTTTTCAATCCTCAAAACACCAAAGATACACAAGTAGGACTTCTCCATCAAGGAAATGGAGAAGGGTGGAAAAAATCATATGAAATTGTTAGCTTCTTGCGATTTTCTAGAATTTCTTGTCAGAGCTGCTAGTTAATACGAGCGAGGAAGATAAGTTACAGTGCATGGTGGTAAGTGAGGGTATCTTCGTCATTTAAGCCTGCAATAATCAGGCCCTGTCTCAACCGCCTTTGGGTGTGAAAATGATGTGGGCCAAATTGTCTTGGATGTATGGTCCCAATAGCTCACGAAGGAAAGGCATGATAAAAAACTTGAGAAAGATTTCCACGTAAGGTTAAATAAATGAAGACCCTCTTCGTCTTTGCCCCTCCTCTACTCAAAAGAGCCCGGGATCCCCTTAACATACCTAGTAACAATTAGACCCCTTTGGCTTTCAACATTACGTTCCTAGGACCCTCAATTTGATATTGCAACCTAATTAAAGTACTGTAAATAAAGTACTTCCAACCTCATTTACCATCTACAGAAACTAATTAGGCAGCATTATACGAGTGCCTAAGTAAGAAACTTTATCTGACTGTTGGCCCCACACCCTAGACTGAGTCTAAAAATGCATTTAAGGGGATTTTTTTTCTTAATTACTTTTTAATTGAAGATAAACTACAAGTGGATAGGCAGATTTAACTGTGAGAACGTCAAAACGAAACTTAAGTAAACAAAGTGATGTTTCCACACCACATTTCAAGGGATGGGTACTTGCATTGGGCACTCTAAATAGTCCTAATGACAAAGTAAAATCATCAGCCAGAGAAGATATGGAAACACAAAAATTTAGAAATTTTATCTAGTGTAACAGCACTGGAGATAGGCAGCTAGAGTTACAAGATTACATGAATAGACTGTGATTGACTTACCTAGTTGCAGTTCCGGCAGCACCCGCCTCTGTACGAAAACAATGGGAAGACGCCACATACTTCAAAGGTAGTTGGGAGTCAGCAAGAATGGAATCCATATGAATTCCACCAACTGGGATCTCAGCAGTGCCAATAAGACACTGATCACTGCCCTCAATGGAATAAACCTGTCAAATGTCAACATAATGTTATCAAACACTACCAAACCTTTATCAACTACTGCAGTTAGAGATAAAATGGGACCCAATTCCATCATCTTAAACATATTGCAGGACCTAAACTAGAAGGTTTCTCCCAAAAGAAGGGAAACAAAATCAGCTTGAGTACAGGTATCCCAATATGAATTCACGGAACATATGCTGTACATAACATGCTAGCATATTTCGGTGATCTGGAGATAGTTTCCCAGCCCATAATAACCAAAAGATGTAGAGTGCTGACAGATTCCATAAAAATTTAAACAGAAAGAGGGCAAACCTGTGTGTTTTCTCCACGAGGTTGGAAGCCACACTTTTCAACAACAGACGATCTCACAACTTCTGGGGTTGTTAAAGGTGTGAAGCCCCTTTTAATAACCTCAAAGACTGTCCAATTAGTTAAAGCCATTTCTAGCATAACTGCTTCATTCTTGAGGTAGTAGAACTTCGATCCACTGACCTATAAACAAGGATACAATGGGACAACATATCGAAAAAATTAGACTTCATTCTACGTCAACAAATAGAAAGAAGAACAGTAAAACCTCGTCGTCAGAACTTAAGTGAAAGATTAAGAATAACTAAAGAAGGGTAAAATAGACGGGGCAAGATCCACAGACTACTGATGGGAAAGTAATAAACTGTCCATGGCCAACAGGAGACTGTAACATTATAGACACCACTGGCAGTCAGGTCAAATGCCACTCAAAAACCAGGTCTATAATATATAAAACAAACAAAAAAATTTCTTCTTCAATATATCAATGTTTAAACACAGAAGCCCAAATAGAATCAACTCATACAGTAACCAAATCACAGGACATGCAGACATATCACAGTAGTGCAAGATAATTTCCACCAAATATTATTTATGACTAAAAACATTTTCCCAGATGAAAGAGAGAGATGCCTCAATACCTAGAGTGTATAAGCAATATACCTTTGCTGCAGCATCAAAATCGAAAAGGTCGAGTTCCTTGCCAATTTGCAAATGGTCCTTGATAGGAAAACTGAACTCACGGGGGCTTCCAACCTGCTCCAACATAACTTACATGAGAAAGACAGGTTAGAAAAGCTAAACAGATCTTTGCAAGCACTAATATACTCTCTGTTCTAGGATTGCGACAAGTGAGAAGAAAATAAAGATGCAAGAATAATTGCTATGCAGTGCACGTTGCCAGTAAAAATTGATTATTATTTCCACAAGCAATGTCAGATGTTGCCGTGTGACCTGGAGGTCACGGGTTCGAGCCTTGGACGCAGCCTCTTGCAAATGCAGGGTAAGGCTTGCCTCCTTTCACCCTTGTGGTGGGGCCCTTCCCCGGACCCCCGCATCGGGGGGATGCTATCGTGCACCGGGCTGCCCTTTTTTTTTAATGTCAGACGGACGTTACGTGCATACAATAACCACCTTAACCAATTAAAATAACCACATTAACCATTCAAGAAGACTCTTGTTTATGCAGATCATTTTTATCACTAACAGTTTCTCCCAAAAAATCCGAGATACAAATCAAGATGGATACCGTTGTTCTGATAGTTGAGCAATCCTCATCTCCTATAGGAACGTCCTGATGAGTCATATTAGGAATACATTGTGCTTCCTGCTGAAGCTCATCCGTGAGCTTAAGCAGGTCTTCTTCCAAAGTAACCAGCCCTTCCTTCAGATTCTTCCCTGATATGCAATGTCGAAGATTGAAAAGAGAGACGATAACTAAAAGGAGAACTTGTTATGTTTGCAAGAACTGCTTAAACACAAAACTTGGATTTACATAATATCTTGGCCGTGAAAAACCAAAAACCTACCTTCCTCTATAAGTTTCTGTCTCTCTGAAGGTTCCAGCTTTCCTTTCATCTTGTTTGCGACCACATTCCTCTCCCCACGAAGACGCTCCACTTCCTGCTATCTGTGGGTCAAAATTAGCTCAAATTGAGATGAAAACCAGTTCCTTCATTAAACCAATAACCAAAACTATGTTTCACGTGATAACGTAAAGCAATACAAAACTTTTCATCTCCTTACATCCTGTTGCCGAATTAAAATGGATACAGAAGCACAAATTTTCTGTAATTTCCAACTTCAAACTTGCAAACTAAAGCCTACCACTTTAACAGTGCATCGCCATCAAAAGCCTGACTAGCAACTGAAAGTGAAAAGGCACTAAAGTTTCAAATCGAAACCTGACCTTCTGAATCTCCAGCATCTTGGTATAGAGCTCGAGCACAAGTTCCAAGTCGGCATTTGAATTCCTGTTCTTAATGTTAGTGGCAACGGCGTCCTTGTTGTCCCTGATCCATTTGAAGTCGATCGACGCATTCCACTGCGGCTTCGCAACTGAAAAAAGCAACGAATCAATCACCAAAAAGCTACTTCTCTACCAGCAGCAAGAGCGAATCTTTGGGCGATAGAAGCCAAAGAAAATTACTCTTGAAACCTACACTGATCATCTGAATTCGCCTTGGTCGCGACCTTCGACGAGGAAGGCGCGGCGGATTGGACTGCCGGAGCTGAAGAGAGGGCTCTGGCGACGGGTGAGAAGCGAAGGGGCGTGCGTGGAGAACGGAAGAGTGGAGTTCTGGGATTGAGGATAAAGCGCGAAGAAGGAGATAGAGAAGGAAGGGCGGCGAGTTTCAAGGTGTGCAGAGTGGTGCCACCGAAGCAACACCCGCGCCTCATCTTCGTCAACCTCTGTCCGCCCAAGCTTATGGTTTGGTCTGAGAATCTGCGGCGCGCGCGAGAGAGAGAGAGAGTTTATCTTCGGCTTCTGGCAGAGACAGCAGACAGGCGATGCCGCGATTGGACGGGCCGGTTCGGATTTTCCGGTCTGAAAGGCTTAAACGGTCCGTTTCTTCCTTCTCCCTCGGCCATGTCGAACCGTTCTCGTTTCATTTGCTCTATACTAATGGAAATGATAACATATTCTATGGCAAGTACATTACTCTCGAGTTGTGCGTGACTCTATATTTAAGTTTTTTTGACAAGTTGAACGTAATTTATATAAACATTATAATCCAAGATTTTGATCAAATAACAATAAATCTAGCAGCCAATAAAATTCAATTGACATATATTTCGATATAAATCGGTTTTACATCACATACACATTTATACATATACGAATCTAAATATTCCTTAGGTAATTAGTGCATGAACACCCTTGATATAGCAATCATAAATAAGAGGAAGAGTGAAAGGACGCTCTATGTTTTCTCTTTTATTGAGAAAAAACACTAATTATTATTTTCAAATTAATCATGAGTTAAAAAGAGCCTTCGCCCACGTCAAAAACGACATTTCTCTTTTGGAAAGATACCTAATAGTGATTGCTCTATTGTCATTTTGCTTGCCAATTGAATCACGATAATCACACTGATCCGAGGATAGAATTATGCGATAGAAAGACTTTAATCATTTCAATTTTTTTGAAAGAGAAAAATAGTAAATTAATTTTCATAAATTGCATTTCATTTTGTGATAGCATTAATTTTTCATGGCGATGCTCGAACGATGGAAGATCGTTGTGGCCCAAGACGAGGGACGACATACCTTTCCACAGCTTTTCGCGGCTGTACAGTGGAGAAAATATTGGATATAGACATGGTAAAGTTGACATGGTCCGGACCATCGTTCATCGTGCAACACGCGACGCAGAGATCCCACCAGTCAAAAAAAAAAGAAAAAGAAAATTTTCTCTCTCCTCTCTTTGTCTTCGCTATCTCCCTCTTTCTTTTTCATTGCTTCACCGCCGAGAAAACAAGAAGACGTCAGCGGGCATGGCCACAGAGCTTCAGCTCCACAGCCATGGCGGCTACGACCTTTAGGATGTTGATTCGACGAGCTCGTGCCATCACAAGCATGGAGCTCGAGCTTGTGGCCACCGTGGCTACAGAGCTTAAGCTTCATGACTAGGGATCGGGAAGACGTCAGCCTCGATCGTGGAGCTCGAGCCCTCTACGACTGGGACGAAGAAAATGTCGGCAAACAAAGGGATACGATCCATCGGCGACCAGCCAGTTGCTAAAGACTCCAAGCGTACTCTTCCCCGTGGCCCATAACGTCAGTGGCTTGGGCTTGAGTTGGAAGAAGGGAAAGGAGAAAGAGAGTGGGAGGTCGAGGAGGCAAGGCAACAGAGAGAGAGAGAGAGAGAGAGAGTTTTCCTAAAAGGGTGAACCCGCGCAGCACATGTCACGCGATGAGCGGAGACGGGTGTTGTTGATGTGGCTCGCCGACGGTACACAATATTTTTCTCCTGTTCGGTGGTGCACCGTTCCATTAAAATTCCGGAGACGATGTTTCATGGTTCATTTGACTTCCTAACCTGACGATTACAAGTAGGGGGGGGGGAGCGAAAAAATATGATCCACCCAAAATTGGATCAGACCGTACCCAATTCGTTGATTCCCTATTTCAATTTTTTTTTTCCGAAATTGACGGGTAACGGTTTAGTTCTTAGTTTCGATTCTCTAGAATCGACCGGTACTGGTTCGATTTGTAGTTTTGGATAGAAATCATTCAACCGGCCCAACTAAATCAGTTTATTTATTTGATATAAATGCTTATTCTTTTAATTGAAGCCTATCTCCCTCAAATGCCTAAAGTCCAAATCCATCCGTCCATATAAAAAAAAATCTGAACCCAATTTATTTTCATGTGTGATATGTATTGTATACTATAAACGCATTTGAAAACTCGCGTTAATTAGTTGATCAATTGCTATTGCATTTCACACGATACTCAATTTTATTGCTAATAATAATATTACCACCTATAAAAACATTGTCCTTAATTTTTTCACGTGATAAGAATACTGAACACAAACTTGAAGAATGCATTGCTAAAGTCTAAAGTTGAGCCCTCCTCATTCAATCACTAGGGATTTGTTTTTATTTTTTTAATTGATGTCGATGCTCGATAGGACTGTAATCGGTGGTTCGATTCTCGGATAAATTCATAGAACGATGATTCACATTTTGTAAAAATCCATCCCTAACGGGGCAATTCCCGAATTTAAGATAGGAATCACCCATTTTGAAATTGATTACCATAATTGTAAGCTCTCGCCATACCCCCCCCCCCCCATGCCACGTGGTCCTCGCACCATTGGGAGACAACCGCATTCATTAGGACCTCTAGAACTGTCAATTAAGACTGCAAATTACTGTAATTATTATTATTAATTTAGTATTGCCCCGGCATCTCGCTTGTCCTATAATTACTACTTAAATATTCCCTATTCTTCCCTCGGTTTAACAGAGAAGACTCTAGAGAGACCCAAAAAAACCAATACAGGAATTTTTTTTTTTTGGGCGGGGGGCGCGCGGAAGAGGGCATTCATATCTATCCGACATTTTCGACCTAAAAATATATATATATATCTATATCTATACGGCATTTTCTAATTAGACACGATAAAAGAGAAATTATCTCGAAAGATTTTAGAATGTGGGGGCAGACATTTTGCTTATTTGAGAGATTCGATTCCTCTCACGAGGGCTCCAGACACAACTCGTTGATCCAATGCTATTTTCTCTTTTGTTTTTTTCCCCTCCCTATTGATTGCATGTGGGGGCCCGCCGCAGCGAAATCGGGAGTGGGACCCTTGGTGGCGGGGGTCACAGAAAAGGACAAAACCCGAGCTTTGACTGGTCAAAGAGAGAACCTTTTTGGATAACCCGGCCCGTGAACCGCCGTACACGGGGACAAACCAATCGTCATCGACGCAACTCTCTCTCTCTCTCTCTCTCTCTCTCCTCCTCCTCCTCCTCGAGTCCTCGCCGTCGCAATTCCAAGTGACGATTCCCCGTTCCCGCAACCCTTCCCATTTTTTTTTTCATTATTTTTTCCTAGCATCTTCTTCTTCATAGAGAGAGAGAGAGACAGAGAGAGAGGTGTGCCTTCCTTTGCGGGTCATGTCCTTTCTCTTCTTTTTAGCTCCCGTTCGAAGACCAAACTAGACCCGCCCATCCTTCCTCCTCCTCCTCCTCCTTCCTCCTCTTCATCTCTCTCGAGAAAGTGAGAACCAGTAAAGAGTCACTGAACCCCTTTTCCCATTGCTTACTTAGAACCCTAATCTCTTCTTCAAGAAGCAGCTGAAAAAACCTCAGGTCTCTTCCTCTTTCCTCTCTGTCTTCGTTGCTAGTTGCTACCCCCAGATCTGCATAGAAACCGATCCCCCGAGCCAGACCCAAGAACGAAAAATGGAGAGAACCCATCATTCCTCTGCAGAATCCACCGCCACTAACTCCAGCTCCGACCACTACCTCAAGCACCTCAACAAGCTCTCCCACAAGATCTCCAAGCCCCCCCTCAAGAAACACCCTCTGGACTCGCTTCCCGATCAACCCGATCAGCCCCTGACTCAGGGTCCAGCCGTGGCCTACCAGAACCAGAACCAGCCGGTGCAACTTCAAGCGCCGCCGCCTCCGCCCCAGGCTCAGCCGCCGCAGCAGCCGCCGGTGTACAACATCAACAAGAACGACTTCCGCGACGTCGTCCAGAAGCTTACCGGCTCGACCACCCACGACCGAGCCCCCGCTCCGCCTCCGCCGCCGCCGCAGCAGCAACCGCCGGTTCAAGCTCCGAACCCGCCGAGCTCTCGCCTGCACCGGATCCGACCTCCGCCCCTCGCGCAGCTCAGCAACCGGCCCAACGGCCTCGTGACGCAGCAGCAATCGTCCATGCTAAATCCTAACATCTTTCACCCCATGAACTCCTTGACCGCGAGTATTAACCCTAACCCCGTCATTACCTCCGGCTTCAACCCCATCGGAAGACCAGTAGCCCCCCTATCGCCACTGCCGCCGCTCCCGACCGTACATGCGGCGGCGGAATCGCCCGTGTCCGCCTACATGCGGCGCCTCCAAAGCTCGATGGCCGCCGTAGATCCCAGACCCGATCAGTTCACAGGATTCGGCCCGCTGGCTCCCCAGGCCTCGCCCAGGTGGAGCAATTTGGCTCCTCCTCCTCCGCCGCAGCAGCAGCAGCAGCAGCAGGTTGCGGCTCCTGGCCAGGGTTCGATCCCTCCTCCGCCCGAACCGGCTGCACAGTCGCAGCTTCCGCTTTCCTCGCCGATGCCATTCGGGTGCTTGAATTCGCCGCGGTCGGCCTACCCTCTACTCTCGCCGGGGTTCCTGTTCTCACCCACCTCGGGTCAGCTGGGGTTTCCACAGCTCCCTGTGTCTCCTACGGTGCCCGTGCCGAGCCCCAGAGACAGAGGACATTAGTTACGGGCGGGGCTTGAGGTTTAGAGGTTAGAGGTTAAGGTGTCACAGGGAAGGAGATTTACCAAAGTTTCTGTTTTTTAAGGGGAGGCAGTGTACATTATTGTCCGCTTGTTGATTTTGGTGCGAATTTGGCTGATGCTAGTTAATTTGAAAAAAGGAAAAAAAAAAAAAGAGTGCGCGTAAAACGGACATCAACACAGTCTGTAAACTGCAGCAAGAATTGTTTCTTGGTTTTTTTTTTTTTAATTCGAAAGTGATTATCCTCTGAACTTACCATTTACCTCCTTTTAATGGTCTCTGTTACGCACCTGAAACAAGACGAGACCCATAGGTGCGCATAGGAATCACATTCCTTTCGTCGGATGTGAGGTACGGTGCGACTACGGCCCTCCAACGCAATTTTGGCGTCAGTGCCTTCGAAAGGTGAGCCTTTCTCAATAATGTGGGATTCTCTCTTGCTTTATGCAGACACCGCAACAAAGAAGTGAATTATTGTCTGGTGTCGAGTGGCTGCTTTATGCGTTGAAAGGACCATATTTCGTTTGGGCAAATGGGCATATCTTACTTTGTTGCTCTTTATGAAGACCAAAGTCAAAAGACGCGATCTTGCTTTGGGTCTTTCCGAACAATCAAAGTTGAGATGACTACCACCTTTATTGGTTTAGTAGACTGGCCGGTGTCTATCGGCCTTGCAGGTGAAGGAAGAACTCCGGGCGGGGCATTTTAGCGCGAGAGTAAATGATTAGAGTCACATATCAATCCTCGAGAAGTTCATACATTATGCCGCACACCTTTGTGTTCACAGTAGCGATCAGATCAATGTAGGGTCAATGTCATTTGTAACATCTCAATACAACATTTTGCATGTTGGAGAATAATGAGAATATCCTTAGAAAACAAGAGAACGGGTTGCTATTCATTTCCTTCGTTTGTGTATTATGGATTTTCATGTTGGTTGGTGAAATGACGTGGGCAGAAATTACCGAGAGTGCTCGCCAATCAGAGTCCAAGAATAAACTAATTTAAAGTCCCATTGCCAATTATATTTTGTAGACAGGTATAAGGAATGCCCTTTTACAAATCACGAGCAACTCCATGGATACATGAGAAACTATTTATATTATCATGTCGGCATCTAAATTACTAGTCCACTATTCAAGTAGCAGTAATTCATTCACGCCTGTCTATCTTTATGCGTGTATATGCCCATTCTATACTAGCGTAAGTACGATCGATCCGCAGCTGCTACAGGAAAGTAATATAGACTTTATAAACCTTGCCATTCCACTAGACAAATGGGTCGGCTAGCAACAAAGTTCGAAAAATGTGAATTGACCCCAATTGAAACCTGTTGATTTGCCAATTTTGCGGAAAGCGAACTTTTAAAAGGCTATCCGTCCAAGAGAGTCCTATCAGAGCGAACAACTCGTTACCTTGTGAGTCAAGGAGACACTCTCGGTTAGAATCAAGACCCTTAGGAAATGTGGCCGCATAAGAGTTAATCACCACATGTTTAAAGACTATGCTTAGCTTCAAAAGATTACGAGAACATCTATAGTGCAACAGAACTGTCAACAGCCGCCGAGGGCCATAAATATTCCAACAATTTTAGTTAAAATATTCATATATTGCAAGATAATAATGTGAAGAAATTCAATAAGTAACCAAGTACTTTAGGCAAGCGAAGTTTCAAAGCACGGAAAAGCATTCATACTTTTCATATGATGTAAATGCACGAACCAATTACTATTAGGATATGTTTTGACCAAAAAAAAAAAAACCTCCTGGGATATGAAGTTTGAAAAAGTCCACCCACTGAGCTAGCACTTCAAATACAAGATCCTTAAAGCTAAATTTATCAAGGAAATTGTCGTCGGTAGACACGTCTAAAAGTTGGGCGACATTCGTGGGACATTGAGATTCCACCAAAAATTTTCCCCTACTAAAGATTGATAGCACATTGAATCAAATATCCATCAACAAAGAAAGAAGATATCATCAGTCACAAAGTCACATGAATAATCTAATAGAAGAGATCTGCTACACTTAATGCAGAATTGAATCCCCATGCCTCCAAGAAAAGTAAAGCACAGTTACTAACACATGAGGAGATTGACGAGACAAACTAAAGCCAGAAACAAATTAAAAGAGACGATGATGCCTCCAACTTCAGGATAAAAGAGAAATCAGCAACAAGCACCTTCTCCGAGTAAAAACATTGAATGGAGAAATTTCACAGCGAGCAAAAGTCAAGATCTCAGTTCTCACTGCTGTTCATCAGGCTTTGGTGCTTCTTTAATCTCGTCGGCACCGTCTTCCTGTGCAAAAGCAGAACATAATAAGAAACAAATTGGCGTTTCTAGAGTGCATGATATGAGAGGAACTAGACAAACATGCGTTTAAAAGGAAAAAATTGATAGGAGACTAGTCCAAGAGAGAAACAAGGCAGGACCTGCATGTCGGAAGTCCACAAGGTGAGGTTGTCGCGAAGAAGTTGCATGATCAAAGTGCTGTCTTTGTAAGACTCCTCTCCTAGTGTATCCAACTCAGCAATTGCTTCATCAAAAGCCTGTCCCAGTGAAGGCCAATAGAACAAGTCACGAGCAGGGGAAGCATCTATAATTTCATCAAGCAAAGAGATGCTAATAAACTTGTGCCATTTCACTTGCATTCAAACTTTTTCATGATCCTTAAAGCTTTCAAAAGATACCAATTTTTCCTTTTGTGGCCAAAAAAGAGTGTTCTGAAAACCAAGACTACGGAACATTACATACTCATAAGCTAAAGACGAGCATTGATTCAATCAAAAGCCTCTTTACCTGCTTGGCCAAACTGCAAGCACGGTCAGGAGAATTCAGAAGCGCATAGTGGAAAATAGAAAAGTTGAGGGCTAGTCCAAGCCGGATTGGATGAGTTGGAGCCAGCTCCGTGTTGGCAATGTCCTGCAAATGATAACAAATTGCATACACAATCAATCTGCTTCGTCATGCAAAAGTACAAGGGCCACAAAGGAAATTAATCACATTCACCTTAAACTGACATTATACCCAGCTTGCCTTATGATTTAGCATAACAATCATAACGAGAGCACATAGATTGCGCATATTAGAGAATTAACTACTCTATCTACGCATACATCCAGAAGAAGTACAACGAAAGAGGCTATCTCATGAAAGTAGACATATCATTAGCTCCATTTCGCAAACACGACTTGTGCAAAATCTGATCAGTCAAGTACGCATACGAGATCTAAGGATCTATGCCGCCAGATCCATGTCCTACGAATGCGATGCGATATCTAAGAATCACGCAATATCTGATCAATCAAAATAAATGCACGAGATCTAATTAGTAAGTACTGCTGGATCCACATCCTACGGTCACAACGACTCCAGTGAACGTAATCTTGCAGGCATCATTCGACCAATTACACAACCGAGGCCCGAACGGACAAACCTGAGCGGCCTTGTAGGCGGTGAGAGTGCTCTCGGCGGCTTCCTTTCGCTCGGCGCCGGTTTTGAACTCGGCCAAGTACCGGTGGTAATCTCCCTTCATCTTCAAGTAGAAGACCTTGGAGTCACCGGAGGCGGCGGAGGGGATGAGGCGCGAGTCGAGGAGCTTGAGGATGCCGGCGCAGATGCCGGAGAGCTCGGACTCGATCTTGGCGCGGTAGTCGCGGATGGAGGCGACGTGGTCCTCGTTGCCGCGGCTCTCCTCCTTCTGCTCGATGGAGGAGATGATGCGCCAGGAGGCACGGCGGGCGCCGATCACGTTCTTGTACGCAACGGAGAGGAGGTTGCGCTCCTCGACGGTGAGCTCCTCCGACTCGGCGGCGGCGGAGACCTTCTCCATGAACTCCACCATCTCCTCGTAGCGCTCGGCCTGCTCGGCGAGCTTCGCCATGTACACGTTCTCCTCGCGTGCCGATGGTGCGGTCGCCATTGTTGCAGCAGATGGATCTGGACCGGGATTGGCCTTCCTCTTTCGGTTTTGATTTCTGATTTCTGACTCTTCGATACTTTTGAGAGCGTTTGACGGAGAGAGAGGGAGACGGATTTTGTGAGGAGAAGAGAGTTTTTTGTGAGGGGTCGGGGGTTAATTTTGGAGGAGTGGTCTGGTGGGGCCGATAATTGCGTTGTCGACATTCAGAGGACTGATCTGAACGGCTCTGCTTGGCTGGCAAAAGTACGGGGAACACAAATTGACAGCCTGTACTTTTAGTAACGGGCTCCGTTACGGCCCAGGTTGGGATTGTCACGGGCCGGATAGTGGATCGGGCTGGATCTCTGTCGGCCCGTAAGAAAAAAGAACAAAAATGGGTTTGTGTGGGCTGCGGCAGCATCACAAGTGTAAAGTGATCTGGTGTTATTGATAAATTATTATGCTTCTTCATTATTTTTGTGTGTCTTTTGTAAAATGCTAAGCACCAAAGCTACGCCACACGCCCCATGAGTAATCATCGGAAAAAGGAATTGTCAAAGTTCAATTAATAAAACATTCGTGAATAAAGAAAGTGGTTTTTCGAGTTCCACATCGATTCTATAAGAGTAACATATCTCTCTCAATTTATGTCATAGAGATGTCATCGGAACCTCTTCGGCTTCAGAAATAGAGGGTCAGTAATCCCCCTTCTCCCTCCCCATGTAGGGAAGGATTCCGAATGAAGCTTTTTGAAGATGAAACGGGTCGTCACGAGAGATAACCAACGGGCCGTGCCGGCAGCCTTCGACAGCCTGGCCTGAAAGCAATAAGGGGTCGTGCCAAGCATAGCCCCTTGCTCCTGGGCCACTGCCTAGGCCGACCTAGGCTTGATGTTATATTGTGGTTGGGCAACGGGATCAATGGGTAGATAACAAGTCTTAAATTGTCTACCATTTCCTTTTCAATCCATGGACATGGTCGCATGAGCGTAAAGACTCGGCTTATTTGATGGGCTGCGGAATGATCCGCAACCCCAGAAGTTAGTTACTTTTTTCCGTGAGAAGTAACAGTAGAAAAAGGAATTCCCGTAAATTTTCAAAATATTTAAAACTAAATTAGTAATTCATTAATAGATTTATGATAAAATTGACAAATTATTACCTTAACTTGCATACGGCCCATGCCCATGAGAAACGGGAAACGGCCGTTGGTTTCTTGCTCAAACACGAGGGAATGTCCTGCTTTTGCCGCTAACGTTGAAACACGAGACAGATAAGACCAAACAACTGCGCTTACCACCTCGCGCATATAGTATTTAGTCGACTGTATTCGCAGCAGTGTCAATCCAAAGTTATTTGGGATTCTGAGTAGTTAAGCTACCAATTTGTCAATTTTATCATAAACCTATTAACGAATTATTAATTTAATCCTAAATTTTTTTACGCTTTACCAATATAGTCCTTCCGGTTAATTTTAATTAAAAATCATTGACGTTGTGATTATGTCATATAAGATAGCCAGCTTCCACGTCAGCGATTTGTGTCGAAAATTAGCCAGAAAAGTTATATTGTCAAATCGTCAAAATGTTTAAAAGTAAATTGATAGCTTTGAAAAGTTTAGAACTAAATTGACTATCGTACAATAGATTTATGATTTTTTGGACAATTTTCATTTTCTCCGACTATAGTATAAATAAATAGAAGGACAATGGTCTATTATTAGACGAATAATACATAACCGGCCATAGAAAACTTGCCAGTTCCTTCATTAGAGTGGAATTAGTTAAAAGAAAGGTTACATCTCTCATACTTTACCTTCGTTTGTTTCGCGAAATATGAAAGATTTGAAAAATATTTCGTTAAAAATGATTATTTATATGGTTTGAAATGATTAGCCAATGAAACAGGTCTACTTTTTCGAACTTAAATAAAATATTTGAAAAAATATTTTCCCAAAAGATTGCCTAATTGCTTACAAACTAAAATGAACAAAAAATATTTTGTCGTTCACAAAAATATTTTAGCATAAATTATTGTTGATAACGAAAATATGTTTTATTGGCTAATCATTTCAAACTATATAAATGATCATTAAAAAAAATATCATTCGAGTCGTTTATTTTTTATGAAATAAATGGAGTATGCTAACGGGACTAATAGTAATATCATGACTAATGAGCAGTGTTGCCATCTCGTGGGTGGGAGTGCTCCTGTCTGGAATGGAAGTATGTTCACCAAAATTCCAAAACGTGCCGCAATTATCGGCAACAATCCCCTCCTTTTGGTCAAAAGAACCTGTTTAGTCCACAGGCAAGAGTGTTTGGATCCCCTAACATAGTGTTAGGGACGACATTATTCAATCCGAGCCATCCGATTCAAAATAAACGGTTCAGATCGATCCATATCAACTTTTTATAAGGAGAGAAAATTTTCGACAGAAATTTTAAAATTTTAAATTGATCAATCTGAACCGTCTATTTTTTGAATTGAACGGTCCGGATCGCTTATGTCACCCCTGAAATTATGTCCGGATCCCAAGGCAAAAAGGATGAATCGAGCAACCCACTTGCCAAATCAGGCCGATGTCTCAAATTTTTCCACGTCGGACGGAGGAATGTAACATCCACTTCACGATTCACACATTTAAATTCATCCGTCAACTCTCAGCCTCAGCTTTACGCCATCTGTAAAACTTCAAACGTGGGGCAAGTGTTGATCGTGGGAGCCCACCGTAAAGATAAAAGAAGAAGAAGTCCGGGGGGAGCCTCAGGTTTTGGACTTACGACGTAGTTTTGTGCCTTACCGCGCCTCAAAGTTTCTGTACTAAAACGGTCGCAAGCCACAGCCGAGATGGGAGCGATGACAGCAGCGTCCGTTCAGAGGGAGAAAAACCTAGATCGACCCATCAATGGCGATGGAGGCCAGAAGCAGGACCAAAGTTCAGATGCTTTACGATGCTTGCGACGAAGTGTTCTCTTCTCATAAGGAGCGGCTTCCCACCTTCCAACAGATTCACTGGCTCAAAACACTCATGGGTATGTTTTGCTTTTCCTAGGCTGTTCGGTCTTCTTCTTCTTCTTCTTCCGGTCGTTCTCGACGGAGGTCAGTGTTTTGCTCTGTGCCGCAGACGCGATGAAAGCCGTGGATGTCGGGATCGACGAGTCCGGCCCGGGATCTCCGTCGTGGAGCCCCGATTGGACGACGGAGCTCGTGAGTTCGCGGGAGGTGTCGAAAATAACGTACATACACGTGCATGAGTGCGATGAATTCTCCGTAAGTCCGAGCGTTTTTCCGCGCAGATCATCACAAAGGGCGAGAATGACGTTGGTTCTAGATTTGTTTACGAGCACAAGGAACGTCAGCGGGACGCATCTAACTGGGCGTACGTTTCATTTTGTAGATCGGCGTGTTTTGCTTCCCGGCCGGAGCGACATTCCCGCTGCACGACCACCCGGGGATGACGGTTCTGAGCAAACTCCTCTACGGATCAATGTACGTGAAGGCTTACGATTGGGTTAAAGTAGGGGAATCAAACGCGAGAACGAGTATGGATCCTTCCATTTGTTTGTGTGTGCTGCTTTTCATTTGCATTAGAAATCCCGCTGGTCGACTTGATTTGTGGATCCTTCTACTCAGCCGGACCAATATTGGAAAAGTACCAAAAACGCCCCCAGCCTATGGCATCGTTATTAATTCAGTCAGAAACCTTTGGATTAGATTAATTTAATTATAAACCTTTTCGCATTAATATTAATTCAGTCCATCTGATCAATTTCGACCGTAAATCGCTAACGTGAACGCTGTGGCGCAGCTCACGTTGACTTGGACATTTTTTTAATTTTTTTTATATAAAAGTTATTTTCTAATCGTTTTTTGGTTTTTTTCGTTCCTGTTTTCCTTTCACTTAGGCCGGTGATCCTCATCGGCAGCTAGCGAGGGGCGGCCCTCACCAGATCTGCGTGAGGGCCACATTGCTTGCCACCACATGTGAGGACGCGAAGGCCCACGTCTCAGGCCTTCACCGGAGCGGCCCTAATCGGCCAAAGCGAAAAGAAAAAAAAAGAATGAAAAGAAAGAAAAAATTATAATTGATTCTTTAAAAAGCATTGAATTTTTTTTTGCGTCGGCTAACGGCGCCACATAGGACGGTTGGTGTCAAATTAATTGAAAGGATTGAATTGATACAATGCAAAATATTTATAACTAAAAAAAACTAGTCAAGTTGTAAGATTTAGTATTAAATTGGCACTAACATAATAAGTTTAGGATTTTTATGGTACTTTTCTTGAGTAATGTTAGAGATACTAAAACATAATCAAAGGAACGTGCAAGCTAGTTTTTGAGAGTAAATTAGAACGTTATTTAGCATCATGGTTACGCCTAATGTACCGGTCGGTGAAGGATATGAAGCAATTTGAAAGTTTTTTAAATTTTTTTTTTTTACTGTGCTGGTGAGTGCAGTCGGACTGGCGGGGAGGGTGATGGACGGAGTGCTGAAGTCGCCGTGCGAGACGTCGGTTCTCTTCCCGAGAAGCGGCGGCAACATCCATTGCTTCACCGCGTTGACGCCCTGTGCGATGTTGGACGTGCTGTCCCCTCCTTACTCCGAAGAGCTCGGGAGGCCTTCCACGTACTTCCTCGACTTCCCTATCCCTTCTCTTCCTGGTAAAAAAGATCGCTCCCTCATGCCTTTCCCATCTGCTTAGAGAGAGAGAGAGAGAGTGTTCCCGCTTCGTTGTGACCGTAAAAGGTGGCAAGCGACTAACGAGGCTTTTGAATATGTTTTGAGTTGGCAGGGTATGCGGTGCTCCGGGAAAGAGACTTGCCGGAAGATCTAGAGGTCGCCGGAGCGCCATACCTTGGACCGCCCATCACCACGGTGGAGGACGATCTTTGTTGACTGCTTCAGTATATGTGTACACACACCGTCTTTATGCAAATACAGTGTGCGTTTCCATGTAGACATGTAAATACATAGGGGATGAGAGCTTATAATATACGGCTAGTTTTTTTTTTTGTTTTTTTTTCTCAATCACAACCCATCAGTCCTCTCTATCAAAGGGCAAGTTCTTAATTTATCATCTCCACTCAACGTCTAGTCGGTCAAGGAAAAAAGCACGAATTTTTTCTTTTTCATAATTTAAGGCTACGTACTCAGAGATTGGGTTACATGAAATTTATGAAACACCATATAAGTCTCGTGAATTGGTTAAATTTAAGCGTTTGATCTATACATGCGAACCAGTTTGCACGCAATTGACAGAAATTAGCACACGTTGCATTCAATTCTTGCTCTCTATATCTGCTAAACACCTAACCAGCGACCCAATCCCGATATTGTATTTTTTTTTTATTTTGGGCTATTTATTAATAGGTGGAGCTCCATTATACATATTAGAAATATTTAGAATCTTTTTTTGGCCTTGATTCTCCTTAGTATTATGCATATATCTCTAACAATGCATAAGGAGTGAGGAAGGAACGATTCAAACCGTTAAATCAAAGCAAACCAAACCGTTTTGATGGTTTGATTCGGGTTCAAGAGTACCTTTTTTTTTTCGTACGGTTGGTTCGGTTTCAACTCTTTTTGAAAATCACATCAAACCCCTAAAGCTATTGTATTGCCTGTTCATTTGTAATTGTTTTTACCGATGAAGTAGCGATTTCTTTTTAAATTGTAGTAGGTTTGGTTGAAACTAGGAATTGCATGAAGCCAGTAAGTAAAAGTTTAGACGTCGGTTCTTTCACGAAATCAATGCTCATTCTGAGCTAGTTAAGGGAGTTTATGTTAGAGTTTTCCTGAGATGGGCTCGCCTTAATTGAGATTGTTATTCACCGGTTTACGGTATTAATTTACCATTGTAGGGATTGGTTTAATAAAGACAGATCTAAGGTTTCTTAATGGGCCGAATATGAGCCTGGCTAGTGTGGGCCGAGTCCGGCCCGGCCCGTGATGGGTGGGCCCCGCCGGAAATTAATTAATTGGCAAGGACCCCCCCTCTACCCTCCATGACTTCACGCCATTTGCTCCTCCTCTTTGATGGTCTCCAATTTCTTCTTCTCTTCTCCTAAGGACAACGAGAGAGAGAGAGAGAGAGAGAGAGAGAGAGAGAGAGAGAGAGAGAGAGAGAGAGAGAGAGAGAGAGAGAGAGAGAGAGAGAGAGAGAGAGAGAGAGAGAGAGAGAGAGAGAGAGAGAGAGAGAGAGAGAGAGAGAGAGAGAGAGAGAGAGAGAGAGAGAGAGAGAGAGCGGCCGCTCCATCGACGCCAGGCATTGCGGGAGGGTATAGAGGGGAAGGCTCCGAGTCCGTGTCGCAGTTACCGAGGACCGATCGCCGAGAATCCCGATCCGAACGTCGATGGACGCGAAATCAGGTACGTCGACCGATCCTTGGTTGTTTTGTTACTAAAACCCGACTACGGCGATCATGGGAAACCGTCCCTGAGATGGACGGCCGTTTGGGCGGCCAACAGTTTAAGCTCAACAACTTACAAAATATGGAAGATGAAAAAGCAGTCTGGCGCTGGTTTGGATTGCTTCTTAAGTATCGTAGAGTTTGGTTTGGTTTCGCTTTTCTTCGAAACGTATTTATGCTATTTGGTAGAGAAAAGTATCGAAATAATTTTAAACATATTATAATTATATCAATTCAGTCATAAAATTTTTTTAGTCAATTGAGTCGTGAACTTTTTATATTTATATCACTTTAGTCCATCTGATCAACTTTAACCGGGTGACACTAACGTGGATAATTTTCAATAATACTTTAATATCTTTTCGAATCAATTTCTTTTTTTTTTATTTCTTCTTCTTCTTCAAGTCGATCGCTGATCCCGGCAACCAACCAAAGGGGGAGGGGGTGAGACCCCACCCTCGCCATTGCCGAGTGAGCCTTGACCATACCCAACACCGGCCCTCGCCTCTTGGGGACAAGCTAGAAGAAGAAAAAGAAGGGAAAAAAATAAAAATAAAAAATTGAGATAAATTATTAAAAATTATCATATCAGTGCCGATTAGCCTAAGTTAGCCGAATAGACTGAAATTAGCACAAATGCAAAATATTTACGAGGGCTATTCATCTAATGGGGGGAGCTCCATTGGACATGACAAGAACTATAAGTCCAAGGGATGGGCAAGGCTAGATATAAGACTAATAAGAATTCTTAGGGAAAAAAAAAAGGGACCTTATTGGCAAGATTATGGACGTACCAAGCGCATGAACACAAAGAATATGTCCTTGCCGAATTGTAAAGTGTGCTTGATTAAATCCATGATAAGATTTAGACAAGTCTTTCAATATGTGATAGATACGGTTAGATTGGTCGGACGTAGGTCTATTGGCTGTTTGATTTTTGCTTAGAGAGAAAACAAACAAGCTTTTTAATTTTGTTCTCTCCACGGATCACTTCGGACCGTCACCCCTAAAGCTGTTGAAATTCATCTCTCTTTCTCACACAAATGCAAAACAGACTCACAGGACTCCAGTGAGCAGCTCAGATACTGAGTTCTTTGTACATGCAGTGTGCGGGAGTCGAATCTGCTTTCGCGTCCCCAATCGAAGCTAATCTCAAAACAACAACGTTATGATCGATCGAACGCCCACCTAAACGGGGATCACGAAACAACCTTCCCATTAGGCCAAAGCGAAAAGGGCAAGGCCATGTTTGAGGGATCTCCAAAGCACCGCGAGTTCATCTCAACCTCCTCTTTCTTTCCTTTTTGTCTGGTTACGACCCTTGCGCTGGTTTTTCCGACGCAGGTGAAGATGTCGCACTCAGATGGTGAGTTCGACGCTGGTCGCCGACAAAGCACTACGGATGACTTTCGCCGGTGGCTCTTTGACTACTAATCAAGCTGTTCATGCATTTGCTGAAAGTCACATATAGAAAAGTGTCCTTGTGAATTTTATTCCTTGAATGGGTCACAGAGATTGAGGGTGGGGACGGCTCCCAGAACTCAAAAGTTGTCGAATGGCTGATAAAGATTGATTGCCACTGAACTCTCTGTTTCTAAATCGCAATAATGACCCGCAAAATCACTTGGCCATATTTACGCAATCCTAACGCAATATTAGGGCACATTTGTTTGGGAGCAAAACTTCATAACAAAGAAAAATACTTTTTGGAAAATCATCTTTCAGGAAAAAGGGGATTTTTTTTTTTTTTGGTGATGCATGACCAAACACGTTTCCTGATATTTGTATCTCATTAAAAACTGATTTCACTCGTCACTTTATCTCAAGCCCAAAAAAAAAATTCAAAATTTTAATTAAGTTTCATTTTTCTTATTTTTTGTCTATTTTTTTTTCCTTCTTCCTATGGCGGTCGCCAAACCTCGGCGACAGCCAATGACAGGCCTCAGGTGAGGGCCAACCAAAGTGAGCTTAACCTCACCACAACCAGCGAGCTTGAGGCTCACAAGGTCAACTCGTCGGCCTTGGGCGATCGAGCTAGCCAGGATTTGGAGAGGCTCACGCCTGTGATAGGTCACCAGCTCTCATCGAGGCCAAGGCAACCAGCAAAGGGGAATGAAAAGGAAAAAGAAAAAAAAATAAAATATCAAATATTAAGAAATACAAGAGGAGCAACTTTGAAAAGTATTTTCGATTGATTAGTCATTTTCGGCGAGTTTGAAAAACTAATTTCAGAAAACACTTCCAATCAAACAAATACTGATTGCGGAGGTTTACCAACTATTTTCTGGGCACAGTTTTTTTTCCTCCGAGGTTCACAAGTAAAGCGTGCCGTGTGTCGATGCTATTCGTTCGACGCAAAACATCAGACCAAATAGTCAAAAATCAGAAGATGCTAACTTTATGTGATCAACGAAAGCATGACGGCAACAATTATGAACTTTTGTCGCAACTCCGTGGGTTGAGGATGATTAAGAAGCAAAGAGAAGAAATGCACACGACAGGAAACGTGCTTTGGTTGTCTAATATCTATCAAACTTCCTTCTTACGGATCAAAGAGAAAAAGCACATGACAGCTACTGAGTTTCCTTCACTAGGCCAAAAAGAATGTGGAGTCCATTGGATGATGACGAGGGAAGTACATAAAGAACACTGCCAACGGAAGATATGAATTCCAGAACTCGCGTACAGTAAAATCTCACTCGCTGAACGGGAAATTAATTGCCAAGAAGCCAAAGACAAAATCGCCTCAACACATTTCCAAATTCATTCCAGGGCAGAGACAACCTATGTGCAGATGTGCGTCTGGCGAAATTTTAGTTTATTTTCCTGCAGACAAAGTTCAAGCACTAAGAGCACGATCTCTGTTGTTTAGAAGTTCACATGGTCATCTCACTCAAGCAGCGTCCAACATCATTATGCATAGTCATCCAAGTTTAAAAATTCTTTGCCAAATTATAAAGGCAAAAACAATGAACCCGATCAGATAAACTAGCGCGTGATCATTCCATCAATCATCCCTCAGCCATTTACAGGTAAGCCGCAAAATGGGCAGCTGTAAAGGTCAAAATAAGCTTGCAAGCCAGAAAGGCCAATTGATGATGATGCACAAATCTAATAGCCAAAATCACTAAGACATATTGCCCGAACATGTTTAGTAGAAAACATGGTTTACACATTAACCAAAGGGAGTCAAGCAAAATTGCTCTACCACTTAGACCTATTTGTTTTAAAATTTATCGGACTTCTTCATCAAGAGCACGGTTAACAGAAAGTTCAATTGTTGGGCAATGAGAGCATTGGAAAAAAAATCATACCAGGAATAACTCAACAATGGCAGCGCTATGAATTCTTTTTTGCTTCTGCATCATTATTTCTCCAAGGATTAAGAGCTTCTCTCATAGCCTGAGCTCCCGGCGAATTTTCCCGAGCCAGCTTATCTGACTGCTATACAGTCACTTTATCATCTGCAACATACAAGCACCGCAATCTTGCTTATAATATGGTACTTTCAAGGATGGAACTTGGTTGAACCCTTTAAAGACAGACCCTCTGGTAGCTAAATAATCAACCCACGGCATGGGAAAGAATTCGATGATCTTCATCATGAAGATGCTTCTGAAAGTATAACTAATTATGAAGGCAAGGCAAGCAAACGACATTCTCCCAATCTTTTGTATCTACCAAATTCCATTCAGAAAGATCAAAAAGGAATTGCAGATATAACAGTGCCACAACTCACGGCATTTAATTGTGTTCCCTAAAAAATTTCACGTCTTTCATATTCCCCGAAACACATGAAATAGCTGCTGAACAATCCGCTCAATGTTGCCGTGCATCAGTGTTGTAAGTTCAATTTTAAAATCACCAAATCCAAATTTATTTGCCAAAAGTTTCTCCCACAGATGTCATCAATGAACAGATAATTAGTTGCATAAACTTCATTCTCATGAGCAATAATACTCAATAGACGGCAGAACGCTTTGAATTAATTGGCATTGCCATTAAATCACCCAACACAACACTTTTTCTCTTTTAACATTATGCTTTTCATGTAGAACAGCAACAATATTCGGTTGATCACCATAATATGAAAGCCTAAATCAAAGCCCTTCCCGTCACCAGCTAGCAATAGAGACATACCACTGAAACCATGAATATCCCCAACTTCACCCACAAAGCAACAGACTGCATAATGCTTTGCTCATCCGAAAAGAGACAAATTTGAACACCAATCACCACAAAATCTGATACCGTTGGACTAAACACAATAGCCGCTGGAGTAACAAAATTCATGAGCTTTCAAGCAAGATTTAATCTATAGCATTCAATTCAACTGCTTCAAAGTGCCTAAAATCAGCTGTTTCAGAGTTATTTCACACCAATTTTTGGCTATGAACTACTCAAAAAAGAAGTGGAAAAAGTTGAAACGAAAAATTGCATCAGCAGGCAAGAAGGAACGAAAGGAAATGGAGGATTCTCACACAGAAGACAGTCTTGCTCATGAACAACTCCATGGAGCCTCTGACGAGAGCTTAGAAGACCACAATCTTCGAGTACCAATCCAGAAACTTCACTGCCGTATTGAAGCTGCTCAGCGTTAATGCAGCAGCTGAAAGGTGCAAAACAAAAGAAAGGCACTAAAAAAAAAGGAGGAGGAAAGAATAAAACGACTTAGGCTCCGTTTGTTTCAAATAAAATGTGACATTTCTAGAAAATGTTCTCCAAAAATTAATTTTCCAGGGAAGAGACGATAGTTTTCGGTGTTTGGCTGAAACTTGAAATAGAACTAGAAAATATTTTTCATTGTTTGGTAAAGGAGAACTTTCTTCTATTTCCTTCACTCGTTCCATTGTTTTCCCCGTATACATAAACACTCCAAACCAAAACTCAGCAAAATTCCGGACCAAAACTCGTCACTTGTGAACACAATACATATATCACTACATATTCTTGTACTAATCAAATACTGTGGTATGTATTTGCGTGACTTGAACAATGGAGCTCACGTATGCCAGAATCATATATGCACCCATCATCCTAAGAATATCATACACATGTTTTACTCCGGGTCTCCGGCCACCACAAAATTTCCATCATCAATTGCGAGCCATCACATATACATGACCAAAGCCATTGTGAGTATTCACAATACAAAAGCGGAAAGGAATCAGAAATCAGAGCAAAACTGAATATACAAACAACAATTTGGACACCCAATTCTGTTCAGGAAAATCTGCAAGCCACGAGACACGTTTTTATATCGATTCAAGCAATGACAGATTATAATAAGGCTCCAACGAGACAAGTTTAAATTGGATTATCATATCATAACTCCTGGATCGAGCATGAAAAGAAACACAAATGCCTAACAATACAATAATCCAACAGTGTAAGGTTAAACAATGAATGAAATGGCTATTGAACTCATTTTTCCTTTGAATACGCAATCTTATGTCGTTTACACATTTCATCGAACAGGTGGAATGAATTTCTGCCAATGAACTTGTATGCAAAATTTAAAAAATGACTCACTTCAGATCATAGCTTTCGAGTCTGAAAATCCACAACCAGATTTAGTAAAGGGGAAAAGGTTTTGATGGAACTAATTTTAATTATTCATTGTTCATCTCGTCATCTTGTTGGGATGACAACATATCAGATTTTGGCTTCCTTCAGATCAATGTCTTAATGTAGTCTTTAAACTCTACTCCCCATAATTTACAGAAAAAAAAAATAACTAAATTCCACTGATCAAGGAAGTGAAAAAGATAGAAACGGAGAGAGAGTCGATGACGTTAAACCAGTGAACTGGGAAAAGAGAAATTCAATCATGTACGATGCAAGTTTAACGAGAAAAACCGACGTATGCATATTCGCATTTACATCACAGTGTGGTCGGTATTATATCGATCAATCGCCCGCAAGATCGCAGCGCTTCCACCGTCAATGGCTAGTCCCTGGACAGACGAAGAGAGGTGTAGGGATCAAAACCACACCCCTCGAGATGATAGCACGTGGTGAAGATGAAACTGTCATGGCTGAAGTTGAGAAATTGTCATGGCTAGTCCCTGGACAGACGAAGAGAGGTGTCGGGATCAAAACCACACCCCTCGAGTTGGGAGCACGTGGTGGTGGAATCCACTCTCGAACTTGAACTTCCACAGCCGATGGCCGTGTTCTCCGGCGAAGTCAAGAAACTGTCATGGCCACCATCGCCGATGCAGTCTCTGGACAGACGAAGAGAGGTGTCGGGATCAAAACCACACCCCTCGAGATGGGAGCACGTGGGGGAGTCAACTTTCGAACTTCCACTGCCGATGGCCGACTTATCCGGCGAAGTCGAGACAGCGTTGCCATTACCGTCGCAGAAGCTATCCTCAGAGAGAGCCGGCCGACGAGATTTAAAACTCACCAAACCAAAGTCTATCTCTTGATGGCTCAAAGTTTGAGAATTACTACCAAGCCCAGGACCAGAATCGCCCCCAGTACCGATCATGAGAGATCATTTCTTCTCCACATCTTCCAACTTTTTGAGTGCAAGTTTCTCGAACGGTCTCGTACTTCACGATTAGGGACTCCAAGTCCTCCTCCGTCGCACAAGAATTCCATTCATTCTCAATCCAGTCCTCCCCCTCGGTCAGACCCATCGTCGGCACCACGTGGCCATCGCCCTCGATGTACTCCGAGATCACGTCTTCGGCGGAGGGGTCGCCGAAAGAACAGGGCTTGCCGGCCGGGGAGAATACAATGACGGCGGCACGAGTGCCGGAGAGGTGGCAGAGCTCGGAGGCCTTCTTGAAGAGGCCCTTACGCCTCTTCGAGTACGTCACGAGCCGGGCGGCCGGATCGGCAATCTTGGCGATTTCTGTTGGCCGGCGCGTACCCATTGACAATGGATGATGCAAATACCTTTCCCCCCGGGAGAGAGAGAGACCGAATGCATGATAACAAAAGTTACTTCTGGCAGAGAAAATAACTTATAGCAAAGAAATCTGTTTGGAAAAATTACTTCTAAAGTAGAAATTCGTTAGGCAAATTTTTTCATTTCTGATAGACTTTTCTATTTTTGGTGGGATTTTTGACAATTTGATAAGTAAAAAAAAGTTACTTTTCAGCTTCAAAAGTCACTTTTAGTCTTCGCATCCGCCGCCGGTCGCCACCACCGTCGATCGCTGGTAAAGAGAAGCGTTACCATACGCACTCCAAATGCATTTCTCTATCAGAAATCAATTTCTAATAGAGAAGTTGAAAAATTAACTTCTTGCCAGAAGTAAAAGTCGATTTCTGATAGAGAAGTGTTATCATGCGCGTCACGATTTGCAGGAGTTGGTTTTTTTGATAGAAAGCTTTCTAGGGATTTTCTGGGTTTCTTGGAGCGGGAGAGAAGGCACTTCAAATTTGAAGTTGCGGAAGAGGGGAAGGAACCCAACGGGAATATCTACTCCTAGTTGTGAGGGCATTTGAAAACTTTGTGAATTCTAATTTTTGGTCCTCTTAACTTATGTAGGTTGTCAAATTGGGCCCTCCAACATTTTATTTATGTTGATTGTGGGTTTGTTTCACGGAAAATCAAAAATTAAAAAATTATCCTTAAAAAAATAAACGCTTGTATCTTTTAGAAAAATTAGTCAACAGAAAATATTTTCATTATAAATAGCATTTTATATCTAACTATTTTCATAATTATAAAAATATTTTGCATTTATTTATTTTTATGGGTGATACAAGCATTTATTTTTTGAAATATATTTTTAAAAATTTTTAAATTTACGTGAAACAAACACAAATATTATAACCCATCTATCAGTGGCCTAACTAGTTTGCGCTTTGTCATTTCATGAGAGGTCCTAAATTCGAACATCGCTGGGTGCCGGTGATTTAAGTGGAGAATCGTGGTGGTGGGATGTTGCGTTAGCCCTCTCGAAGGATTAGTCGAGGTGCGCAAACCATACGAATTCTGGCTTGGACACCTTCGATAAAAAAAAAAAAACACAAATATTCTAAGTTTTCATAATTCGTGTAACTGGTGATGTGTCCAATGAATTCCTTTTACTATTAACGATGATGTGACACCATTTCAAATTAAATAAACAAAGGCATCGCATTAAATTATAAAATTCAATTTAACATCAGACAAGGAAAATGAAAAGCAAAAAATGCATCCCGAGATTAAAGTCATTACAAATTTCTCAGTTAAGTTTTTTGAAGAAGGGTTTGTCCATTTGTAAACATTTATTCTATGATTTCTTTTTTTTTTTTACTCTCTTTGAGTACTTGAAAACAGAAAAACATTTGACTAAGGCATATGTGAAGCTATATTATTAGTAATTCCTTACGTGGTTAGTATTTCAAGAAAAACGGTTATGATAATTGCAACATTTGATTCAAGGGACAATTTCTCTTTGAGAATGTGTTGACACCTGATTTTTAATCATTTTTTCTATTGCTAAAGTAATAAAAAATCCATAAAAATTCATAAAATTGAAAAATCAACTTTGGGGACCTTAGCCAAGCCTAGGGAACCAATTTTGACCAAAAAACGATTTTTCATATTTTCAGTATTTTTACGTATTTTTTATTTATTTATTTTCGAAAATTAATAGAAAATTCATAAAAATTCATAAAATTGAAAAATCAACTTTGGGAACCTTAGCCAAGCCTAGGGAACGAATTTTGACCAAAAAATAATTTTTCATATTATATATATTTTAATTTTTTTAAAAAAAAATACAAAAATATTTGAAAATTTTGGAAAAATAACATTTGAGGCCAAAAAAATACACAAAGATAGTTAATATTTTTATTTTAAATCTATTTTCATATTGGCCATCGCAAATTCAGAAAAATCCAATTCGAGTCACGTGTTCCTTCACGAGTATAATCTCGAATCGGGCCTAAAAAAATTTAATTTGAGTCAACTTATTTTTAACTTTCACTTTTTATGAGTTGTGACATTGTCTTCTAATATTTTAAATTTTCATCTTGGCCCAATTATACCCAGAATGACTTAATTTTGCAAAAGGGCTTTAATTAAATTATGCATTATTTTCAGCGACAAGAAATGAGCTTAAATTTGACATGTGGTAAATTTTGGTGTGTCAAAAATTGTGAGGAGATTTGGACTTAAAGAAATATATTTTTTCAAGGACTGAATTGTAAATACTTAAAATTCAAGGACTAGAGTGCAAATACCTAACTCTTGAAGGATTATTTTACAAATAATAAAAAGAAGAGTTAGTGGATAAATTAGAATAGAGAAGGGAAGATGAAGAAGAGGAGATGAAGAAGAGAAGTTGGAGAAGAATGGATGGAGAAAATAAGATAAGAATAGAGAAGGGAAGATGGAGATGAAGAAGAGTTAGTAGAGAAATTAGAATGGAAGATAAGAATAGAGAAGGGAAGATGGAGATTAAGAAGAGTTAGTGGAGAAATTAGAATGGGAGATAAATATGGAGAAGGGAAGATGAAGATGAAGAAGAGTTAGTGGAGAGATTAGAATGTGAGATAGAGATGGAGAATGGAAGATGAAAATGAAGAAGAGTTAGTGGAGAAATTAGAATGGGAGATAGAGTTAGTGGAAAAATTAGAATGGGAGATAGATGAGTAGGTTATAAAAGGAGGAAGAAGTGAGCTTGAGAGGGGATTCTTGGGAGAGAAAATTTGAAGTGTTTGGGAGGATTTTTTTTTTGGAGAGAAAATTTTGGATGTTTGAGAGAGTTTTGGGAGATTGAAGAAAAATTTGAGAGAAAGAAAATACCAAAAGAGAGAGAATTTTGAAGATGATGGGAGTTCAAAGCTAGGGATTATCATCACAAATTCCTTCATTGATCAATATAAATCAAGAGTTCATCCTCGTCAACGAGCAAGCAAATTCGAGCTAAGTGTTTTTATTTATGCATTTGTTTATGGTTTTACTTGCAAATTAGCACAAATTGTATACATTTTTTCCATCTCTTTTTTCTTTCCATATTTTATGTCAGGAGAAGGATATCTCTACGTCAACAGCAAAAATCTCGTAGAGATGCAAAAATCGGCCCAGACAAGCTCCTAAGCTGTCCACCGATTTCTCAACTGATCTGTGACTAAAAGTCCCTCTTAACTCAAAAGAAACTCTCTATATTGGGAACATAGAGAGCGAAAATCAATTATAGAAATCCCTCCCAAAAAAATGGGAGATAAGTACTCTTTCCACTCTTCTGGTTTTAGGTGCAGATTAGCACATATTTTGTATACTGACACTTCACTCTATTTTATGTCAGGAAGCCACAGCTCTATATCAATGGTCAACCCTATGGAAGCACAAAATCGGCTTGGAGGAGTCCTCAAGCGCGCACAAATTTCAAATTGTTGAATCAATTCGTTGTATTTCATTTTAAAGAATTCATACCCCAAAATGGAGAGGACAAAGTCCATCCGCAATTTAAATACCTGCACCATAAATCCCAAAGGGAAGAGCCAAGCCAATGCTTAGCCTCCCATTGGAGGTTTTTACTTACAGTAGTTAAATACCTGCAACTTAAATACATGTACCTTAAATCCCAAAGGGAAGAGCCAAGCCAATGCTTAGCCTCCCATTGGAGGTTTTTACTTACAGTAGTTAAATACCTGTAACTTAAATACCTGTACCTTAAATCCCAAAGGGAAGAGCCAAGCCAATGCTTAGCCTCCCATTGGAGGTTTTTACTTACAGTAGTTAAATACATGCAACTTAAATACCTGTACCTTAAATCCCAAAGGGAAGAGCCAAGCCAATGCTTAGCCTCCCATTGGAGGTTTTTACTTACAGTAGTTAAATACCTGCAACTTAAATACCTGTACCTTAAATCCCAAAGGGAAGAGCCAAGCCAATGCTTAGCCTCCCATTGGAGGTTTTTACTTACAGTAGTTTAAATACTTGCAACTTAAATACCTGTACCTTAAATCCCAAAGGGAAGAGCCAAGCCAATGCTTAGCCTCCCATTGGAGGTGTTTATTCACTGTCATGTACTTCCTATAATTTAATTTTTGAATCATCAGACCCAAAAGATGAGTAGGTCGTAATACTGCACAGAAGTCGTTAACACACTCCCTCTTTCGGCTTCAGGGAATCTTTAACACTTAAAAAATATAACAAATAAAAATATATACCATCCACGCATCCTATTTAAAAAGTGAAAACACAAAAGAGAATACCCTACTAGAGTCTTAGGAATAAATCAAGCCCGAGTTGCCAAATTAGGATATCCATGAAATTAAGGTACCGAAAGGGCATTAGTTTTAATTAACTAGTGTAACCAAGTCCCCGAGCCCCTAATCTCTGGTTCGCAGGAATAAATTAGTTCTCCCGCTAATTTATTTAGGTTTCTAATCGACCTACCAAGAACGATTAGTGGCGACTCCAAATTTCAAAATCATTTAAACAAAAACCAAAGTTGCGATTCGGTAGGGCTTGGGAGGGTCCGCGTTAGGTTAGTCAAATCTAATTAACCTAATAATCCGTTAACCCCCTAGAATTAATAAAAATATTTTCAGAGGGTCGCGACAGACTGGCGACTCCACTGGGGACTAGCGATTTTTAAATTTTTGAAAAAAGATATCAATTGGAATACTTAAATTTTTTCGAAATTTTAAAAGTCTTAGTGGACTTAGGCCAATGAAAATTTCATGGATATTTCGCTTCTGGCGATCTTGCTTGGGACTCATTTTATAGGTGTTATATGTTTTTGCAGGATGGGAGTTATAAGGGGCGGAGTGTTTGGCTAACCCATTTGTTTTGCAGGCTCGGTGTTGGGATTATGTTTAATTTCACACATTTTTAGAAGCGCTGTTTTGATATCAATTGTTGTGCATGTCTTGCATATTCTGAGGATCACAACACCTGCACACACAAGCGTCTAAACCCAAGTCGCGAAATTTTTCCTAGGTAACCATAGATAGGGATCGAATATGCAAAGCTCTTGCGTCAATTGCGCTTGGGATGACCATATTTTATCCCGCTCATTATCTGAATTGACAATTCTTCCCATTGTGATTTGATTGCGCGGAGGGTAAGGTTGTCAATTCAGATAGTGGGGGCCTTTTAGGTCCATACCCTGTCTCTCCTTCTTTTATTTTCTAGAGTCCACTCCTCACTTGAGTCATGCGCATGACTATGTGATTTGCATTTCTCCAAGGTAAAAGTAAGTTCTCTAATTTTATCTTGTATTTATTTTCGGTTGGTCCATGCTAGGAGTTAGTCAGTTTTTGAGCTTGATATTACGACCATTCTTTTAAAAGAAAATAAAAATTAAATTTGTCCCTCATTTCTTTAAAAAAAAAAATTTGAAAAAATGATGTGAAAAAATCCCTTCATGGGAATTTTATTAACCAATAAGGGATTTTTGTCATTTTTTTATTGCTTCAATAAAAATGAAATTTTCCTGAAAAAATTTTCCTCTGAAAATTTATTTCAATAAAAAGAAAAATTCCTTCAAAAAAAACTCTAGTAGACATCAAGTGATTTTATCACATTTTTCAAATTATAAAAACTTGCAAGAAAATTCTTCTCGAGAAATTCGCTCATGTTTTTCTAAGAAAATTTTCTCTAAATAAAATTAGACTAATGTCTCGGGGGAATTGTATTGACCAATAAGAGATTTTTGTCATGTTTTTCTTGCTTCAATAAAAATGAAATTTTCCTGACAAATTTTCCTCTGAAAATTTATTTCGATAAAAAGAAAAATTCCTTCAAAAAAAAAAACTTTGGTAAACATCAAGTGATTTTATCACATTCTTTCAAATTATAAAAACTTGCAACAAAAATTCTTTTCGAGAAATTCGCTCATGTTTTTCTAAGAAAATTTTCTCTAAATAAAATTAGACTAATGTCTCGGGGGAATTTTGTTAACCAATAAAGGATTTCTGTTATGTCTTTCCTGCTTCAATAAAAATAAAATTTTCCTGATAAATTTACCTCTGAAAATTTATTTTGATAAAAAGGAAATTCCTTCAAAAATTTTAGTAAACATCAAGAGATTTTGTCACATTCCTTAAAAAAAATAATAATAAAAAAAAGAGTAATAAATCTGCAAAAAAAATTATGTATCAGAAATTAACCCATTTCTTCCTAAGGAATTTTTTTTTCTGATTTCTCTATAAAATAGAAAAAATAAAATTGGACTAATATAGGAGTCATGGACCGACATTCCTTGTGTCGCATACTAATTATATCCTTTTCTTTTGCAGGGAGATCCTAGATACCCTAGACGGGTGTAAAAATTAAGTTCAATAATATATCAAGAATCATCTTCAGAAATACCAAAAAACGAAAAACACCAAGGCTTCAACCGTTAATTCAGGGGGGCAAACGAACACTGTCCATCTTTGACAGACAGAGTTGTGTCAATCCGTAAACTTGTATGGGCAGTGTATTCTGATATGACGGTGGATTTATACTGATTAAACACGGGGGCATATTTAATGTATTGCAGAGGATCCCGCGTCTTTTGAAAGACAATATGGATTATATAATCAGAACCCATGAAACAAATACCTTTACCTGATTAAATCAACCAGAGACCGATCTTAAAATTTCCTCTTATCCGAAACATGCGGAGGGCTTTAGAGGACCGAGGTTCTATTAATGAACGTGGCCCACAGGAATTTCTCCCGACGCTACAGGCGACCGACACGAGCAAGTGGACGCCGAAAGAAATAAAATATGGATAAAAGTGGGCACACAACAGGTGGCCGGATTTATTACCAGCGCACTGATCGAGTTGTCATAGTGTTATTGTTTGTGATCTCAAGATGGATAGTGGGGGCCACCGCCGAACCCTTCATCAATGTTCTCGATATCATCGTCTGGAGCAATTAAACAAGAACATCAAGAAAAACATTAAGCCTCGACATCTTCGGTACCTCAAATCGTTCTGTTATGCTGTGCGGAAGAAACGATACCAGGAAAATTAAACAAAAAAAAAACACGTGAAGCTTTTCTTTCATTCCATTCATCAAAGAGTATTACAACAGCTCACTGGGGAGGAAAAGTAAAGCCAAACTGAGCCCTGATAACCATTACGAAGGAGCTCAACTGACTCTCCAAACAGTTGATGCTCCGGGTGCACCGGGCGTTCTCAGGATCAAGCTCCGCGAGCCTAAAGAAGAGGCGATCGCGCTTCTCCTTAGCCTGGGCCATACTGGCCTCGTAATGCTCGACAGCAAACTCCAAGTCCGAAATCGCCGCCCTCTCGAAAGCAATATCTGCCGTAATGTCATCAAGTCTCTCCTGCAGCCAACCGCATTTGCACCTCATCATAATATTGCTCGGCTCCTGTTCGGCGTAAGTTCGGACCAAGGCCAGACGGTCCACTAACTTTCCCCTCTCACGAACTAGCCACGAAAGCTGATCATTGGCAAACTTGAAGGCTTTCTTGTGATTATCAGCCATAAATGTGACTATTTCCAGACGCTCGTGCCGGTCTCGGTAACGAGCTTTCACGACGGCAGTCACAATGACCGTCTCATAAGCGCGGTTATAGGCAGCCAGAAAATTAATGAAGAGGGTCGGGAAGTTCCGATACTCCCTCCCCAGTTGGGTACCCTCAACAGAAGCAGCGTCTAGGGTCCTGAATAAACCGAGGATTTCAGCCTCAACGGTAGAGTTTTGGGCTATATGAGCGTAACCTCTACCAAGAAGATTGTAGAGTCTCTCCCACCCAGCCAGGATTTCAGCGGAGAAGGTATGGTTAGGAGAATTGGCCATTTTTGAAAGTAGATCACGAAAGAAAGGAGGAGAGAGGCGAGGCAGATGATCGGAATGCGAAGGTGATAATCTGCTTCAATTTAAATAATGATTTCACAGGGCAGTCCTTATTGGTCGAGTTTTTTCTATCTACCATTCTCTGTCGGCAACACCCCCGCTGGCTCGAATTCCAGTCAAGCGGCAACCTCAAGCTGAGCAGACCCGACGTCTCTGCAGAAAAGTTGGACGGGCTGCCACCACTTTGAAAAAGAAAGAATAAAAAACGAGCTGAGTGGGAGACAAAGAAATTTTCGGCAAAAAAGGAGATACGACTCGTCTTTATTGGAGGACCCGCCAGTAAATCGACGGTGGAGATCTTGACAAGGGCCCTCTACCACGAAAAGAAAAAAGGAAGACGAACTGAGCGAGAAACAAGGATTTCCCCTTTGATCAAAAGCTGAATATCAGATTTTCTCCCTCGAAAAATCTAATAGCACTGCCCGTGAAGAGGGAAGTCGTTGCTATTACTAGAGAGAGAACTTGTCCTCATTTGATAGTGAGAGTTCATTCGCAAGAACTCGCAGGAGAAAGATAGAGAGGAAGGAGTTCTCGTGGGAGAGGAATTCAAAACCTTCACCATCAAAGAATCGGCTTTCAAAGCCTGTTACGAGAAACCATCGACGATCCCGTGATCCCTCAAGTCCAAGAAGACATCCTGAGGCGGTCTCGAGTCGGCAGTCCTAGATCCAGAAATATGTCGAGCATTAGGGAAACGGGCGCATGTTCAACCCTGGTCGAAGCTAATGAAGTTCCTTACCCTGATGGTCTACTGGTCATGGCCATTGACGGTAATCCAGTCTCTCTATCAATCCTTGTTACCGTATTGAGAAAATGCCGGTATAAGGTTGTAGCTCAAGCAAAGGCGACAGAGGCCTTAGAGATATTAAGGAGGAGTGGTGACCAGTTTGATATCGTCCTCACCGCCATGGTAGGGATTGACATGGATGTTTTCACTCTCTTGGAAGTCATCAATTCTAAATTAAACATGCCAGTCCTCGTAATATCGGCAAGCGATGATCAGCAAGCCATAATGAAGGCTGTCTTAAATGGGGCCCAAGACGTCGTAACGAAACCAGTTAGGGTTCAGATGCTTCAAAACATATGGCAGCACGTGGTAAGGAAGTAATTGCACGACCATGAGAACAAGCATCAAGCCTTCAATTTTGTTCCAAGCAACTGGAGAAAGAAGATGAGTTGGTCTCCCGAGCTGCATCGTATGTTTGTTAATGCAGTTCAACAGGTAGGAATCGATTCGGCACGGCCGCAACATATACTGGAAATTATGAACGTAGAGGGACTCACTAAAGCAAATGTTTCGAGTCATCTTCAGAAGTACAGAAAAAGGGTGAGAGAACACAATGCAGCTCAGAATCAAGAAAACCAAGGCGGGACTGATCCAAGCCTGAATGTCGAGTCTCCTCGCCACCATAAGTTCCGCGGGTTAGCATGGGGCGAGCCACTTCCCATCATCAACCAAGCCAGTAGCCGTGCCATCAATCCTCTAGGCGTTAATCAAAGTATCCCCCAGAATCACCCTAATGCTCTTCAAGAGTATAGACCGCAGGGGCAGTGTATTCAGACTCCTTGGTCTGAGCACCAACCCGTGGCTAGAATTCATCCCATGATCAGCGCGCCTGCGCAGCCAGAGAATCAGACAAGAAATTATCCTAAGCACTTCCACTTCTTTAATCCTCGAATGGAAGGAGTTTTTGGCAGCAGGACAGTTGGTGATCCCCACACTTTCTCGAGTAATGATGAAGGCTCCAGCACGAGAAGTCAAATTGCTCATGGCGAGGACAGAATGAGAAATCTATCGCCAGCATTTGCCAACAACAATGCCCAATTCGAGCATCAGTTGCTGGAAGGTTCAAGAGATTACCCAAATGATGAGCTTACTGCCCTGGTCAACCAGTTTAGGGTTGACAGACGTCCCAAGCCGCGATCAGGAGCCAGTGAGTAGGGACTCTCAAACATCGATCATCCACACCCGAACCAATACGAGACTAGCTGATTATCAAAGAGCCACAGGAGAGGCAGAACTGACCTTGAATAAGTGCACATTTTATTTCATGCTTAATTCCCCTGCGTATGATATTTTCCAGCTTTCTAGGTGTCTCGATTTAATTCAGGGACAATGGGGCAATTTATTTATTTTTTTTATCCCGTCGAATGCGTGAATCCCTTTTTATGCTAGATTTAGGGCGGATCAATTTGTGGTAACGTCGCTGACTGCCATAATGAGAAATGTTGAATGGCCTCACGTAGGGAAATTTCAAGTGAAATGCCCAGGCGAGCTCGAAGACGGGTAATTGTGTGTCGTTCCAATTTACCCTCAATCGTTGCAAAATGCTAAATTGGATTTGTTCCATTCTCACCCAGGGAATCGCAAAGTGCCTCAAGAGTGTCGCAAAATGAAATGACCCAATGGAACGCGATAGGACTCATTTGCCTCGAAGGTAACCTTCAAATTAAAGGAGCCCTCCGGTTCACGGACCCGATGGCATAGAAAATGATGATGGTCCAAGGCAACCCGAAAGAAAATAAGGCCCAACTAAGCAAAGCACTTACGTGGCAAGCTCAAAGTGAAGGGCAACTCGGGACATACAATTCAATCCAGTCCAAATGAAGGAACTTCCTCAATTCAAATTCAATAGAAGTACACACAAGGGTAAAACAGTATCGTTCCAATTTTTCTAGAATATGAAGAACATATACTGCCGCATTCTCTTTCATTTTTGCAGGGGAAGTCTCTACTGGCCAGATTTTCCTGTCTAACATTCCCTATCAGTATCACCTCCGCTACTCGTCTCCAATCTCCAGCCAAGCAAATCCGACGTCTCTACGGCAAAGCTAAACGGGACGCCACTACTTTGAAAAAGAAAAGATAAAAAATAAGCTGAGTGGGAGACAAAGACATTTTCGGCAGAAAAGAGATACGACTCGTCTTTATTGAAGAACTCGCCAGCAAATTGACGGGGGAGACAACAACAAGGGGCCCTATCACGAAAAGATGGAAGGAGACGAGCCGAGCAAGAGACACGATAAGAAAAGAGGATTGAGAAAGGCCGGACCCTTGGAAGAAGCAATACAGTTGCTAAACCCACGTTTAATTTTAAAAGAGACGCCATGCTCGGAAGAGGGTCTTAAGGCATAGGCAATCGCTCAGAAAAATTCAAAGAGAGTGAAAACACCGGAAACGAGTAGCAAATCTTGAGAAATCATCAACCAAATCAAAGATGTCTCAACCCAATACTCCCGAGAACTATCATTGCCTGCTAAATATGGGAGAGGAAGAGTTCGAAGCCATGTTTGGGATCGAGCCTATGGAGCCTGGCTCTTCCGCCGACGACGTCCAAAATCTCAGTAAAGATAAGGATAATAACGGTAAGGGTCAAAAGAAGCGTTACCGTCGCCATACTAAGGAGCAGGTACAAAGGCTTGAGGATTTCTTCAGAACATGCCCTATGCCAGACGGCAAACAGAAAATGGAACTGAGTCAAGAGTTAGGACTTGAACCTTTGCAAATCAAGTTCTGGTTTCAAAATAGGCGAACCCGAATGAAGGCTCGTCATGAGCACAACGAAGCCGAGTTTCTAAGAGTTGAAAATAAAAACCTCCGAGCGGAAAACAAGATGTATAAAGAGACTTTTGACTCCGCCACCTGCCCCAACTGCAATAGCCTCCTCCTCACCCTCGATGAAATGTATGATCTGAGGATCGAAAATGCACGTTTAAGAGGTGAGTTAGACCAGTTTATAACAGGATCGAGTTCTGTTGGAGGAGGGTACAAAAGGACCAATGATACTGGATCAGCATCAATACCTCCCGAGGAAGAAGGGACAGATCACCACCAAGCGGACATTGACGATGATCTTTTCGCCATAATCAACCAGTTTGATATCGGTAAAGCATCGGGACTGTGATGCACTTGTTCAGCCAGTGACCACGAGACCTTCAATATGGCCGATGCATACATAATTTGGGATGAAGCCAGCTGATCATGGGAGAGCCTGCAGAGGAAGCGGAACTAATCCTGAATGAGTGAATGTGTTTTATTTCCTTGTGTGATGTGTTTTTCTGCTTTTGTGAATGTGTAAAAGCAAGGAGTAATAATCCGACTTCCCCTTATTAAATGCTCGAATCCGCCACCTCACCAACCTCGCGACGAATTGATGGCGAGTGAAAATCTGCATAAACCTGAATGGTAACTCCGTATCGTTTCAATTTACCCTCAGTTGCTCCAAGTTTTAAAATTAAGCCCCTTCTATTCTCAGGAAATTGCAAATCGACCCGAGAACGCAATCATATCCGAATACAGGTTGGATAAAATTTGGGGGCAAATCAACTCATGGGCATTACCACGGGATAGACAGCTTCGGACAAAAGAAAGTACAAGCGAAAGACGCGAACAATCTCAGAAATGGGTAATTCTGTATCGTTCTAATGTGCACATAATCATCTCAAGTCTTGAATTGTCTTATTCCATTCTTAACAGGGATTGCAAATTACCTCGAGAAATACCGTAACATGGCCCAAGGTGATACAACAGGGCTGTTTTATCCCCAAAGATTAACCTTTGAAAGGATAGCCCCATGGACACCTACGGTCCAATGGACCGAATGGTATGGGGGATGACAGTAGATCCGAAATATCCCGAGTTCGATCCCCAAGGGTGGGAAATGTTGTATGTATTATAAATAAATGAAACAACTTTTTGTGCATTTCTTTTTTACAAACAGGAATACTCGACGAGTAATATCAAAGTCAGTATTTTACCATAGTCTTCTCATAATGGTGAGGCACCCAACAAAAGTCGAGGAAAATTCAATCCAACAAAACTGGTAAAAAACTCGTGCAAGACATTCAAGATGAAGGGTAAATCAGTATCGTTTTCAATTTATCCCTTTTAATACTGGCTGATATGTCTCTTTTTCTTTTTACAGGAAATATTTACACTAACATTTAACATGTTGAAGGAGACAAATCCAAAAGAAAATTATGATCATCTGACAAGATCTATTTTGGTGAAAAATGGGGCAAATTGATCACAAGCTCTGAAGCGAAAAAGCAAATATGTCTTCCTTATCTCGTTTGATTTCAAGAATAATTTCTCTGCTTTTTGCAGGGGCATTCAACCGCTAAACCATGGCGGTCGCTGTCATTAAACCAACCGAAATGCTCCCTCACCCATATGCTTCATCGCGCAGGGGCAAAGTTTGGGACAAACCGCTCCTTGACATAAGGAGTGGGCTTCCCAATTTGTTCGATCCACCCATATACCAGGGGCAATTCAAATCCGCCCATGTTTGCACATTATATAAACACACATGATGCTAAAAATTGTCACATCGGCATTGTGTTTACACATTTCATGAATTATGTATGACTATTCCGCATGTTTAATTTACCGACTTCAACTTAGAGCATAAACTGCATAGGAGACGTCAAATGTGCAAAATGGGGCATAACAGGATGAGGAAAGGCAAACCATTTCCACACAGGTCTAACATTTTAATCTATAGATAAACAGCTTTTCTCCAGAGTGAAAGAAAGCCCTTTTCGGAATGAAGTCCCCCATTCAGATTACATTCGAGGTGTTCGTACTATAAGAACCTCCTTAAACAGAAGTGGTAATGCAATACATGATCCATATATTGATCGATTGCATCATGAGTTATTACACAGACTGCCTTTAATCATGGCAAACTTAGCAGAACAATTTTGCATGAACCAATGAACGCATTGATGAAAATGCTTGCACATGTTACCTCTGACATTGCCTGACAGGCAACACATTCCCGGTGTTCGAGTTACCTTCCAAAGTCTTGAAGTTCATTCGGCGATTATTGAATGAACAAGCCTGGTTGTCGAGAAGCCACCAAGCATTTTTTCCAAATTCTCAGGTAAGTATATCTTCAACCTGAACCTTTCAAGAGAATGAATTCTGACGGTTGTTGGGGTACTCGAATCCATTGCGGTACATACAGGTATCCACCTTCTTCAATAAAGCATGATTTGTCTCAAGAACAGAAATGTTCGAGACCTTTTAATCTCTGCCTCTTTGGTTTATTCCTAAAGCGACAGGAGAATATAATTTGGGTTTGAGCTTCTGCAGGATTCCTGGTCTCCCCAGATTTCAGAATGGCACCCTTTGAGGTACACCAAGCCCTTCTTACAGGCAAACTAAGTCATTCTTACAGGCAAACTAAGTCCTTCTTACAGGCAAACCAAGTCCTTCTTATAGGCACAAAGTCCTTCTTACAGGCAAATCAAGTCCTTCTTACAGGCAAATCAAGTCCTTCTTACAGGCAAACTAAGTCCTTCTTACAGGCAAACCAAGTCCTTCTTACAGGCACAAAGTCCTTCTTACAGGCAAACCAAGTCCTTCTTACAGGTACAAAGTACTTCTTACAGGCAAATCAAGTCATTCTTACAGGCATAAAGTCCTTCTTACAGGCAAATCAAGTCCTTCTTACAGGCAAATCAAGTCCTTCTTACAGGCAAAACAAGTCCTTCTTACAGGCATAAAGTCCTTCTTACAGGCAAATCAAGTCCTTCTTACAGGCACAAAGTCCTTCTTACAGGCAAATCAAGTCCTTCTTACAGGCACAAAGTCCTTCTTACAGGCATAAAGTCCTTCTTACAGGCAAATCAAGTCCTTCTTACAGGCATAAAGTCCTTCTTACAGGCAAACAAAGTCCTTCTTACAGGCAAATCAAGTCCTTCTTACAGGCAAAGTAAGTCCTTCTTACAGGCAAAACAAAGTCCTTCTTACAGGCAAACAAAGTCCTTCTTACAGGCAAATCAAGTCCTTCTTACAGGCAAAGCAAGTCCTTCTTACAGGCACAAAGTTCTTCTTACAGGCAAAGTAAGTCCTTCTTACAGGCAAATCAAGTCCTTCTTACAGGCAAATTAAGTCCTTTTTACAGGCAAATCAAGTCCTTCTTACAGGCAAATTAAGTCCTTTTGACAGGCACAAGTCCTTTTTACAGGCACCAAGTCCTTTTTACTGGCACCAAGTCCTTTCTACAGGCACCAAGTCCTTCTTACAGGTATCTCCATGTGGTGACCTACCATACGGGTCAAATCTCAATCAACATTTAATCAGTAGAATCCTTTTATTAGGAATCTACCATGGTACGACCCACCATACGGGTCAAATGGTATGACCCACCATACGGGTCAAATTTTAATTCAATTTTTAATCAGTAGAATCCTTTTATTAGGAATCTACCATGGGTTGATCCACCATACGGGTTCAAGTTCAACCACCCTAAAGTTTTTTTATATAACGAATCCTTAGGTTCTCATTTCATTTTCAGTGGAACAATCATGTCACGACTCTTTTTATTTCCTTGTATTGAGTCGATAAGAATCCAGGTGTCATCTCGTCTTTGAAATGAACCTCTACCGAGCTTCCTTTCAAAGAGGGGCAGCTGTTGACACCTGATTTTTAATCATTTTTTCTATTGCTAAAGTAATAAAAAATCCATAAAAATTCATAAAATTGAAAAATCAACTTTGGGGACCTTAGCCAAGCCTAGGGAACCAATTTTGACCAAAAAACGATTTTTCATATTTTCAGTATTTTTACGTATTTTTTATTTATTTATTTTCGAAAATTAATAGAAAATTCATAAAAATTCATAAAATTGAAAAATCAACTTTGGGAACCTTAGCCAAGCCTAGGGAACGAATTTTGACCAAAAAATAATTTTTCATATTATATATATTTTAATTTTTTTAAAAAAAAATACAAAAATATTTGAAAATTTTGGAAAAATAACATTTGAGGCCAAAAAAATACACAAAGATAGTTAATATTTTTATTTTAAATCTATTTTCATATTGGCCATCGCAAATTCAGAAAAATCCAATTCGAGTCACGTGTTCCTTCACGAGTATAATCTCGAATCGGGCCTAAAAAAATTTAATTTGAGTCAACTTATTTTTAACTTTCACTTTTTATGAGTTGTGACATTGTCTTCTAATATTTTAAATTTTCATCTTGGCCCAATTATACCCAGAATGACTTAATTTTGCAAAAGGGCTTTAATTAAATTATGCATTATTTTCAGCGACAAGAAATGAGCTTAAATTTGACATGTGGTAAATTTTGGTGTGTCAAAAATTGTGAGGAGATTTGGACTTAAAGAAATATATTTTTTCAAGGACTGAATTGTAAATACTTAAAATTCAAGGACTAGAGTGCAAATACCTAACTCTTGAAGGATTATTTTACAAATAATAAAAAGAAGAGTTAGTGGATAAATTAGAATAGAGAAGGGAAGATGAAGAAGAGGAGATGAAGAAGAGAAGTTGGAGAAGAATGGATGGAGAAAATAAGATAAGAATAGAGAAGGGAAGATGGAGATGAAGAAGAGTTAGTAGAGAAATTAGAATGGAAGATAAGAATAGAGAAGGGAAGATGGAGATTAAGAAGAGTTAGTGGAGAAATTAGAATGGGAGATAAATATGGAGAAGGGAAGATGAAGATGAAGAAGAGTTAGTGGAGAGATTAGAATGTGAGATAGAGATGGAGAATGGAAGATGAAAATGAAGAAGAGTTAGTGGAGAAATTAGAATGGGAGATAGAGTTAGTGGAAAAATTAGAATGGGAGATAGATGAGTAGGTTATAAAAGGAGGAAGAAGTGAGCTTGAGAGGGGATTCTTGGGAGAGAAAATTTGAAGTGTTTGGGAGGATTTTTTTTTTTGGAGAGAAAATTTTGGATGTTTGAGAGAGTTTTGGGAGATTGAAGAAAAATTTGAGAGAAAGAAAATACCAAAAGAGAGAGAATTTTGAAGATGATGGGAGTTCAAAGCTAGGGATTATCATCACAAATTCCTTCATTGATCAATATAAATCAAGAGTTCATCCTCGTCAACGAGCAAGCAAATTCGAGCTAAGTGTTTTTATTTATGCATTTGTTTATGGTTTTACTTGCAAATTAGCACAAATTGTATACATTTTTTCCATCTCTTTTTTCTTTCCATATTTTATGTCAGGAGAAGGATATCTCTACGTCAACAGCAAAAATCTCGTAGAGATGCAAAAATCGGCCCAGACAAGCTCCTAAGCTGTCCACCGATTTCTCAACTGATCTGTGACTAAAAGTCCCTCTTAACTCAAAAGAAACTCTCTATATTGGGAACATAGAGAGCGAAAATCAATTATAGAAATCCCTCCCAAAAAAATGGGAGATAAGTACTCTTTCCACTCTTCTGGTTTTAGGTGCAGATTAGCACATATTTTGTATACTGACACTTCACTCTATTTTATGTCAGGAAGCCACAGCTCTATATCAATGGTCAACCCTATGGAAGCACAAAATCGGCTTGGAGGAGTCCTCAAGCGCGCACAAATTTCAAATTGTTGAATCAATTCGTTGTATTTCATTTTAAAGAATTCATACCCCAAAATGGAGAGGACAAAGTCCATCCGCAATTTAAATACCTGCACCATAAATCCCAAAGGGAAGAGCCAAGCCAATGCTTAGCCTCCCATTGGAGGTTTTTACTTACAGTAGTTAAATACCTGCAACTTAAATACATGTACCTTAAATCCCAAAGGGAAGAGCCAAGCCAATGCTTAGCCTCCCATTGGAGGTTTTTACTTACAGTAGTTAAATACCTGTAACTTAAATACCTGTACCTTAAATCCCAAAGGGAAGAGCCAAGCCAATGCTTAGCCTCCCATTGGAGGTTTTTACTTACAGTAGTTAAATACATGCAACTTAAATACCTGTACCTTAAATCCCAAAGGGAAGAGCCAAGCCAATGCTTAGCCTCCCATTGGAGGTTTTTACTTACAGTAGTTAAATACCTGCAACTTAAATACCTGTACCTTAAATCCCAAAGGGAAGAGCCAAGCCAATGCTTAGCCTCCCATTGGAGGTTTTTACTTACAGTAGTTTAAATACTTGCAACTTAAATACCTGTACCTTAAATCCCAAAGGGAAGAGCCAAGCCAATGCTTAGCCTCCCATTGGAGGTGTTTATTCACTGTCATGTACTTCCTATAATTTAATTTTTGAATCATCAGACCCAAAAGATGAGTAGGTCGTAATACTGCACAGAAGTCGTTAACACACTCCCTCTTTCGGCTTCAGGGAATCTTTAACACTTAAAAAATATAACAAATAAAAATATATACCATCCACGCATCCTATTTAAAAAGTGAAAACACAAAAGAGAATACCCTACTAGAGTCTTAGGAATAAATCAAGCCCGAGTTGCCAAATTAGGATATCCATGAAATTAAGGTACCGAAAGGGCATTAGTTTTAATTAACTAGTGTAACCAAGTCCCCGAGCCCCTAATCTCTGGTTCGCAGGAATAAATTAGTTCTCCCGCTAATTTATTTAGGTTTCTAATCGACCTACCAAGAACGATTAGTGGCGACTCCAAATTTCAAAATCATTTAAACAAAAACCAAAGTTGCGATTCGGTAGGGCTTGGGAGGGTCCGCGTTAGGTTAGTCAAATCTAATTAACCTAATAATCCGTTAACCCCCTAGAATTAATAAAAATATTTTCAGAGGGTCGCGACAGAATGATATACATTTTATATAAAAATATAATGCCCGATTAAAATATTTGCTCAAATGTACAAAATATAACAATGCATGGTACTGTATTTTTCCTCTTCCCATGGACCAATGTGCCATGTTAGGCATCGTCTGGTGAATAACATCTAGACAAAACCACATAAATCTCTGAATATGATGTAAAAGTAAATTTATATTAACAAACATAAAAAAATAAATATAAATTTATGCCAAATAGTGATGTACATAGCTTAGGTATTATATTTTCCTCCAAAACCATAATTGGTCATAAGTCGTGGACATCTCTTACATGCAAAATCAATAGAATATAAATAAAGGTGATGGCCATGGTTGTAACCCATTAGTTAGAAAGGCGGCAAAGAAAACTTTTGGAAAATATGGTCCAACAATAATTCCTTTTTTCTGACAAAAAAAAATCCCCTAAAAAAACATTATCAAAGATTATTGTGTATATATGATTCACTAGCATTTACCTTTTTCAACATAATTTGAAAGCACCGTGATAGTAATAAGATCAATTACAAAACCCGAATTCTATGTTTTGACCCAAGAGGATTTCCATGCAAATATGGGTAGTATAAATTTTGGATATAACTATGAGCTTGACAAATCTCGACTGCTGGAAATTCTCGGACCCCAAATGGAATTCACGTGATCCAAAGGATGAAATCTATTGAGGAAGATAATGCAATTGAGATATATGTGGACTTCCGCCTAACATGCTCTCCCCCACAAACCCTGCACTTGATTGAGTTCTTGATTTTTATGAAGAACCCCATCAGTCGGAAACTCATTCTCCTCCTCCCCGCCAATCTTTTGAAGGTGAGATGAGATTACTTGCACATGCATGTTAAGGTTGAAGTCATGTTTTGAGCCGAGGAAGGAGGAAGAAGGAGAAAACTAGAAGAAAATAAAAAATTTAAAAAAGGAAAAAGAAGAAATAATTTTTTTGAATTTTAAATAATAATTAAAAAAGAAAAGAAAGTAAAAAATAACTATAATGAAAGAAATGTGAGAGAGAGGAGGAAAGAAAGATGTAAAAAATATTTTCCTCTCCTTGAATAGTAAAAAATATCTTCTTCACTTTTGAAGGGATTTTTTTTTTCGATATGTGAAAAATGTTTTTCTAAAGTAACTTATTTTTCGAGAACCAAACGTAAAAAAATCTAGAAATGTTCTCCATAAAGCTGCTCTCCACGATACAAATGGAGCCTAATGGTGTGTAACACTCATTCAGTTTCTAGGATTTAGTTGGACAAAGTAATTCTAGAAGCAAATAATAAATATATGTGCATTTATCGTGAAAATTTACAATTTGAATTTTTTTAATCTAGATAATCACTTGCAAAAAGTAAATGAACGGCAAAACATATGGAGTAAATTTTCATTAATAATAAAGATACTGTGCGTTGATTAAGTTTTATAAGTGATACAAATAATTATTTTTAAGGAAAAAAATTGCAAAATTTTTAAATATTTTCCATAAAATAAGCGGATTTTCTTTACTTGGGCCGGATCGATTTGGGCCGGATGATTCATTGGCCCAAACAGCCCACACTGAGTAGGCAGAGACTACCACCAGCCCTATAAATACCAGGCCACTGTGTTCCGGAAACCCTAATTCCAGAAGGAAGATACAAGCTCCTGCAGAAGGCAATCTTCGGAGCCGCCTCTGCGCCCTATCCTCGCCGAGCCAAAAATGAAGGTTCAATCTCTTTGTCTCCAGCCAAGCTCTCAATCAAAGGGTACTTCTAAGTTTTTACTGAATCGTTTTGCGGTTTCTCTTGCTTGTGTGCTTTTGCAGTTCAACATCGCCAATCCGACCACTGGCTGCCAGAAGAAGCTCGAGATCGACGATGACCAGAAACTGTCAGTTCTCTCTCTCTCTCTCTCCGTGTGATCTTTCTCTGTGCTCATTGGATTTAACGGAGTCGTACAAATGTCGGTTAGTCCTTGAGTTCGATTGGTGTTTTTGCGGCCGATGTCGTGTGGGGCTCAGAATGAGCTCGAGACTTTCCTTTTCGTTGGATTCGCTTGGATGGTTTGGCTGAGAATGGATGTGTGTTGTGTGGTGTGATGTTCTATGGTGGCGAATTCTTTTCTGAGCTACTGTTTATAGTCGTTGTTTTGCTTGTTGATATATTCTGCCGTGGGTGTCGGGGATTGTGTTCGATGCATTGAGCTTTTGTTGACCTGTCTCATGGTTTTCCCGCGGTGATCATTAGTAGCATTATACATGATAGTTTCCAATGTCCGGTTCGCCTTTTTGTGCTCATTTTGCTTGTTGAGATACTTTGCCGTGGGTGTTGGGGAGTGTGTGTTGGTCGACCTGTCTCATGGTTTTCCCGCGGTGATCATCAGTAGCCTAAATGATAATTTCCAATTTCTGGTTCGCCTTTTTTTAACAAAGCAGGTTTATCTCTAAACACAGAAAATTTGATTTGGGGGAGGGGTGGACGGGACTAATTGCTAAAGCTCGAGTAAAATTTCCATTTGTTTCCTGCTTGATAAACGATTTATCTTATCTAATGTATGTGCTCATAAAGCGTTGTTGGCTTAATTGGAGTTGAAATTCTGTCTGCCTAAACTTTGTAGTTGATGCTGATGTTTGCATGGTCTTCAGAAACCGAAATCCATATCGTGTTTACAATTTATGCTGTGAAGATGTTATGCATGTCGATTGCACTGTTGCTGTAGTCTCTCTGGTTGTTTAGTTCTGCCTAATTTATGTTATTTTTCCCCAAATGCCGACAAATTTGTTTTGCTGCTGACTGCTGGCTTCCATATCTTGTAGGCGAGTATTTTATGACAAGAGGATTTCACAGGAAGTCAGTGGAGATGCACTTGGAGAGGTATATAATGCTCAATGAGTTTTAGCTTCTGTCATTGACAATGTGCTTGTCCTCATATGTTTTTCCATATTTTCTGGTTGAGAGTTCACATTTACGCAACAGGAGTTCAAGGGTTATGTTTTCAAGATCATGGGAGGATGTGACAAGCAGGGGTTCCCAATGAAGCAGGGAGTCCTGACTCCTGGCCGTGTCCGTCTCCTGCTTCATAGGGGTGAGTGATCTTTAGCCTGAAAAGTGGAATGAAATCTTTTTGACTTACAATAGGCTTAATACAGGACACACAGTGAGGTGTTAACATTGGTAGGATCTTTGTAGAGTCGCTGTTACAGTCACTTTTTGCCTATTTAAGGGCACAAACTTTTATTTGCCTTCTTGAACTATAGAATAAGGCTTATTTGTTATCTGATCAGGGACCCCTTGCTTCCGTGGATACGGAAGGAGGAATGGAGAGAGGAGGAGGAAGTCTGTGCGCGGTTGCATTGTCAGCCCTGACCTTTCTGTTCTGAATTTGGTCATTGTGAAGAAGGGAGAGAATGAGCTCCCTGGTCTCACTGATACCGAGAAACCAAGGATGCGAGGTCCTAAAAGGGCTTCGAAGATTCGCAAGCTCTTCAACCTTTCAAAGGAAGATGATGTCCGGAAGTATGTCAACACTTACCGCAGAACATTTACTACAAAAACTGGTACGTTTCCAAAACTGGTTTGTTTCCATGATAGTCTGTTCTCCGTTATCCAAAAGGGAATAGAAGTGTCATCGACAACTAGTGACTTTTCTTTACAAATTTACCTTCAATGTTGGCCCCGGTATTCTTGTCTGCAATCCCAGGCAAGAAGGTGAGCAAAGCTCCCAAGATTCAGAGGCTGGTCACTCCTTTGACTCTGCAGAGGAAGCGTGCGAGAATTGCTGACAAGAAGAAGAGAATTGCCAAGGCCAAGTCTGAAGCTGCAGAGTACCAGAAGCTCCTTGCCACCAGATTGAAGGAGCAGAGAGATCGTCGCAGTGAGAGTTTGGCCAAGAAAAGGTCCCGGCTTTCTGCCGCCTCTAAGCCATCTGTTGCAGCTTAGACCATATTGGTTATGTCTGGAGTTTTGATTATGACTGGAGTCAGTTTTAAGATTTTTCATGTTTGAAGTTAAATTTTGATGGGCGTGTGGTCATCTTGTTCTACAACTTAGATACTTTTTAAGTTTCTTCATCATAATTGTTGCTTTGTCTGGTAGAATGTCGTGATTTTCTCTTCGTTAACTGATCTACACCTACATTTAGACGGGCGATGTTTTTCATCACCGAATCATGGACGCCACTTGCTGTTTCTTTATCTCTATAATATTTGTTGATTGGAATTGCTTGCGCAGATCGTGCGAGAAAGCTGGTGAAAAAGATTTATAGGTGCTTATTTTACGTGCCGTTTCTTTACCAAGATAATGTTCGGGGATATAGAACTGGTTACTGTTAATAATTTTGGGAAGGATGCCCCCAGCTGTACGGCAGAAAGGAATTCTTAAATGTATGAACGTGAATTAGATCGCGTGTTAGAAAAACAAGAGCATTCAGCCGAAGCAGTGACTAAGGCCGCGTACCATTTTAGAAAAAGAGTTTTTATTTTCAAAGTATTTCGAACATTTTGGTACCGTTTCAGAAAAAGTGTTTTTTATTTTCATAGTGTTTCGAACACTTTAAAAATAGAAATGCATATTGTTGTATTTTTATAGTGTTCCGAATACTTTGGAAATAGAAATACGTATGGTAAAATAGTGTTCCTACAGTGTTCCTAAAGCGTTTCAGGAACGCTTTAAAAAACAAAAACACTTTTGGAGCAGAAACAAGAAACAAAAAAGACTTGTTTTTATATTTTCGAAATACTTTTTGGAAACACATTTGGAATATTTTTTTGGAAGTAATTGAGAACACTTTCTTGAAAATAATTAAAAATAAAAAATAATTAAAGAATAAAAAGTAATTACAATAATTTTTTTTAAAGAATAAAAAATAAAAAGATTAAAAATCGAAATAAAAATAATAATAAAGAAAAAATAATAATCAAAGAAATTAATTTAATATTAAATAAATTAATAAAAATGAAAAATAGAAATAATAAAAATAAAAATAATTAAAAATAAAAAGTAATTACAATAATTTTTTTTTAAAGAATAAAAAATAAAAAGATTAAAAATCGAAATAAAAATAATAATAAAGAAAAAATAATAATCAAAGAAATTAATTTAATATTAAATAAATTAATAAAAATGAAAAATAGAAATAATAAAAATAAAAATAATTAAAAATAAAATAACTAAATTAATTAATTAAAAATAAAAAAATAATTTTTTTTCGAAAATACAAATAATTAAAAATTAAAAATAATTAAAGAAATAAATAAAAAGTAATAAAAATTCTAAATAATAAAAATTAATTGAGAAATTGAATCATTTAAGAAGGGTATTTTTTTATTATCAAACAATACTTACGTCAAAGTTGTATCCAAATGCACTTTTTAATTACAATTTATCAAATAGCATTTGCATTCAATCATGTATTCATATTTTTATCTACTTGAAAACATTTATATATGATTCATAATTGTAATTTTTCCCATCTATGGAAGATATATTGCATATTCTCATTGCTCAATTTTAATTTATCTTCTCTTTCATTTTTTTATTGTCGATTTCATCCATATTAAAAAAATTAAGAATAGAATAAATGGAAAAATTAAGAACATAATTTTTTTTTACAATTAACAAATGCGTTTTTGTTCTTTTTATGTTTCGAGAACAAAAAGTTTATGCAGTAACCAAATGCGTTTTTGTTCCTTTTTTATTTCAAGAACAGAAACTTTATGTAGTTATCAAATGCGTTTCTATTCCCACGAATCGTTGCCGGGAACAGAAATATAAAAAAGTGTTTATGTTTTAAAAGTTATTTCGGAAACAGAACGTTATCATACGCAGTCTAAATCATTCATGTCAATCGTATGGTTCAATTTGGTATGAAATCATCCCATGTCTACCGTATGGTACAGCGTATCATGGCGAATCATGGTCAGTATGCCTTATTAGCAATGCATCGTTACAAACAAATGAATAATTAATTGATAGAGTCGTCTTGGTGCGGCAGCAATTTCTTAAACTGGAAATTCTGGCTGTTGTGTTGGAATGGCAAATGAGAAGATCAAGGGAAGCCCTTGTAACTGTTCAATTCTCCCCACACCGTCCGCTCAACTTCTTCCCATGATTCTGCACGTCTGAGGTCCTTCCAGATACTGAAAATGGCCGCCAGAACGTTCTCGTCATGCAAGATACAATAGCACCTGCATATGCATCAGTTAATATGTCAGACATGGAATTTAGGGTCGACGAGAATTAGTATTCACCTATAGTTTCCCTTGGATAGAAATAAATTGCACCGCATAAAAAAGTCAAATAGGGAAATTGGCTATGAATATCCCATCTTGAGGGATGTGGCCACTGTCGGCCCCCGGTGTCAGTCCATCCCAGGATAGGCACCACCCTAGTAAGTGTTTGGTTACAGCACGTTCAATGCATTCTTCTAATGTAACATTCGAAAGGGAAGGATGTGTCAATGCTCGTAAAAGAGGCAAAATCAGAAGTTGATAACTATTTAATCTAAGTGAAATTGGCTTGTCAACATCTCAGGTCTTGCAAATCATGACTCTGCTTGTCATATACACCTTTCGTTGTCCCCAAGAATTGCGGCAACATTAGGGGATACGTCAGGGGCAATTCATCCAACATAAAAGTATATATAAGTACTTTTTACCATTTCCACCCCTTGACAAGCACAGGATTGATAAGTGTTAATGTGCGATGGATAAAAGAACCAATAAGGCAACAGCTGAGGATGAGGTACCCCGTTCACCGAAGTCTGATGAAGATGAGACTTCAAAGAAACAAGCAACGTAGTTAGGGTTGACTGAAAACCCTAGGTCAGAGATGACATGACTGACAGCAAAACTCGACAGGAAAGTGCTAACACTAGTTCTTTTACCTATGCTGTGTGGCAAATCGCAAGAGGAAAGCGAAAATTAGGTCTCCGATTTCCTTTCTCATGATGGCTCTCAGGATAAGATTGTAGGATTGCAATAGAGAAGGAAAGAGAGAACACATGAAGGAATCACGTAGGAGTTCGTAAAGACGCACTTAATACTTAAATATCTACCTACCTTACTCAAATATCGAACAATTACCTACTGCTACCCATACGCATCTCATACGCTAATTTTCTTGAACAATGAGCAATGGTATTATCCATTGGCTTGCCATCATTCATTTTAGCCAAGGCCCGACTCAGGTGCAACCTTGAACAAAAGATGCTTTCTAGGGAATGTCTAATTGTCATTGACTGTCCCTCAAACATTCTGTGCATGCACATGTGCATTTTTCAAGTAAATTACTTGCATAAAACCAACTAGAGATTATAAAACTATAAAACAAACACAAAAGGAAAACTATGACCCACATGGCACGGTAGGACAGCCGCTGGTGGTTGCTCTCCCCCAAAGACTGATGCTGCACTTGACCTCCTGGCAAGGGAACCTTATAATTCTTTAAAAGCTGTTTTAAGAGATAGGAATCACCTCTAAAGACGTCCAGATGTATTGGAATCAGATCATAAAGGGGGTCCCCTGCAAAGAAATAAAAGTCGTTCAGTAGCAGCACGAAGGTCCTGAGACTTGCAAGTAGCTCCTCTTCCTCCCGTAGATTCAGAAGCATTTAGGATTTCAGACATCCTAACTTGCATGATTTAAACCTTAGGAATCTGTTCTCATAGTTAATGGACATGGCTGGACAAGTACATTCCAATTTACTTAACAACTATAAATTTATGAATGCATCCACATTGCATGGCTGTACATGGACCTTAGCTCTGTGAATTTTGAAGACAAGCTGGCTAATAAACAACCAAGCAAAAACGTAGATGCTAACATGAAAGCACTAACCTATCGACATATCACTAAAATCTAGAATGTGACTTGGACGCCACGACTGTCCCGGCTCACCACCATCACTGCCACCATGTCCATTATCAGTGCAACAATCAATAGAACAGGGTTCCATGTGAATATTGTCATCCATAATGTCAGAGTGTATCCAGGAAGGTTGGCAGGCTTCCTTGGTGTAATCATCCTGAAAAAGATACACAGTGCACGTACAGAAACAAAGGTTATGAAGAGGATAAAAAGATCAACACCATGTGATGCAACAACAGCTCAAGATGCTTATTGAATAATTATGCTTTTCATGTCAAATGTGCGCAATCAGCTGCGACATTTCACAAAAGAAACATTAGGTCCATAAACCTTTTTCTCCTCTAATTTTTGGTTCAGATTCAGATTCAAGCAGCATAATTGTATATCCAGGTTCCCTAGAAAGTTGATCTTTGGGGTGCATCTCAAAAGTTTTCATGGAATTTGATGATAGAAAGATGACTGGCATTAACAGCATGTACATGCTGTTAAATTATAGTATCTAGTGAAAGAAACAAAGTATTATTCCATAAGCTGCAAAAGAAGAGGGTCCTTGACTCACCTTATACAAGAAAAGCAACTCTGTTAGGTCATCTGGGATGTACTCATCAACTTTCTCTATCAGTGTGCTAGGAATTGGATCTCCCCTACAAGAAAGAAAAGTGTTAAAGGTCCAACATTAACTCGAATGTGACCGTGGAGTTCTACTATTACTCAACAACTTTCTCTATCAAATGCCGATTGTCCTTCTCATTTATGTACACCCTCAGCACCTGTCAAATGACACCCTCAAGATCGGGGGTGTCGGCTTTCACACACAGGATTTTGTCTAACATCTAGTTCATGGAAAAAACATAAATTTGTCGTCAATTTTCAAATAATAGACAAAGGTCTTGCAGAATCAAAGAGACAACATTTCGGTAATTGATGAAAAATTCTATTGGAAATTGGACATGCTTCCACATTATAGTAATGCATTTTTGTTTGCTGCAGCAACTGAAATTCCATCAAGTCCTTTTTATCAGTTGGACTTACCATCTAGTTAACCGGCTTGCTAAATCCATCTTTTTCCTGCTTAAAGTCGCAAGGAAGACATCCCATTCTGCAGTGACTTTTGAACTAAACAAACGAGTCTCCACCTTTTGATCCATAAGCTGCAATTCTCCTGTCTGTCCAATTTCTGAGAAACTTTGAGAAACAAAAGGCGGACAGGGCAAAAGATGTAGGTTACGCAGCTGCTCTCCTAGAAAGGCTGCTAGATCAAGTGTGTCCTGACAAGAAAGTGCATCTCTTCTGCAATTCAAATGTACAGGAATCCTTGTCAATACGTCAAATACCTCTGTGCTAGCACACACAAACTTGAAGTCACCATTGCACTTCATAGACAAGACCACTTACAGGTGAGCATATATCTTCCCTTTGCATCTCTTAGTTATGATGAATGGCCATATTCCGGAACAGCTAGCTGAACAGATTGATTCACTCGTAGACATTCCAGCTCTCGTATATTCATATCTTTTCTTGTTCCAAACACCGAAAGGAAAACCATCCTCCGAGCACTTCGGTGGGATCAAATTATACTTTGAAATGATATCAGGCACTTTTTTTCCATTCCATGGCAGAACAGTAAGTGATTCATCTTCAAAATAAAGAAGGCCGCTAGCCAAAACATCTGGAATGTAACTTCTCAATGGAGAGCCGGCTTGATCCACTAAATTATAGAATTCGAGCTGCACATATGAGAGATAAAGATCAAAACATGCAAACCTGTATTATGCGAATGGAGTCATAAGATTATACCTCTGTGCCTAAACAATACATTGCATTCTCCAGGCCCTCTTCAACAAATATCTTAACTACATGGTCCCCAATGAGGTAAACCTGCAAAAGAGAACAGGAAATTCATTGAAAACAGAGAACTAAAGAGAAATTCTCATTTCCTTGCTGAAACCTCTATAACATAATAACATGAAATATTTAGTTCATCTTAATGTGCACTCCAAATTCAAGTTTCTGTCATCCAGGTAAGAAGAAAGCAGAAGTCTCAAAAATGAAGATGAGCTCTGGCATATAAGAACAATGCCAGCCCCAAACTCTGCATATATGCCTTAAGAATAGTCAACAAACAGCCAGCCTCGCAGAATGGAATTGATCCTCCAGTAGACTGCCTCAACAAATGAGCAGCCTATGATCCCGACACTGCTGATTCTATCTACATAAATTTAACTCAAGTTCAGATTCCCTTTCCATTTACCTGTAGATACCTGGCCCGATCGAAATTTGGCAGTATCTTTCTAAGACCAACTATACTCCCACTCAGAACAACTTCAACCCAACTCTCATGGTTCCCCCGAAACATTTATTTTGTGCTTAAAGTAGCAAAATAAAAAGACATTTAACCATGCATAAAGAATTGGAAAGCCATCTATCAATCCTGCCTCAGGGGTTATAGGTTTGATTATCATTGTAGTACTTCTTGTTGTCGTCAATGGATAATCGAGTTCCTAAAGACTCCTCCCAGATTAATCGTGCATGAAATCATGATAATATACAAAAACATGAGACAACAGTGATTGCGAAGAAGCTAATGTTTCTTGTAGAATGAGACGTACCGGATTGCTACCCGTGCCAACAGGAAGCCTCTCACTGTCTGTTGGATAAGGCAATTTGTAAAAAGCACAAATTTCTGTTGAACATTTCAACCACTTCTCTGTATTGAGTGCAAGACATGCCCCCTAAAATCATGTTCAAAACTGAATTAGATCACATGAAATGACCAGAGCACGAGAAAACAAAGAAAAACACTTAGAACTTGAAGAATCTTGTGAACAATGTGTGTTTCTTAAGTTTGTTTAATTCTTCTTTTATTATGACAACTGGAATTCACATTTTCTTCAATCTTTCATTGAAAACACAGGCCAAGTGGTTAAGAATCACATGCATGTGTAGATTAGGCACAGCATATAACCAATTTCCCACACTACCAAGGAAAACAATACTATATGTGAGCCACCTACCTGCACTTGGCTTTTGGCTCGTGCTCTTAGCTAGTTCATGAGGTTAGTGGTGTATTTTAAGGCAGAGGTACACCTTACCTAAGTGGGTCTTCTCGCCATAAAAGAGAATGAAGAAAGAAACAAAACACTAGCCTCTGAAACTGTCAAAGATAAATGAGCTTGGCCTGAAAAGACTAACCTTCCATAATAGTTTCCTCATCTCTGGTTTTCCAACCCAGAGCTTATATAACCATTCTCTCATTTCTCGTTGTCCTATGCAATTCCCTGAACTCCAAGGAGACGTGTAGTGGTCTCTATCTTTATCCAAAAACATAGCCAAGAAATCTATATCATAGGAGAACTCTTGCTTCCACATATCATGACTTACAGATATGCCATTTGCAGTTCCACCATTGGTCGTCTGGTCTCCCTGTTTGGTTCTTAACCTCTTCTCTTTTCTCATTGAATCTGAGTGACTTAAGGTATCAAATTGATGAAGATCAGACATTTCTTCTTCGCCAGGCATCCCTCCATCCACAGCTAGCAACCCAGCTCGCGACACTCCTTTATGACGGTAACCAGGAGCCATATCCAAGCATACAAACTCAAAATTCTTTGAATTGACAAAATTTTGCGTTACTGCAACTGTTGTCTCCAAATTCAGGACACAATGCCACCACCCACTAGGAACAAATATTGTCTCTCCAGGAAGCTGGGTACATTCTATTGGTTTATCTTCATCAGCAAGAAGTGGATAGAAATCCAGCCACCACTACACAGAGACACGATGTGAATAAAGGAAACACATCAAATTGCAAATAGAAGAATATGAACACGGAAGATTAAAACTCCTACGTGAAGTATTATTACCTGCAATGATGATGGACTCTGAACATTGACATCACCATCATCTTCATTCACATGTACTGTAACACCCAAAGGCACTTTTCCTGGAGGATATAATGCCCACCTGCTTCAACATCGTTTTCATAAATTACCTAGTAAAGACAATTCTTTCACTTTGCAGAAAATACCAACAATGTAAGTCCTATTAAACACATAAACATGACTTGCAAGTCATAGCCACACTAAAGTTGTAAGCCAGTTTTTTTATTTTTTTCCCGATGTATTTTAGGCTGATTGAGCAGCGACTTTATTATTTAGGTTCCTTAATAACCAAGCAAACAGAGAACTTAATTCTTCAATATATGTTCCACTTAACTTGAAGTGCAAAACAGGAATAATCCAATGGTGGAATGCTGAAAATTGAAGACTATCTTTGTTCATCACATAAAATCAGTGAAGAAGCAGATGTCAGCTACACTATCAATGAAAGTTTCAAAACAACAGCCAAAACCATATGAGTGACACTCATTCCTCTTGTTTGATCCCAGTCAAGACAAAGCCCAGTTATTCCTGTGTTATATGACTGCATATTTGAATAATATGCGGTAAAACTATACATAATCATGAAATCATCTTTATATGCATGCACTCCGAGCATGACTACTTAAGTGCCCTGACACTCATGGATAATTTTAGCAGATAAATGTCCCACATCATAGTGATAAAGATGCCATCAAATAAAAGCGCTGAAGATATCCCTGCTTCACATACTACTTCATGAGCAACTTTCGCGTAATCTAAGCTACCAAAAGAGGTGCTGATATTGCCTAACGGTTAAAAGATACTTGTAGGAATGTATATTCTCCAAACGCAAATACAAGAGATTAATTTCTATGAACTGGATTGTTGTAATAAGAGTACCCACAATTTACCTTTTCCTACCGCAAAGAAGAGTGTTCCAGGCACTGGTAAGAGCCGGATCAACATGCCATGAGGCACCAGACCTCTCTGGACCAATAATGAGCCATCGGAAGGGAGGCCGCTGCTCTTGATCCAAAACATCGAAAAAGTCTTCTTGAAAGAGGTGAGGCACACAGTAATCCTTCAACAAGCCAGGAGCAACTTCTCCAAACTAAGGAATTTTAAGCAAATTTACTTTAACAGTGAAAAAATGGGAGAGAAAGCAAATCGACCACATATGCTGCCAGAAAAGAGGACATGAAGGAAGAAGAGGAGAAGAGGCACCTTATCATCAAATATGTATAGGGGATCCTCATCGTGCTGGACTTTCATGTATGAAACATAATCCTTAAGATTCATCAGGATCTTCCTCGAACTCCGTTGAGATATTCTAAATGCTGTGTCTCCATAGTTGCATAAAAGCTGGTCAATGGTCCATAAATTTTTTGCTGGCCATATATCAACCAGTCCAGAGAGCAGAACCTGATAGAAGGTTTAGAAGCATTTCCTTCTTTTAAGCACAATAAACAAGATCCTCTGTCCCTTACCCCCCCAAAAAAAAAAAGACCTTCTGTCTTTTCTCCCAAAAAATAAAACCTATTTTCTCACAATTTTCAACACAAGCAGGATTGTCTTATTTTATTAGAAAATCTCCTCCTCACTCAAAACTACAGCAGATCACTTTCTAGGAAAGAGTAACCAAGCACAACGGTTATTAGACGAACAGATCTCATGTGCTTGTTTTGGTGAGAGAGGAAGTTCATTCCAGTCCACTTTGGTATGGTGTTCTAGTTCACACTTCCAGGGAGTACGGACTATGCATTTGCAAATACAAAAGCACATGTGCATCCACTAGAAAGAGTTCAGTTTCATCTTGAAGAAAGCCCTATGAAAGAGTTCAGCTTTTATTAGGAGAGATTATTTGTTTTTATAGGTTTGAGAGAACGATAAACTGATAAACCGATGGCTCATTAGTGGGCATTCAAAAGCAATCTTCAATCTTGAAGAAAGCCTATATAAGAGTTCAGTTTCTGTTTCAAATCAAGCATAGCCAAACCCTACACTGCTCTGAGGGGTGCTAAAGGATTCTTTATACAAATATTATTAGATCTGGAAGTTTCACAATATACACTTTGTACTAGGTATATTTATGTTACAAAGTTTGTCTCCACGTAGAAATAACACATCTAATAAATTGTGCAGAAAAGGTGCAGACCAATGACAATAACAAGGCAAAAGAAGATGATCAGTCATGTCATTCAGCAAAAACATATCGTTATAATTATCCTACATCCAAAATTGCCAATCAATCGGTAACTCTATCCCTTAACGATTCTTCATAACCACCATAAACTATTTTCTAAAGATATTCCTGCCTTTCTCTCTTTCATGCCTTCCTAAAATATCTAGAAAGAAATTTGTGCGACAATGGTCATGCACAACATCAATCATTTGAAACTTTACCGGTTTTTTCCCATCATATTCATGGTGAAATTCTTCTAGAGAAATGTCATTCTTTCTCTCCACGTTTCCGCTATCCATGGAAAACCCATTCAATGTGGTGTGGCACCTATACAATCTTCGATACAAGAACAATGAATTGAATCCTGTACACAGTAGTAAAAGAAAGTTTTAAGACGATATCATGTATCATCTTCACAAGTAAGAAATTGGCCCCTCTAAAGGATGAAGTGACAAAAAAAGAGAGAGTATGTCACAAAGCTAATACCATCAAAATGCAATCTTTTCCTGCAAGTTTCAATGTACTCGGTTGGTAGATTCTCTCTGCATTGGGAAAAACAAGGGAAAAAAAGCAGCATGTTTAAATTGTAAGTAAAAAATAGAAGAGTAAGTTGATGACACCTTAGTAAATGTCAAACTGATTATAAACCACCAAAGATAGAGAAACTATGGAAGTAGTTGGAGAATGAGTCCCGAGACATACAAACAGAGTGCGGTTTCCTTCCAGGATCCTCTGTATTGAAGAAGCTTATCTGACCTCTTCAAATTCAAACAAAGACTCATCCACAGTGGTTCCTCATTGCATAGAATGTACATCGCACTACAGTGTCACAAATCCAACCAATGAGAAAGCAAATAAAATCTGCAGCTGCAAACTAAACTCTGGAACCCAAAACGTCGACTCATGAGTCCTATTCATGGTAGCAATTTATTTCTTTCAAAAGTAAAGGCCATAAGATAAATTTCAAACTAAACAAGCTTATAGCACGTGCAGGATGCGCAAACTACTGAGCTAATGGAGTTCGGAATAGAAAATGCTACGACAATCTAAAGCTTCAACTCCATGACCAGTCACATTTTCACGAGACACCAAAAGCACGACATATGAAGCAGTGATATTCTAAAGCCATGCTAAATGCAGCACGCAGAACCAAAGTTTATTTCTCTCCATAACATCTAAGCTTCAGAATGGAGGTCAGCACACACCATTAGCGAACTCTTAGCTTGTTCTAATGCAACCGAACTACTCTATGTTCATGTGAACGTCAATTGGCACAAAAGTTGAGCTTCCGCTGATTTTCTTTTCGCGAACCGCCTCCAATCACGAACCACAAGCACAATTCGCAACCTAAATGTGCAGTACCGACGCAACACGAGCTTCGATAGCCTAAAATCGTGAGGAACTGACCAGAGAGAGAGAGAGAGAGTCGCTGACCTGCTGACGCAAGACAGACGAGCCACATCGCGAGGTGAGAGATTCTCAAGGATGGAACAGATGATTTCGTCGGGAAGGACTCGGAGGTCACCGAGAGCGTCGGGCCTCCGATCTCTGAACCCGAGCGGTTGCGCTTGAGGAGTCTCCATTGACGAGCCGAGGGAAAGAGAGAGGGGGGTAAAGGAAGAAGAGGGATTCAGCGTCGACTTTTGCAGAATATATACGTTTGGCTATCCACCATTTCTCCGCGGAAACCGAAAGAGCGAATGAACGACGGCGGAACGCGTGGTTTGGCGCAAGCCGCGTGCGCGTAAACTTCACGCCACCCCGCGCTTCTGGGCTTTTTCCCGGATGCCCCACCTTCGTATTCGGATTTCGGACCCCGGAGCAAGATGCTACCGGGCCGGGGCACCATTTACAAAAATTCAATGGTGAGATTGGGAGTTCTGATTTCTATGTGCGGGACTAATTTTTTATGTTTCGATTAATAAGGGGCATTTCGTCAAATGCTGATTATTAGATAGTTTGGAATCTAGTCAATGACTCAAATTATGCGACCATGTCTATCTATTCTCATGTGGTAATTAAGAAGATAGTGTAATAAATGGAGTGATTCTAAAAATCACTTTGAAGTGAGCATGATTTAACTTGCTCATTCAGGGCACGCATGACAACACTTATGCCGTAGAAATCAACTTCTCGCAAAAATTTGATTTTTTCCACTTCTACTTTTGAGTAGAAGTTGATTTTTTTTTTTTACTTCTGAGTAGAAGAGAAGTAATTGTTTTGTTTTTAACTTGTTCTAGTGGATTCAAAACTACTCATAGAGCAAAAAATTACTCCTTAAATAGAAAAATGAAATTGTGTAAGCAGATGGATTTCTACTTCAGAAGTTGCGTTTTTAAACGAATTTCCCCTCCAAAAATACTTTTGGAGCAAACATTCTAATACAGAAGCGTGGTCATGCGTACCCTCAGTAGGCTACGGCAGGAACCTCCGGTGGCCCTGCCCAGGCCCACCTAGGACAAGGCAACTGGGCTTCCTAACCTTGGCTCTCAGCATGTTAGGCCCATGCTAGGCATGGGCCCTTTTGGCTCAGGGGCCTGCCCATTTTGGGCATGGATCTTTTGTCTCAAGCTAGCCAGCGAACCTAAGAGTTCCGACCAAGCCCACCCATTATATGAATGGGCCTGGACGAGCAACTCACGTATTGATGAGGTCTAAGCGTGACATAATTGCCTAACGAACGAGAGTTTGTATGAGATGTGATTAGGTCTGAATGTCTTATATCTTACACCAATCGAGGTGTGGGAAAAATTATCGGAACTAGGCTAGAGCTCCCATGCATCCTGGTTAGTGAAGAAGGGCCCATGAGCAAGTTCCCATTCTTTGGGCCCAATCCACCATCATCCTCCTCGTCGATAGCCACCAATTGCATCTTCGATCACAAGCTTACCCTCTGGGGTTAAACATCTCAATTAGAGTCGTTGGGGTGAGCTTTACCCAATGGCAATGCAAGGGACTTGGACCAAGGGTTTTCACAAAGTGCGAATAGTGTTTGGCAAATGTTATTGACTTTGGTTTTTTGTAAGGGATTTCTAATATATAAAAGAAAAAGAAAGGACAAGGATGAACAACGAAGGGAAGCAAACTAGAAGCAAATCGGAGTCGATGAACCCAGACTTCGCCGGCCCTCAGGCGGCCCAGGGGAGGTAGTGCCAATGATTGCATGACCTCAACAACCCTCGCTGAAGGTTGCAAAACCCAAATGTCACTTGTCTAATGGCTACGTGACATGATCTCAAGCGACAAAGGCTCGTGCAACCCTCGGCCTTGGTGACCCCTCGACCTTGGTGACGCTCGACACAATGACCCTCGACTCATGATGTCTCACCTTAGCCATGACCTCCATGTCTTGCCTAACGAAAACCGTGACCACTGACGAGCCTCAATGACCGTGTGCGAGATATGAAATATCAATTTCAATAGAGAGATGATCAACAATTGCTTCACAAAGGTAAGACTAGGATTTGAAAATATTCATGAGGGCAAAGCTGAATGAAAAAAATAATTAATCCTTGAAGTGGCTTTCTCGACTCTATTGGTATTAGCTTTCACTCCGTGCTCTCCAAAAAAAATTTACCATACGCTTCAATATTCATTTAAGGGTCTTTAAAGGCCCAACGTCCATTAAAAAAGCTAAACCAATCGTAGCCTAAATAGATAAAAGAGTCATTGGTGGGCCAAAGGACGTGGATGGCACCAAGGGTTGTATGACCTCGGCAACACCCGCTGAAGGTTGCAAAACCCATATATCACTCATCCAATGGTCGCATGACATGACCTCAAGCGACAAAGGCTCGAGCGACCCTCGACCTCAACAACGCTCAACATGGTGACCCTCGACTCATGATATCTCACCATCGTCATGACTTCCATATCTCGCCTAACATAACCACGACCACCACCGACAAGGCTCGACGACCCTCATGTCACGACTGTCAGCAATAGTCCGTTCTGCAGTATCAATTTCAAATGAGAGATGATGATGAACAGTTGCTTCACGAGGGTAAAAGCAAAATTTGAAAATATTCGTGAAGACAAAGTTGGAAGAAAAAAAAAATCATTATTCCTTGAAGTGGCTTTAGACTTTGTCAGTGTCCGCCGTCACTCCTTACTCTAAAAAAAAAAAATTACCACATGCTCCAACTTTAATTTAAGGAAATTTAAAAAGCTCAAAATCTATTAAGAAAGCTAAACCAAGCGCAATTTAAGTATATAATAGAATAATCGCAGGGGTTGCTGTGCCGAGGGACGAGGCCGGCATTCCCCTTGTGCTGAACACTGGGCATTTTACATCAAATTAAGACCGTCTGTACAGGGTAGAAAGATATATATATATGTATTAATCTATTACAATGCTCTTAGCATCGATACGGATTATATATGTATATTTTATAATGAGTTTCCCCCATAAGACATACGAATCCAAATATTTCGAATAGCTCTGCGTAAGGAACTTAGGATCTCCTACATCCTTACAAAAGCGAGAACACAATTCCCGACACAAACGGCTCAACATTAAGGCAATCACTATCCAAAACCATCCGCCGACGACTCGAACCAGCGTAGGATATTCCAATTCGGGATGCTGGACGCAAGGCCGTGCAAGAGCTCAAACAGCTTGAGCCGATGATTTTAGCCGCATAGCTGCTGGTCGCAAGACTTTCTTTATTACCTTTCTTCTTTTCGTGTCCCTTTCAACCTTTAAAAATCAAATTTCAACCACTGTATACATTCATCCGAGCACAACTTAAAAACATACATAAATGTCGATACAACACAACTCGTACATGCCGGGAGCTAATAAAAGGAATATGTGTCTTCGGCATCGCTGGACCAATTTCACAGCCCGAAGGATACAGCGGGGAGCTGTGACTGGATCCTCCGCTTTCTAAGGCGCTCTGCAATGATGAAAGCAAGCTCCAGAGACTGGGAAGCGTTCAGCCTGGGATCGCAATGGGTGTGGTAGTGCGAACCAAGATCATCAAACGTCACAGTTTGGGACCCACCAATACATTCGGTCACGTTCCGACCTGTCATCTCCAAGTGCACTCCTCCCGGATGGCTCCCTTCTTGTTCATGGACATCAAAGAATGCTCTCACCTCCGCCTGTCAAATGACAATTGTTAAGAGCTAAAAGGAATGGCATGATCGTAGAACACGTCCGGCAGCATTTGATAATCGCAATATAATTAGGAAGAAATTGCAAAACAATCGAGAGCCCAAGCCATCTTTTGCAAAAATTTCCTCAGTTCGAGTCGGCAATAATGCGTTTGGTGGTTGTTGATTTAGTCAATGTGGCGCTATCCGATACAGCACAATGTAAGCAATATCTAGGAGGAGGACCTTTTCCCAAATTGATGAAGATCCAACCAACTTATTGACAAGGATGTGCACCCAACTACCAAGAGGCGACAGTTTCTTACTCAAATGATAGTTGGTGAAGAAATCTTATGGAACTATTGCACCTAAACATGGATGTCATTTTCCCACCAACTTCACCTCATTCAGCCAGCCGCCGCTTGTGTCTCAACAAAATTTAATATGCAGAATTCAACCGCATAAGGCTCATCTACCTTGTTAATGAGATAATAGTCAACCGTTCAAAGGGTATAAAGTAGCTAACTGCCTATCAGAGCAAATCATTTGCTACCTATCTACTGCTGAACAGGAAACCATACCATCTGGTCACTTTCTTTGCACAAAAGAAGAGGAGAAATTGATAACCGTGACAGCCAATTGGACCCAAAAATTCGAGCCCACAACATTGATGGAGTTTAGGTCATATAGACTTGCAGTACTGCAGTCTACAACGAAAACTTGCTTACTCAATCCCCATTTCGTTTTGCTGTTGGAAATAGAATCTTAAGCTAGAAAGATGTACAATCTCAAGCTTCTTGTTCACAATATAATTGCTAAACCATACATATATTCTTAAATTTTCCTGATCATTTCCTTCTAAAATGCTATGCAGTCAAATTGATCCTTCTAAGATCCTAAGTATTCACTCAATAACACTTCAAGTGGCATTCAAAATGAACAGCATTAACAAAACAAGTGATAACTGATAACCAGATACATATATGTCAATAGACGAGTGAAGAAGCATACCCTTATGGCATCAAATGGGCGAGTCTTAAGACCGCAAGGAGCCTTGATGGTGTTCCCATGCATCGGATCACTGACCCACGTAACGATTTGCCCTGCCCTGCGGACAGCCCTGATAAGGTGTGGGAGCTTCACTCTCATGTTCTCAGCTCCCATTCTTGTAATAATTGTTATCCTTCCAGCTTTATTTTGAGGGTTCAAAATCTCGATGAGTTTAACTAACTGATTTGGATCCATCTTGTCACTCACCTGCAGCAAAACATCAACTATAAATCCAACTACCTCTGGCACTCAAGAATAACAAGTCGAGTGGCATTTTTTTCATTCAGATAAGCAGTATGACTTATTGATTTCCCACTGATAGCATACCAAAAGGGAAACAAAAAAAAAAGTCCATTGTGCTATGGTGCTAATAATTTCTAGAAAATAATGTTGATTGCACAAGAACCACTTCCAACTAAAGCCCTTCTCCATGTTCTAATCTTGCTTTTCAACTCTTCATCTAAAGACTACAGAAAACAAGGTTCAACTGACCATAAGTTTGTTCAAATATTGGCTGGTATTAGCATTATAATAGCTCTTAGGCCTGAGATGAGAAAAAAAGGAGCTACCTTTATACCCAAGGGATTCGCAACCCCTCTTAAAAATTCAACATGGGCACCATCCAGCTGCCGAGTGCGTTCGCCAACCCAAAGCATGTGGGCTGAGCAGTCATAGTAAAGACCTGAAGTTGAGTCCATTCTAGTAAGTGACTGCTCATAGGGCAAGAGCAAGCACTCGTGTGATGTCCAGAACTCAGTCGTAGTCATGATAGGATGATCGACAGTAAGCCCAGCTGCAGCCATAAACCCAAGAGCCTCATCGACACGATGAGCCAACTCCCGGTACCTAGGATACGAAAGGAAACTCATCAAAATGCATATAATATACGATTCCCAGATGTCAATGCTCACAAAAAATATTGTACAACAAGCAAAGCAAACAGATACACTTGTATGGCTGAAGCGGAATCTGTCCAGATTAGTTGGTCCACTGGAAAGCTACAAACATAGAAGACAGAGGGACCTGGTGAATTTGGTCGAGACTACTGATTTGCATTGGACACCAGCCAAATTCAAATAAATGAAAAACCTTCCAAAAAAATTCATCAAATAAAACGCCATTTCAAGTGCTTTAAGCAGTATCTCTGGACGATCATATCCATGGGATTGATTATATACCAACTTTCACCATTGATCCCCCATACTTTAGCAGAAAATGCAGAGACAGAACAAAAACGTGGCCAGAAACAGAGGTTCATTTTATTGGTCATTCCTTTTTGTCTCAATAACAAATGCTTCCAAGTGCCAAAAATGGACTATCCAGTTGTGCTTCCTTTTTCCTCCATAAAGAAAGCTCACTGCTTTTTCAAGTAGTACCCCATCAGTCATTAGGCCAAAAATTCCATCTTGGGAAACCTTCTAGTTGAAGCTTAAAAGAGCTCACAAAAATATGCACCTATTCCAACTGAATCAAAGCAAATCAATCATCCAAGCGGGGAAAAGGTAGGAAAAGTCACCTATCTCCTTGCTCGCTATGCTCGGTGAAATCCAGATTCCACTGGGTGACCCTCTGCATGGCAGCATAACCTCCAGTTACAAAAGCCCTCAATAGATTCAACGTAGCAGCAGATTGGCAATATGCTCTGATCATTCTCTGAGGGTCAGGAATTCTTGATTTCTCATCAAACGCATCCCCGTTCACATTATCACCTCTATAACTCGGCAACTTCACCCCGTTCTTCTCCTCAAAGTTCTCCGACCTCGGCTTTGCAAATTGACCGGCCATCCTTCCGACCTATACGCCGGTAATCATTCAAGCAACATCAGAGCAATGGTTTCACTCAAACTCTTAGACAACGACCCAGCGTATATATTTTACGTCCTAATAACAACCATTGGAAAGTAAGGACAAAATGAACAACTGAAATCGAATATCATGGCTGCATTGCAGTATCATACCTTGACAACAGGCATTTGGCCTCCGAACATCAGAACGGCTCCCATCTGGAGCAGAATCCTCAAAGTATCACGTATATTGTTGGCGTTGAACTCCTTGAAGCTCTCGGCGCAGTCGCCGCCCTGCAGGAGGAAGGCGTTCCCCGTGGCGGCCTCCGCGAGCCGCTCCTCCAGGCTCCTCGCCTCCCCAGCGAACACGATCGGGGGGAAATCCTCGAGCGTCTTCAGCACCGACTCGAGCTCCGCCTGATCCGGATACTCCGGCAGCTGCAGGGCCTTCTTCGACCTCCAGCTGTCGACGCTCCATTTCCCGGGGCTCTCGACGGCCTTCGCCGGGGCGGAGGGCGCCGCCGTCGCCAACGACGGCGAGAGAGCGGAGCTCTTCAGCTGCTGGAGCTTCGGCGACTTGTCGGGGACGATGGGGTTCTTCCCGGGCTCGGCCGAGTGGACGGCGGCGATGCGGCCGTGGGTGGGCGCCGCCGGCAGGCTCTTGTGTAAGGCTTTGGCGGGTATGATGGAGTTGCTGTAGGCGATCGCCATTGCCGTTTTCTGCTGTCTTTTTTTCTTCCCCCCCCTCTTTTCAATTCCTCCCTTATTGGTGACAATGTGGGTTGAGTTGAAGGAGAGAGAGAACAAAAGGAAAGGCACGAGAGAGGTACCTGAAGAGATCGGGAGAAACGGTCCGTCGTTTTATAAGGGGAGAGGAGCGGAAGGGTTAGGTCGGGGGGGAACGGGGGGACGGTGGTGTCTGGTGGGAGACGTGGCGGTGGTAGTTGAATACGATGATGGCATGGGGGGGTAATTTGAGCGAGATGGTGGGGGTAAAAAGTGGTGGGAATCGTTCAAACAGTCGACAGTTTTGATTACGCGGGGAACTTTTTATTTATTTTAATTATTTAATTTTTCAGGAAAAATCTCACACCTACACCTACTTCCATTTTTTAATTTAGGAAAAAAGGGAAAAGGGGGGGACTTTTCGCTTCACCTACTAGACGTCACTTATCGGCTGGCTCATCATCACGGCTTCATTGGACTGTTGTTGTGGTCGGCCGCGCTGAGCCTGATTAGCCGAAGATCCTTGATACGGAGCTTTATGGGGAAATTTTAGAAATTCAGACCAAAATTTATCTACCATATTAAGTAAATTAAAAATTTGATAATTACATTACATACTAAATCGAAATTCATGACTATTTATGTCATTATCTCCTTACTGAAAGGACTAGAATTATTTTCGTACTGCTTAAATAGAGCGGGTACGAATATGGATATGTTTCTTCGCTAAGATGTTTCAAATGGCCAGGTTCGGTGATGCATGTGGACGTAGTTTAGCGACGAGCGTTGAAGAAGATGGACCGTGGAGATGAAAGCCCATCGAGCTTTCTTGCGAGCCGAGCCACGTGCAAGCTCATTTGTCGAATTTGCTCACGATTTGCTGACATGGGCCAGAACAGGCTCTAGGTTTCTTGGTAAGGGGCGCGAGGGCTACTGATCGATCAAAACGAGCAAAAACCATAATTCCTCCAAAGGGGGCAGAAGATTCCTCGTTTTCCACGATGGCTTTTCTAGCACTTTCGAGATCTTGAATGTTGGGGGGGGGGGGGGGGGGGTGCACAGGGGGTCCCACTTTCAAGCCATGTAGTCACCTACCCTCTCCAATGAAATGAAATAACGTGCGCAAATCAAGGTCGTGCGAAAGACGAGGAGTATTTCGAATTCAATAGCCTGCCTACATGGTAATCATTCAAATTCTCTGATTCTACTCCTGAAAATAGTAAAAAATAAAAATCATATTTGGTAACGCAAATAATTTTGATTTTCAAAATAAAAAAAAGATGGTTCTAAAAAAAAATCATTTTTGAGAATCATAAAAAAAAAATTCATATCTCTCACTTTTCCTTTTCAATCTTCTGATGATTTCCCCTCAACCTAATAAAATTAAAAATTAAAAATTAAAAAAAAATTAGAATTTTTTTTATAAAAAATCACAAAAAAATTTAGAAAATTCCTAAAAATGGAAGAAGCTTAGATTAGGCTAATTTGACCTCATTTTCATAATTTTGTACCTAAATTTTCTAGATTTCATGGATTTCACTCTACTACAAAAAATTTCGCAAAAGATGAAAGCATTCAACGTGCGAATGGTAACATATATACTTATAGCCGTGCGTTACAAAATATGATAATTTACACATGGTGCTGGAGCCAAACACCCACTTGAATTTAGGATAGAAGTTGCAAAATGATAGTGAAGTACTTGTACTTCGTATCAAGGAGGATAATTTATTTATTTTTTTAGTGAATAATTTGGTTATTCGGCTGTTATGTTTGTATGTATTTGAACAACGCAACATTTAAAGAAAAAATGAGTCCTTAATATTGAAACTTGTCCCATGTTTCAATCGAACTTCAAACATCATATATTAAAATTTGTGTTTCATTTATGATATGCTAAAAAAAATAAATATATTTTAAATTATTTTAGTGTGCATGGAAAATTAGTCTTTAATTTAGAATGAAATTTTACAAAGTAACTACATAATTATTTGACTTAAATAAAAAAAAATTAGGAAGAGCAACAATTTTTTGAAATAGAAATTTTGTGCAGTTATTAAACTGTTCTTTAAAACTCATTCAAGAGTAGAATCAGAAAAAATTATTTTAATCAAAATCAGTTTTTTGAAACAGAATGATTACCATGCAATCCCTAAGCCACATAAGTCCAACAATTTGCATTTGGCTTCCCTTTATTCTAGTCCCGCCTATAAAATGTTTGTCTCAAGAAGCACTCATCTAGCTACATTAGGTACACGTATATCGGAACTTTTTTTTACCGTTCTCTTCCTCCTCTTCCTTTTTGCGTAAAACATCAACGATTTACCTTTTAAAAAGCTATGAATTGTAAAAATATAGAGTGACTTTCCATCATGATCGGAGAATATAAGATGTAAATTGTGAGGAGGTAAGAGAACGCCCAAGCCTAAGATCACTTGTAAGTATATTTCCATGAGTTGGAGGGATTTTAAGTTTTTCAAACGTGAAAGGCTAAGGTTGCGCATGGTAACACTTTTACTCTAGAAATTAACTTCTGATTAGAGGTTAGTTTTTCTACTTTTACTCATAAGTAGAAATTGATTTTTTTCACTTTTGTTCTAAAAGTTGATTTCTAATGAGAGAAATTCGTTTGGTAATGATTGAAAATTTCTACTTCTGAAATATTATTAACACAAAATATTCTATAAAAAAATTATTTTCAAGGGCCAAAAAATTTCTACTTCATATTTTAATTTTTTTTTATAAAAAATAATTTTATTATTAAAAATAATTATTTACTTTTTAAAATAAAAATATATTATTTATTTTTTACTCCGGCGGTCGAAAACGGCAATGGCCGATGGAAGTTGATGGTAGATTGAAGTGGCAAGTGACAAGATGGTTAATAGTTAGCAACGGGAGGCGGTAGTTGGTGGCGATCGATAGTGGTTGGCGGTTGGCAACTGTCGGAAGAGGTCGGCGACGGTCCGCGGTGACTGGCGATAGCAATGATCGATGGGTAGCAATGGGCATGGGTAGTGATGAGCAGTGGTTGGCGACAGTGGTAATCAGCGAGTGGCAATGATCGTAGGTGGTAATGGGTGGAGGTCAGCAGTGGGCGGCAGAGGTCGGCGATGGATGTAGACGACGGTCAATGGAGGTCAATAATGGGTGGCGATCAATGGTGGTCGGTGCCGAAGGCAGTGGATGGTGGTGGTTGCGGGTGGCGATGGATAGTGGTCCGCGGTAGGTGGTCGTAGAGGCCGGCAAATGTGGGTTGGTCAAAAAAAGTGTGAGGTGAGAAATATTTCTTGAATTTTTTTTTTGTCCAATAAGCACTTCTCGAGTTGAGAAGCATTTTTTTTAACTTCTCAAATCGGGAAAAAAAATAACTTTAGAAGTGAAAATTCACTTCGAAAGTAGAAATTTCTTCCAAAAATAAAAATTTTACCAAACGGATTTTTACTTTAGAAGTTATATTATCAAACGGATTTCTATTCCAAAAGCACTTCTAAAGCAGAAATTCATTTCTAGAAACGTTATCATGCGCACCCTAACATGTTGCGCAATTAATGAAATATTTCCACGTCACCGTGCTGAAAAATAAAATGATAAAAGCTAGTTATGCGACGCGTGTATCTATAGAGCGTTCACGTACCGAGGGGGAACGTCCCAACAACTTTAATTTGGTGAACGATGAGTCATTTTGCTAACCCTTGACCCGACAAGTGGGAAAACGAATCATTGCTAACCACCAAGCAAAAGTGGGCTTTTATCGTCTTCATTATCCCTTGCCTTATGTTCGAACGCTAATTGATTGTGAAATATGCCATCAGTCGAAATCGATGCAGAAAAGAGGAATTGGACAATTTCCTCTATATTTCGACATAAAATAATGAAAATTATATTAATTTATTTATAGGTTTTGTAATATCATTTTCATAAAAAAAAATATCAATCAAGATGCATGGAATCACATGGGGGATGATTTCGCAATCAAAAAAAGATGTATGCACAATCTTGACATATAAGCATAGAAAAATATTTTTGGACAAATTCTATTTATCTCTAATATCCCCTCAAACTGAAGGTGAGAAAGTTAGCTTGACTAAGAAAAGTGGTGTAGATGTGGGAAATTTTGTCAAAAAAGCTCTGAACTTATTGTATGTTGGCTAATTCAATTCTAAACCTTTTGACAACTTGTAAAATTTGTTATTAACCTTTCAATTGTACTTGCTAAATCCTAAACCATTTGCCAGTTTTTTCATTCTAGTCAATGTTAGTCGAAAATTGTTACTTTGGTGGTCTAGCCAACACTATACACCTTACATGGCATGACTAATACAGTCGACGCTAACCTTAACAATTTTTGCATTTTTATAATTTTCTAAAATTTTTCTTCTTTTTTTATTTTCCTTTTTCCCTCCATCGGCCACCGGTGAGTGCATTGACGTTCTCACCAGCCCCTAACGAAGTATTCATCGAAATAAAGGGAAAAAATAAAGAAAAAATTAAAAAATTTGCGCAAATTGTCCACGTCAACAGCTTCTAGTCAACGACTTCTAGCTTAAATTAACCGGAATGACTAAATTGTCATATCACCAAGAGGTTTAGGACTATAATAGCACAGTTGAATAATTTAGGACTAAATTGGCAAATTGCTAAATTGTTTAAGACTAAATTGACACAATTAAAAAGTTTATGACTCAATTGACACAATAAAAAGATTTCGGATAGAATTGACAGTCGTGCAATAGATTTAATACTTTTTGGACAACACTTTCATTCAATGTTGAGTTAGAACACCAACAATTGTTGACACCTGATTTTTAATCATTTTTTCTATTACTAAAGTAATAAAAAATTCATAAAAATTCATAAAATTGAAAAAATCAACTTTGGGGACCTTAGCCAAGCCTAGGGAACCAATTTTGACCAAAAAACGATTTTTCATATTTTCAGTATTTTTACGTATTTTTTATTTATTTATTTTCGAAAATTAATAGAAAATCCATAAAAATTCATAAAATTAAAAAATCAACTTTGGGAACCTTAGCCAAGCCTAGGGAACCAAATTTGACCAAAAAATAATTTTTCATATTATATATATTTTTAATTTTTTTTAAAAAAATACAAAAATACTTGAAAATTTTGGAAAAATAACATTTGAGGCCAAAAAAATACACAAATATAGTTAATATTTTTATTTTAAATCTATTTTCATATTGGCCATCGCAAATTCAGAAAAATCCAATTCGAGTCACGTGTTCCTTCACGAGTATAATCTCGAATCGGGCTTAAAAAAATTTAATTTGAGTCAACTTATATTTAATTTTCACTTTTTATGAGTTGTGACATTGTCTTCTAATATTTTAAATTTTCATCTTGGCCCAATTATACCCAGAATGACTTAATTTTGCAAAAGGGCTTTAATTAAATTCTGCATTATTTTCAGCGGCAAGAAATGAGCTTAAATTTGACATGTGGTAAATTTTGGTGTGTCAAAACTTGTGAGGAGATTTGGACTTAAAGAAATATATTTTTTCAGGGACTGAATTGTAAATACTTAAAATTTAAGGACTAGAGTGCAAATACCTAACTCTTGAAGGATTATTTTACAAATAACAAAAAGAAGAGTTAGTGGATAAATTAGAATAGAGAAGGGAAGATGGAGAAGAGGAGATGAAGAAGAGAAGTTGGAGAAGAATGGATGGAGAAAATAAGATAAGAATAGAGAAGGGAAGATGGAGATGAAGAAGAGTTAGTAGAGAAATTAGAATGGAAGATAAGAATAGAGAAGGGAAGATGGAGATGAAGAAGAGTTAGTGGAGAAATTAGAATATGAGATAAATATGGAGAATGGAAGATGAAGATGAAGAAGAGTTAGTGGAGAGATTATAATGTGAGATAGAGATGGAGAATGGAAGATGAAAATGAAGAAAAGTTAGTGGAGAAATTAGAATGAGAGATAGAGTTAGTGGAAAAATTAGAATGGGAGATAGATGAGTAGATTATAAAAGGAGGAAGAAGTGAGCTTGAGAGGAAGAATTTTTTTTTGAGAGAAAATTTTGGATGTTTGATAGAGTTTTGGGAGATTGAAGAAAAATTTGAGAGAAAGAAAATACCAAAAGAGAGAGAATTTTGAAGATGATGAGAGTTTAAAGCTAGGGGTTATCATCACAAATTCCTTCATCGATCAATATAAATCAAGAGTTCATCCTCGTCAACGAGCAAGCAAATTCGAGCTAAGTGTTTTTATTTATTCATTTATTTATGGTTTTACTCGCAAATTAGCACAAATTGTATACACTTTCTCCATCTCCTTTTTTCCATATTTTATGTGAGGAGAAGAATATCTTTACGTCAATAGCATAAATCTCGTAGAGATGCAAAAATCGGCCCAGACAAGCTCCTAAGCTGTCCATCGATTTCTCAACTGATCTGTGACTAAAAGTCCCTCTTAATTCAAAAGAAACTCTCTATATTGGGAACATAGAAAGCGAAAATCAATTATAGAAATCCCTCCCAAAAAAATGGGAGATAAGTACTCTTTCCACTCTTCTGGTTTTAGGTGCAGATTAGCACATATTTTGTATACTGACACTTCACTCTATTTTATGTCAGGAAGCCACAGCTCTATATCAATGGTCAGCCCTATGAAAGCATAAAATCGGCTTGGAGGAGTCCTCAAGCGCGCACAAATTTCAAATTGTTGAATCAATTCGTTGTATTTCATTTTAAAGAATTCATACCCCAGAATGGAGAGGACAAAGTCCATCCGCAATTTAAATACCTGTACCTTAAATCCCAAAGGGAAGAGCCAAGCCAATGCTTAGCCTCCCATTGGAGGTTTTTACTTACAGTAGTTAAATACCTGCAACTTAAATACCTGTACCTTAAATCCCAAAGGGAAGAGCCAAGCCAATGCTTAGCCTCCCATTGGAGGTTTTTACTTACAGTAGTTAAATACCTGCAACTTAAATACCTGTACCTTAAATCCCAAAGGGAAGAGCCAAGCCAATGCTTAGCCTCCCATTGGAGGTTTTTACTTACAGTAGTTTAAATACTTGCAACTTAAATACCTGTACCTTAAATTCCAAAGGGAAGAGCCAAGCCAATGCTAGGCCTCCCATTGGAGGTGTTTATTCACTGTCATGTATTTCCTATAATTTAATTTTTGAATCATTAGACCCAAAAGATGAGTAGGTCGTAATACTGTACAGAAGTCGTTAACACACTCCCTCTTTCGGCTTCAGGGAATCTTTAACACTTAAAAAAAATATAACAAATAAAAATATATACAATCCATGCATCCTATTTAACAAGTGAAAACACAAAAGAGAATACCCTACTAGAGCCTTAGGAATAAACCAAGCTTGAGTTGCCGAATTAGGATATCCATGAAATTAAGGTACCGAAAGGGCATTAGTTTTAATTAACTAGTGTAACCAAGTCCCCGAGCTCATAATCTCTGGTTCGGAGGAATAAATTAGTTCTCCCGCTAATTTATTTAGGTTTCTAATCGACCTACCAAGAACGATTAGTGGCGACTCCAAATTTCAAAATCATTTAAACAAAAACCAAAGTTGCGATTCGGTAAGGCTCGGGAGGGTCCGCGTTCAGTTAGTCAAATCTAATTAACCTAATAATCCGTTAACCCCTTTAAAATTTTAAAAAAATTTTAGAGGGTCGTGACAGCTTGGCGACTCCACTGGGGACGTGATTTTTAAATTTTCGAAAAAAAGATACCAATTGGAATACTTGAATTTTTTCGAAATTTTAAAAGTCTTAGTGGACTTAGGCCAATGAAAATTTCATGGATATCTCGCTTCTGGCGATCTTGTTTGGGACTCATTCTATAGGTGTTATATGTTTTTGCAGGATGGGAGTTATAAGGGGCGGAGTGTTTGGCTAACCCTTTTGTTTTGCAGGCTCGGTGTTGGGTTTATTTGTTTAATTTCGCACATTTTTAGAAGCGCTGTTTTGATATCAATTGTTGTGCATGTCTTGCATACTCCGAGGATCACGACACCTGCACACACAAGCTTCTAAACCCAAGTCGCGAAATTCTTCCTAGAAAACCATAGATAGGGATTGAATATGCAAAGTTCTTGCGTCGATTGCGCTCGGGTTGACCATATTTTATCCCGCTCATTATCTGAATTGACAATTCTTCCCATTGTGATTTGATTGCGCGGAGGGTAAGTTTGTCAATTCAGATAGTGGGGGCCTTTTTAGGTCCATACCTTGTATCTCCTTTTATTTTTTAGAGTCCACTCCTCACTTGAGTCATGCGCATGACTATGTGATTTGGATTTCTTCAAGGTAAAAGTAAGTTCTCTAATTTTATCTTGTATTTATTTTCGGTCGGTCCATGCTAGGTGTTAGTCAGTTTTTGAGCTTGATATTACGACCATTCTTTTAAAAGAAAATAAAAATTAAATTTGTCCCTCATTTCTTTTAAAAAAAATTTCTTTGAAAAAATGATGTGAAAAAATCCCTTCATGGGAATTTTATTAACCAATAATGGATTTTTGTCATGTTTTTATTGCTTCAATAAAAATGAAATTTTCCTGAAAAAATTTTCCTCTGAAAATTTATTTCAATAAAAAGAAAAATTCCTTAAAAAAAAACTCTAGTAGACATCAAGTGATTTTATCACATTTTTCAAATTATAAAAACTTGCAAGAAAATTCTTCTCGAGAAATTCGCTCATGTTTTTCTAAGAAAAGTTTCTCTAAATAAAATTAGACTAATGTCTCGAGGGAATTGTATTGACCAATAAGAGATTTTTGTCATGTTTTTCTTGCTTCAATAAAAATTGAAATTTTCCTGACAAATTTTCCTCTGAAAATTTATTTCGATAAAAAGAAAAATTCCTTAAAAAAAACTTTGGTAAACATCAAGTGATTTTATCACATTCTTTCAAATTATAAAAACTTGCAACAAAAATTCTTTTCGAGAAATTCGCTCATGTTTTTCTAAGAAAATTTTCTCTAAATAAAATTAGACTAATGTCTCGGGGGAATTTTGTTAACCAATAAAGGATTTCTGTCATGTCTTTCCTGCTTCAATAAAAATAAAATTTTCCTGACAAATTTACGTCTGAAAATTTATTTTGATAAAAAGGAAATTCATTCAAAAATTTTAGTAAACGTCAAGAGATTTTGTCACATTCCTTTAAAAAATAATAAAAAAAGAGTAATAAATCTGCAAAAAAAATTCTGTATTAGAAATTAACCCATTTCTTCCTAAGGAAATTTTTTTTTTCTGATTTCTCTATAAAATAGAAAAAATCAAATTGGACTAATATAGGAGTCATGGACCGACATTCCTTGTGTCGCATACTAATTATATCATTTTCTTTTGCACGGAGATCCTAGATACGCCAGACGGGTGTAAAAATTAAGTTCAATAATATATCAAGAATCATCTTTAGAAATACCAAAAGACGAAAAACACCAAGACTTCAACCGTTAATTCAGGGGGGCAAACGAACACTGTCCATCTTTGACAGACAGAGTTGTGTCAATCCGTAAACTTGTATGGGCAGTGTATTCTGATATGACGGTGGATTTATACTGATTAAACACGGGGGCATATTTAATGTATTGCAGAGGATCCCGCGTCTTTTGAAAGACAATATGGATTATATAATCAGAAACCATGAAATAAGTACCTTAATCTGATTAAATCAACCAAAGACCGGTCTTAAAATTTCTTCGGATCCGAAACACGCGGAGGGTTTTAGAGGACCGAGGTTCTATTAATGAACGTGGCCCACGGACACTCCCCCGATGCTACAGGTGCCCGATACATATGAGTGGACGCCGAAAGTAACAAAACACGGTTGAAGTGGAGCACGCAACAAATGGCCGAATTTATTGGCACACTGATCGAGTGGTGGCAGCTTTATTAATTTACATGATTGAACGCGGGTCTCTAGGCGGCTGGTGGAAAGCCATACTGAATGCCTCTCTAATGTTTTTGATATCGTCGTCTACCACAACCCGCGAGAGCATCATGAAAAAGATTAAGCCTCAATATCTTCAGCACCCTAAATCGTTCCCCAGGAGAAGAGATGACAGGAAAACAAACGTATAGACATGCGAAACATTCCTTTTATTCCATACATCAACAGGTTTTACAATAGCTCACTGGGGAGGAAAGGTAAAGCCAAAGTGGGCCTTAATAACCATTACGAAAGAGCTCAACTGACTCTCCAAACAGTTGATGCTCTGGGTGCACTGGGCGCTCTCGGGATTAAGCTCCGCAAGCCTAAATAAGAGGCGATCGCGCTTCTTCTTAGCTTGGGCCATACTGGCCTCATAATGCTCGACGACAAACTCCAGGTCCGAAATTGCCGTCCTCTCGAAAGTAATGTCTGCCGTAATGTCATCAAGTCTCTTCTGCAGCCAACCGTATTTGCACCTCATCACAATATTGTCTGGCTCCTGTTCGGAGTAAGTTCGGACCAAGGCCAAACGGTCCACCAACTTTCCCCTCTCACGAACCAGCCACGAAAGCTGATCGTTGGCAAACTTGAGGGCCTTCTTGTGATTATCAGCCACAAATGTGACTGTTTCTAGACGCTCGTGCCGATCTTGGTAACGAGCTTTCATGACTGCAGTCACAATGACCGTCTTATAAGCGCGGTTATAGGCAGCCAGAAAATTGATGAAGATAGTCGAGAAGTTTCGGTACTCCTTCCCTAGTTGGGTACCCTCAACAGAAGCAGCGTCCACGGTCCTGAATAAACCGAGGATTTCAGCCTCAACGGTAGAGTTTTTGGCTATATAAGCGTAACCTCTACCAAGAAGATTGTAGAGTCTCTCCCACCTAGCCAGGACTTCGGCGGATAAGGTATGGTTAGGAGAATTGGCCATTTTTGAAAGCAGAATACGAAAGAAAGGGGGAGAGAGGTGAGGTAGATGAGCGGAATGCAAAGATGGTAATGTGCTTCGAAGTAAATATTGATTTCATAGTGACGGTATCAACCAGTTAAGATTTCTCTTATCTACCATTCTCTATTGGCACCACCCTCGTTGACTCGAATTCCCATCAGATGGCGACCTCGAGCCAAGCGAGTCCGAAATCTCCGCAGAAAGTTTGACGAGACACTGCCACTTTGAAAAAGAAGACGGAAAGATGAGCTGAATGGAAGACACGGCAAACGTTAGCGAAAAGGAGATACGACTTGTCTTCATTGGAGGACTCGCCAGTAAACCGACGGTGGAGATCTTGACTGGGGCCCTCTATCACGAAAAGAAAGAAGAAGACAAACTGAGCGAGAAACAAGGATTTCTCCTTTGATCAAAAGCTGAATGTCAGATTTTCTCCCTCGAAAAATCTAATAGCGCTGCCCGTGAAGAGGGAAGTCGTTGCTATTGCCAGAGAGAGAACTTGTCCTCATTTGATAGTGAGAGTGAGAGTTTATCTGCAAGAACTCGCAGGAGAAAGATAGAGAGGAAGGAGTTCTCGTGGGAGAGGAATTCAAAACCTTCACCATCAAAGCATCGGCTTTCAAAGCCTGTTACGAGAAGCCATCGAAGATCCCGTGATCCCTCAAGTCCAAGAAGACATCCTGAGGCGGTCTCAAGTCGGCAGTCCTAGATCCAGAAATATGTTGAGCATTAGGGAAACGGGCGCATGTTCAATCCTGGTCGAAGCTAATGAAGTTCCTTACCCTGAGGGTCTACTGGTCATGGCCATTGACGGTAATCCAGTCTCTCTGTCAATCCTTGTTACGTTATTGAGAAAATGCCGATACAAGGTTTTAGCTCAAGCAAAAGCGACAGAGGCCTTAGAAGTATTAAGGAGGAGTAATGACCAGTTTGATATCATCCTCACCGCCATGGTAGGGATTGACATGGATGTTTTTACTCTCTTGAAATTCATCAATTCTGAATTAAACATGCCAGTCGTCGTAATATCAGCAAACGATGATCACCAAGCCATAATGAAGGCTGTCTTACACGGGGCCCAAGACGTCGTAACGAAACCAGTTAGGGTTCAGATGCTTCAAAACATATGGCAGCACGTGGTGAGGAAGCAATTGCACGACCAAGAGAACAATCATCAAGCCTTCAATATTGTTCCAAGCAACTGGAAAAAGAAGATGAGTTGGTCTCCCGAGCTGCATCGTATGTTTGTTAATGCAGTTCAGCAGCTAGGAATCGATTCGGCACGGCCGCAACATATACTGGAAATTATGAAGGTAGAGGGACTCACTAAAGGAAATGTTTCGAGTCATCTTCAGAAGTACAGAAAAAGGGTGAGAGAACACAATGCAGCTCAGAATCAAGAAAACCAAGGCGGGACTAATCCAAGCCTGAACGTCAAGTCTCCTCGCCACCATAAGTTCCGCAGGTTAGCATGGGGCGAGCCACTTCCCATCATCAACCAAGCCAGTAGCCGTGCCATTAATCCTCTAGGCGTTAATCAAAGTATCCCCCAGAATCACCCTAATGCTCTTCAAGAGTATATACCGCAGGGGCAGTGTATTCAGATTCCTTGGTTTGAGCACCAACCTGTGGCTAGAATTCATCCCATGATCAGCGCGCCTGCGCAGCCAGAGAATCAGACAAGAAGTTATCCTGAGCACTTCCACTTCTCTAATCCTCGAATGGAAGGAGTTTTTAGCAGCAGGACAGTTGGTGATCCCCACACTTTCTCGAGTAATGATAAAGGCTCGAGCACGAGAAGTCAAATTGCTCATGGCGAGGACAGAATGAGAAATCTACCGCCAGCATTTGCCAACAACAATGCCCAATTTGAGTATCAGTTGCTGGAAGGTTCAAGAGATTACCCAGATGATGAGCTTACTGCCCTGGTCAACCAGTTTAAGGTTGACAGACGTCCCAAGCCGCGATCAGGAGCCTGTGAGTAGGGACTCTCAAACATCGGTTATCCACACCCGAACCAACACGAGACTAGCTGATTATCGAAGAGCCACAGGAGAGGCAGAACTGACCTTGAATAAATGCACCTTTCATTTCATGCTTAATTCCCCTGCGTATGATATTTCCAGCTTTCTAGGTGTCTAGATTTAATTCAGGGGCAATGGGGTAATTTGTTTTTTTTATCCCGTCTAATGCGTGAATCCCTTTTTATGCTAGACTCAGGGCGGATCAATTTGTGGTAATGTCGCTGACTGCCATAATGATAAATGTTGAATGGTCTCACGTAGGGAAATTTCAAGTGAAAAGCCCAGGCGAGCTCGAAGACGGGTAACTGTGTGTCATTCCAATTTACCCTCAATCGTTGCAAAATGCTAAATTGGATTTGTTCCATTCTCACCCAGGAGATTGCAAAGTGCCTCAAGAGTGTCACAAAATGAAATGACCCAATGGAATGCGATAGGACTCATTCGCCTTGAAGGTAACCTTTAAATTAAAGGAGCCCTCCGGTCCACGGACCTGATGGCATGAAAAATGATGATGGTCCAAGGCAACTCGAAAGAAAACAAGGCCCAACTAAGTAAAGCACTTATGTGGCAAGCTCAAAGTGAAGGGCAACTCGGGACATACAATTCAATCCAGTCCAAATGAAGGAACTTCCTCAATTCAAATTCAATGGAAGTACACACAAGGGTAAAACAGTATCGTTCCAATATTTCTAGAATATGAAGAACATATACTACCGCATTCTCTTTCATTTTTGCAGGGGAAGTCTCTACTGGCCAGATTTTCCTGTCTACCATTCCCTATCAGTATCACCTCCGCTACTCGTCTCCAATCTCAAGCCAAGCAAATCCAACGTCTCTACGGAAAAGCTGGACGGGACGCCACTACTTTGAAAAAGAAAGGATAAAAAATAAGCTGAGTGGGAGACAAAGACATTTTCGGCAGAAAAGAGATATGACTCGTCTTTATTGAAGAGCTCGCCAGCAAATTGACGGTGGAGACAGCAACAAGGGGCCCTCTTCCACGGAAAGATGGAAAGAGACGAGCTGGGCGAGAGATACGATGAAAAGAAAATCGAGAAAGCCAGAACACTCGAGAGAGGCAATACAGTTGCTAAACCCACGTCTAATTTTAAAGGAGGCATCTTCTTGATAATTCTCATTCGTGCTCGAAAGAGAGACTCTTAAAGCATACGCAGTCTCCTAGAAAAATCAAGAGAGTGAAAATACAAGAAGAGATATCAAACTTTGAGAAATCGTTAACCAAATCGAAGATGTCTTAACCCAACACACTTGAAAATTATCGTTACTTGCTGAATATGGGAGAGGAAGAGTTCGAAGCCATGTTTGGGATCGAGTCTATGGAGCCCGGCCCTTCCACCGACGACGTCCAAGAGCCTGGTAAGGACAAGGACAACAACGGTAAGGGTCAAAAGAGACGTTACCGTCGCCATACTGAGGAGCAAGTACGAAAGCTTGAAGATTTCTTCAGAACATGCCCTATGCCAGACGGCAAACAGAAAATGGAACTGAGTCAAGAGCTAGGACTTGAACCTTCGCAAATCAAGTTCTGGTTTCAAAATAGACGAACCCGAATGAAGACTAGTCATGAGCACAATGAAGCCGAGTTTCTAAGAGTTGAAAATGAAAACCTCTTAGCGGAGAACAAGATATATAAAGAGGCTTTTGACTCCGCCACCTGCCCCAACTGCAATACTCTCTTCACCCTCGATGAAATGCATTATCTGAGGATCGAAAATGCACGTTTAAGATGTGAGTTAGATCAGTTCATAGCAGGATCAAGTTCTATTGGAGCAAGGTACGAAAAGACCGAGACTATGGGACCAGCATGGATGCCTTCTGAGGAGGAGGGGAGGTATCATCACCAGGCAAGTGGCATTGACGACGAACTCGCCGACATGATCAGGCAGTTTGATGCTGATGAAGCACCAGGGCTTTAATGTGCATACGGATCCTGTATTTCAAAACTAGTGATCATGGGACCTGCGACACGGCCGACGCGTACCTGATCCGGAACAACGCTAGCTGATCACTCAAGAGCTTGCAAAAGGAAGAAGATCAAACCTGGACGAATACATCTACTTAGTTTCATCTCACGTTCTCGACTTTTATCGATGTCCACAATTAATGCGCAAGTTAGAAGTAATCATTTCCCTTTCCCCCTATTAAATGCTCGGAGCCGTTAACCGCACCAAACTCGAAAAAATTAATATCGAGAAGAAATCCGCGTAAATCTGAAGGGTAAATCCGTGTCGTTTCAAGTTACCCTCGAATTACTTAGGTTTTGAATTTAATCCCTTCTATTCTCAGGAAATTGCAAATCGACCTGAGAACGCAATCATATCCGAATACAAGTTGAACAAAATTTGGGGGCAAATCAACTCATGGGCATTACTATGGGATGGACAGTTTCGGATAAAGGAAAGTACAAGCGAAAGACGCGAACAATATCAGAAATGGGTAATTCTGTATCGTTCTAATGTGCACATAATCATCTCAAGTCTTGAATTGTTTTATTCCATTCTTAACAGGGATTGCAAATTACCTCGAGAAATACCGTAACATGGCCCAAGGTGATACAACAGGGCTGCTTTATCCCCAAAGATTAACCTTTGAAAGGATAGCCCCATGGACACCTACGGTCCAATGGACAGAATGGTATGGGGGATGACAGTAGATCCGAAATATCTCGAGTTCGATCCCCAAGGTGGGGAATGTTATATGTATTATAAATAAATAAAATAACTTTTTGTGCATTTCTTTTTTTTTTACAAACAGGAATACTCGACGAGTAATACCAAAGTTAGTATTTTGCCATAGTCTTGCCATAATGGTGAGGCGCCCAACAAAAGTCGAGGAAAATTCAATCCAGCAAAACTGGTAAAAGACTCGTGCAAGGCATTCAAGACGAAGGGTAAATCAGTATTGTTTCCAACTTATCCCTTTTAATAGTGGCTGATATGTCTCTTTTTCTTTTTACAGAAAATATTTAACATGTTGAAGGAGACAAATCCAAAAGAAAATTATGATCATCTGACAAGATCCATTCCGGTGAAAAATGGGGCAAATTGATCGCAAGCTCTGAAGCGAAAAAGCAAATATGTCTTCCTTATCTCGCTTGATTTCAAGAATAATTTCTCTGCTTTTTGCAGGGGCATTCAACCGCTAAACCATGGCGGTCGCTGTCATTAAACCAACCGAAATGCTCCCTCACCCATATGCTTCATCGCGCAGGGGCAAAGTTGAGACGAACTGCCCCTCGACATAAGGAGTAGGCTTCCCAATTTGTTCGGTCCGCCCACAAACCGGGGGCAATTCAAATCCGCCCATATTTGCACATTATATAAACACACATGATGCTAAAAAAATTGTCACATCTACATTGTGTTTACACAGTTCATGAATTATGCATGACTATTCCGTGTGTTTAACTTACCAACTCCAACTTAGAGCATAAACTGCACAGGAGACATCAAATGTGCAAAATGGGGTATAACAGGACGTGGAAAGGCAAACCATTTCCACACAGGTCTAACATTTTAATCTACAGATAAACAGCCTTTCTTTAGAGTAAGAGAAAGCCCTTTCGGAATGAAGTCCCTCATTCAGATTACATTCGAGGTGTTCATACTATAAGAACCTCCTTAAACAGAAGTGGTAATGCAATATATGATCCATATGTTGATCGATTGCATCATGAGTTATTATACAGATTGCCTTTAATCATGGCAAACTTAGCTGAACAATTTTGCATGAATGTTGACACCTGATTTTTAATCATTTTTTCTATTGCTAAAGTAATAAAAAATCCATAAAAATTCATAAAATTGAAAAATCAACTTTGGGGACCTTAGCCAAGCCTAGGGAACCAATTTTGACCAAAAAATGATTTTTCATATTTTCCGTATTTTTCGGTATTTTTATTTTCGAAAATTCATAAAACAAAAAATGAAGAAAAAATGAGAAAATTGAAAAATCAACTTTGGAAGCCTCGGCCAAGCCTAGGCAACCATTTTTGAACAAAAAATAAAATTTCATATTATATATATTTTTTTAATTTTTTTTAAAAAAATACAAAAATACTTGAAAATTTTGGAAAAATAACATTTGAGGCCAAAAAAATACACAAAGATAGTTAATATTTTTATTTTAAATCTATTTTCATATTGGCCATCACAAATTCAGAAAAATCCAATTCGAGTCACGTGTTCCTTCACGAGTATAATCTTGAATCGGGCCTAAAAAAATTCAATTTGAGTCAACTTATTTTTAATTTTCACTTTTTATGAGTTGTGACATTGTCTTCTAATATTTTAAATTTTCATCTTTGCCCAATTATACCCAGAATGACTTAATTTTGCAAAAGGGCTTTAATTAAATTCTGCATTATTTTCAACGGCAAGAAATGAGCTTAAATTTGACATGTGGTAAATTTTGGTGTGTCAAAAATTGTGAGGAGATTTGCACTTAAAGAAATATATTTTTTCAGGGACTAAATTGTAAATACTTAAAATTCAAGGACTAGAGTGCAAATACTTAACTCTTGAAGGATTATTTTACAAATAACAAAAAGAAGAGTTAGTGGATAAATTAGAATAGAGAAGGGAAGATGGAGAAGAGGAGATGAAGAAGAGAAGTTGGAGAAGAATGGATGGAGAAAATAAGATAAGAATAGAGAATGGAAGATGGAGAAGAGTTAGTAGAGAAATTAGAATGGAAGATAAGAATAGAGAAGGGAAGATGGAGATGAAGAAGAGTTAGTGGAGAAATTAGAATGGGAGATAAATATGGAGAAGGGAAGATGAAGATGAAGAAGAGTTAGTGGAGAGATTAGAATGTGAGATAGAGATGGAGAATGGAAGATGAAAATGAAGAAGAGTTAGTGGAGAAATTAGAATGGGAGATAGAGTTAGTGGAAAAATTAGAATGGGAGATAGATGAGTAGATTATAAAAGGAGGAAGAAGTGAGCTTGAGGGGGAGATTTTTTTGGAGAGAAAATTTGAAGTGTTTGAGAGAGATTTTTTTGGAGAGAAAATTTGAAGTGTTTGAGAGAGATTTTTTTGGAGAGAAAATTTGAAGTGTTTGAGAGAGATTCTTGAGAGAGAAAATTTGAAGTGTTTGGGAGAATTTTTTGGAGAGAAAATTTTGGATGTTTGAGAGAGTTTTGGGAGATTGAAGAAAATTTTGAGAGAAAGAAAATACCAAAAGAGAGAGAATTTTGAAGATGATGGGAGTTTAAAGCTAGGGGTTATCATCACAAATTCCTTCATCGATCAATATAAATCAAGAGTTCATCCTCGTCAACGAGCAAACAAATTCAAGCTAAGTGTTTTTATTTATTCATTTATTTATGGTTTTACTCGCAAATTAGCACAAATTGTATACACTTTCTCCATCTCCTTTTTCTTCCATATTTTATGTCAGGAGAAGGATATCTCTACGTCAACAGCAAAAATCTCGTCGAGATGCAAAAATCGGCCCAGACAAGCTCCTAAGCTGTCCACCGATTTCTCAACTGATCTGTGACTAAAAGTCCCTCTTAATTCAAAAGAAACTCTCTATATTGGGAACATAGAGAGCGAAAATCAATTATAGAAATCCCTCCCAAAAAAATGGGAGATAAGTACTCTTTCTACTCTTCTGGTTTTAGGTGCAGATTAGCACATATTTTGTATACTAACACTTCACTCTATTTTATGTCAGGAAGCCGCAGCTCTATATCAATGGTCAATCCTATGGAAGCACAAAATTGGCTTGGAGGAGTCCTCAAGCGCGCACAAATTTCAAATTGTTGAATCAATTCGTTGTATTTCATTTTAAAAAATTCATACCCCAAAATGGAGAGGACAAAGTCCATCCGCAATTTAAATACCTGCACCATAAATCCCAAAGGGAAGAGCCAAGCCAATGCTTAGCCTCCCATTGGAGGTTTTTACTTATAGTAGTTAAATACCTGCAACTTAAATACCTGCACCTTAAATCCCAAAGGGAAGAGCCAAGCCAATGCTTAGCCTCCCATTGGAGGTTTTTACTTATAGTAGTTAAATACCTGCACCTTAAATCCCAAAGGGAAGAGCCAAGCCAATGCTTAGCCTCCCATTGGAGGTTTTTACTTACAGTAGTTAAATACCTGCAACTTAAATACCTGTACCTTAAATCCCAAAGGGAAGAGCCAAGCCAATGCTTAGCCTCCCATTGGAGGTTTTTACTTACAGTAGTTAAATACCTGCAACTTAAATACATGTACCTTAAATCCCAAAGGGAAGAGCCAAGCCAATGCTTAGCCTCCCATTGGAGGTTTTTACTTACAGTAGTTTAAATACTTGCAACTTAAATACATGTACCTTAAATCCCAAAGGGAAGAGCCAAGCCAATGCTAGGCCTCCCATTGGAGGTATTTATTCACTGTCATGTACTTCTTATAATTTAATTTTTGAATCATTAGACCCAAAAGATGAGTAGGTCGTAATACTGCACAGAAGTCGTTAACACACTCCCTCTTTCGGCTTCAGGGAATCTTTAACACTTAAAAAAATATAACAAATAAAAATATATACCATCCATGCATTTTAAAAAGTGAAAACACAAAAGAGAATACCCTACTAGAGTTTTAGGAATAAACCAAGCCTGAGTTGCCGGATTAGGATATCCATGAAATTAAGGTACCGAAAGGGCATTAGTTTTAATTAACTAGTGTAACCAAGTCCCCGAGCTCATAATCTCTGGTTCGCAGGAATAAATTAGTTCTCCCGCTAATTTATTTAGGTTTCTAATCGACCTACCAAGAACGATTAGTGGCGACTCCAAATTTCAAAATCATTTAAACAAAAACCAAAGTTGCGATTCGGTAGGGCTTGGGAGGGTCCGCATTAGGTTAGTCAAATCTAATTAACCTAATAATCCGTTAACCCCTAGAAATAGTAAAAATATTTTCAGAGGGTCGCGACAATGAACCAATGAACGCATTGATGAAAATGCTTGCACATGTTATCTCTGACATTGCCTGACAGGTAACACATTCCCGGTTTTCGAGTTACCTTCCAAAGTCTTGAAATTCATTCGGCGATTATTGAATGAACAAGCCTGGTTGTCGAGAAGCCACCAAGCATTTCTTCCAAATTCTCAGGTAAGTATATCTTCAACCTGAACCTTTCAAGAGAATGAATTCTGACGGTTGTTGGGATACTGGAATCCATTGCGGTATATACAGGTATCCACCTTCTTCAATAAAGCATGATTTGTCTCAAGGAAAGAAATGTTCGAGACCTTTTGATCTCTGACTCTTTGGTTTATTCCTAAAGCGACAGGAGAATATAATTTGGGTTTGAGCTTCTGCAGGATTCCTGTCTCCCCAGATTTCAGAATTGCACCCTTTGAGGTACACCAAGCCCTTCTTACAGGCAAACTAAGTCCTTCTTACAGGCAAATCAAGTCCTTCTTACAGGCAAATCAAGTCCTTCTTACAGGCAAACTAAGTCCTTCTTACAGGCAAATCAAGTCCTTCTTACAGGCACAAAGTCCTTCTTACAAGCAAATCAAGTCCTTCTTACAGGCATAAAGTCCTTCTTACAGGCAAATCAAGTCCTTCTTACAGGCATAAAGTCTTTCTTACAGGCAAACAAAGTCCTTCTTACAGGCAAAGCAAGTCCTTCTTACAGGCAAATCAAGTCCTTCTTACAGGCAAATCAAGTCCTTTTTACAGGCATTAAGTCCTTTTTACATGCACAAAGTCCTTTTTACAGGCACAAGTCCTTTTTACAGGCACCAAGTCCTTTTTACATGCACTAAGTCCTTTCTACAAGCACCAAGTCCTTCTTACAGGTATCTCCATAGGGTGACCTACCATACGGGTCAAATCTCAATGAAAATTTAATCAGTAGAATCCTTTTATTAGGAATCTACCATGGTACGACCCACCATACGGGTCAAATGGTATGACCCACCATACGGGTCAAATTTTAATTCAATTTTTAATCAGTAAAATCCTTTTATTAGGAATCTACCATGGGTTGATCCACCATATGGGTTCAAGTTCAACCACCCTAAAGTTTTTTTATATAACGAATCCTTAGGTTCTCATTTCATTTTCAATGGAACATTCATATCACGACTCTTTTTATTTCCTTGTATTGAGTCGATTAGAATTCAGGTGTCATCTCGTCTTTGAAATGAACCTCTACCAAGCTTCCTTTCAAAGAGGGGCAGCTGTTGACACCTAATTTTTAATCATTTTTTCTATTGCTAAAGTAATAAAAAATCCATAAAAATTCATAAAATTGAAAAAATCCTCGTCAACGAGCAAGTAAATTCGAGCTAAGTGTTTTTATTTATTTATTTATTTATGGTTTTACTCGCAAATTAGCACAAATTGTATACACTTTCTCCATCTCCTTTTTTTCCATATTTTATGTCAGGAGAAGGATATTTCTACGTCAATAGCAAAAATCTCGTAGAGATGCAAAAATCGGCCCAGACAAGCTCCTAAGCTGTCCATCGATTTCTCAACTGATCTGTGACTAAAAGTCCATCTTAATTCAAAAGAAACTCTCTATATTGGGAACATAGAGAGCGAAAATCAATTATAGAAATCCCTCCCAAAAAAATGGGAGATTAGTACTCTTTCCACTCTTCTGGTTTTAGGTGCAGATTAGCACATATTTTGTATACTGACACTTCACTCTATTTTATGTCAGGAAGCCGCAGCTCTATATCAATGGTCAACCCTATGGAAGCACAAAATCGGCTTGGAGGAGTCCTCAAGCGCGCACAAATTTCAAATTGTTGAATCAATTCATTGTATTTCATTTTAAAAAATTCATACCCCAGAATGGAGAGGACAAAGTCCATCCGCAATTTAAATACCTGTACCTTAAATCCCAAAGGGAAGAGCCAAGCCAATGCTTAGCCTTCCATTGGAGGTTTTTACTTACAGTAGTTAAATACCTGCAACTTAAATACCTGTACCTTAAATCCCAAAGGGAAGAGCCAAGCCAATGCTTAGCCTCCCATTGGAGGTTTTTACTTACAGTAGTTAAATACCTGCAACTTAAATACCTGTACCTTAAATCCCAAAGAGAAGAGCCAAGCCAATGCTTAGCCTCCCATTGGAGGTTTTTACTTACAGTAGTTAAATACCTGCAACTTAAATACCTGTACCTTAAATCCCAAAGGGAAGAGCCAAGCCAATGCTTAGCCTCCCATTGGAGGTTTTTACTTACAGTAGTTTAAATACTTGCAACTTAAATACCTGTACCTTAAATTCCAAAGGGAAGAGCCAAGCCAATGCTAGGCCTCCCATTGGAGGTGTTTATTCATTGTCATGTACTTCCTATAATTTAATTTTTGAATCATCAGACCCAAAAGATGAGTAGGTCGTAATACTGCACAGAAATCGTTAACACACTCCCTCTTTCGGCTTCAGGGAATCTTTAACATTTAAAAAAAATATAACAAATAAAAATATATACCATCCATGCATCCTATTTAACAAGTGAAAACACAAAAGAGAATACCCTACTAGAGCCTTAGGAATAAACCAAGCATGAGTTGCCGAATTAGGATATCCATGAAATTAAGGTACCGAAAGGGCATTAGTTTTAATTAACTAGTGTAACCAAGTCCCCGAGCTCATAATCTCTGGTTCGCAGGAATAAATTAGTTCTCCCGCTAATTAATTAGGTTTTTAATCGACCTACCAAGAACGATTAGTGGTGACTCCAAATTTCAAAATCATTTAAACAAAAACCAAAGTTGCGATTCGGTAGGGCTCGGGAGGGTCCACGTTAGGTTAGTCAAATTTAATTAACCTAATAATCCGTTAACCCCTTTAAAATTTTAAAAATTTTTTAGAGGGTCATGACAACCATCTAGTGGCCCAGTTGGTTTGCGCTCAGTTCCTTTCACTAGAGGTCCTAGGTTCAAAACTTCTCGGCGCTATGTGACTTAACCGAGGGCTCGTGGTTGTGGGGTCTGCGGGTCCTCCCGAGGACTAGTCGTGCTTCACTGCTGGTTTGAGCACAAGCTCGCCGGTCGCGCGGACACCTCGGTTATAAAAAAAAATGTTGAGTTAGAACGATTGGCACACAAAGGAACTTTTATTTTTCTTCCTTTTCCTCGTTCAACACTTGATTGAGTACTATCCAAACATAGACAATTCTCTAGGTAACTTTCTCCTTACTTCTCTATCTGTCTATCCAAACATGCACCAAAAGAAGGTTCACCGTCCGGCTGCGGAGTACTCCACTTGCAAGGTACCGCAAGCCACAGATAACACGACCAATCCGCAAGCCACAGATAAGACGACCAATCATTCATTAGACTCTAAACATAGGCATCATATAGAATAGCAAAAGGGAATGTTAATGAGGAGGCCAGAAAATCCTAGTAATGGAATAGCAGCCCGAGAGCATCGCTTGAAGTCTTTCCCTGTCCCCTTCTTTTACTCTCCCCCGCCTCCCACCTCCACCCCCTTAGGTTTCCGCTGCCAGAAGCAACCTGAGGGGGAGAGAGGGCAGAGAGACTACCCTTTCGAGCTCTCTACCTCTTTTGCTCTCTATTTCCTTTTCTTATTCTTTTCACGTTTGGGAGCTTTCCTCTTTCAATTCAATCTAGGTATAGAAACCCCTCTCTCATTTTGGAGAGATTTCTATTCCCGATCTACTTCAGATTTGAGGTTTTTCGCGTGTGTTTCTGGGGTTTCACTTTCCTCAAGTTTCGTTGATGAGCAAGGTCAAATTTGAAGGAGATCAGGGGATCTTCGTGAAGGTTTCGCTCTCACGAGTGTCGAATTTATGATCGTTCAACCTATTTACTCTGCTTGGTAATGGTGTATCGCCAAAAGGCAAATTGTAACATCACATAGATTTATTGGTGTGTTCCTTATTGAAGACGAATTTGGTGATCAATAGCTGATTTTGGTGCGAAGAAGGCCATAGGTGTGTTGTTTGAATGTGTGACCTATAAGCTTGTTTTAATGATTTCTTTTGTTATCTGGAAATTGTTTTGTGTCGAAATTATTTGGAATTTATCTAGATTTAGACTTTTGCACTTTGAGCTGAGATTTCCTAGCAAGGGTATCAGAACCGTACTTATTAAGCACTTCCACCGGCCTAATAAAAGGCTCACCCACTCCTGCAAATGACCTTAACTCAAAATCCTGGGAGTCATACATTGAGGCCAAAAAGCATCCACGTGCAAGTTATATAGTCCCCGCTCGCGCTGGCTCCAGACCGCCGAGGGAAGTCTTCAGGATCTGAACCGGTGCAGCAGCAGCAGCAGCATTTGCATTCCCAGTAATCCCTTATCAGCAGAAGGCCCTACAATCTTCAATTTGTCCACCTGTCTTAAAGCGACTTCTCGTCCAGTTTCACATCCCGCAACTCGTAATTTCGCGGCAATATGTTCAGCTATTGCATCAGCTACTGAGTATCCGGCACCTTCAATGTCTCAAGAGAATTCACGCTTAAAAGGAAAAGGAGGAATATGATGGACAAAACGCACGATCAGAAGCAACCGTGATTATGCAACTAGCCGGAAAATAGACTGTATATCACAAACACTTGCAGTCTTATCATATAGGAGTTATCTTTTTGTTATTTATGTCTGCTATTTTCCCCCTTTAACCTTTCGTTTGGCTTCCTTGCTTAATAAGGGATTGCAAACAGGATGCACGGTTGCTCACCGACCACCAAAGAAGCCGAAAATATCGTCACTCGGGTGCTTGAGGAACCAAAGATGGCCCCAGCTTGTTCCAACCAGCATTTGAGGCATGCGATCGATTTGCTCCGGCCACCGGCCATGCACCATTTCGAGGTCTATCTCTTGCTAAAGGTCGGCTGGACGGGCTGCTGCTTGCCATGCTTTGCAGACTACATGCATGACGGTCAGCTTCTCGCTTTGCATCCTAATACATTGGGAATCGGTTCATTCCAGGGCTGATAAGTACGTGCTTCCTTCATTTCTGCCCTAACATCAAAGGGTTCAAACAAGGATAATTTTTAAGGTTGTGCTTATCATCACCATCATCATCTTGTGTTTTCATGCTTGAAGGAGGGCATCATTTGCAGCTAGCTCAGGTAGAAGGAGACTCGTGTTTTAGCTTCAAGCCTCCATGACTGGGGCAAGAGAACCATGCTTTTCTCCTGGAGTTTCAAGTGCTCACTTCTCACACTCTGTCAACGCAAATCTCTCTTCTTCTTCGTCTTCTCTCTCTCCCCCTCTGTGGATCACAGCAAGTGAAATATGTATAGGTATTGTGACGCTTCTTCTTTTTATCCTCTCTTCTATGGATGTGCTGGTTTAATTAGGAGCTTCTGTATTTACCATTCACTGTTTTTTTTTTTTTTGGTTTCTTTTGGGTTGTGGTGGGTTTTTTTTGGGGGGGGGGGTGTTGGTTATCGCTTTGTGGAGATTATGATTATGGATAGACCACCCATTCGAATCATATGAATTTATGAAAGACGTTTGTACAGGCTTCTTTTGTTTTAAATTATTATTTTGTTTCTTCTTCACTTTTTTTTTTCCTTATATCTTGGGCGCATGTAGCAAGTACGGTAGGGAAGTATTGATAATTTTTAAGGTAAACTATTGATTTTATTACTCAACTTATATGGAGCACTCCGAGAGTTAGCATATGATGGAATGAATGTATAAGCTCAATCCTGAAGTCGGAAAAATTTGCCAAAAAAGTCTTAAGTCTATTACAATTGTGCCAATTTAGTCATAAATTTTTTTTAGCTAATTTAGTCCTAAAATTTTTGTAAATGTGCAATGTCAATCGATTTAGTGAATTTCGGCTGGTCGACGCTGATAAGGACGCCAATCGACTGGCAATCAAATATTTTAATATTTTATGATTTTTAATATATTTTTTTTTATTTTTCGCAAAAAAAGAAAAAGGGCCGATTGAGGAAGGGGGGGTTGGGGAAAAAAGAAAAAGACAAAGAAAAAATAAAAATTGTAAAAAATTTAAATTAATATTAAAATATTGGATCGTTGGTCAGTCGGAGTCCACTTCAGCACTGGCTAACCAAAATGCACCAGATGGATTGAAATGACACAATTATAAAAACATTTAAAACTGAATTGATTAAAAAAATTAGGACTGAATTGGTAAAAAAAAATTAGGATTGAATTAGCACAATTGCAATAGATTTAGAAATTTCTTAGTAATTTTCCACTGAAAGTGTATAACATGGATCAGAATACATGCAATGACATCTGAAAAAAGAAAAAGAGTATATGAGCTCTAAAACGCTATTTCGAATCACTCGCGTCTAAGTGCACGAATGGTTATCTACTTTAGCTTGATTTCTTCTAATTATGATAGCTATTCCCAAGTAATCTCTGCTGAACACTTGGAATATTAGCCGCATTCGATGTGCAACTAAGGGAGCGTTTATTTCATGGAAAATTCCATAAAAAAAGAAAAAAAAATTTGGGAAATCATTTTCTAGGAAAAACGGTTTATTTTCCTTTATTTGGTGATATGTGACCACTCATTTGCAAAATGATTTTAATCTCGTGATTTTATCTTAGCAAAAAAATCGAATTTTTAAATTATTTTTCTTCTATATTATTACATCGTCTTATATTATATATATTTTTCCTTTTTATTTATTTCTTCTTCCTTCTGCCTCTGTCGCCATGTCCTCCACCATGATTGGTTGGCAACGGCCATGGGTGAGCGTGAGCTCACGATGTCGTCGGCCATTGGCGGCTAAAGAAGAAAAATAAAAAAAATATAATAATAATGATGATGATAATAAATATTGAAATATTATTTTAAAGAATATTAAAAATAAAATATTAAAAATTTTGAAAGGAGCAATTTCTGAAAAGGTGAATTTTTAAGATTAGGGAATTTACTTTCGTAATTTAATGCGTGAATTTACTTTCCGGTCATTAAACTGTTACAAAAATCGTGTCAACTCAGCAAATATTAACTTTTTTAGGGATCTTTCTTTGCAAAATTATACACGGGATTTTGATGAGTACGAAGTCTCACTTTGTAGATAGATTAGCAAGTGGTATGAACTTTAATAGAGGCACACCAATCGAAAAATGACTATCTTGCATATAATTATGTACATATACTAAGGTTTCATGAACACAAATATTCATGTCTTTTGCCTGGTGAATAGCCATTAGCATGAATATCCGTCACTCCAACGCGCATATATGCATGTGAAAAATGAATTGAATGTATCGATGAAGAAACAAACGATGAAATTCGAGTGTGATGACACTCGGTTGTGTTCATCAATTTAAGTTATCATTCCCTCCATTGTTTGCTAACATACGGTTAGCATCACATTTGCATAACGCATGAACTTTTTGCTGAATTTTTGGGTGAAATTTTGGAGATTGAAAGATGTGTTCAAATTTATTTCGCCATATAAAGGGACGAGTGGAAGGGCGAAAGAGGGTGTTCAGTATGGTCATCATTCCTTTAATATCGGGTTCCCCGATGATTATTCGATCTGAGTTACGACGACTTATGCTAAACTATAAGTTCGAACATTGACGAGTCCATCTCCATCTTTGCAGTTTATGAGCGTATCAAAGCAGAGAAGTACTTTCATACAAAATAAAACACATTCGAGGCGAGTATAGATCAAAGCATAATGGTGGTTTTTCCGTCTAAATTAATGATAAATGGAAGATTTCATTTTTTCCATAAAATCAAATGATTCACCACCAACATGTGATTGATGAAAGGGGCGTTACAAGATGTAAAGGTACTTTCACATATTTGTATACAAATTTTATATTCCTTCTCATTTGTATTCGCCAAATCTGTACTTAGGAAATTGTGTTATACTTCCCTCTGTCAGAACAAACGTAAGTTTTGAAGCAATAATACTCTCCAAAAGCTATCTGTTGGGAAATTCTCTCAAAGAACAAGTGATCGTTGGATCTGAATTCTTTCTCATCTACTCAAGGGCTCTTAATTTGTGGTTATCGAGATATGTTCGTTAATCATGATATATTTTTCCCGATCAGTGATTCAAGATGATTTTAGAAAATGTTATTTCCGAGTATTTTCGCTGCGTATATTATTAGGATCTTGATAAAGATATGGTTGGAAGAGTAAGAGAAGGTATTTATTATTGCCATCCTCCCTTGAAACTTGAATATTAGGGTCCCTAATGGTTATTCGAGTTGAATTATAATCACTCATGCCAAACTCTACGTTCTAATATTGATGAGTCGGCTTTCGCGATATATGAGCATATTAGAAGTCGAAAAGTCTTTTCATATAAAATGAACCATATTTGACGGTGTGAATAGACCAACGCATGGTTCATGAGATAAACTTATGACCTTGCACTCGACATAACATTAGATTTCCGTGTAATGTTCCGTTTTTTTTATTCCTTTCTATTTCATGATAAATGGAAATTTTCATTTTTCCATAAATCAAATTATTCACTAACACATGATTGTAGAGATACTTCCACATATCATTTGTATACAATTTTACATTCCTTCTAATTTGTATTCGCTAAATCTACACTTGGGAAAAAAAACGCGAACAGCAGGTTAACCACAAATTCCCGAAAACGTTTCCACAGAAGCTCATACCTACGAACTCATTTTAGACTTTTGAGTATTAGGATTTCACACGAGTGTCTCGCACGTGGAGGTCTTCGGGTCCCACATGGCCGGCAACAGAAACTTGCGGCCATTAACGCCGATCGCATTGTAACTCGCCCCCGTCGTCTTGTCCAACAGGACTTGGCCAGGATACCCCGGGTACGCGCCCTTCCCGAAGATCCCCGTGCACGCGCTCACCGCCTCCAGCGGGGCCCCCGCCGCCCCCTGGTAGTACCCGTCGTTGAACGGGTTCGTCACGGCCCCCGCCAGCACCGTCGCCAGGTTGATCACCATCCCGTCGACTCCGACGTCGCCGTTCGGCGCCACCAGCGGCGGCGTCTGCGGCCCGTACTGCGGCTGGTGGAAGGGCCAGGCGCACTGCCCTGGGCACTGGCTGACCGCGTTCCCCACCCACGCGTACGTGAACTTGGCCTTCCCGGCCGCGCCGGAGCCATGGGTACCGCACCGGCTCATGCAGAACCCGTCGACGGCCACGTCGGCGGAGGTCAGCACGAGGTTGATCGCGACCGCCCTGGTCTTGATGCTCCCGTAGCCGGCCTTAGAAGCCAGAGCAGCCAGCTGTCCCGTCTGCAGCGATTTGCCGAGGGAGTAACTCTCGTCGAGGATCTGGGCTCCGACGGCGAGGTTGGAAGGGCCGCCCTTGTAGCGGGCGGTGGTGCGCCACCAAGAGGAGACGGAGGGAGGCGGGGAGGGGGCCGCGGCGGAGAGGGAGTGGAGGAAGTCGAGGATGACCGAGCGCTGGACTGGGGAGAAGGCGCCGTACCAGAGGAGGTTGAGGGTGACGTTGCCCTTGAGGAGGCGGCCGTTGTGGTACGGGAGGACGAGGGTCTGCTGCCGGACGAGGGCGGAGGCCGCCGGGCGCGGGCCGAGGCAGCAGAGGATTGCGAGGACGGGTAAAGCGAGGCTGGCGAAGTTAACGTGGCTCGAAGAAGCCATTCTTTTTTCTTCGTTTCCGGGAGAAGAAGTGGGAGATCGAGAAGGAGAGAGTGATTTGTGTGGCTGATGCGGCGATGTATTTATACGGAGGAAAGGGGAGTGAAGTCCGCGCGTGTGGGCAGTGGGCACAGCTGGCTCGGAAACATCGCGGGGCGGGGGCTAGTGAGAAGACGCGTCGGATTGGTTTGACGGGTTCGGAGGGTCAATAGGAGTCGTCGCTTTTTGGCTGGGGGGCGACATTTTCTGGGGATGCCACCACAAAAACACGATTTTTATTAGGATTCAAATCGAAATCGAAATCCAAAGCGAAAGGACATTGCTGCACCCGTTAAGTCGGTTCAAGATGAATGGGAGGAGGTTTAAACGAGATAAGTTAAACTTGAAATCGGAATCCACAACATGCTCGAAAGCCTGACGACGGGGTGTTTTTGTTAAGTCTGACTATGTTCTTGTTCTGATCCGCGGGGAGTCTGGGCTGCCAATGTATGATGGGAGAGAATGGAATTCATTACCAATCCTGACGGCTTCGCCGACTGAATTAGACCCACTTGCGTATATCCCCAAATTCTGTTTCGTCGAATGACGAAACCACTCCAATTTTAACTAGACAAAAAAGCCTTTTTGCTCCCCAAATCCCCAGGTTTCCGGAGCAGCACTTCACACGTTAAGATATTCAATTTGATGCTCCGGAGCATTTTCTCTCTCTATTATGTCTAACTCGATGTCACCGCGACGTTAGTCGCATTCGGGGGGATGTACGAGGAGAGAGAACATAAAGAAGCCCGTCGTGCACGCGTCATTTCCATGAACACAGCTTGTGCTCTTAGACACGGCTCGTGCCACGGGACACATTGTTGCGTGCACAAATGAAATGGGCCGTGACGATGAAGATTGAAGAGGGGAGGAAAAAATCGCGATGTAACATGAGAAAAGGCGAAGGAGCATGTTAGGAAGGTGGAGCTCACATCGGGCACGCAAAGGGAGCTGGACTTCGTTGGGGAGAAAGGAACAGCAAAGGGAGTTTTAATGCCTGCGGACGACTTTGCATGGGGAAAACGGAGGCATTTGCCGACTGAAATCGGACTCCTACGTTTGTCGTTTTGTCGACTTTTTCTGGCTTCAGAGATCAGAGCCGACCGGCGCTTGGCTGCTCTAATTACGCGGGTCGCATGGGCAAAATTGTTGTTGCGCCGTCCGTATCAATATATCACGATCGATCTCTCTCCGCCGTGGCTCTAATTCATGCACGCATGTGATGAGGATGACTATGGCCGTCCTAAAAATCCTGAGTTTTATTACGCGGCGGCCGATCCAATCTTAAAATCTTCAACTGTGCTAAATTCAGACTTGAATATTTTAACGATTTACCGATTTAGTTTTAAAACTATCGATTATATCAATTTGATCCTAAATCTTTTAAAAATTTGCCGATTTGGCCCAGGTCATGTTATCTGAATAGTTAGTGAGAAGGACTACATTAGAGTTTAGGACTAAACTGACAAATTATCAAAAAGTTTTAAGACTAAATCGGTAAAATTAAAAAGTTTAGGACTAAACTAATAAATTATGGTTAAATTGACGCAATTCAAATATTTAGAATTGAATTCACGATCCATAGTAAGTTTAGGATTTGTTAGACCATTTTCCCACTCGTGATCAGGTGGTTGACTAGAACTGCTTAATGTAGAGAAGTGGTGCTTAGCTGAGCTCGTGCCACAAGTCAGACTCATTGACGGCATCCGCAGCGGCTTTGGCTGTACGCAGAAAGCATAGAGGTTTCCAGGCTGTTGCCAACCGACGGTGCTCCCACTTGCGCAACCATTCCCCAATCCTCATCTTAGCTTTAGCGAAGCTTCCGCTCGAGGTAGATATGTACAGTGATAAGCATCTCAATATATGGTTACTGAAGTGCAAAGTGAAGTAAATTTATGTTTCTAATGACGAAGAAAGACGTCGGAGTAGTTTTAAATCTTTAATCCTAAATATTTTGACGATTTACAAATGTAATGTTAAACCTTTCAATTTACCAATTCAGTTCTTAACCTTTTGAGCCGAGGCCCTCGTCCTTGGCTGGCGGATGAAAAAAAAAAAAAAAGAACATCAACATCAATATTACCTTTATTCCAAATAAGTTGGGGTCGCCGGTCGATGAACCCGAATAGAAAACATAAAATATACTAAAATAAAAATAAATACGGGGATACAGAAAAGAAAAAAGGACTAAACAGGACAATCTGGAATATAGAAAATCTCCCATCTATAGTGGTAATAGCTTTCTTTCACTCCGTCTTAAAACAAACCGTATGCCAATCTATTTCTTACTTCATTAAGTCTTATTTTACTACTTTTCTCCAATCAAATTTTGGCCGACCTCTTCCTTTCTTTATATCATGTTCTCGATAACAAACTTCTGTTCTTATCGACGTATTAGGGATTCTACAGAGAATATATCCAAATCATCTCAATCTATGTTCTCTCATCTTTTCTACCACTGGTGCTATTTCAACTTTTCATCGAATATTTTCATTTCTTATTTTATTCATCTTTGTATGATCATACATCCACCTGAACATCTTCATTTTCACTTTCCTCATTTTATGCTCATGTTGCTTCTATGCTGACCAATATTGAACTTTATATAACATTGCAGGTCTTATTGTTGTTCTATAAAATTTTCCTTTAAGCCTAAAAGGGATTTTGCGATCACACAAAAATTCTAATGTACTGCGCCATTTCATCTAGCCTGCTCTGATTCCTATGGCTGACATCCTCATAAATATCTCATCTCTTTTGTAAAATTGATCCAAGATATTTAAAAGTATCTTTCTTAAGTACCTTCTATTCAAGCATATCTATGGATTCTTAATCTCCTTCTCTTGCCAAAAATTGCAAAAGGTCGACGTTGTCGTGCCACGCAGGACCACCGACACTAACTTGACCATCGCGTCAAAAGTTTTCAACTAAAATTTGTCGAAATGACTAAATTGACAAATCTCCAAAATATTTAGGATTGGATGGGTAGAAGTGCAATAGGTTCAAGAGTTTTTCGGTAATTTTCCTTTCTAGCAAGCCCTAACTTAGGTTCTATTTGTTTGACGAAAAATGAATGATTTATTAAATATTTTTCAAAAAATGGTTGATTGTGTGCTTGAAATAATTAACCAAATGAAAAATATTTCATTATCAACAATAACGTACATCTAAACAATTTCATGGACAATGAAAGCGTTTCCCACTTAACAAACAAACCCTAGTAGAAAATTTTATCAGCAAAAACCGTCACGAGTTTGAACTTTTGTCTTTTGTCTTGGCATACACGGGAAACCTACGCACTAACTAGGGCTGTCAATATGGGTTAAAGATCCATATTTTAGCCTACATTTATGAAAGCGGCTTAAATAAGGGTTACATCTAAATTAAGATATGGGTTTTGTATGGGTTTAAAATAGAAAATCCCAAATAATATGGGTTTTATTTGGGTCTTTTACAAACCCATTTTCACCCCATTTTTTACCCATTTTTGGACCGTGGCCTGCAACTTCCCAATCCCTCACTTGTGAATGGGCCTTAACTCAAGTATATTAGTTTATCTTTTCTCTTAATTTTATTTTAATTTGTATAAGTAAAACAAAGAAGGAAAAATAAAATAATAAAATGTTTTGCAATGTCATTGCTCGCCACCTCCTGACCTTCGCCTAATGTCTTCCGTCACAGCTGACCTCTACTTGCTTGCTGTTGACCCGTGCTTGCCTACCACCAACCTCCTCCTGCCGCCGGAGAAAAAGGTAAATAAAATAAAAAATTTTAGAAATAAAAAGATATAATATAATTTTAAAAATAAATAATACATTTTCAATAATAAAAGAATAAATTTTAACAATAAATTTTCTTTTTAAAAATATATATAATAAAAAATTTAAAAAATATTTTTAAATTAAAAAAGAAATTATTTTAGCAATATCATTTTTCTTAACAAATTATAAGACACAAATATTTCATTGTTTAATTAAATATAAAAGTATTTAAGTTATACGGGTTGTTTGGCATGAAGTGAGCTTAGCTGCCACTTGGGGCGGATTCTCTCACCGGTCGACAATGGTTCGGGCATGAGTCGTTCGATTTATATTATATGAAAATAGATCAAAACAGGTTATAATAAGTCAACATGGGTCGGATGATATTCGATTTGACCCAAATCTTATTAGATCCATCCATTCGACACCTCTAACACTAACTAAGGAGGATTGCCCAACCTTACTAGCGGGATTTATGAAGGATTAGGTTGATAAAAGTCCAAGCCAAAAAAAGGCACTTATTATTAGGAAACACCAGTCGGTGGTAACGGACGAAAAGTCAACGATGCACCCCGAATGGCTCAAGTCGCATGGAGGATGCTGAATGGAGCTCTGCTATTTGGTACGTGTTGACTTGGACGACAGTTCACCACCATAGTCAACTTTGCCAACGGCACCTTAAAGTCGTCTTGGCCCAAAAGAATAAAATCCAGTGCGATTTGTGGGGGGCTGCACATGAAAAAAAAAAAACAAATTGAATAAAAGTTGCATCCGTGAAGTCAGTTTGCTAGATTTTGGTGGAGGGCCTGGCTTGATGATTGCGAAAAAAAACCAAATTGAATCACATTGGGGAGATTCGATGCCCGGAACCTCCGCCTAAAAGATGTGTCTCGAGCACGGTGTGTCAAAACTGCTCGGCTAGTTTATCATGGCGGTTCGTCGAAACCCTAAATTGAAAAAAAAAAAAAACCAAATGTCTCTATAGCGTAGGACTTGTAGCAATAATTTAGGACCTATTTGATTTAGTATTTGGAACGAGCTTAAGAGCTCTAAAGTCCCTCGACCAAATACAAATAGCGTTTGATTCGTTTTTTTTTTTTTTTTTTTTTGCTTAATTTTGAAAAAATATAATTGCATTTCCAAAGGCCCATAAAAGCGTTTAGCTTATTTTTAAAATGTTTTTATTTTCTTATTTATTATTTTTATTTTTATTTTCTCCTTCTTCCTCCTTCCTCCGCCTCCTGCTCCTTTCTCCGCTAACCATGGACCTCGGCGATGCTGGCCACTCGACGATGGACCATGCCATGTGGGCAAGCTAGCTCGTGGCTCAGCGACACAAGCCTCAACCTTGAGCGAGCAAGGCTTGATCTCACTCGAGGTCGATGAGGCTCAGCCTCAGCTCGTGGGCCTTCGGCAAGGTCAAGAAGAGGCCAAACTTGGCATGTGCCCAGTCGTCGTCCACTGTTGTGGCTGGTCGTAGCGGCAGAGAAGAAATTAACGAAGGAATAAGGAAAAAAAAGATAAAAAAAAATTAAAGAAAGTAATTAAAAATAATATTTATTCATAAAATTAAAAATAATTTAAAATTTTGAATAAATGAGTGTTGTTAACCAAACGGTATTTACCTCAAAGTTGTTTTTCAATGTGTTTTTAAAATACATTTTATCAAACACTATTTGCATTTTGGAAATCTCCTTTAATCCAAATCCAAATGTATTTGCATTTTTCCAAAAATATTTTTTCAAAATTGAACCAAACAGGCCCTCGGCGATAAGATATCATCAACTGCCAATTACATCATAGGCTCAACTGAAGCTTTTGAATGTATGGTAGCCCTTCTATCATTAATTAGTAATCACAAAATCTTGGGAGACACTAAGACACAAATCGAGTAAAAGTTTAGATTCCCGAACATACGCCATGACACCGTTCCTTTTTTTTTTTTCAGTTAATAATTCTAATGATGATGGTCACCGAATTTTCGTGCATTATAGTCTTTGTGTGTCGATGTCGTATCACCATATTCGACGAAATTTTCGATTTTCTCTTTCGATCGGAAATTCAATCGGACTTTCTTGCCGAAGGTTGGTCTGGTAGTTGGCAGCGCAGGCTTGATGCTAAATTGGTGACTTGCGGGTACCCCATTAATGCATATCTGAAAAGCTAAAATGTAGAGAGACACGGGGAAGATAGAGATTAATGAGGTTGGACCTCGTCGACCCTTTGGCGAGTTTCAGCAATCCTCGCCTTTCCAACGGTGGAAGGTTCATGTGATCTGTTGAGACGCACGTGAGAATTATATTCAAAAATCTCAAATTGAAGTTTGGTGTTACGTGGAACAGTTAATATATTCTAGTTGGATCAAAACTTGATACTTAAATTTTTTTGAGTGAATATAGGTCCGACCGAGTATGTTGATGGGTTCGAATTTGGGTTTTCTCTTAGCAATCTTTCTGAGCGAAGATAATTAGGCTTCTGCTACATGCTCCCAATAAGTGATGTCGAAGATGATGGTTGATTGGCAACCCACTCTCAAGGTCTATCATTGTCCGTTGAATATCTCAATGAAGGAATCGTTAGTGCGGTTTGAATTTGAGTTCCCTCTTGTCAATCTCTCTAGGCGAAGATTTCAGACTTCAACTACATGCTTACAACACAATATTTCATGCAAACGACAAGGCTACGTTTGGTCGTCCGTACGTTTTTACCGGATAGGATAAGGATATGATAGGATTTGAAATATCCTATGCAGTGTTTTTGTAATGTCTGGATATAATGTAAATTCGAATAAATATTATTCAAAATTAGGGTTTGAAATACATGGATCATCTCTCTTTCTCTCGAGATCGGTGGTGAAGGAAGATGAGACACCGCAGATCATCATCTTTATCCTCCAGCAATGATGGGAGGTTGACAATTTCACATTTGGTGTGCGCTGCTGCAATTCCTCGTTTTTATTGCTCAATCTACGTTCTTGGTAGGTCGCCTTTCGAATTAATCCTCAGAAAATCAATGCATCAGTCCTCCACGGCTGACCTCAAATCCTTTGTTTCCTCTGCGAAATTCTTTAAACAGACCATCACCCGAAATTGAAAATCAAAGGAAAAACATAAAACTCACAAGTTTGTGGCTGTTGACACTTGATTTTTGGCCAATTATATTTTCAAAATTTTTAGAAAAATCCATAAAAATTTGTAAAATTGAAAAATCGACTTTGGGGACCTTGGTTTGGCATAGGGAACCATCTTTGAGCAAAAAATAATTTTCCTTATTTTTCATATTTTTCTCCATTTTATTTTTAGAAATTCATAAAAAATAAATAAAAAGTGAGAAAATTGCAAAATCGACTTTGGTGACCTCGGCCCAGCCTAGAGAACCAATTTTGAACAAAAAATAATTTTCCTTATTTTTTGCATTTTTTTAATATTTTCAGAAATTAGGAAAATAAGAAAAAATTAATAAAAAATAGCATTTAAAGCCATAAAATTACCAAAAAATAGTAAATATTTTTAATTTAATTTTATCTTCATTTTTGATGAATAAAGTTTGAAAAATAAAGTCCGGAACCTAGGGTTTCTTTGTTAATTTTATTTTTTAGATCATTTAAATAATTTTAGAAATTCCATTTTAGCCTTTTAATTTTTAGATTTTTAGAGTCGTGTCGTCCTCCTCTATTTTTCAAAATTAAAATTGAGTCCAAAAGCCCTCAAAATTGTCCAATTTTGCTAAAAAGGACCAAAATGCGATTTCTGATTTTTCAATTTAGTCCCTAAAATCATTAAAACTGAAATTAAAAATTTTCTAGGGACTGAATTGAAAATAGGGAAACTTCACCCCCTAGTTTTTGACCTTCTGAATCCAATGGTGGCAACAATTTCTGCAAAAAAAGGACCTTAAGGCTTTGGATTTTGCAAAATGGGTCCTCGGGTCAATTTGAAAATTTGGGGTTTTTGTGCAAATATTGAATAATTTCAGGGGAAAATGTCATTTTCAAATAGATTTGATGCCCCTGAGATCAATTTTGGTGTCAATTTGTGAAAAAAATGAAAAAATTGAAGTCAATTTGAAGGAAATAAGCGAATTGGGTCGGCCGGGTCAAGCCAGATCCGACCCGACTCGACCCGAATGACCCATCTTCCCCAGAACCAAGTCTGGTTCTCCTTATCCCTCGCGTGAATTGGATTCAAAATTGGGGGAAGTCCCAACCGAGAGATTGGACGCGATTCTGAGAAGATTTGAGAGAGATTAGGGGAGGATTCGAACGGAATTGCAACGAGACGATCTCGGGGGAAGTTGAGGGTGCTGGAATTGGGTTTAAAAGACAACTAGGGAGGTCATTGGAGGGGACCTTTTGGCCGGGAGAAAAATCGGGCTGCAAGTGGAAAATTCAAGCGATTGAGAGTCGACCAAAGTTGGAAACAGGTTCGAAAGGGTTGCTGGAGTCTAGGAGATTCGACCCGCACCAACTTTGGCGTTCACCGTTGCCTGAAACGGTAAGTCATAAGCTCGAGCTCGAGTTCTGCCCTCTAATGGCAGAACTTTGATTTGACTATAATTTTTCCCCTCTTTCGTATGCGTGTTACTCCTCATGCCTTCCTGATCCCATTCGCGCCTTTATTTTGCATTGCCGTTGCGTGAAAACCCCGATTTGAGTCATAAACCCTAGCCCCTCCTGTCGTGAGTTGGTTAAGAAAACTTGGCAATCTAGAGCTCAATCAGGACCTCAGGTAAGCTTCCTGAACTCTCTACCATGCTTCCTCGTGATTGAATTTCATGGTTATGCTCTGAATTGTATGATCTGATCTCCATGGATGCTCTCTGTAAATGCTTCGATTAGGGCGCTTTGACCGTCGGATCTTGTTCATGCTTGTATATGTTAATCTAGGGTGAAGTCCGAGTCGATTCGCGTTGAAAATAGGCTGATCGGAGTCGGTTCCACCATTGGATCGTCACCGGCATACTACGGCCGTTTGTCGGGCCTTGGCGCAAGGAGGAAGACGAAGCTGATGTGGCTTCGCCACGTCAGCTCGTTGACCAGTCAGGGTCGACGTGGCTCCGACATGGCGCACACGTCCAAAGCCACATCATCTCGCCCTGTTACGATAAATAAGTTAATCACAGACCCAGATCGGGTGGTGGGGGTATTGCCATCTGTCACGATCTGGAGATTTTCATATTTATAATAGGTTTTTTTATATTAGATTTTCAAGATAAAAAATAAAAGATTAGATTGGAAGGTTCAGATTGATTCTAGATCAAATCCGGTCCGTCGGATTTGGCGCCGAGATTGAACGGCTGAGATCTATCGCGACCCTCTAAAAAAAATATTTTGAATTGTAAAAAGGGGGTTAACGGATTATTAGGTTAATTAGATTTGACTAACCTAACGCGGACCCTCCCAAGCCCTACCGAATCGCGACTTTGGATTTTTATTTTAAATGATTTTGAAATTTGGAGTCGCCACTAATCGTTCTTGGTAGGTCGATTAGAAACCTAAATAAATTAGCGGGAGAACTAATTTATTCCTGCGAACCAGAGATTATGAGCTCGGGGACTTGGTTACACTAGTTAATTAAAACTAATGCCCTTTCAGTACCTTAATTTCATGGATATCCTAATTCGGGAACTCAGGCTTGGTTTATTCTTAAGGCTCTAGTAGGGTATTCTCTTTTGTGTTTTCACTTTTTAAATAGGATGCATGGATGGTATATATTTTTATTTGTTATATTTTTTTAAGTGTTAAAGATTCCCTGAAGCCGAAAGAGGGAGTGTGTTAACGACTTCTGTGCAGTATTACGACCTACTCATCTTTTGGGTCTGATGATTCAAAAATTAAATTATAGGAAGTACATGACAGTGAATAAACACCTCCAATGGGAGGCCTAGCATTGGCTTGGCTCTTCCCTTTGGGATTTAAGGTACAGGTATTTAAGTTGCAAGTATTTAAACTACTGTAAGTAAAAATCTCCAATGGGAGGCTAAGCATTGGCTTGGCTCTTCCCTTTGGGATTTAAGGTACAGGTATTTAAGTTGCAGGTATTTAACTACTGTAAGTAAAAACCTCCAATGGGAGGCTAAGCATTGGCTTGGCTCTTCCCTTTGGGATTTAAGGTACAGGTATTTAAGTTGCAGGTATTTAAATACTGTAAGTAAAAACCTCCAATGGGAGGCTAAGCATTGGCTTGGCTCTTCCCTTTGGGATTTAAGGTACAGGTATTTAACTACTATAAGTAAAAACCTCCAATGGGAGGCTAAGCATTGGCTTGGCTCTTCCCTTTGGGATTTAAGGTACAGGTATTTAAGTTGCAGGTATTTAACTACTGTAAGTAAAAACCTCCAATGGGGGGCTAAGCATTGCTTGGCTCTTCCCTTTGGGATTTAAGGTGCAGGTATTTAAATTGCGGATGGACTTTGTCCTCTCCATTCTGGGGTATGAATTCTTTAAAATAAAATACAACGAATTGATTCAACAATTTGAAATTTGTGCGCGCTTGAGGACTCCTCCAAGCCGATTTTGTGCTTCCATAGGGTTGACCATTGATATAGAGCTGCGGCTTCCTGATATAAAATAGAGTGAAGTGTCAGTATACAAAATATGTGCTAATATGCACCTAAAACCAGAAGAGTGGAAAGAGTACTTATCTCCCATTTTTTTGGGAGGGATTTCTATAATTGATTTTCGCTCTCTATGTTCTCAATATAGAGAGTTTCTTTTGAATTAAGAGGGACTTTTAGTCACAGATCAGTTGAGAAATCGGTGGACAGCTTAGGAGCTTGTCTGGGCCGATTTTTGCATCTCTACAAGATTTTTGCTGTTGACGTAGAGATATCCTTCTCCTGACATAAAATATGGAAAAAAAAAGAGGAGATGGAGAAAGTGTATACAATTTGTGCTAATTTGCAAGTAAAACCATAAATAAATGAATAAATAAAAACACTTAGCTCGAATTTCCTTGCTCGTTGACGAGGAAGAACTCTTGATTTATATTGATCGATGAAAGAATTTGTGATGATAACCCCTAACTTTAAACTCCCATCATCTTCAAAATTCTCTCTCTTTTGATATTTTTTTTTCTCTCTCAAATTTTTCTTCAATCTCTCAAAACCCTCTCAAACATCCAAAATTTTCTCTCCCAAAAAATTCCTCTCTTAAGCTCACTTCTTCCTCCTTTTATAATATACTCATCTATCTCCCATTCTAATTTTTCCACTAACTCTATCTCCCATTCTAATTTCTCCACTAACTCTTCTTCCTTTTCATCTTCCATTCTCCATCTCTATCTCACATTCTAATCTCTCCACTAACTCTTCTTCATCTTCATCTTCCCTTCTCCATATTTATCTCCCATTCTAATTTTTCCACTAACTCTTCTTCATCTCCATCTTCCCTTCTCTATTCTTATCTTCCATTCTAATTTCTCCACTAACTCTTCTTCATCTCCATCTTCCCTTCTCTATTCTTATCTTATTTTCTCCATCCATCCTTCTCCAACTTCTCTTCTTCATCTCCTCTTCTCCATCTTCCCTTCTCTATTCTAATTTATCCACTAACTCTTCTTTTTGTTATTTGTAAAATAATCATTCAAGAGTTAGGTATTTGCACTCTAGTCCTTGAATTTTAAGTATTTACAATTCAGTCCATGAAAAAATATATTTCTTTAAGTCCAAATCTCCTCACAATTTTTGACACACCAAAATTTACCACATGTCAAATTTAAGCTCATTTCTTGTCGCTGAAAATAATGCAGAATTTAATTAAAGCCCTTTTGCAAAATTGAGTCATTCTTGGTATAATTGAGCCAAGATGAAAATTTAAAATATTAGAAGATAATGTCACAACTCATAAAAAGTGAAAATTAAAAATAAGTTGGCTCAAATTAAATTTTTTTAGGCCCGATTCGAGATTATACTCGTGAAGGAACATGTGACTCGAATTGGATTTTTCTGAATTTGCGATGGCCAATATGAAAATAGATTTAAAATAAAAATATTAACTATCTTTTTATATTTTTTTGGCCTCAAATGTTAATTTTCCAAAATTTTCAAGTATTTTTGTATTATTTTTTTTAAAAAAATTAAATATATATAATATGAAAATTTATTTTTTGTTCAAAAATGGTTGCCTAGGCTTGGCCAAGGCTTCCAAAGTTGATTTTTCAATTTTATGAATTTTTATGAATTTTCTATTAATTTTCGAAAATAAATAAATAAAAAATACCGAAAAATACGAAAAATATGGAAAATCATTTTTTGATCAAAATTGGTTCTTTAGGCTTAGCCAAGGTCCCCAAAGTTGATTTTTCAATTTTATGAGTTTTTATAAAAAAAAATTATTAATTTTAAAACAGAAAGGATGATTAAAAATCAGGTGTCAACAAGATCAAAGTCTCCCGTTCGATCTCGGCCGTTGATATCAGTAATAGGGTTTAACGGTCGAGATTGAGTCCCCCTTAGACCATGGCCGTCGATCTTAGTATGAGCATCCAAGGGCCGTAGGCTAGCCACGTGGCCCGTGTTAGTCCGCCGGATTAGCCGGTATTAATAAATAGATAATAAATCCAGAAAAATATAAAAAATTTAGAAAAATTCAAAATAAAATACAAAAATAGAAATACGGCGTCGTTCAGTCCTGGTTCGGGATCCATTTGGGTCTTGGGCCGGGTCTTCGGTTCAGTGGGCCGGACCGACCCAGCCCGGTCTTGAAAATTAAATAAATAATTCAAAAAAATCAAATAAAAATTCAGAAAAAAGGCTAAAAAATTTTCAAAAAAGGAAAAATATTTAGAAAATTCATAAAAATAGTATAAAATTCCAAAAAAATCTCGAAAAATAGGGGAAGCTTAGAAATAGGAAGCAACCCTCTTAAAAAAATAAAAAATAAAAAATTCAAAACTAAAAAAATAGAAAACCCCATAAAAATTAGAAAAGTCTTGGAAAATCCTAAAAAATTAGGGGAGATATTAGAAATTAAAAAATAAAATTCTAGAAAATATAGAAAATATTCTGAAAAATAGGAAAATCCTTAGAAAATTCTTAGAAATCCCGAAAAATTCTAGAAAAATCATAGAAAATTTTAGAAAAAAATCAGGGAAATTCCTAAAAATCGTGGAAATTAGGAAAAACCACATTCAACTGGTTTGACCTATTTTCACATTTTTTTGACCTCCCGAGCCTAAAATGACCATTCTGCCCTTCTGGTTAATTTGACCCAAATCATTCCAAACCATCCCAAGTCATCTTCAAAATTAATTGAGGTATTTTCCAGACTCCTAGGACTCCCCTTTTGTTAGTAATTGACTTGATATGTTTGCCTCCTGATTTGATTTCTTGATTGCACATCTACTTCCTTGGTTATGATTGATAGGGCAGATAATCCCACCTGCATGAACTCCTTAGACTTTTAGAACTTACCTTGCCCAATCTCGTTTGCATGAATTCCTTAGATTAGGAAATCACTTAACTTAGGTACCGAAAGGACGTCGACTTGCGGGTTGACGTAACTAAGTCCCCGAATCTAGATCTCTGGTTTTCGTAGGATCAGACGATCTCTCCCAATCGTCTGATGGGGTTTCCAGTCATACCCTCCAATAAATGACTGGTGGCGACTCCGATGGCATGCACACTATGCACATGTCACCCGACCACACTAAGGTCGACTTCGATTTTAATTTTCCTGACGCAATTTGGTATGGGCCTGGGAGGGTCCGAGCTAAGCCCAAATACCCAACGGGCCTAGCAATCCATTAACTCCCTCGGGATCCGGAAATCTTGAGAGGGTCGTGACAGTGACCTCAAAAAAATTGTTGATAACGAGGAACAGGGACGAGAGCAGCAGACCCAGAAAGCCCGAGCAAACAGAACTAGATTCGTTTAACAAACCCATTTCGATGACCCACCATCACCAAATTAAATGGGTCGTAAGGACGAACCCTCCTTGGTGAGCCCATCAATTTGACCCATCACCACCATCCTTCTATTCGGATCAAAGCAAAAGCAGAGCGTGATGGAAAAAGAACGGTAGCCTTCATGAAAACTAGAACCTGTTGAAGGAAGGCAACACTTTGGATGGCTACACGTGACGAAGCTGGAAGCAGCGATCTAAGGTGATGGCATCTGAGGTTAAGGGTAGTGGTGGCGAATCGATGGCTAGAAGAGAAATTGACCAGGATGTGCAAACTTGGTGTGGACAACTCAAGCAGAGAGCTGCAAAGCAAGTCCATCGTGTTTTTTTGTTTTTGTTTATCATGTTAGATATCATATCCGACTTTATCTCACCTCTTAGGTGGGATTTTTTTTAATCCTATTTATATCCAAACATATCCGAATTCACCGTTCTCCCAAGCATTGGTTAAGATAAAAATTATCCTATCTAGAGTTATATCTGGTCCGCCAAATGTAGCCTAAGGGTATTGGGATGATCCTCATTCAAATAAAATCGAGGGTCATGACACATCAACCCCATTTCATACAAGGCACGGGATACGTTAATAACGCATGGAATGCCATTACAACCTGCACCTATGCCTGGTTTCCAGATAACCCTATGGGATGCCACTAGATCAAGATGATCTTTCGTGCCAAACATTACGGGAGCATCTTCATTTGAACGATCCAATATTTCATGTCTTTTTTTCTTTTGGAAATATGGCTCTTGCAGGCAATCGAGGAATGCCGTTTAGAATTTACCTATTTGATTCATTCAATCATTTTTAAGAAGATGTTTTCCAAATCATTTATTTTCCATGAAGCAAACAAAGCTTAAAACATAAGAAAATGTTTGTTTCGCAGAAAACAACTTTCAAGAAATTACTTTTAAGATTTTCTAGCATTTGGTTCACAGAAAATAATTAATTAAAGAAAACAGCTTCCATGAATGAAAAAAGCACCTTCAAAAGTAGGTCACGGAACCCAGGAAAGAATGAACCTGGCCGATCTAGAGCTCACTCACCAGCCATATGGAAGCCACAGCCGGCAGGTACCCTCAAAAGTAACGTTGACGGGTCCTTTGTGGAAGGAGAAAATGAAAGTAGTGTCGCCTGTGCATGCGGAGACTCCCCCGGGAAGATCGTTGACGATTTTTCAAAGAAGGTGCGGGCGTCTTCTCCGGAGCAAATCGAAAACCCTAGCATGTTGGGAAGCACTTCCACACTTCATTCAATTCATGCTTTGACTCAAAGTACCAGTTCGAGTCGGATTGTAGTGTTGGCCGTCGAAACGGCCGTCCGTCGTCACCGACGAGTTCTAGGGATCGCCGTAGTCATGGCTTAGAAACTAAACAGTCATGGAAATGAGTTTACATACCTAATTTCGAATCCATCGTCGTTTTCTGTAGAATTCTGACGATTCGACGCTTGGATGCTTCTCCTCTATGCCTGATGTTGATGGGACCACTTTTCTTTCACACACACTCTCTCTCTCTCTAGCCTTATGAGAGGATGATGACTTTATGGGATGGAAAAAAGTGAGACTAGAGAGGACGTCCTAGCCTTTATGTAGAATTTTGGCTGAGCCCGTCCATCACGAGTTGAGCTAAATCTAATCTATATTAACTAGGTTCATATTCGGTCCATTAAAAATTATTAATTTTTTTTTTATTGAGCTAATCTCATAAATAATAAATTAGCGAATTACAATCTCAATTAATATCAGTTAACGTCGTTCAGTTAACGTCGTTCAGCTCTATGATCAATACCCCCACGGATTAAGACAAGCCATCCTAGGAAGTGGACTCGCTAATCTCTGAGTATAAAGGTCTGATGTGACACTGTTTTTTTTTTTTTTGGGTCGAACTGACATATTACTTCAAAAGCATGCAATTGGCCCACTGTCCAAGGCAAGCAAATCTAGTGGCGGATTGGATCTCCCCGGCCCAGCTCTCTAATTTTTGGATTTAATATTTTTTTAGGCCTGTTTTGCATTTAATAGTGGTATCACTTAAAGCAATGAATGAAGCAAGTTTTCCCAAAAAACCAAAAAGATAGCAAAACGATGGACATAGTTTCCCTCACCTTTCCTCCCTCCACTCCTTCACTTTCATTTTCCTTTAATTATTTAAAAAATTCGTAATTTTCAATTATTTCTATTTTAATTATTAGTTATTTCTACATATTTTTTACTTTAAACTTTTCTTTATCATTATTTATATTTTTATGTTCTTCTTTTTCTCCTTTTTTTCTTCTTCCTTGGCCGGTCGCCGGCCACAGCAATGGTTCGGAGCTTGAGCTTGCGTGTGACCATAATTGCCAATGGCAGTTGAAGAAGGAGAAAGAAAAGAAAAGCAATTAAAATAATTTAAAAAAAATTAAAAAAATTATTCTCTTAAAATTGCTCACGTCAGCATCACCAGTACCACATAGAATGACTAGTGTTTACGCCATCAATTTTGACCAAATAATGACACAAAAAATCAAAATAATTTTTTTATCAAACGAAAAAGAATATTTTTCAATTGATTTTCAGGTCTCATTGAAACATCACAAAATATTGTCATTTTCTTGACTTTCTAAAATATATTTTTAAAAGCGTCACATTTTTTGGGAAACAAACGAAGCCTTATTTCCTAATTATTTTTCCGACCGGGGACATTTCAAGATTTACATGCATCCAATATAATAAATAGAGGTGGGTTCGACATTGGGCTCGGTCTTTGGTGCAGTTAAGAGATGGTAGGCAGGGTTGGTCGGACAAAGTCGGACATTTGTGCGGAGGAATGTGGGACGGTGGTGCAAGAGAAGCAGTGGTGGTGGGTTACAATAGTCGGCTGACTTGTGCCTAAAGATGGGGCGGCTTGGTCGGCCTGAAGTGGTGGCCGATGGTATTGGCCCAAGCACCGGCGGCGGGGGCTGCGCTACGTGTTGGCCTTGGTTGACCGATCATATATATGGGACGAGTAAAGTGAGGGGGATAACGTTACTGCGTTGGAAGTGGATTGGGTGTCCGAAAGCTTGGGCTTGTTCTAAAATTACCAGAAACTCTAGCCCTAACAGATGACAAGTCATCCGCATAATTCAAAACTGAGCACACACGTAAGGAAAAAAAGAAAAGAAAAAGGTTACGGTGGCGTGTCGTCGGAGGGCTTTGGGCAGACCGATAGAGAGAGCGTAGTTTTGCCTTCTGTTTTTTTCCCTTTTTTGGGCTTCGTCAAAATGTTAAATAGTTGAACTCGAGGAAACGTTCAGAAGTAGTGGTGTTCAAACCGGCTCGAATTACACCAGGAAACTTTGAGCCCAAAAGAGTGTTTAACTCGGTCCAAGATCCCATTGAGACTTTGTAACCCTCGATTTTCAAAATCAAAACAGGATCCCCCGTCAAGCGAGCTTTGCCAGCCCACCTCTCTTTGGTCGTCGAACCTCCGCGACTGGCTAGAGAAAGAAAGAAAACGGGAAAAAAAAAGAGAAAAAAAATTAAAATATTATTAAAAATGATCGATTTTAGTGTAGTCACGGCAAGTGGGACAGTCGATATTCGTGTTAGAGATTTTCGATTAAAATCGATTCGATGAAATGAATTGACACAAATACAAAAAGTTTATGACTCAATTTATGAAAAACAAATCTATGATTGGATTGACATAATTATAATAAGTTTAAAAAAATTTGGGTAATTTTTTTCCAAAATGAAGATCCAACCGTGCTTCGGCCCCAATTCACTTTTCATTATTCGCCCACGGGTCTGGTCAATCTGATGAGCAGGGGTCACAGACTCACGGAGAGTGGCCAGCGTGATTTGATGGGTTTGCTTGTTAATGAATTGCTTTCGTTGGACAGCTGAGGCTAAAACAGGACTCTGGTTTTGACCGAGAGAACGAGTAAAACGCCAGCCGGTGCCCCTTCGTTTGGGTCGCAAGAAAGAGGACGTGCTAGTTGGTGGCGGTGCTGCTGTGGGTGGGTGGAGCTAATCGTCGAGCATGTCATGCATGCGTCTCATGTCCAAAACTTCGATGTCTATCATTAATAAACACGAACTTTCCTATTAGATCCAAGATATCGTTAGCTGTTATTTTTACCGATGGATCAACAGTGACTTTAAGGAGTATGATGTAGTGGTGGGCATCATGCTTCACTTTTGATACGATAGAAGCTCCTTCCCACAAAATACGAGATTAATTTATATAAAAATAAGAATGTTTTTTCTCGTGAAAAATGACTCAATTCAGGTCCAAAATCCCCCAAAAGAAAACCTTGAGTAGCCATACAAGAAGATGGTCCTTTTGGAGATAGGTGCTCACCGATGTGCCATTTAATAGGGTATTTATATGTTAGGTGAAGCTTTAAGTTGTTACAAATTCTTAAATTCAAAAAAAGTAATATACACATTAATAATTGCCCGCACCTCCCCACAATATTAGCCTACAAGACGAGCGATCTTTGCCTCTTAAATATCTGTGAGCGGCATCACACTTTGTTCAAACTCAAGTTGGATATGATCACTTTGTTCCCCCTCTACGATCCAACCAATCCACAATAATATAATGAATAAATAATTGGAGCATACATTCGCTACGTAATTTTCTTCTTCCACGAATAGTGTAACTAGCCCGTTTGATTTATTGATTAGTGTGATTAAAGAGCTGAAATCCTTGGATTAAGAGTGGATTAGTCCTCTTGCTTTGCACTGGCGCATAAATTGTAGCAAATAAAAGTGCTTCTCCTTTTTCATTAACTATAATGGCTATAATACGGAGCAAACCAATAAACAAATGAATGAATCAATCTGGTAGCGTGAACGTCGTCGTTTCTATTTGTTGCCATTTCCCTCACACCAGCGTCGAACAGGACGACGTGGACGGATCGTAGAGAGCCGGGACCAGGTATTTCCTCCCGTTGACGCCATGGGCGTTGTAGCTCGCCCCCGTCGCCTCATCCACCAGCAAGTTCCCGGCGTAGCCCGGGTACGCCCCGGTGGCGTAGATCCCGGTGCAAGCCGACGCCGCCTCCAGCGACGCCCCCGCTTCGCCCTGGTAGTACCCGTTCGAGAAAGGGTTTGTGGCGGTCCCGGCGAGAAGGCCTGCGAGGTTGATCACCATCCCGTCGACGCCAACGTCTCCGTTGGGCGCCACCAGCGGCAAGCTCTGCGGGCCGTACAGGGGCTGGTGGAGCGGCCACGCGCACTGCCCCGGGCACTGCGTCTCCGAGTTGCCCACCCAGATGTACGCGAACTTCGACCTTCTGCCGTTGACCTTACCGGAGCCGACGGCGGATCCGTGGGAGCCGCACCGGCTCATGCAGAACCCCTCGACGGCCACGTCGGAGGAGGTGAGCACGATGTTGACGGCGTTCCGCTGCTCGCCCCGGGATGCGAGCTCGACCAGGTGCTTGCTCGTGAGTGACTTCCCGAGCGAGTAGCTCTCGTCGAGGACTTGCCTCCCGAGCGAGAGCGCGAGCGAAGGCGTCTGCCTCTTGGAGGACGAGAGGTGGTAGTACTTATCGACCGTCTTCCACCACCGAGAGACGGAAGGAGGGGCCTGAGCGACCGAAGGGTCGGAAGACAGCGAGGCGACGAAGTCGGAGACGATGGTGCGCTGGGAGGGCTTGAAGCCGCCGTACCAGATGAGGTTGACGGAGATCTTGCCGGAGAGGAGAGGGCCATTATGGTAGCGCATGGGCGGGGACTGATCTTGGACCAGCTCGGCCAGCCTCCTGGTGGCGGAGGCTATCTGGAGGAGGCAGAGGGCGAGAAAGAGCTTCGGAAGAGCTATCTTAAAAGAGGAGAACGATGCCATTGTAGCTGAGTTTGGGCTGAGACTGAGGAGAGAAGAAAGCTAAGGAAGCTTCGCTCTGTTCAAGTTGTGGGTTGTGTGGAAGGGAGTAGGAGGAGTATTTATAGAAGGGTGGAATGGAGCGGGGTTAAAGTGCAGGAACCTGCTTGGAAAGAGACAAATGGAACGCAGCTCCCGGGCGTCATTATTAAATTTCGAGGAGACAGGGATGGTCTTGCAATTGCCAGTTGGATCCGCACCAGTAAGACAACAAAAAGGCTACTACTGCTCGATTACGTGTTGGACTTTACCGACTGGCCTAGTAATTTCGATCTTACTCCCTCTTTATTAGAATTCAAGATCCGAACGGTCATTATATTACTCAACTATATGAGCTTTTAATCTATACATCATATTTTCTCAATAAGTATCATAAATTACTATCAATCCCATATAATAACAATTCACATGCATTTGTAATTTTTATTAGATATGCGCCTACTAAATACTTCATTCACCATCACACTTTATTACTTCATAAATCGTTCTGATACCGTTCTACCATTTTGGAGCAAATTGAAACCCTATCATGCTGGGAAGCACTTCAACACTTCAGTTCGTGCTCTGAGTTAAAGTACCAATTTGAGTTGGACTGTAGCTCTCTGATGAATGCCCTGACGGATCAAGATAAGCCATCCTAGGAAATAGACTCGTCGATCTCTGCGTCCAAAGCTCTCCCCCCCCCCCCCCCCCCCCCCCCCTCTTTTTTTTTTTTTTTGTGGTTGAACTCATGGATCACTTCAAAAGCATACAATTGGCCCCCTATCCAAGGGAAGCAAATGTAATGCCGGGTTGGATCTCCAAGGCCCAGCTCTCTAGTTTTTAGATCTCTAATTCCCTGGAAATCTTGTGGGAGGTCATATGTTCTGGAGCCTGTTTTGCATTTAATAGTGGTATCACTTAAAGCAATGAACGAAGCAGGTCCCCCACAAGACACACAAACCCCCTTTTTTTTAAGAGAGAAAATCATTTTCTCTGATCTTTCGTCCCCCCGCTTCTTCACCTTTATTGTCTTTAATTATTTAAAAAAAATTAGAATTTTCAGTTATTTTTACATATTTTTTATTTTATAATTTTCTTTCTGATTATTTATATTTATATTTTCTTCATTTTTCTTCTTCCTTGGCCGGTCGCCAGCCGCGGTGATGGTTGGTGCCCTAGGCCAACAAGGATCGAGCTCGAGCTTGCATGTTGTCGTCGCTAGCCAATGGCAGTTGGGGAAGGATAAAGGAAAAAAAAATAAAAGTTAGAAAATTCAAATTTTTATTGTCTTAAAATTACTCACATAAGTGTCGATTGTACCACATATAACAACTGACACATACGCCATCAATTTCGACCAAACGATGATACAAAAAATTCAAAATAATTTTTTTTATCAAATGACAGAGAATATTTTTCAATTGATTTTCAGGTCTCATCTAAATATCGAAAAATATTGTCATTTTTTGAAAAAATGACCGTCTAAAATATTTTAAAAAAAAAACTTCATATTTTTTTACGAAACAAACGGAGCCTTATTTCCTAATTATTTTTCCGACCATGGACATTTCAAGATTTACATGCATCTAATCTAACTAATAGAAGTGGGTTCCACGTTGGGCTCAGTCTTTGGTGCAGTTAAGGGATGTTTTCTTTTTTTTTCCGGAGGGGGAGGCGCGGCGCGCAAAGCCGGACATTTGTGCGGAGGAATGTGGGACGGTGGCGCAAGAGGAGCGGTGGTGGTGGGTTACAATAATCGGCTGACTTGCGCTTAAAGTTATGGCGGCTTTGTCGGCCTGAAGTGGTGGCCGATGGCATTGGCCCATGCTTGGGGCCACTCGTGGTGGGTGTTGCGCTCCGTGTTGGCCTTGGTTGACCGATGATATATAAATGGGACGAGTAAAGTGAAAGGGATAATGTTAAAGCGTTGGTGTATTGGGGTGTACGAAAGCTTGGGTTTGTTCTAAATCTTTTCTTAAATTTCTTTTTTGGTTAATTGAATTCTAAACCTTTATATTTGAGTCAATTCAATACATCCGAACCATTTTGATCGAAAATCGCTAAAATGAATGTCGGTCTTCCTATATGGCTTGGCAATGCTAACATCAATAATTTTTAATAATACTTTATTTCTTTTTTTCGCATTATTTATTTATTTATTATTCTTTCTTTTCCTTTTTTCTCTTTTTTTTTTCCTCCCTTCTTCCTCTAGTTGGTTGTCGGATCTCAGCGGTCGTTGGCGAGCGCCAATCTCAACCTTGCCCAGCCATAGTGAGGTTAGCCCTTGCCAGCCGGCGATGGTGAGCCTCACCTGCTCCTCGCAAGGCTCAACCTTGCCAACTTGGTGATGATTGATTTTCACCCCTAGCGCGGGTGAGCCTCTTCCAACGACAACAAGGACAAGCTTTGCCAACCGTCATCTCTAGTCGATCATTGGACCTCGCGTGACTAGCTAGAGGAAGGGAAAAAAAAAAGATATTGAAATATTATTAAAAATTATCGACGTCATTGGAAACGCACTACATAGGACGGTAGATATTTATGTCAGAGATTTTTGGCCAAATTGGCCTAATGAATTGAATTGGCACAAATATAAAAGGCTTAATACTCAATTTAAAAAAAATATATATGACTGAATTGATATAATTATAATAGATTTATATTTTTTTTAATAATTTTTTCCAGAATGAAGACCCAATAATGCTTCGGCCCGAATTCACTTTTCGTTATTCGCCACTTCAGTCTAACAATCCAAGGCAATGGATCGCGGGAGGGCCACAGAGTGAATATCTCTCTACCAAAGAGGGGGAAAAAAAGATACATTAAAAAAAAACAGTCAGGAAGATTACCCAAGGGACAACTCATGGGTGGGGGTCAGAGGGAGACGGTCGATTGGAGCCTTTGAGATGTAGCTGAGCCGAGAGGAATGAAGTCAAATTTGATCGACACCGACGAAGGAAATTGAGGATGGCAGCGAGGAGAGAGGGGGTGAACTAGAAGGAAAGAGGCGCCAGCGTGATTTGACGCGTATGCTCGGTAATGAATTGCTTTCGTCGGACAGCTAAGGGCAAAACACGACTCTGGTTTTGACCGAGATAACGAGGACAAAACCAGCCAGTGCCCCTTCGTTTGGGTCGCAAGAAAAGAGGAGGCGCCAGTTGGTGGCGGTGGTGGGGGTGGGGTTGGAGCTAACCGGCGAGCATGTCATGTATCTCATGTCCAAACCTTCGATGTCTGTCATCAACCGACACGAGCTTTTCTATAAATCGTGAATATTGTTAGCGATTGTTTTTTTTAATCGATGGATCAACGATGATTTGAATGAGTATGACGTATCGGCGGGCGTCATGCTTCATTTTTAGTATGATAGAAGCTCCTATCTCAGAGCATGAGACTAATTTATATGAAAATAAGAACATTTCTCTCGTGGTAAATGACTCAATTCACGTGTAAAATGCCCCTCCAAAAGAATACTTAGAGTAGCCATCCAAGAAGGTGGTCTTTTGGAGATAGATGTTGACCGATGTGTTATTTAAAAGGGTATTTATATGCCATGGGAGACTCTAAGTTGTCACAAACGCGTAAACTCAAAAAATCAATATACGCGTCAATAGCTGCCCGTATCTCCCTGCAATATTGGCCAATTAGACGAGTGATCTTTGCCTCCTAAAGGTCTGGGAGCAGCGTCATATTGTTCAAATCCAAAATCTATGATTACTTTGTTTTCTTGTCGAATCATGTGTGATCCAACCAATACACAAACCACACATCAACTAAAGGAGGGACAAGCTCCGATGCCATTTCCGCGACTTTGACCACCTAAAAGCAATAATTTGAATGAACCATGAAGTGATAATCATTTGGGCTTAGTGTTAAGCATACATCATTTGTGCTACATACAGCATTTTCCCTAAGAAATATCAACAATGCTTATCCCTCGAACCTTTTGCCATGACCAATGACTAGACAAGTATTGACAAATGGATTTTCTCTCGCGCCCTCGACCCAATTACCTCCATTTGTTCCACAATAATATAATGGGTGAATAATTAGAGCATACACTCACTCACCCCGAAGTTTTTTCTTCCACAAATGGCGTAATTAGCCCGCTTGATTTATCGGTTGGTGTCGTTAAAGAGCTGAAATTCTTAGATCAAGAGTGGATTAGTCCGCTCGCTTTGCACTGGCGCATAAATTGTAACAAATAAAGGAGGCTCGACTTTTCCATTAACTATAATGGCTACCATACGGGGTAACAAAAAACCAATAAACAAATGAATGAATCAATCTGGAAGCGTGAACGTCGTCGTTTCGATCTGTTGCCATTTCCCTCACACCAACGTCGAACAGGACGACGTGGACGGATCGTAGAGAGCCGGGACCAGGTACTTCCTCCCGTTGACGCCGTGCGCGTTGTAGCTCGCCCCCGTCGCCTCATCGACCAGCAACTTCCCGGCGTAGCCCGGGTAGGCCCCTTTGGCGTAGATCCCGGTGCAAGCCGACGCGGCCTCCAGCGACGCCCCCGCCTCGCCCTGGTAGTACCCGTTCGAGAAAGGGTTCGTGGCGGTCCCGGTGAGAAGGCCTGCGAGGTTGATCACCATCCCGTCGACGCCAACGTCTCCGTTGGGTGCCACCAGCGGTGGGCTCTGCGGGCCGTACATGGGCTGGTGGAACGGCCACGCGCACTGCCCCGGGCACTGGGTCTCCGAGTTGCCCACCCAGATGTACGCGAACTTCGACCTTCTGCCGTTGATCTCGCCGGAGCCCACGGCGGATCCGTGGAAGCCGCACCGGCTCATGCAGAACCCCTCGACAGCCACGTCGGAGGAGGTGAGAACGATGTTGACGGCGTTCCGCTGCTCGCCCCGGGACGCGAGCTCGACGAGGTGCTTGCTCGTGAGGGACTTCCCTAGCGAGTAGCCCTCGTCCAGGACTTGCCTCCCGAGCGAGAGCGCGAGCGAAGGCGTCTGCCTCTTGGAGGACGAGAGTTGGTAGTACTTATCGACCGTCTTCCACCACCGAGCGACGGAAGGAGGGGCCTGAGCGACCGAAGGGTCGGAAGACAGCGAGGCGACGAAGTCGGAGACGATGGTGCGCTGGGAGGGCTTGAAGCCGCCGTACCAAATGAGGTTGACGGAGATCTTGCCGGAGAGGAGAGGGCCATTATGGTATCGCATGGGCGAGGACTGATCTTGGACCAGCTCGGCCAGCCTCCTGGTGGCGGAGGCCATCTGGAGGAGGCAGAGGGCGAGGAAGAGCTTCGGAAGAGCTATCTTAAAAGAGGAGAACGATGCCATTGTAGCTGAGTTTGGGCTGAGACTGAGGAAAGCTCAGAGCTGAGGAAGCTTCGCTTTGTTCAAGTCGCGGGTTGGGTTGAAGTGAGGAGTAGGAGGAGTATTTATACGAGGGTGGAGTGAAGTGGGGTGAAAGTGCATGAAGCTGCTTGGAAAGAGACAAATGGAGGGCAGCTCATGAGTGTAGTTGTTAAATTTCGATGAGACGAGGATGGCCTTGCAATTGCCAGTTGGATCTTCACCAGTAAGATAACAAAAAGGCTAGTAGTACGACACGTTGAACTTTACTGGCATAACAATTTTGACTGATTGCGAGAATAACACAATAATCACCCGAAAAACTATTTTATAATCGACTCATTTATAGATGCGATTTTCATTTATGCTCTTAAGACAACTTTTTAAATCACCAATCAGAGAAAAGATAATCATGCTTAATGTACCCATTGCAGTCTATCAAATTTTGTTAAACTTTTGTTTTTTTAAATTTGAGCGACGACGATGAAGAAAATCGAGGAAGGTGAGAGGATGGTGGGTAGCGAGGAGAGAGCGGCGAAGTAAAGGCACGAGAGGCCAGCGTGAGTTGACTCGTTTGCTTGTTAATGAATTGCTTTCGTTGGACAGCTAAGGACTCGTGTTTTGACCGAAAGAACGAGGACAAAACCGGTCCAGTCAGTGCCCTACGTTTGGGTTGGAAGAAAGAGGCCGTGCCAGTGGGACAGTAGCTTAAAAAATATTATAAATTTATTATAATTATACCAATTCAATTCACATTAATGATCGATATTAATAGAGATAATTATTAATAATATTTTATTTTTAAAAATTTTTTCTACTCTTACCATGGTTGGCGAGCTCCAATGACCCTCACCGACAACAAAGCGAGGGTTTCACGGTTGCGAGCGAGGCCACCTCCCCTTGACATGGACCAGGGCAGCCTTGCCATGGTCTCTCTCGGGTCACACGGTAGGAGTAGGAAGGAAAAAAAATAGAAAAAAGGAAAAATATTGTGTAAAATATATTAAATTTTTTTCTTTTTAATAGCACTTGCTAACAAAGTGAACATGTTTAGGACTTAACTAGTAAAAAAAATTTGACGAAAAAATAATTTAGGATCAAACTGGACAATTACAATGTGTTCAAGATTTTTTTTGGTAATTTTCTCACGTGCCAATTGGTGGTGGAGGTGGAGCTAATTGTCGAGCATCTCATGTCCAAGCCTTCGACGTCTGTCATCAATCGACATGGAACTTTCGTTGTGAATTACAGACATTGTTAACGTTTGTTTCTACCACTGGATCAACGGTAAATTGAAGGAGTATGATATGGTGGTGGGCTTCATGCTTCGTTTGTGGTATTATAGAAGCTCCTACCTCGAGTGTGGTTAAGTATAAGATCAATTCATATGAATATAAGAAAGTTTCTTTTGTGACAAATGACCCAGTTAACATCTGAAATCCCCCGAAAGCAATACTGGGAGTAGTCATTTAAAAGAAGGTGGTCTTTTCGGAGATGGATGTTCGCCGGTGTCTCGATTAACAAGGTATTTATATGCTATATGAGAATTTAAAATATTAAAAACTCTTCAACTTAACGAACTAATATACACCTTAATGGTTGCTCGTATCTCCCTGCTATACTGGCCTACTAGATGAGTGATCTTCACCTCTTTAGGGGTCTATGAGGAGCATCGTTCAAATTCAAATTCCATGATCACTCTATTTTTCCGTCACTCTATTTTTTTCGTCGAATCATGTATGACCAAATCAACTAAAGGAGCAACAATCCCCGACGCCAGACCACCCAAAAGAAATAATTTGAATGAACAATGAGGGGATAATCATTTAAAATCATCTGCGCATTTTCACTGCGAAATATCGAGAATGCTCATCCTACGTGCCTTCTGCCATAACCAATGACTAGACTAGTATTAATGAAGGATTTCTCTCTTGCCCTCGACACAATTACTTCCATTTTTTCAACAATAATATAATGAATAAATAACTAGAGCGTGCATTCAATACGTAATTTTCTTCTTCCACAAATGGTGTCATTAGCCTGGTTGATTTATTGATTAGCGTGATCAAAGAGCTGAGAGGCTTAGGTTAAGAGTGGATTAGTCCTCTTGCTTTTGCATAGGCACATAAATTGTAGCAAACAAAAGTGGTTCGCCTTTCTCATTAACTAATAATAACTGTAACGGCTATAATACGGAGCAACGAAAAAACAATAAACAAATGAATGAATCGATCTGGTAGTGTAAACGTCGTCGTTTCGATCTGTTGCCCATTTCCCTCACACCAACGTCGAACAGGACGACGTGGACGGATCGTAGAGAGCCGGGACCAGGTACTTCCTCCCGTTGACGCCGTGCGCGTTGTAGCTCGCCCCCGTCGCCTCATCCACCAGCAAGTTCCCCGCGTAGCCCGGGTAGGCCCCTTTGGCGTAGATCCCGGTGCAAGCCGACGCCGCCTCCAGCGACGCCCCCGCCTCGCCCTGGTAGTACCCGTTCGAGAACGGGTTCGTGGCGGTCCCGGCGAGAAGGCCTGCGAGGTTGATCACCATCCCGTCGACGCCCACATCGCCGTTGGGCGCCACCAGCGGCGGGCTCTGCGGGCCGTACATGGGCTGGTGGAACGGCCATGCGCACTGCCCCGGGCACTGGGTCTCCGAGTTGCCCACCCAGATGTAGGCGAACTTCGACCTTCTGCCGTTGACCTTGCCGGAGCCCACGGCGGATCCGTGGGAGCCGCACCGGCTCATGCAGAACCCTTCGACGGCCACGTCGGAGGAGGTGAGCACGATGTTGACGGCGTTCCGCTGCTCGCCCCGGGACGCGAGCTCGACCAGGTGCTTGCTCGTGAGGGACTTCCCGAGCGAGTAGCCCTCGTCGAGGACTTGCCTCCCGAGCGAGAGCGCTAGCGAAGGCGTCTGCCTCTTGGAGGACGAGAGGTGGTAGTACTTATCGACCGTCTTCCACCACCGAGAGACGGAAGGAGGGGCCTGAGCGACTGAAGAGTCCGAAGACAGCGAGGAGACGAAGTCGGAGACGATGGTGCGCTGGGAGGGCTTGAAGCTTCCGTACCAGATGAGGTTGACGGAGATCTTGCCGGAGAGGAGGGGGCCATTGTGGTACCGCATGGGCGGGGACTGGTCTTGGACCAGCTCGGCCAGCCTCCTGGTGGCGGAGGACATCTGGAAGAGGCAGAGGGCGAGGAAGAGCTTCGGAAGAGCTGCCTTAAAAGATAAGAACGATGCCATTGTAGCGGAATTTGGGCTTGGGGCTGAGGAAAGATGAAAGCTGAGGTAGCTTCGCTTTGTTCAAGTTGTGGGTTGTGAGGTGAACTGAGGAGTAGTATTTATACAAGGGCGGGATGAAGATGAAGGTGATGCTTTGAGTATTTTATTTTACGACTATACAAAATAATAATAAAAATATGAGTGGGGGTGGGGGGAATGTAGAAGTGGGGTTAAAGTGCACGAACCTGCTTGGAAGGAGACCAAAGGAGGGCAGCTCATGACTGTAATGATTAAATTTCGATGAGGTCTTGCGATTCCCAGTTGGAGCTTCCCAAGCAAGATAACAAAAAGGACTGCTAGTGCTCGATTACACGTTCAATCATCATTTACGCTGTTTAAGACAACTTTTTAAGTAGCCAGAAAGTCAAAAATGATAATGCTTATCGTGCCCATTGTAATTTAACAAAATTTGGATCATATTGTAAAGATAATAGTTGCCTTTTTTGTGAGATGTGAGCTGAAATTCAAACAAAAAGTGGGGCAACGCAATCCAGCTCAGCCACAGCTGAATGGACGAAACCGACCTTACGGTAGTATATCTCAGTAGCCTGGGGGGAGGGCAGTAGGGGGTGGGAGTGGGTAGGGAGACGTTAGAGAGGCGTGGGGTAAAGCGTCCACTGTCCGCGGTCCAGGCTGGAAGTTCGGAAAGGTCTTTCAGTTTTTATGGGGAAAGCTGGACCGGGACACTGGGCACCAGCTGGCAGTGACCGAGTGGCCCAGAGTATCCGAGGTTCGGTGCGGGGCCCACGCGAGCCCGACGCGCCTAGCCTTGTCGTTTCGTTACAGCGGCGCCCCCCCCCCCCCCTCCCCCTTCACGCAACCCTCGTGAAGCTTCGGCGGGTTCCATTCGTTCAACGCGACGTCGTCTCCCCGAGTCCAGCTGGCGCAAGCCTTAGCTCGCGACCTAACGGTTCTCAGCTAATTGGGCTCTGGGAATCCTTTGCGTTTCAAATTATTTGCTCCTTCCCAAAATATTGGCACCTTTTTTTTTTTATGGGAGAATTTCGATGCACAATTTCGCACACGCAATCTGTGCAATGAATGTGACAAACCCTTCTTTCGAGGAATTAAGAAATCGACATTATGCAACTCTCTCTCTCTCTCTCTCTCTCTCGAAAAAGTACTTTCATTCAATGCTCTGTAAGAGCTGGGCAACCGGAGTTGCTATTCCGAATCTATTTGCTCGCTCATGTTCCAGTACTTATCTCTAAAGCTCATCGGATTTCCGATCTATACCGATTTTCCTCGAAAATCGAATCGAACTATTGATTCAATCCATTTTTTTTTAGGGATTACGTTAGACTAATAACGTATAAAAAAAAATAAGTACATCATAATTACTTGCTCATCGATTATTTTCTTAAAAAAATATTTATTTGCATTGCATTAAAATAATTAGGATTTGAGTTGAAACCTTTTGTAATTTTATTGAGTGATGAACATTGTATCGTGAAACTTTTTTTAATAAGTAAACATTATATTACTCTTAAAAAATTAAAAAAAATTAATCGATCCGGTCCGATCTGGTTCTATGTCCTTCAAATCGAGAATCGGGAATCGAACCGGATCTCCTAAAATCGAGAACCAGACCACCGATCCCAGTCCGATCCGAGCAATCCCAATGTGATCGGTCCGATTTGCTCACCCCTACTTATTTCATAGTCAAGGGCGATCTCTCTATTATTTCGGTAATCGACATTATCTAGAAGTTATTTTGTGTATCTATTTTACAAGTTCTCTCCCACGATCTAAAGTTAGATTTAGATCTAGGTGCTCGTTCCACTTCGATCTATAAGTCGATCTAGAATTTACAATGTGTTAGCTGTCATTTTTCAATATGCTGGGGTTGTTCTTGTCTCTATACGATGATGAGGCTGGAACGTTGAGTTTAGGTACACATTGCTTTTTCCCAAAGCCGCAGTTACTAGAGAGGAAAATCGAGTGTACGTCATTAATGCTGATACGAGATTTAGGGATTGGTTGCCAATTATGCTTTGATACGGATGTGTTCATGTGGAATGAACCAGATTCTACAAGCGGATTTATTCCACTAATCCCTCCTCCACCGACGCCCTAGAATGGAGATGAGATTCTGGTCGATAAGCTCGTCTCCTTCCATAGACAATTCTTCTTAACCATCAACGGTGAGAAAACAACACCCAAGAGAGCAAAAGTGAATGCTCGGTCTTGGCAGCAAGAGCGAATGTAATGGATCAGATGAAGCCCTAAGACAACGATCAAATCAGAATTTGATTAAGTTGGACGTAAACTTTCCATACTTCATCTACCGAGCTCAATTCCCACTGACGTCACTGTTGTTCAAGCTCCGGCTTAGTCACCGTAGTCCGCACAATCAATCTCGACTCGACTGATTAATCACCTCGGAACATGTAGTAAAAATTCAAGCGTCGAACATGAATTCGAGGCATTTAAGCACGAGATATGGAGAAAACGAATCAAAGAATGCCTTTTACTTTCATGAGTATATATCAAATGTACAAAGATTCCGCAAAAACAAAAGATCAAAATCTAACCGTGCATAAAATGCCTTGGTAATCAAGTTATAAAAAGTTACATTTAACGTGCACAATTGTAATTGCCGAAACTATATGAATACCAACTAAAAGAAACTCAACCAATTCAACTTCTATCTTCCTAATGCCTTCGTTTTCCTACATTTCTTATTATTAAGTATTTATCATGCTCTTGATCTCTCTCTCTCTCTCTTTCTTATTATTAAATAACGAGTTTCTATTTATAGAAACGTAGAATAAATGCATGAGGTCCCCATTCCCATATGGGAGGTGGCCACTGGGGCGATTCCCTAGTGGTTTGATATTTCTTCGTTATGCGGACTAAGTAACTTCGCTGGAGAATAGCTAGATTTATATTGCTTTGCCGGCCTCTCCACTGGCGACCATCTTCGTTCACCATCGGACCGCCGCCATCGCCGCCGGGAATGAAAATGGAGCACGTCGAATATAGTATAGATACGAGAAAAACGAAATATAACAGAGGACTGACACGAACATAAATTTCCCAACGTCAATACTCTCACCATCGAGTTCCGGCCATTCCTCGGTGAACGCCGCTAAACACCACAGGAACACAGATTACAGAAACAAAGAAAACACACGTACTCAGCAATAAGGGTGATCGGTTTTTGGATTGGACCGGACCGACCGTATTTTTATTTTTCATTCTCTCGTAACACATGCACTCCCCAGGATGCAAACTAATTAATGGTCCAGTTTGCGCCTGCCGCAAGAACTTAGTTCTTGAAATTGAAACACAACGTCACAACGAGTAAATTAAATTCGAACACAACATAACAACAAAAGCAGCCCTAATCTCCGGACTGCCAATAAGAGTTGCAATTATCGATTCCAACGAGCAAAGCAAGGAAACGCTTCACTGTCCACTCGATACACGAAATACACCTTCCCTCTTTTTTTGCCTGTGATCAACCCGCACAAACCTCAAACTCAGACTCATATCCCACAACCCCCAACACCACAATCCGTCTCACCAAAACATAAGGAAAGATAAATATATATATATATATATATATATATATATTTCAATTTCTCGAGTTCATTAAATGATATCAATGATTGAAGTACTTAGCAAATTGAATGCCCGTATAAGCTAATTATTTGATAATGTAGATATTAAATATGTGCTTGAGCTCCTTACCCAAAATTTTTTTCCTTACCTAAAAAAAAAGGTGCTTGAGCTATAGTTATCTCTTGGCGAGTAAGACTTGCGCATTTTTCGGACCTTCTAAAATTCTACTTTATTACATGCTAGACGACATGCAATTAATGTGAAGAGCTTCTCGAATCAGCCTATTAGCATTATTAAAATATCTATTTGATTCTGGATATCTGCCATGATTATGCATATAGATATTTTGATATTACAAATCATTGATTGATTATATTCCATATCACGTTTGTCTTATTACCTTAGATAGTTATGTAATAAAACCTATAAATATGCTCCATGTACTCTTCTCTATGCACATCAAAATATATTGAAATTTCTTATTTCTTATTTCATTGATTACTCTAAAGTTGATATCAGAGCCTTCGTTCCTAAAGCAACCCTGCTCATCATCGTAACCTCAACAATGCGAAGCCAAGTCGAGGACCCCTAATAAAGAGAATGGGCTATGTTTTCCACGGTAGAGACAAATTCGAGCTTTCCTTTGTGATCTCTCATAAATTGCCCATGCCAACCATTTCCCTTGTTTTTATATGCCAAGTACTTTGATTTCCTGGCCTCTTTCGAATCTAGGACGACATTGTCGTCTATGTCTCTAAGGGGGACCGGTGCGCGCGGAATTGGGCGGCGTCCGACCTAGATGTCATAAAGAGGTCGGTCCAAGAACTACGTATGGCTAGGATTTGAAATTGTGCATGAGACGTTGATTTGGTAATTGGGTCTGCCCAGTCCGGTATGTGAAGATTGACGTGGACAAGGCATATGGACGTAGTCCTCGTGTGCTGTTAGGGCTAAAATCGACCGCCGAGGATAAGTTTTTGGAATCTTTTCGTTCGAAATTGTCAATAGGGGCGGCCATAGAAGTTTCGACATAGGCAAGCGGGGACCAATATGATAATTGTAGGTTCAAGACACCTCCGTGCTCTCATCTCCAACTATAGAGTTGGTCAAGGTCTAATAATATAAACTTAGAGTTGGAAAATTCTCGGGGCGGTGAGCTGGATTTTCGAGATCTTCAACTATAGAGTTGGTCAAGGTCTACCATTTGGAGGGAATTATTTCCGATTCAACCACTTTCTTTTTCAACTTGCTTAGTTGAATTTTTCTACGGCCTCAGGAAGCCATAGTTTGGCTGCCCTTGGTATAACGTGTATCTCCATGTTCGTGAAAGTAAGCCAAAATTAATCAATAACGGCGAGAAAAGAGCTACGTGGCCATGATTAATTTGGATAAAGGTAAGATGCCCTTAATTGCCATTCACTACTCGATTCATGAATAGAAATCAAATCGATACACATCGATGGTCTCGCTCAACCACAGCAGATCTTGAGCATGGCGGGCTGTTACCGCTTGTCACCAGGTCGGCCGGCCAGCCCGAGAGCAAAGCTGATTATCAGACGGACACCCACATAATTGAAAACAGGTGACAGTGATGATGCTTTTTCAAGGGGTTTGACGCAGATGCGTCGTGCTTTCAAGAGAGCAAGTGGCCTATAAAACAATGGCTGTTTTTCACTAAAGAAAAATATCCCCCCCCGCCGTCAGCTACTTCAGCTATAGCTATGTATCTACCATTTGATCGTATTAAACTCGGCCTAATCAGTTTGCAGGCTTAATCGTGCGGGATCGAATAGTTTAATTGTCGAGTTTATCTGAAACTGCCAACATTCACGAGACATGCAAGTTCAGGCTGTTCCATTCTTGCGGGCGAATCAACTGGCGCAGGAAATAAGTTGGCAAGAAACCCTCGTGCGATGACCTAAACAGCCGCCCGGAAGGGATTATATCTTAATCTGGTGGGGCAACCTACGTGTTTAGCGGCTATTTTGTTTCACTGGATACGCCTGTCTTTGCCCCGCACTGGCGGACAGCACCGTAGTCGATCGATTAGGTTGATTCGTGGGGACTCCGTGAGCTAACTTTTGACTTTGCTTTCGAAGGAGGGCACGGATTCTTTCTGTCTGGAGTCTTCATGGCTCGTAGCTGGAGTTGTCTCCATGTCTGGATTCTCTCTGTTTGACTATTCGCCCTAGATGAGAAATTGATTATTCAACGATCAGCGATGCATGAAGCACGAACGAAGCGTTCCAATCTTTTGTTAGGGATTTTCTTCTTTCGCTTTTTAAAGCCTTGGCCACCAACTACACCACAATCTCCTCAATAATGCCGTATAAGTTAATCGCATACCTTTGCGGATTCTTATGAAATTAATCAAGAAATACGTCCGAATCTCCCATGCTGCGTTCTCATGGCCCTTCTCCTCTGCTCGTGTCGATTGATGACGAGTGGTTTTCGACATTTAATATGAATGGGCAGCGCTGCTTAAATCTTCTTGGGATGCCAATAGAAAATGGAAGTTTGATGAGATCAAGCAAAGCCAGCCTGCCTTGAGGGTGAAGAACGAAGGCATTTTGTAGCAATGCTTGCAAGCATGGTTACCTTCCCGCAAAGTAGATCGCGGAATTGTTTAAAACTTGCACGAGCGGCATGCTTAAGACATGGTCTTATCCTCGCCAGCTTTTTGCTTTTTCCTATTTTTCATTATAGGAGAGAATCGGTTAGAATAAGCATAGTTAGTACAAAGAAAGTTTTACGTGATTTTTAGGTAGGAACTCGTCTAGTATAGTTAGTATACAAATTTGGCCATACGTACTCAATTAATGTTTAGAATTTAAGTGACACAATTAAAAAGTTTATGACTGAATTGGTAAAAATGTAATACGCTTATAAATCAATCTTTATAATTTTAGAGAGAGAGGGGGGGTGTTTGGTCATGGGGCCGAAATTTTCTCCACAATAACAAGGACGTTTTGTTAAACTCATGATATTCTTTGGCGACATGTGGATAAGGTCCTTAAACTCGATTGCTAATGGGTCAATCATTTGAGGAAGTTAAATTTAACGTGTAGATATATCCCACGAATTTAGAGGACCGCGATTCTCATCTAGCTAGACTTTGCTTGATTTGATTGCGATCCTTTCCATTTGTAGATGAATCAATGCCCTCGATTTACCCTTTTAGCTACATAGATCGAACATAAGCACATCTACCATTTTTAATGGCTAAGGTAGCTGGAGATGTGAGATATTATTGTAGGGAAAGTTATCCAAAAAACCTTGAACCTATTACACTTTCGTCAATTCAGTTATAAACTTTCTAATTTTAACAATCGAGTCACAAACTTTTTTCACGCTTTGCCAGTTGACTCCATCCGGCCAACTTCAATTAAAAATCACTGACTTTGATGCTGGCAGTGCCACGTAGGATAGCCAATTTTACTTCGCGACGGTTTTTGGATTTTTTTGGACAATTTTAACCTATTATGGATGGAAATGAACTTAGGAAGCCCTTGTAGTCCGTTCCATTTACCCACGGAGAAGTATACCTTGAGTGGCAAATGGCAAAAGCATGTGCTCTCTGTCTCTCTCCCCCACACATTCTCGGAACACGAGAGGGATGTGGACATGTCACGTGAGTACCAGCAGGGTTGGGAGGGGGTTTGTGCTTTGCTTTATGTCTCGGCATGGAAGCAAGGGAAACAAGTTCTTTCTTTACGAATCCCGCGGACGAGCCAATACATTGAACTGCCATGGTCATGAAACTATTCAAAGCATCCTCCTCACCTGCCTCCGGTATGGGCATTATCCAGATTCCTTTCCCTACCCCACACATCGGACACCTCGAAACAACCCGAAAGGCCAAATGAATCGAGACGGGGAGGCAAAACGGTTCGAGTTATCTTCTTCGAGAATCGAAGTATCCTTTTGATGAGTGTCTCGGACGCTCATCAATAATTTGTGAGACCTATCAAAATGGATCGTAAAATTCATTTATTAATCCATCTATAATGAGTAGTGCTAGTTGGCCATAAATGGGTCCAAATATGTATTGGTGTTAAATGGGTTATACATGGATCGTAAATATATCTATAACTTATTTAGACCCAACTTACTTCTATGATTTTCTATTTATGCATACTCGTCTTTTTTCGATCTCGCGTTCATTCACTCTACACTCTCACTTCAATTTCAGTATGAGTTTTCCTAGATCAGATTGAATATGAAAGTATCTTAGAGATATGAATCGGATCGGATAATGAGTCATTTGAATTGCATTGCTATAAATAAATCATAAATGAGTTTATTTGAATCGGACCATTTATGATATGACCTGATCTATCCATTTGATGAATCTCCCGGTGAGTTTCGAGATAACTAAATTGAAAAATAGGGGCATAGGATTCTTTCGGCTGCGCGGTCTGCGTTATAATATTGGTAAATCCTCACGTTAATTACCCAACAAAGTTAAAAATCACGTGGTCATTCTGATCCTATTCCTTCAAGTGTCCACAAAATAATGAAATTGTCGATTTTCGTGCTATCTATGTTCGAGGAAACGAGGGAAACCCCTAGGAAAGAACCTAAAGCACGTGCGCCCGCGATAGCTCCTGCCATGCAAAATCCGCAGTTCCCCTAGCTTTGGAAACCCAAATGAATGCCAGCAAAGTTTTACAAAATTTACTGCTTTCCCTAATTCATTTTATAATCTTAAATCATTAGTAGGTGATTATAATAATAAATGTACAACTTTATGGTACTCTTTGATTAAGAAACGGGACGCTCGTAACAACTCCCCTCTTGTGTTAGTCAGACGAAAGATGTCACGATATATATTCAGATATAAAATATTGTCCGCGTGTCAGGTTCCAATTATTTGCATTTTTAGAGTAAATGATCATGCACTTAATTTCAAGATAGATTTAAACATTTTTTTAATCTAATAGTATTAGGAGAAAGTAATGCCAAATGAAAAATTTGAAAGTTCCTTTTTTTTTTGGGTTGGAGAAAAATTTGAAAGTTAAGTCGTTAACTATATATATACATATATATAAAGTTAATATCATGAAAAACTTCAAATTAATATAATTATGATAATTTTATCAAAAAATAATTTTTTATCATAAAAATTTTCAAATTGATATATATGTGACAAATTTATCCTATGTTAATTTATATTAAATTGAGTTAATATCACGAAAAATATCAAATCGATACACTTATAATAAATTGAGGTTAGCATATACATCCGATAATTGTTACGTGTTATCCAACTCAATAATTTGACGATAAAATTTAATAAAAATAAATGAATGATAAATTTTTCATAATTGTATCAGTTTGGATTAAAGTTATTATAAATATATTGATTTGAGATTTGAGATTTTTGAAGGTTAAAAAATAATTTACGATAAATTTATCACATGCATAGGAATTTAAGGTTTTTTTTATAGTATTAATTAAAAAAAAAAGAATCAACCCTGATTCATGTAAAACACTTTTCATGCTCTGTCTTTCGGTGTAAAAAGTTAACTATGCAGGAGATTAGCTGGAGAGAGAGAGAGAGAGAGGGATGCAATGATGGCAGATGTGACCCTCCTCCTGTCCTCTCTTTCCAAGTTCTCGTGATCCCTGTAAAGGCTTCCCATCTGCGAAGCTGCCAAGGAAAGGAAAGCTACACATTTAACTCCTTCCCAGCCCATCCCCAGTTCATGAACCACTTCTCCTATATATACTCTCTCCTCCTCCAATGTTCTTCCTCACTCTCCAAAACTCCAGTTCAAATCAATCTCATCCTCTCCTTCTGAATTAGTCCCGTCACATCATCCTCACGACCAATTTCCGAAAATGGGATTCCCTCTTTACCTCCAATGGCTCGTCCTCTATCTTCTTCTTCTCCACCTGAGCTTGGCCAATCTCTGTTCGGGATCGAGGAAGCTCGCTGCCCTGTACCAACCGCCTCCCATGGTGGCGACGTACCACAAGGGCCTCTTGCTCGACGGCGACCTCCGCGTCTCCGTCCTCTGGTACGGCAAGTTCGCGCCCGCCCAGAAATCTATCGTGTCTGACTTCCTCCTGTCTCTCACTCCCCATCAGACCCAACACCAGTCGCCATCATCCGGCCCCTCCGCTGCCAAGTGGTGGAGCACAGTCCAAACGTACCTGCAAAAGGCCGGCAAGAAACAGACCCGCATTGCGTTGGCGAGCCAGCTCGACGACGAGAGCTGCTCCATGGGCAAATTGCTGAAGAGGGCTCAGATCACCGAGCTGGCGCAGAAGCTCATCTCGAGGCCCGGCGCCGGCGATCTGGCCCTCGTTCTCACGGCCCAGGACGTCGCCGTCGAGGGCTTCTGCGTCAGCGGCTGCGGCACCCACGGCTCGGTCGGGCGGCGGGCGTTCATCTGGGTCGGCAACTCGGTGAGCCAGTGCCCGGGGCAGTGCGCGTGGCCTTTCCACCCGCCGATCTACGGCCCGCAGTCGCCGCCGCTCGGCGCACCGAACGGCGACGTGGGGGTCGACGGGATGGTGATCAACGTCGCGAGCCTCTTGGCCGGGACGGTGACGAACCCGTTCGGGAACGGGTACTCGGTCGGCGCGGCCGGCGCGCCGACGGATGTGGCGTCGGCTTGCACGGGGAGCTTCGGGAAGGGGTCGTACCCGGGTTATGCCGGGGAGCTGCTGATGGACTCCGGGACGGGCGCCAGCTACAACGCGCAGGGGTTGAACGGGAGGAAGTATCTGTTGCCCGCGCTGTTTGACCTGACGACGTCGCAGTGTTCTACGATGGTGTGAGAGATCCTCGTGAGCTGACACGTGGCTTCCTGCTGTATAGTTGCCTCTTCTGTACATAATGATGTCATAAAACGACCACTTTATTTAATTTGAGTATATCCTGTTTTCGCCATTATGGTGGATATTATTATTACATGACCATACAGAGGTATCGTCAAAGTTTCGTGCGATTTGAGAAAAATAAAGGGCGTTAGTCGAGATATTTGGATAAGTAACACAGTTCGAGATAAAAGCCATTTCAGATCGAACTTGAATTTGTTGGAAAATTGTCCGACAATGTACATTTTGATCGCTAGACTTGCATTGTTTTCTTTAAGTTCTCAATCCTGTAAATTGAGCCCTAGTTTTTCTAATTAAGTTCCTCGGTCTCTAGTTCCGACAAATTAAAGATAACGAATTTATCGATGTCGGTCAAGTACGATAAGCGTGGCGCGGCCTACCCTCGCAAGGGTCACCCTTGAGAATAGATTTGGGTGTACTTACTCAAAAGGTGATCCAAATTGGCAGCTCTAAATGATGGCTCGAACACATCATCAAAGAGTTAGTCGAAAACTGTCCATCCATTCCAAGCATGGCTCTCCCAAGACCATACCTTGGATGACATTTAAGATATTCAATTTAGGTTCGACCAACTCTATAAGAATTCTATGTAATGAATCAACACTAGCTTATTGAGCTCGATTAAAAACTAAGTACAGTGAGTATACCTCCCTTCCTACTCAACTAGAGTGTTTTAGGTTGGAGACTTGATTCCACTAGTAATATTTTTCCAATCCAATTTTACATTAGTTATTTAACTAGTGCCCTTTTGATACATAAACTTGATTATTTATTCGCGAAAAGTGTCCAAGTAGCCTTTTCATCAATTATGAGCTCTAAATTTCTTATCTATTAGGTATCCTCATATTATTGTTTGGGTACAACCGGGCAACTACCGATGTCTACTAGTATTCTCAATCCATACTTTTTTTTTAAATCTTCTTTTTGGGCAGAAGTGCGCCTTGAAGAATTTCTACCAGGAGACTTCCATGTACTCAAAGTGAATTGTCTAAGTGCTACCCTTTGTCACGTTCTCTAGGAATAGTCATAGATCGAAGACCTGTACGGGAATATACATGTAACAATCAGTGTATTGAAAGTGTGCAATCAAGTAAAATTGAAATAGACTTGTACAAACAGCCATCTACTATTTTTTTTTTTTTTGGGTAAGGAACAATCAACTACTATTTTATTTTTGTATCGAAGATGTCCGGGCCAACATCTATATGGATCGCGCATTTCGACTAATCTTCCGAGAGGGCTAGCGTAGCATCGCACCGCCACGACCCTCCACTTAAATCATCGGTATCCAGTGAGGTTTGAATTCAGGACCTTTCGTGAAAGAACCAAACCGCAAATTAGTTGGGCCACCGATGGGTGGGTACAATCAACTACTATTTGTCTCCAAGAATATCAAAAACCCTCTCGTAAAGTCCTACAAGATTGTTAATTTTTTTTTTCGGTCGAGTGTTAAAATGCTTATTAAAGTGCCTAGACTATGTGCATTCTAATCTAGGAAAACCTAAAACTAATCCCAAAGTAGTATTAGCACTAAAACTCTAAGAAAACTAATCAAAACCTAATTTCTAAGTATTTTCCTTTTTTATTTATAAAAAATTATTTTTTTAACTTGCAAAGTATTTTAAATATTTTTATTCTGAAAATGGGGACTCGAATCGGTTCAGGGTGTCTGGTCGGAATGTACGGATCTTGCCCGGACTCTAGAGGTCCGGGTTGGGTCTAAAATTCGGACTGGCCCTCGGGCCCGGTCCGAATATGGCCATGGTTTGATAGGCTTAAGCCATTGCAACAGCTCAAGCCCAAATTTCAGGCTTTCGGCCCTTAATCAATCTAAGCCCGAATCCATTTTCAGCCCATACGCTCTCAACCTAGCCTTATTAACATTCAGCCCACATTTTCTCCTCCTTTTTTTACTTTCGCATCGTCACCTTCTTCAGACGAACGCTTGTCGGACCTTCATCCTGCTCAATGCCTCCAATCCATGCCACAGGCCAATCATCAACTCATCCTCGTCGACCACCCATCCCGATGTTACCAGAGCACCGCCAGCGACCACCCAAACTTTTTTCCGATGACCAAAATTCATCTACCGGCCACCAATTTCCAGGCAAATCAAGCCCTCAAGTTCTGCACGTACATACGCACATGAAACAGTGAATAGAGTACTAACGCGGTGGAGCCTTGACAAAGCTAGATTTCTTGCTCCGGCCAGCAAACAAATTGAAGAGTGCGTTGGATACACTTGTTAAGTGATTAATTAAGGAAATTTCTTAAATTTCACTGTACGGATTGCTTTTGTATGATACCTAAAATAGCTGGCCAAAAGGTTTTTCCTAGAGGACGTTGTTTTATATGAGCCCAGAGGCAAGAGGCGAAGCAATCACAGGTCAATGAGGCTCCGTTTGTTTTATAGAAAATATTTTTCCTAGTTTCTGGTGTTTGGGGGCGAAAAATGAGTGGTCAACAAAAAATATTTACCGATTAATAGAAAAAAATTCTAAAATTGAGGAAAAACTTTTCCTTTTCTAAAAAAAAGAAATCATTCTCCCCTATCTCACCAAAAAATATTTTCTTTGCCAAACACAGGAAAACAATTTTCTTTTGATTTTGGAGTTTTATCTGAACACCAAGAAATCAAGTCATTTTTCAAGAAAATCACTTTCTGAAAAATATTTTCCAGAGGTGTCGTATTTTTCACGAAACAAATGGAACCTCTTTTGAGCATTTACTTCATTGCCGAGGTCAATAAACATGGGTCACGTGGTATGTAATCCATGAAAATAATATTCTTTATAAGAAGATAAGTTTTTCAAATGTCAACCTTTTTGGTAATTTGCATTCTTCTTGTTATTGTGGAATTTTTTTTTTTTGGGTTGAAATTATTGTGGAAGCCCATAGAGGAAAAATGACATAAACGGTTTCTGAATTTTGGCTCAATTTGTAATGTGGTTTCTGAACTTATAATTTATTCAATGTGACCCTAAAACCGTGTCCCAATGTATCATTTGATCCATAAAATTTTAATTTGTTAAATGTAATCCATGAACTTTTGGTACATATCAATTTAGTCTATGAAGTACATGAAAATATTCAATGTTGTTTTTGAACTTAAATTAATGGAAGAAAGTCATTGAACATTTTCATATAGTTCAAAGGCTAAGTCGAAAAAGTTTCAAAAGTACATGGATCATATTAAACAAATTGAAAGTTTAGGGACTATATTGCATATTGTGTTAAAAGTCATGGATTACATTGATCAAATTAAACGTTTGGGTATCTACATTGCATATTAAGCTAAAGTTTAAGAATCACATGTGTCATCATCACTTTATCCAACTCATTAGGATTTGAAACTTGTTAGTGAAAATAGCCAATTGTTTAGTCAGCAAGCTCATTTAGCGGATCCCTAGCTCAGAAGTCATATAGGCCATCTGTTACAATCCCACTGACCGCGTGCACTCTTTTAAACACGACGCCCGTGTAGGTTAAATGCTTCATTCTAATCGATTTCATGAGGCGCACGGGGTTCTTAACAATCCTCCAAATAACTCAGCCTTTCGAACTCGTGCGTTTGGATTCCCGTATTATTAAAAAAGATCACCTTTGATAAGCATAATTTGATTCGACTCAAACCATTTCAATCGAGTTAAAAAATTCACTTAATTTGCTAAGTAAAAAAGAATAAAAGCTTCAAATAATCTACATACATTCACATTCGGTAAATAAATTGCAAAAAAAAAAAAAAACTATGTTAGCCCATAGTATGAATGTTCATGAGTAGAGGAAAATGCCTAACTTCAGTAAACAAATAATAATAATAATCACGATCTACTTTGACAGATATTGATAGATGCGTAAGCATAAATTTCGAAATGTTATTGCATTATCTACGAAGTATGAACTGTGCGAATCATTATTGTTGTCCTTATCAATGGCATTCGTTTTATTGTGGAGTCCACGTGATTAGCGGTTGAGATGGATTCGATTCGTAAATCACATAAATTTTTTCAGATGAATTTTAAATCATTTTAAGTTCACGGTCAACCACGAGTTTAGATATCTCATGACGCGCATGTCTAAAAGCTTTGCTTGCACCAGGCCTACATTCATCTGTGTAAAAGATCGATACATGCTAGCGGGGTAAATTTAGCCTATAAGACAACGTAAACAAATGGAATCGGTTTTTGGACGTATTTCCCTTATTTTTTATTCGAACATCTTTTGGTGTTCATCACATAGCCTCACTGTAAATTCACTTTTCTTCTCGCCAAATGACCAGTCTCGTTTGTTCCAAGAAAAATGAACCTTTTTTTTGGAAGTAGTTTCAGATGAATTTATTTTCAAGAACATTGATAATTAGTATAAGTTTTCTATTAATTAATCTAAAAGAAATTATCAAATCTTTTTTTTAAATTAGTCAAACCATTAAAAATAAAGAAATTATTTTTTGGAAAAATTTTAAATAAAGATCCTAATTGCCCTTATTTTCTCAAATAAGAGCTTTAAGTAGCTAAATCAATTTCAAAAAGGGGCCTCACTTAAGTTGGTTAGGGGCACTTTGGTCATTTATTTTTTAAATAATTTTTTGATTGTTTTTCCTTTGTCTATTTTCTAAGAATTTTTTTTAAAAAAAAGTAAAAAAAAATTAATTTGATTAAAAATTAGATTAAAATCATATTGTGGCAAAAATACCTTTGCTCAACCAAAATATTTGGCCGGCCAACCCTTATTTGAAATTTTTATGGCCACTCGAGGCCTTTTTATGAGATAATGACGACATTCAAATTCTTATTTTGAGAAAATAATAGCATTTGGAATTTTTATTTAAAATTATTCCTTTTCTTTTTATCCGTAGTGGAACCAACGGACACGCACTCCTTGGATTAGGTGTCAACTTTATTTTGGATATCAAGATCTTCCAACTTTTTATCTGGCGGTGCCATTTTTCCCCTATTAAGAAATCCAAAGCCGTAATTTGACCTTCCGTTTGAGCCCCCACGCCTCTTCTCAGCCCCCTGGCCGGCAACCCCCTCCCCCCCCCCCCCCCCCCTCCTCTTAAAAAAAAAAAAAAAAAACCACCACCACCACCACACACACACACAATCGGGCCCATAAATATACCGAACTTTTGCAAAATTTCGAAAAATTTCGGAAATTTTCAAAAAATTACAGAAAATGAGAAATAGTCAAATTTGACTGGCCAAACCCATCTTTTGCAATTTTCACTTCTGATTTTTTTTTCAAAATGATCATTTGGCCCTCTTTCAAGCAAATCGTTTAAAAAATCAAGAAAATTTTCAAAAAATCTCAAAATTTGAGAAATAGGCATATTCAAACCCTATTTTTGATGAATTCGATTCCAAATATTTTCAAAATTATAATTTTGCCCCTTTGAACAAATTATCTTTAATTATTCACAATTCCTTCCAAACCTCCAAATACCCCTTTTCTAAGCCTTTTGGGCTTATTTATGAATGTTACGTTTTGATTTCTTGATTTGTGTACATGTCTTTATTGATTAGAATTGATAGGTTAGATATTCCTATCTATATAAACTCTTAGATTTTCTATCCCTCTCTTCGATTGTCTAGTTTAATCCAACAATGGATGCGATTGCTCCAAAATACCATTCTTTGATCCGATGGATTTTGTGATCTCGTGCCCTCCATTTGAAAAAAAAAAAATCAGAAACAAAGCTGGGTTAAAGAGATAAAGATGATGACACCTCAGTTTTGTCTTTGTCTTTTTGCTTAAAGATACTTTCATGCCAAAACGAAGTCATCATTATTACAGTTTTATGTCCCAAGTTCTCATTAATATTAGGGTGATCTGAGGGCACACACAACAATCGTAGATTTGTGCTTTTAGAGACTTTTTAAGCATGAAAACGATTCATGTATTATGCCCATTATGATATAAATCATGACAGAGGCACAAGAGAGAAAGCACCAGAACTACATGTGCTTATTGCGTTGATATATTAGTTCGGCCATTGTATTTATTAATATAATTTTTTCATAATTTGGTCCGCTTTTACATAAATGCAAATACCGACAAATTATATGCAAATCCATCAGTATTTATATTTAATTTTCTGGAATAACATGCATTTTAGGTAAAAATCAATAATTTTTTCATAGAATATTTTATGTCGATAATGTTCCAGAAATAGAAATTTTCAATCGCTATCAAGCAAATTTTTGTTCGAGAATCAAATATTTTTCCCTGTTATCAAACACAATTTTTTTTTTATTAGAAATCAACTTCTAAAGCAAAAGTAGAAAAATCAAAATTTTCTTCTAAATCGGAATTAGAAAAATTCTGAAGCAGAAGTGTTGCCATTCGCACCCTTAGAAAACCAATTTGGAGGAAGAGTATTTCCACGGTGGGCTTTGGCAACCCAATCTCCAAGTGATATGGCCTCGTGGGGACAACATGGCTTTTACGGACTTCAGCTGGGCCAAGACCTACCAGCATTCTTTAATTAAAACACGTATGGCCCATGGGCTTTTATGATGGTGCCCGCAATAAACTCAACGACCGATAAGCCCCGGTCAACACTTCGACCCATAGATCGCTGAGGGACTACAGATCAGACTTCTAGAGCAAGAACACGCGCGGCTAGAGTTTTTTTTTTTTTTTTTGAAGCACGACTAGAGTTTCAGCTAGTGAATTTTTTTGTGGAAATTATACCAAGCCCAATTTTTATTTGGATCGGGTATAGGCTGTCATAATTCGCCGAGCCAACTTGGCGATAAATGATCCTTGAAATAATAAGACAAATGATCCTTGAATTTTCGGCCTTATAATAAAATGTAGTTCATGAACTTTTAATTTGCTTAACGTGGCCCTAGACTCTAGCCCATTAATATAATGTGGTTCTTAAAATTTTAAATTATTCAATATAGCTAATGAACTTTTTGTACGTGTTCAATTTGATTCAATGATTATATGAAAGTTTTCCTTGAACTTGAAGTAACGGAAGGACAACATTGACCATTTTCATACCAATCATTCATGGACTAAATTAAATATGTATCAAAAGACCGGGGATCATAGTAGATAAATTGAAAGTCTAGGGATCGCATTGTATATTGAGTTAAAGTTGAGTCGTCACATTGCATTAAGCCAAAGTCTGAAGATCCTTTCATATAATACATAGACTAAATTGAACATGCACAAAAATTTCATGGACCATGTTGTATATTAGGCCAATATTTGGGGCCACGTTAAACAAATTAAAAATTTAAGAACTACATTTTACATTGGACTAAAATTCAGGGATCATTTGATGTCATTTTCCCTTCTTTATTTCCAATTGGACTAGACAAGCCGTGGCAAAAATTTTCGCACCGAATAGAAAATTTCGTTTCATTTCGAATTGAGTCTCTTTGGTTCGGGTAACATAAGAACAGTCCGAATGCCTAAACGATTCGATAATTCAAACCGAACCGAACCGGAAAACGTCAAAAACTAAACAGTCATGCGCAAAGGAGTGAAAATTCCATAAGAACGTGACATTTAAAATGCAAACCCCCCCCCCCCCCCCCCCCAAAAAAAAAAAAAAGAAAAAAGAAGAAGGTGTACCCTTGAAATTTGTTATTCTAATCCAACGCGTCGGCATGAAAATTACAAAATATTTTTTGAATGGGTAAAGATAAATCAATCCGATGTATTGATAAACACGTGAAGTAAAAGTAGTCCCACGTGCCTTTTTCATTGTCGGCATCTACCCATCGACTTCAGCCTCTAGCCCCCGGCCGCTTTGTCGGGAAAGAGGGGTCGATAGCTCCACGTCGAAGGCAGGACGAAGGGTACCCGTCGTCCTCGTGTGGGGTACTCCTCACGTGGATGGAATCCTTCCTCGTTTGTCTACCCAGCTCTTGCTTCTGGATCTAGCTTGGAGTCGCTGCCATCCCCGGCACCCTCATCACCCTCACATGTTCCTGCAGCGAGCGAGATCAGGTCTACCATTCCATCGGAGCGCATTTTCCGTCGGATTCCTCCGTGCCGGGAGCATCGCCCGACGAACTCCTCACGATCAGATGCCGTGTTTAAGCTGATTTATATGACCATGCATTCTGAGGGATTTATGTTTGATGCCTAAATTTGTTGTCCTCTAAGGACCGCATTGATCAAAAGTGACGAGGCCCTTGCAAACCCATTCATCGGGTAAATAGATGTGTCATTGGGATTCCCCAAGGTCGAAAGTCGATTTTGATCATGCCATCAACGTCATGCTTTTTGCGACGAGATGCCGTGTTTCCAAACCATTTAAATCGACTGGATTCGCGCATTACAGAAATTCATCGATGGCGCCTAATATTGTCTTTAAGCGAGTAAACGTATATATAACAGTCGGATCCATCCCCTAGAAATCAAAATAGGTAGACAAATTAAATGCAGGCCGTAATGATCCGCCGGTTCAAACTTTGATCTCAATCCCCGCTGGGCAACTGCGATCACCCACAAGATTCCTTCCCGCTAATAGATTGAGTCAACATGGCTAGAAATGGTTATGTTTTTCGACAATAAAAAAAAATTTGGCTAAGAATATGTATCACTTATAAGGGCGTAGATAAAAGTCCGATACCTCATCGTTGTGAGGGGGGGGGGGGGGGGGGGGGGGGGAGGAAGGTCGAGAGACAGAGGCCGAGCCAAAGCACGAGTCAGACTTACATTACAAAATCGAACCTGCTTTCCTCCATGTATCGAAATTCCTGTATCATGCGTGTCCCAACGATGTCGGATCCTTTCATGCCATTTGCTGGAAACTATAACTTGCCCACTTATGCTCCGTTCGTCTTATGAAAAATGAGCGATTAAAAAAAAAAATACTTTTTCAAAAAATCGATCGCTTATGCCGCTTACAAAAAAGAACCGACGAAAAATGTTTTCATCGTCTGCGCATGCACTTGGACACAAACTGTTGTCGGTAATGAAAATATTATTTGTTGATCGATGACGAACGCGCTTTTCAAATCACTCATTTTTCGCGAAGTAAATGGAGTTTTAACTATAAATAGAAACCCACGTTGTGATCATTCGGAAATCGATGGAAAGACTTCCCATTCATTCGTATCGTTTCCTCACTCGTTCCTTTATTTTTGTGTGCGGGCGGGCGTGTATATATACCGACAGGGGACACAGAAATGGGGCCATCTTCTTGTCCATTTCGAACTCGGTAAGTCGTGCCGTCGTCCCTCGATGGCCAGCTCTTAAAAGACGTCAAGTGGCACCGTGAAGGTCCCCTCAGCCCATTTTTGGAATCAATTTGTTAAAAAGGACGGCACCTTGAAGGTCCCCCCGATCATTAATCTTGTAAATTTTTAGGTCCTTGCACATCTTCCTCCATGTGATTTTAATCTATTGTTATGCAAAATCGATATGAGCATTTTTAATTCTAGTCACTGGATAGTCATTCCAAAGCAACTTGATTTGAGTAAAAAGAATGAGGATCTCTTTCAACGCACAATGATTTCATTATTAGTCTCAAAGCCTTTTTTTTTTTTGTGTTTTTTCATCTTTGAACTTGAGTTGATCTTTCTAATGACATTAACTTTTTTTTTTGTTCTAGTGATAACAAAGTTCTACTTGTGATTACATATATATATTTTTTTATTTTGAATTTATTCTGGAAATTATCGGCTTTTTTTATGTTATTTTTTCTTTTTTTTGTATTATGGAATCTCACAGAGGGAAACAAATCGAGTGAAAATTTTTAATTTTTAATTTTTTTTTCAAGGAAACTAGTTAAACAAGTTAACAGGTTTCATTATAAAAATTTAAGGTGGAGAATCACTGTTTAGATTTGGAATCTAGCGGGACCGTCAGCTACTCGTTTCCCATTTGTAGAAGGCAATCAATGATGTGGAAGCTTATCTTAATGGGAAGAACAGTCGAAGATAAGATAGTTTGGCTTATGGATGAGGCTCTGAGGTGCATTTACGATGCCGACTGCCCCAACAACGTTCGGGCGAGGCAATGTCCCCGTATTCATTAGATAAGATCTTAAAGATTGCCCTCGATATGAAGTGATTGGGGGTGTAGTTGATGTTCCTATCAACAGAAAAGCGCTGAATCCCGCTTTATTTTTATATAAAAATTCAAGATTTCATGCAAAAATAAAATACATCGTCACCTCATTTGAGATGAAGTAAAACAGAAAATTGTAGTGCTGAAAAAAATTTGACACATAAGTGAATATTGTGGATTTTTTTAACAATGCAATGAGTACAAAAAAATTTAAATAGTATACAACTATGTTGGGTCTAAAAAAGCATGTAAATGATTCATCGAATAGAGATTGTTGGAATGCGATTCATGCTCTCCATTGAATAGAAAAGCACGCGGTCTCACTTTTAAGTATAAATTGGAATAAAATCACGTGTCTCGATTTCACTTTCTCGCTTTATTTCTTTACGATTGTGCGTCAAATATTCGTGGAAGTAAATGACCGTATAAAAATGAATTACTGCTTTTTTTTTTTTCCTTTGGAAGACATTAAGAAACGCCAGGATCATTTTTAGTTGATTTACTTACTCCGTCGCGGCCGCTTGTTAATGCCCCCTTTCGACTATCCTAACTTGGAACTCATATGGAGCACGTGGTTGTTTGAGCGATCGACCGTCTTATTCTGCCACCGCTGTACGCAAGAAGAAGACGCATTGAATTTCCTCTCCTCCTTTGAGTCGTCCGCCCACGCCCGTATTTCAATACGAAGAGATAATTATAACCTGAACTTTGTTAATGAGTATCTCACAGACACTTGTCAAGCAATCGATCATAGAAATTTCACAAAATTCGGCGTAGCGATTGCTTTTACGTTTTGAACTGGCCAATGCCGTGAAAAACTAGTGTATCTCGAATAAAGTATAGTTAAAACGCCTAGCGTGACGATTTTCTACAGGACATTTTGTCTTCACATGGGCAAATTTTTTTATAAAAAAAATTTCTCCATTGCTGAGGTCAAAACATGGGTCATGCGGTACGCAATTCGCGAAAATAAAATAATAATAATAATATTCACCGTAAGAAGAAAAGTTTGTCAAATTTCAACCTTTGCTGGGGTGCGCATTCTTCTTTTGAAAGTCCATCTGTGACCAACCCAGGATTTGAAACTTGTTATAGTTAAATCCAAAAGAGAATTCAAGGTCCACGCCCACCAATAGTAGTTTCGGATGGACTTTTGCCCTACCTTTCACCCTCAAGAAGTGGGAACCCGTGAATGAACATTCGGCGACCACCCTGCCCCCAGTTGGCTTCGCACTGCTTCTTTTTCTTTTTTTTTTTTTCTTGCGGCCGGAATTTCGGAACATGAGAGGAAACGTTTAACAGCATTCTGAAAAACGCCACTGTCGATTTTGATTCATACGGCAGATGGGTAAGCGTACATTTCGAAAAGTTGCTTAATTATCGACTGTGTTCGTCTTCATAATAGAGTCCTCCACCTGATAAGCGATTGAAACGGAACGGATTCGTCGTAAACCATGAAATGCTTTCTCATAAATCTTTCAAATCTCATGAGTCATAGTGGACCTTTCGTTTCAATTGCACACGCCGCGCATGTCTAAAAGCTCTGTTTTCACCAGACATACGTGCACATGCTCTCATAGAGCTCGATATGCAGAACATGAGAATGGCGATGATAGTGATGTAAAAGTTCAGTCTATAAGATGAGGAATCGGCTCTCGGACATCTTTCCCTTATTTGAACATCATTTGGTGTTTACCGCTTATCCGTATCTCATATAAAGTTGTTGTCCTTCTCGCCAAATTACAAGGAAAATGAACTTTGCTGAAAAGTTATTTTCAAGAAAAATGATCGATTTACCTGTGTTTGGTTGTCCTTTTTCTTTTTTCCTTTCATTATCATTATAGGAAAACTAGGAAACATTACATGCAATGAAAGAAAGTTTCTAAAACACAACCATAGGGCTCATTTTTCTAAATTAGTCAAACCACTGAAAAATTAAGATTTTATTCTTGAAAATCGCTAGTTTGATAGTGCGACAATACTATTAATTATTTCTTATCACACGATTTTTCAGTCAATGAGCATTTTAAGCAAAAACATATGTTAATTGTGTATGAATTTATAGTTAATTAAAAAAATAGTAATAGAAAATATTTATTGGGGGTAGGTATTATATAAATTAAATGAAGATAATATCATTTTTGGCGATATTATTGAAAAAGTATTTTTCTTTATTCTTAATCATAGCGGGACCAATCAAGACGCACCCCAAGGAGGTTGTCGACTACATTTTGGATATCAAGATGAGAACTTCGAATTTTGATCCGGCGGTGCCATTTTTATACTATTAAAAAGAATCGAACGCCGTAATTTGACCGCCCGTTTGAGGCGCCACGCCTCCTGTCATCCGCCGGCCCATCATCACGTCGCCCTCCAACTTGGCAGGAATACGTCTGCCGACCCGTTTGATGATCGGATGGCCGCCCACGTTGAACCTGCCCCGCCTATAAATAGACAAAACCTCACGTTTTCCCATTCCCATCTCTTCTTCCTTGCCCAAGGCGCAGAGAATAGAGAGAGATTAGAGAGGGAGTGAGAGGGAGTGAGAGATATGGGTTCGATAGAGACGACCCGAAAGCCACACGCAGTGTGCATCCCCTACCCAGCCCAGGGTCACATCAACCCCATGCTCAACCTCGCCAAGCTCCTCCACCACCGCGGCTTCCACGTCACCTTCGTCAACACCGAGTACAACCACAGCCGCCTCCTGCGCTCCCGCGGCCCCTCCTCCCTCGACGGCCTCCCGTCTTTCCAGTTCCGCACCATCCCTGACGGCCTCCCGCCCTCCGACGCCGACGCCACCCAGGACATCCCCGCCCTCTGCCAGTCCACGCGGAAGTTCTGCTTGCCCTACTTCCGGGACCTGCTCCAGAGGCTCAACGACGAGAGCACGACGTCGGGTTCCCCGCCGGTGAGCTGCGTGGTGTCGGACGGCGTGATGAGCTTCACGCTGGACGCCGCCGAGGCGTTCGGCGTGCCAGAGGTCCTGTTCTGGACGACGAGCGCGTGCGGCTTCATGGGCTACCTGCAGTACCGCAATCTTATTGACAAGGGCCTTACTCCACTCAAAGGTATGCATTAATAAATAATTGTCTGATTTGGTTTGTTTAAGTAATCTCACTTAGCAGACTTACCGCTAACAATTTTTTTCTTTTCTCTTTTGTGGATTTGGTTTGCGTTTCTATTGTTATGTTTTGTTTGTTCCTGATTTGCACCATAGTTTGTCCAGAGCTTACGTCTTATTTACTTCTTAATCCCTTCACATAACCTCGGAGAATGTTCTCATGTTTTCCCTAATCTATGCCTAACAAATGCATCGACGTCACCATCTATGCCATGCGATACCCTAAGCATCGAACGATATAGTAGGAACAAACTCTGAAAGCGGATCCTTTACGAGAACCATGACCATGTATCGTCACAAGAATTAATTGATCGGCTCTCCATTTGCAGACGCGAGCTACTTGACAAACGGGTACCTAGACACCACCATCGACTGGATACCCGGGATGAGAAACATCCGCCTGAGAGACTTACCGAGCTTCATCCGAACCACCGATCCAGACGACCCGATGGTCGAATTCTGCGTGGGCGAGACCGAGAGAGCGAAGAGAGCCTCGGCCATTGTTTTGAACACATTCGACCAATTAGAGCATGAGGTCCTCGACGCTCTCAAGGCCATGCCCCTCCCCATCTACACACTTGGTGCCCTTCATCTCCTCACGGAACAACTAACTGATACTGACACTATGTCGATTGGGTCCAACCTGTGGAAGGAAGAGCTGGGCTGTCTAGAGTGGCTCGACTCGAAACCACCTGGCTCAGTCGTGTACGTGAACTTTGGGAGCATCACGGTGATGACTCCGGTGCAGCTGGTGGAGTTCGCATGGGGGCTGGCGAACAGCGGACAGACGTTCCTGTGGGTCATCAGGCCCGACTTGGTTGTTGGGGACACGGCGATCTTGCCACCGGAGTTCACGGCCACGACGAGGGAGCGGAGCCTGCTGGCGAGCTGGTGCCCCCAGCAGCGGGTGCTAAGCCACCCGTCGGTCGGCGGGTTTCTGACCCACAGCGGCTGGAACTCGACGATCGAGAGCATCGTGGCTGGCGTGCCAGTGGTGTGCTGGCCGTTCTTTGCGGAGCAGCAGACGAACTGCCGGTACAGCGTCGAGGAGTGGGGGGTCGGGATGGAGATCGACGGGGACGTGAAGAGGGACGAGGTGGAGAGGCAATTGAGGGAGCTGATGGAGGGGGAGCGAGGGAAGGAGATGAAGAGGAAGGCGATGGAATGGAAGGAGATGGCCCGAGAGGCCACGTGTCCTTCCGGGTCGTCGTTCTTGAACCTGGACGAGGTGATCAACAAGGTGTTGCTGTTGCCCAGAAGAGATTAGACTTGGTCGGACATTCGGTTTTCGATTGCCGATCGGATCAGAAAAATTCTTGAGATGGCCCCCTTGTCTGGGTCCTATCAACATCCGTTTGGCCACTTGGAACTGCTATCACTTACTACCGTGCGGTCGGCATGCACGCGAATCAGTTGCCTAATAATGCTATCTCTTTTATCTTTTTTATTGGTCAATTTATAGAGCAAGTGATAATCATTTTATTTTATTTTTTTATTTTACGAAAACAAGCTTGTAACAAAATCCACCTGGTAAAATAATTTCATTTGTCCAGACATGGATTTGCTACAAAATTGAGAAGTACAAATTTTTTACGAATAATTTTTCTCATCTCTCACTTCTTCTTTTCTCTCTCTCTCTCTCATGTCTCTATTATCGGCTGCCATTGATTGGTCACTTACCGCCAGCAATTATAGATATTTCATGTGACTATCAAATAAATTTCTTTTTCGGCAATAAAAATTTAGTGTTGTTGTCAAATTCGTTTCTTTATTTAGAAATTCGTCCAGAGAATACAAATAGAAAAATTTATTTCTTCCTAGTAGTAAACTTGGTATATAGACCGGATAACGCGCTCATCCACGACGAGGGCACTAGCCGAATTTCGACATGTGCCGAATCCATGATTAGTTGAACCACTTCCTCTAGAAGGAAGACGAATTTTAAGGTCGTTGACCCACGCGTCTCCCTTAGGGAAAAAGAGAAGAAATAATTATATTTCTTCAGTCATTTGCATTCTTCTCGAAAAGTTCATTTGACTAACCTAGGATTTGGAACGCATGATTGCATCTTGCTGACTAACCTTAAATGGACCATTCCCCATTAACCTTAAAGGGACCACAAATGCAAAAATCAACGGCCGTTGTCGGCACCTTATTTTGATTGTTCCCACATAAGTATTTATTGAATAGAAAAAATTCGAGATCAATCCACATCCCTAAATAAAAATATCATGTTTTTAGTTTGCAGCATTTGAAATTCATATTGCATTTTTTTTTGGCATTTTTAGGATTAATGCATCTCATAGGGAGTCCGAGGTGAACAAAAGGACTGGCTCGGTAAAGATAGGCTCAACTCATTACAACATTCTTTCTACTTAAATCCGAAAATGGATTGTAACGCAGACCAGAATCAAGATTCCAACATTGCGAGAGTTCGAAATGGATGAATGAGCTAAATTCTTTTTTCAGAATGTGGAAAACCGGGGTTCCAGATAATGGCACGAACGAAAATTGCAAGATGATGGGAGTTGGTTTGAATTTTGACAGTTTCATATATCAGGATTCGATACACAATTATAACGAAGTAAAGCATAAAAGGAAGAAAGACATATCGACATATAAGGTTTTATTATGGCTTACATTTAAAGTAGGGCTACATGATGTAGACAATTCCGCTATAATTAGTACCCTACACTTCTCATTACATCACTCAATTAAAAAAAAAAAAGAATATGTGTATAGCCCAAACACTGCTGACACATAGATTTTGATTTCTTATTTAATAATTTATTTCATAAAAAAATTAGAGACTAACTTTAGTCTCTAAAAAATAATTAAATCATTTTACATATAGCTTGCACTTAGTTCATTTTGACATTTTAGCATACACAAATTTTGCATTTTATTGGACTGGCAATAGACATGCTTAAATGTTTGGCTCAGGGGCTTATTTAATTTTTGTTTGAGATTGCCATTGAAGGAAGGCAGCAACAAAGCACATGAATTCAAGCTGGAGGGGCTCTCACATTCTGCATATACAAAGAAGAAAAGAGAGGGCGCGGCCTTTTTCACAAAGCAAGTCTTCATCTTCTGACATTGAAAAATGGGCAAAACATCCTCTTACTCCAAAGAAGACAAGAAAGAGGAAAAAGGAAAAAAAAATAAGGGGGTCTTCTTCTTCCTTACTTTCTCTCCCTCGGGGAAGCCATGGAGCCCAACAAATGAATCAAAATAGCCTAAAAATCTGGAAAGTTGGAAGAATATCGGTAATTGGCTCATGAGTTGGCGAATGGCGAGTGAAAGTAGACATGTTTGCGGTAATATGAGAAAAAAACAAAATGAAAAGATAAAAGATTGAGTAAAATAGAGTTGGAAGACAAAAGAATGCATGAAAAGGTCCGAAATTCACGGAATTTTCCCATATCAAAGTGGTTTATTTTTTGGAGGATACTTAGGAGACTCTCTCTCTAAAAGGGGAGCAAGTTCTTGAGAGAGGGGGGGGGGGGGGGGCGCTGGGGGAGCTCTGTCACGTGAAAAAGAAGAAGAAGGAGACAAAGCATACGGAGAGAGGCAGAAGCAAGTTATGGACCCGAAACGTCCCTTTGGTGCAGCCTTCATGAAGAGAAAGTTGGGTCTTTTGGTGAATTTCTTGTCTACATGTGCAATAAAAGTGAGGAACTCCTCTAGGAATTACATGAAAGAGAAGCAGAATAGCTTTTCCTCGTGAGTGAGCATGGTTCTAGAGCAGAATGTGAAATCTGAAGAACCGGATCGATGAAACCGGTATGTTCCAGGTTCCAAGGTATAGAGAGTAGGTTTCAGGTTTCAAAAATTAGAAAACCTATTATGATGAGTATGTTCTAGGTTCTAGGTAGGTGGAATCTGAAATCGAAACTTGGACCTAGAATAAGTTTTTATATTTTTTTCTTGATATATGTCTTTGCGTTATCCTGTGGTATTACATAATATCCAATGCTGAGTGTGTAATTCATAACCACTTTATTATTAAGACTTTTACTTTGTTAATATTTCATATTTTTCGTCTCTAAATATGAGTTGTGGTCAGTGAATTTTAACAATAGGTGGTGGTCATTAGATGTGATTATTCATTATAATCGTTCAACTAAGAATACATGTGGAACCTGAAACTGACCCTGGAATCTGTGATAGGATAGGTTCTAGATTCCAAGATATGTAGGGTAGGTTTCAGGTTCCACAAAATGAGGAACCTGTATAGACGGATAGATTCCAGGTTCCAGATAGAACCTGTACGGAACCTGAAACCGCTCACCCTTACTTTTCCTGTCTCTTTTTTGTTCGGTTATTCTTCGTTCATATCCCTAGTTTTTTTTGTCCATTGCTTGAGGTGCCACATTACAGTCTAGTGGTGATCCAACGAGGTTTACCAGCAGACCCGTAACCAAGAAAATTCCACCATTCGTGAGCCATCCCCGAGGATCTCTTGCCATTCTGTCCAAAGGCCAAAAGGTGTTGTTTTTAGGCGAATCTAAAGCGTACATATAGATTTTTTGGGAGCAATACAAGGTAAATTCTCTATTCTTTTAGGATTTAACTTGATTTTTTCAGTGGAATTTGAAACTGTTGTCGCGCTGTCCTACATGGTTTTAGTCGTTGTTTCTATCCGAAACAGAAAATTTTTGCTTGTTTACACTTTCCTAACAAGTGCAGAATTTTGCAAGAGCTCAAAGGAAAGTTTTTACCACACTTAGATGCTGTTTTTTTGCACATTTACAATGTTGTTAACTTATTGATTTCGGGATGAAACACTGAATTTTTTCAAAAAAAAATTCATGAGACAATTTCTTGGATATCAAAACCCTAATTTTACCATCATTTTCGAAAATTAAGGGGGATTGATTGGATTAATTGAACATGATTTTCTAAATATAAAAAAGGTTTAAATCTAAGTTAGGAAAATATTTTCCTAATGGGCAACAAATTTTCTAAGTTTGGAAGATTCTTCTCGTTGCTATTTGAGAACGATCCTCTATTTTTAAAAGAAAAAGGTAGGAAAGATAACCGGCCCGATCTATTGCCGTTTACATCCGATTCGTCACCTTTCAAAAGCCGATTCTAGATTTCGGCATTTTTTTTTTAAATGCAAGGTAGAAATGGTTGATTTGCTTGAATTCTCGGATTTACTTGATTGATATCTTGTTTGATTTTCTAAGACTTTAAAATTCCCAAAAATTTAGGAAGATATAGTTTCTTAGAAATTATATCTAATTAAATCTTTAGGGAGTTAAGTTCAATTTGGAAATGTCAGTCAAGAAAATCAAATCAAGCATATCTTCATGTGGCCGAAAGTTCCAAAGAAAATATAAAAAAATATCATTTTATATCTTTGCATTATCTCTCATGTCGTTCATATTTTCGAGTATCATTTAGTCCGTCATCCATTTCTCCTAAAGATAATGCATATCATATTATGGCATCGTCATCTTCATATGCATCATACCTTGCATGTCTACGTCATATTTTATTTTATTTTTACCATGACCTTTGTCATGTCGTTAGCATCATGCTTAGGATATTCATGTTAGGATAATTTAATTTGTATGTTTTAATTGCTTGAATAAAAAGTTGCATGCTATATATAGTCTTTGAATGTTTATTTAATTTAAAGTGCACAACTGATTGCATGTTGCTTTGAGTTTTTTAATTTGATGTCATTTTGCGTGTTTAATTTACCCATACAAATCCAGCATGTAGGTTAGTCCTTACATGTCATGCATTGCATCTATTCTAAAAAGTGAAAACAACAAAAAATACTTCATCTAGGAAGTTTAAAAAAAAAATCAATCAAGTTTAAGTTGCCAAACCTACGCTTTCATGAAATTAAGGTACCGAAAGAGCGTTAGCTTTGATTATTTAATGTAATCAAGTCCTCAAATCCTTAATCTCTAGTTTGTAGGAATAAAAGAGTTCTCGCACTATTTTATTTAAGTTTCTAATCAACATACCAAAAATGGTTAGTGGCGGCTCCGAATTCTAAATTGTTTGAACAAGTCAAAGTTGCGAATTAATAAGGCATGGGAGAGTCTGCATTAGGTTAGTCATTTAATTAGCATGATAATTAGTCAACCTAGATTTTTAGGTTGCAACAAACCCAAACTATTAATGAAAAAATATATGCTCCACAAAAAAAGCCCTTTGCTAGCTTAGGGGCACTGTCCCCGCAACTCCTACTGCCCTCTGGACCCTTGCCCACTCATTAAGGAGTAGGACCCTCATGTCTTATTGTCAATGTGGGATTATGAATCACACCTCAACATCACAAATTAACGGAATGATGGAAACAATTTGAGTTCAAGCTTGGGCTTCAACCAAGATTAGATTTAGGGGAAATTACCAAAAAAGCTGTGAATTATTGCAATTGCATCAATTCAATTCTAAATACTTTTTTTTTGCTAATTTGGCAATAAAAATTTTGTGATTATCCAACCAATTTTGGCCAATCAGTGTTGTCAGCACTAACGTGACCACCGACCGGCCAATGAGAAAATATTTTTTGAATTTTTATTTTCTTTTTCCTTATTTTATTTTCTTTTTCTTGTCTCTTTTTTTTTCCCTTCCTCTAGCCGGCGGGGGCGAGGTTGGCCTAAGGCTAGTGAGATCAACATCGTTGGCTAGAGGAAGAAGAAGAAGAGAGAAGAAAAAAAAAGAAAAAAATATTGAATATTATGTTGCCAGATGGCCGGCGTTAGCTGCCGTTCATGTCAGTACCAGATGAACTAAATTGACACAATTACAAAAGATTTAGGATTGAATCAATAAAAAGAAAATTTAGGACTGAATTCATATAATTGTAATAAGTTTATGACTTTTTTAATATATATATATGTATATATATATATTTATTTGGTTAGAATTGAGGTTCAAATTTGGAGGTCACGATGGGTACCGATTATGGTGAAGGGGCAATCTGATCTACATGTTTCTCGAAACGATTCAATAGTTAAGACCAACCTAGAGTCAAATTTATACGGTTAAGTAAAGGAAAAGGGCTTTTTTTTTTTGGTGGAAAGTAAAGGGATAGGATTGGGTTGGAAATTTTTAAACGAAAATGAGCGGTGGAAGGAACAGATTTGGACGCGCAACAATCAAGAAGATTTAAATCTTCTTTCAATGAAGTTAGCCACGATTTAAATTCTCTGGAAATAAAAGAAAATGAAAAAAAATAAAAAGAAATGAGGAAAAAGAAAAAATCGAGAAAACTTGTGAAAGAATTAAAAAAAATTGTCAAGGTCAACACCAATGGTGCCATATAGGATACCCGGAGTCTAGATCGGCAATTTCTGCCGTTATTGGAAAATTGTCAAACGATTTAGGACTAAATTGATCAAAACAAAAATCTTAAACATTTTAATTTAGTCAATTTATTCCTAAATATTTTGACAAATTTTAACTGAATTTTCTAATGAAATGTTTAAGATTGAATTTGCTTGGAGCTGATTATCTTGAGCTAAGTAACGGCTTTTTGAGCTGATTATCTTGAGCTGCTTGGAGCCAACGTCCTCTTGTCAAGGGACACTTGGGCTTTATTTTGTTACCCAAGATAGAGAAAGAGTTTCTTGGCTATCGTCATTAACGACTTTGTGAATCATCGTGACGACGGTGGTCAGAGGAGCAACAGTGACGAGGAGGGTTTGCGGATCACGGTGGCCCGCCCCGATGCCCTTGGCACTCTGCCATCGTCGGCTAATTTCAGTTCGGCTCGCTAAAACTTCGGATGCACTCATCGCCTTCGTTTGACATCAGAATCGAGCGATTCTCCCAGCGACCAAAAAAAAAAAAAAAACTACGCAAATCTCCCAGCGATCAGAATCTAACTTGTGATGTTCGGATTCCGAAAACGTGCTCGGTTAGGATTCTGAGCATGAGAATTCTTGAAACCACAAAGAGGTGCTTCTTTGTCCGACTCTATCCCACGAACTCTAACTGAGTTCGAAGTGAGTCATTCAGCGTTAGCATTGACGAATCAACCTTAGCTCGGTCTGCGTTCATTCTAATTACCCGAGTCCTAATTCAGCTCCAATACTAGAACCCTACATTTTCTTTCTTTTTTCCTATTTCGTCCTTATAAACCAATTGCGACTTCTTGGTTGCTTCGAATCTGATCAAAGCGATTCTTGATGGTTGAAAAAGCTGGTGGTAGTATCTATTATCAAATACTTGCATTTAGCTGGCAAAAATACGGAGCTTTTTTTTAACAATATCAGACGAAAATTATTTAAAGACTTGATATCTCATGACTCAGATCGGCGATAGCAGAAAATTGACATATGTACAATAGATTTCAGCAATAGTCCAAGAGAACTCTGGATATGATTACATTCGATGCTGGAAAATGTAAGTCCATCTACATTTCATACCATCTAGATCTTAGCAACGGGGGACGCTTAATGTTCAACTTCCCCGATAGGAATTCGCATGGAAACAATCTTTAATGCAGTCAACCTCCACTTTCCTCGCATTTTGTTTTGTAGAAAAAGGCTAGCAAAATAGGTTTAGATTACAGTCCGATCCCCACGGGAGATAACTTTGCTAAACTGATCCGCATGAGTTAATTTCTTTTCAGCATGACAATGCAATAATCCATAATTCGTCGGTAACCCGACATGTCACACTACGTATATCAGGGAGTCGATCCGATTTCAACTTGCGAAGATGAGTCGATATTATTTAAGCATCTAAGAATCAGACGAACATGAACGGTGCTACCGATCCACCACCAGACACCTCGACCCCGATGTCAAATGAATCGGGAGGAAAAGGCCCATGGCTGAGGCCGAACGACTTGACGTGGTCCTTGAGCGACCTTTTGTGCTTGAAGTCGGAGCCGCAGATGCATAGCCAGCGCTTCCCACAATTCTTCTCATGGGTCCTCCAGTCGCCCTTGACAGCGAGGTTCTTGCCGCACTTGCGGCACGCGAAGGGCTTTGACCCGTGCTTCCTCTTGTAGTGTGTCTGCAAGGTCCGGAAGTCCTTGAGCGGCTTGGCCCTTGGGTGGTCAATGTGGTTCCGGCACCCCTCAGCGCAGCAGTAGCACGATATCCCTAGCATGGCCCGTGGCTGCGTGCCCTTGAGAGATTCCGGCCCTCTCCGGTATTGTGAACCGTGCCCCCACATGTGCATCTACAACACGAATTCATGTGGAGAAGTAACATGTGCCCTTGTTGCGATTGTTATGTTTGTGGGAATTTCTTTTTCTGCATCATTTTGTCTAGATATATCATGATTAAAATATTTGGTCAACCAATTCGCCAACACTCGATCTCAAACCCACACATCACGAGCCGTTTTCGTCACAGATGCATATGATTACATGATGTTTTAGCTAACCAATGGTCCAAAAATATGTCCACCAGTCGCTTCTCAACTTCTTCTCACCTGAAGATTGTTGTAGCGGTTGAACGTTTTGAAGCAAACATGGCATGAAAAATGGGTGAATCCAATGAGAATTTGCTCCGCAGTGGGGATCCAATATCTTTCCACACCCGCACCTCGGCTTGTAGTTTCTGAGGAAGAACCCGCCGACCCGCCTGAATAATTAGGGAGGCCGATTTGGAGCGCCACGGTGACGTCGTCCCCTACTTCTCCACATGGACGAGCGTTAGGGTTAGCGTCTTTAGGGCTTCCATTCAAAGACTTGGCCAAGCAGCTCAGCAAAGGCAGTGGCTCTAAGGGAATTCCCAGATCGACATTTTCCGACTTCTTAACCTCGTTGCAAGTTCTGGAGGAGGCCATGACAGCAGAGCTGCATGAACTATGATCTGAAAGCTCCTCCATCATGCAACAATACACACAAAAACACACCCCTCAAGAAGAAGGGATGAAATTCCCGGACTGGGAAATCATTAAGAGGGTAACTTCTCGAACGCCGAACGATGACTCTAGTGCTGATCTTACTCACAGCTTGGAGAATATAAATAGGCAGATCAGGGTAATCTGAGAGAGAACAGGAGAAACCGAGGCAGGGTGGCTGGAGAATAATCTGGCGTTGAGTGAAAAACAACCTCAAAACGAAGAGGGTCATAAATTTCTCCTGTCAAACAATCTTCCATCCGCATTCACCGGTCGAATGGAAATCCATATTTGCCTTAATTCCAGTGGCCCCTCGCTCCTTATTTTAGCTGGAGTTTAACTCCAGAGAGTTAAAGATTTATGGAAATGTATCAAATGGTCTGGTACACGCTCAAGCTCGTTAGTCAAACGCCCACCACCTACATTACATTAACGTTAGAGTAGAAAAAGAAGAGAGAGAGAGAGATTTCGTTTGGAAGGGGAGATGATGAGTTCCTAAGTATGGGACGTGCATGGGGACCTTTCATTTATGTCTCTTACCTTGTATTGTCAAGTCTTGGTCCCGTGGTAATTCGAATTCGAGTTGACAGCATTCCTTCTTCGATTGTGCAGAAGTCTGAAGCTTTGAACCATTTCTGTCCAAATAAATTTATAGTAATTATTTTGTCTAGCTAATTGTGGAGGGATTGGCATTGGAAAAGAAATACTCCCGCAACAAGAAAAGGAAAAATTACTCGGCTAAATATTTTGCATTTGTATCAATTCAATCCTTCTGACTAAAATTGATTAAAAAAAATTTGATGACATGGGCAATGGCGATCTACCAACCGGCCTTCCTGAGACTATTGGAGCTAAAGTGGAATTTGTTAATTTTTAAATTTTTTTTCCTTTTTTGTATTCTATTATTTTTTTCGTTAATGGCTAGACGGAGGCCTCCTTCCAGGCATTAACAAAAAAAATTAAAAAATTAAAAAATTAAAAAAATTTACGTTAGCACCAACAGTGCCACATATGATTATCGGTGGTTGGCCGGCATTCATGTCATCAATTTCAAACCAAAATTGCCTATACAACTGAATTGACACAAATGTGAAAGATTTAATACTCAATTGGCAAAAAAAAATTATTTAATAGTGAATTGACAATTATAATAAGTTTGTGACTGGGTTAGTAAAAAATGACAATCACTTGAGAAATCCACCTCGTGAAGACATAAGGCATAAGACCGATCACTCAATGGAATCCACAAAAAAATCATTTACGAAGTTAAAGTGAAATTATAATAGAAGAGTTTGAATTAAAGTTCACTAAGCAAGATATTCTCTCTAACTCTCCCCATAAAGCTTTTGAGAGATTTATATGGACACAATTGGGAATATCTCTCCGAGCAATGACAAATTCCAACTTACCAACCTTTTGTTTTTTTACACGAGGCGTAAAAAAAGTCTCGAGACAAAACTTAAATGCTGAAATTGACTCTTGACTCTAGTGGATCTACGAATAAGTTGCATTTCACAGGGCTCGATAAAGTCCTGAAAAGACTTCTCATTTCAGTGTTCCTGAGCAGCACTTACTATCATAGGCATAATTTCAAGATAATCGTCCAAAAAATATGAAACCTATTATACAACAGTTAATTCAGTTATAAACTTTTAATTATGTTAATTTAACTATAAAATTTTTAATTGTGTCAATTTAATCTTAAATATTCTATTGATTTGCTAATTTAGTTCTACACATTTTAATTGTGTCAATTTAGCCTTAAGCATTTTGACTATTCGTCAATTTAGTCATTCCGACCTAATTTTGGCCTATCATAGACAAGGATGCTGGTCGTTTTATGTGGCATGACTAGTGGATGGTTAGCTCTGACGTGGACAATTTTTACAACTTCTTTATTATTTTGTTTTCTTGTTTTTTTTTCTCTCTCTTTTTTCTCTAGCTCTAGGCTAACGAGGTCATCGGTGACCTTCGCCTGGTCTAAGCTAGGGCGTTGTAGCCCTTGTGAGCCCAAAGTTGGAAAAGAAAGAAAGAAAATAAAATCAAAAGAAAAAAATGAAAAATGAAAAAATCTTAAATCTAAAAAGATGTAAAATGCAATAATTATTCACAACAACATAGTTGGCCATGCCAAGTGGGACGGTCAGCACTAATTACACAGCCCCATCAATGATTTCTACCAAAATTAAAGGAAATAACTAAATTGGCAACTCATCAAAAGAGTAAGGACTAATTAGCATAATTGAAAGGTTTGAGACTAGATTGACAAATCATCAAATGGTTTAGAAGTAAACTGGCTTAAGGTTAAAGACTAAATTGGAAGTCATACAATAGATTTAATCCTTTGTTACATAATCAATGCGTAAGTTCATTATACTTCTTGTTTAATGATCTAACCCTTTGGAGTAACCACTTCCATATTCCATTTTCAAGCACTATGCGTATCAACTTCATGTTAAGCGAGTTTAGTTTAAAGGATAATAGCACAAATGATCTTGAATTTTGGCCCATTATGCATTATCATTCACAAACTTTTAATTTGTACGATATTGTCTCTCTAAACTTTTACCCAATATGCAATATCGCTCCCAAAGTTTTAATTTCTTTAAAGTGATCCATGAATTGGTGATAAATGTTTAATGTAGTCCCTAAATTATATGAGAATTTTAAGGACCATATTAAAGTCAGAGCAAAATTCATAGACTATATTGAATAATTCAAAAGTTTGTGGATGATATTACGCATTGAACCGAAGTTTATGGATCTTATTGTACAAATTAAAATTCAAGGACGCTATTGCACACTGAAATTAAGATCATAGACCATTTAAGTCATTTTCCATGTGTTTAATCAGCTCGCACAAGTTTTCATAAGATCGTGAGATACTCAATGTGCATCATGACCTTTTTCTATAACTTGAATAAATCTTTGGGCAAGCCCAAAAAAAAATTGAGTAAACATCCTGGATAATAAATTATATGGTTCTCTGATTTTTGAAACCTTTCCCGGACATCGGACAGATTGCCAATTGATTACATCCTCCATCATTCGAACATAATCAAAGGTTCATGAACATTCGTGGGTCTACACACGATCTACGTTGTCTAACTATATAGTACTGAAATCAGATTTGTTGGACAACATAAATAGTTTTGATATAAATAACAAGCGACAAGAGGATTATACATTTACTTATCATTTCAAACAACTTTATGCCAAGCTACATGATACTTGTGAATATACGGAACCCGTTATCAAGCGATGTGTGACTGTACGTTCACAAAATGGATAGCACTGGCTTTAATATCATGTTAGAAAGTTCAATATATAAACTTAAACTAATGGGTAAATAGAGACAACGTGAATATAAAGAACATTAGGGGTGAGCAAGATATGTCAACCAGATCGGGAAATGCTTGGAACGACGCGTTTGGTTCAGTTCTAGAAGTCACTAGTCTAGTCCTTGATTCCTCGAGGTGGAACTGGTGTCCTGGCAGTCCAATTCTTGATTCCTCGAGGTGGAACCGATATCCGATGATCTGATTCCCGGTTTCTCAAGGTAGAATTGGTGTTCGAGCAGTCCGATTCTTAGTTCTAGGAGGGAACTGGACTGATGGACCCTTCGCCCTAATAAAAAAAAATTTAATTTTTTTTTACTCATTAAATGCAATTGATATGTGTAGAAATGAGATTCTAGGCAAAGAAAGAGACTTGTACATGGGAAAAAAATTTCGGTTAAACTTTTTTTCGTTAAATACAATATTATATGTAGAAATGAGAATCACATAACTCCATACATTATCAAACATTGTATTCGATATTCGCTGTGACATGGACATCTCCATATGAATCATGAGAATATTGTACGTACATAAGTGAATATCGACCAAGTCCTTTTTTGTAAATACATTTTCCTTTTATTTTAGTTTTACTGGGTCCAGGGACCTTCGGTTCCAGAAATTGAGAACTGAGACCATCAGTCTAGTCCTCGATTCCTCAAGGAATCGGATCAATCTGGACCATTCTCACTCCCATATAGGACCCGTTGTCAAGCGATATGGGATAATAATTCAATAATAAGGATATGGGGCCAAATCTTTTTTAATTACTTCTTTTTCACGCAAAATAAAAGTTAGGGCATCTTTCCGCCAGGACATTACTTTCTTTACATTGACGTTATATGGTATAGTATTCCGTAATCAAATGAATATCGTTCTGCCCTTTGAAAAGGAGAAGAGAGAGTAGAAAAACTGGGAAATAGACAAACTGTACAGCTAGGCCTCAAATCAGTTTGCAGATAAGGGCCTGGATCTTTCTGTTCTCGAGCTATCGGCCCTCGATCAAGTAAAACTAAAGGGTCCTCTTGGATGCTCTACCTGTTTCAATATAATTCGTGAGTTTGCTGCTTTAAGATCATCGACTTGTCCTCTGTAGCTAGATTTTGGGCTATTCATCTATTGAAATTAGGCCCTTTTTTTTTTTTTTTGGTCGGAGAAAGGCATTTATGTGACGGCAAATTCTGCTTTTCGAGAGAGAGATTTCGTTGGAGAGAGGGGATGACGAGTTCCCAAGTATGGGACGTGCATGGGGACCTTTCATTTATATCTCTTACCTTATATTGTCAAGTCTTGGGCCTGTGGTAATTCGAATTCGAGCTGATGGTATTCCTTCTTAGATTGTGCAGCAGTCTGAAACTTTGAGCCATTTCTGTCAAAAATAAATTTATAGTAATGGTTTTGTCTACCTAATAATGGAGGGATAGGCATTTGAGAGGAAATACCAATGCGACAAGAAAATGATCATCACCTAAGAAATCCATCTCACCAAATTACATGTATAAATTGTGCTAGAAAAGTCTCACATCTAAATATTAATGTGTTATGAAGTAATTAATATATCTAAATAGGCTCATAACTCATTGACTTAAGTTTTTGAGTTAAAGTGGATCTAAGTGGATATGTTGATGGACTCGTGCTTTAGTTTCCTATTGGCGATCAAGAAACTTTAGGGAGATTTACATAGACATGATTGGGAATATCCCTCCAAACATTGGCAAATTCCAACATACCAGCCTTTTGTCTTGACTCTAATTGATCTAGGGAGAAGTTGCATTTTCATAGGACTCAATAAAGTCTACCAAAGACTTCTCAAATCTATGTTCCTATGCAACACTTAGTATCATGGGCATAATTTAGAGATATTTCTCCAAAAAGTCTGAAATCTATTGTACTGCGGCTAATTCAGTTTTAAGCTTTTTAATTATGCCAATTTAGTCATAAATATTTTAACCATGTCAATTTAATCTTAAACATTTCGACAATTTATCAATTTAGTTATTTCGATCAATTTTGGCCTGAAATCGCTGATGATGACATTTACCGTCCTACTTAGCACGGGCGGCAGATAGCTATCGCTGACTTAGACAATTTCTATAAATTTTTTTCCCTTTTTCTCTTTTGTTTTAAGCTCTGCCAGCCACAACTGAGGGTCGATGACCTTCACCTAGTATGGGCTAGGGAGTTATTGCCCTGTTGACACCTGATTTTTAATCATTTTTTCTATTGCTAAAGTAATAAAAAAATTCATAAAAATTCATAAAATTGAAAAATCAACTTTGGGGACCTTAACCAAGCCTAGGGAACCAATTTTGACCAAAAAAAGATTTTTCATATTTTTAGTATTTTTACGTATTATTTATTTATTTATTTTCGAAAATTCATAAAAACAAAAAATTAAGAAAATTGAGAAAATTGAAAAATCAAGTTTGGAGCCTTGGCCAAGCTTAGGCAACTATTTTCAAACAAAAAAATAATTTTTTGTATTTATATATATTGTTTATATATTTTAGAAATTATGAGAATATTTAATAAATAATAGCATTTGAGGCTACAAAAATATATAAAAATAGTCAATATTTTTATTTTAAATCCCTTTTTATGTTGGCCATCACAAATTTAAAAAATCCAATTCGGGGTCGTGTATTCCTTCACGAGCATAATCTCGAACCGGGCCTAAAAAATTCAATTTGAGTCAATTTATTTTCATTTTTTCACTTTTAGGAGTTGTGACATTGCTCTCTAATATTTCAAATTTTTATATTGGCCCAAATTATACCCAGAATGACTCAATTGTGCAAAAGGGCTTTAATTAAATTCTGCATTATTTTCAGTGGCAAGAAATGAGCTTAAATTTGACATGTGGTGAATTTTGACTAAGTATAGGGAAGGTATGTCATAAATTGTAAGGAGATTTGGACTTAAAGAAATATTTTTTCAGGGACTAAATTGTAAATACTTAAAATTCAAGGACTAGAGTGCAAATACCTAACTCTTGAAGGATTATTTTACAAATAACAAAAAGAAGAGTTAGTGGATAAATTAGAATAGAGAAGGGAAGATGGAGAAGAGGAGATGAAGAAGAGAAGTTGGAGAATAATAGATGGAGAAAATAAGATAAGAATAGAGAAGGGAAGATGGAGATGAAGAAGAGTTAGTAGAGAAATTAGAATGGAAGATAAGAATAGAGAAGGGAAGATGGAGATGAAGAAGAGTTAGTGGAGAAATTAGAATGGGAGATAAATATGGAGAAGGGAAGATGAAGATGAAGAAGAGTTAGTGGAAAGATTAGAATATGAGATAGAGATGGAGAATGGAAGATGAAAATGAAGAAGAGTTAGTGGAGAAATTAGAATGGGAGATAGAGTTAGTGGAAAAATTAGAATGGGAGATAGATGAGTAGATTATAAAAGGAGGAAGAAGTGAGCTTGAGAGAGGAATTTTTTGGGAGAGAAAATTTTGGATGTTTGAGAGGGTTTTGAGAGATTGAAGAAAAATTTGAGAGAGAAAAAAAAATACCAAAAGAGAGAGAATTTTGAAGATGATGGGAGTTTAAAGTTAGGGGTTATCATCACAAATTTTTTCATCGATCAACATAAATCAAGAGTTCATCCTCGTCAACGAGCAAACAAATTCGAGCTAAGTGTTTTTTTATTTATTCATTTATTTGTGGTTTTAGTCGCAAATTAGCACAAATTGTATACACTTTCTCCTACCTCCATTTTTTCATATTTTATGTCAGGAGAAGGATATCTCTACGTCAACGGCAAAAAATCTCGTAGAGATGCAAAAATCGCCCAAACAAGCTCCTAAGCTGTCCACCGATTTCTCAGTTGATTTGTGACTAAAAGTCTCTCTTAATTCAAAAGAGACTCTCTATATTGGGAACATAGAGAGCGAAAATCAATTATAGAAATCCCTCCCAAAAAAATGGGAGATAAGTACTCTTTCCACTCTTCTGGTTTTAGGTGCAGATTGGCATATATTTTGTATACTGACACTTCACTCTATTTTATGTCAGGAAGTCGCAACTCTATATCAATGGTCAACCCTATGGAAGCACAAAATCGGCTTGGAGGAGTCTTCAAGCGCGCACAAATTTCAAATTGTTAAATCAATTCGTTGTATTTTATTTTAAAGAATTCATACCCCAGAATGGAGAGGACAAAGTCCATCCGCAATTTAAATACCTGCACCATAAATCCCAAAGGGAAGAGCCAAGCCAATGCTTAGCCTCCCATTGGAGGTTTTTACTTACAGTAGTTAAATACCTGCAACTTAAATACCTGTACCTTAAATCCCAAAGGGAAGAGCCAAGCCAATGCTTAGCCTCCCATTGGAGGTTTTTACTTACAGTAGTTAAATACCTGCAACTTAAATACATGTACCTTAAATCCCAAAGGGAAGAGCCAAGCCAATGCTTAGCCTCCCATTGGAGGTTTTTACTTACAGTAGTTAAATACCTGCAACTTAAATACATGTACCTTAAATCCCAAAGGGAAGAGCCAAGCCAATGCTTAGCCTCCCATTGGAGGTTTTTACTTACAGTAGTTAAATACCTGCAACTTAAATACCTGTACCTTAAATCCCAAAGGGAAGAGCCAAGCCAATGCTTAGCCTCCCATTGGAGGTTTTTACTTACAATAGTTAAATACCTGCAACTTAAATACCTGTACCTTAAATCCCAAAGGAAAGAGCCAAGCCAATGCTAGGCCTCCCATTGGAGGTGTTTATTCACTGTCATGTACTTCCTATAATTTAATTTTTGAATCATCAAACTCAAAAGATGAGTAGGTCGTAATACTGCACAGAAGTCGTTAACACACTCCCTCTTTCGGCTTCAGGGAGTCTTTAACACTTAAAAAAATATAACAAATAAAAATATATACCATCCATGCATCCTATTTAAAAAGTGAAAACACAAAAGAGAATACCCTACTAGAGCCCTAGGAATAAACTAAGCCTGAGTTGCCGAATTAGGATATCCATGAAATTAAGGTACCGAAAGGGCATTAGTTTTAATTAACTAGTGTAACCAAGTCCCCGAGCTCATAATCTCTGGTTCGCAGGAATAAATTAGTTCTCCCGCTAATTTATTTAGGTTTCTAATCGACCTACCAAGAACGATTAGTGGCGACTCCAAATTTCAAAATCATTTAAACAAAAACCAAAGTTGCGATTCGGTAGGGCTTGGGAGGGTCCGCGTTAGGTTAGTCAAATCTAATTAACCTAATAATCCGTTAACCCCCTAATTTAAAAATATTTTTAGAGGGTCGCAACAGACTGGCGACTCCGCTGGGGACGGGATTTTTAAATTTTCGAAAAAAGATAACAATTGGAATACTTGAATTTTTTCGAAATTTTAAAAGTCTTAGTGGACTTAGGCCAATGAAAATTTCATGGATATCTCGCTTCTGGCGATCTTGTTTGGGACTCATTCTATAGGTGTTATATGTTTTTGCAGGATGGGAGTTATAAGGGGCGGAGTGTTTGGCTAACCCCTTTGTTTTGCAGGCTGGTGTTAGGTTTATTTGTTTAATTTCGCACATTTTTAGAAGCGCTGTTTTGATATCAATTGTTGTGCATGTCTTGCATACTCTGAGGATCACGACACCTGCACACACAAGCGTCTAAACCCAAGTCGCGAAGTTCTTCCTAGAAAACCATAGATAGGGATCGAATATGCAAAGCTCTTGCGTCGATTGCGCTCGGGTTGACCATATTTTATCCCGCTCATTATCTGAATTGACAATTCTTCCCATTGTGATTTGATTGCGCGGAGGGTAAGTTTGTCAATTCAGATAGTAGGGGCCTTTTTAGGTCCATACCTTGTCTCTCCTTCTTTTATTTTCTAGAGTCCACTCCTCACTTGAGTCATGCGCATGACTATGTGATTTGCATTTCTCCAAGGTAAAAGTAAATTCTCTAATTTTATCTTGTATTTATTTTCGGTCGGTCCATGCTAGGTGTTAGTCAGTTTTTGAGTTTGATATTACGACCATTCTTTTAAAAGAAAATAAAAATTAAATTTGTCCCTCATTTCTTTAAAAAAAAATTGAAAAAATGATGTGAAAAAATCCCTTCATGGGAATTTTATTAACCAATAAGAGATTTTTGTCATGTTTTTCTTACTTCAATAAAAATAAAATTTTCTTGACAAATTTTCCTCTGAAAATTTATTTCGATAAAAAGAAAAATTCCTTAAAAAAAACTTTGGTAAACATCAAGTTATTTTATCACATTCTTTCAAATTATAAAAACTTGCAACAAAAATCTTTTCGAGAAATTCGCTCATGTTTTTCTAAGAAAATTTTCTCTAAATAAAATTAAACTAATGTCTCAGGGGAATTTTGTTAACCAATAAAGGATTTCTGTCATGTCTTTCCTGCTTCAATAAAAATAAAATTTTCCTGACAAATTTACCTCTGAAAATTTATTTTGATAAAAAGGAAATTCCTTCAAAAATTTTAGTAAACGTCAAGAGATTTTGTCACATTCCTTTAAAAAAAATAATAAAAAGAGTAATAAATCTGCAAAAAAGTTCTGCATCAGAAATTAACCCATTTCTTCCTAAGAAATTTTTTTTTCTCTGATTTCTCTATAAAATAGAAAAAATCAAATTGGACTAATATAGGAGTCATGGACCGACATTCCTTGTGTCGCATACTAATTATATCCTTTTCTTTTGCAGGGAGATCCTAGATACCCCAGACGGGTGTAAAAATTAAGTTCAATAATATATCAAGAATCATCTTCAGAAATACTAAAAGACGAAAAACACAAAGGCTTCAACCGTTAATTCAGGGGGGCAAACGAACACTGTCCATCTTTGACAGACAGAGTTGTGTCAATCCGTAAACTTGTATGGGCAGTGTATTCTGATATGACGGTGGATTTATACTGATTAAACACGGGGGTATATTTAATGTATTGTAGAGGATCCCGCGTCTTTTGAAAGACAATATGGATTATATAATCAGAAACCATGAAATAAGTACCTTAACCTGATTAAATCAACCAGAGACCGGTCTTAAAATTTTCTCGGATCCGAAACACGCGGAGGGTTTTAGAGGACCGAGGTTTTATTAATGAACGTGGCCCACGGACACTTGTCGCGACCCTCTAAAAAAAATTTAAATTTTAAAGGGGGTTAACGGATTATTAGGTTAATTAGATTTGACTAACCTAACGCGGACCCTCCCAAGCCCTACCGAATCGCAACTTTGGTTTTTGTTTAAATGATTTTAAAATTTGGAGTCGCCACTAATCGTTCTTGGTAGGTCGATTAGAAACCTAAATAAATTAGCGGGAGAACTAATTTATTCCTGCGAACCAGAGATTATGAGTTCGGGGACTTGGTTACACTAGTTAATTAAAACTAATGCCCTTTCGGTACCTTAATTTCATGGATATCTTAATTCGGCAACTCAGGCTTGGTTTATTCCTAAGGCTATAGTAGGGTATTCTCTTTTGTGTTTTCACTTTTTAAATAGGATGCATGGATGGTATATATTTTTATTTGTTATATTTTTTTAAGTGTTAAAGATTCCCTGAAGCCGAAAGAAGGAGTGTGTTAACGACTTCTGTGCAGTATTACAACCTACTTATCTTTTGGGTCTGATGATTCAAAAATTAAATTATAGGAAGTACATGACAGTGAATAAACACCTCCAATGGGAGGCCTAGCATTGGCTTGGCTCTTCCCTTTGGGATTTAAGGTACAGGTATTTAAGTTGCAAGTATTTAAACTACTGTAAGTAAAAACCTCCAATGGGAGGCTAAGCATTGGCTTGGCTCTTCCCTTTGGGATTTAAGGTACATGTATTTAAGTTGCAGGTATTTAACTACTGTAAGTAAAAACCTCCAATGGGAGGCTAAGCATTGGCTTGGCTCTTCCCTTTGGGATTTAAGGTACATGTATTTAAGTTGCAAGTATTTAACTACTGTAAGTAAAAACCTCCAATGGGAGGCTAAGCATTGGCTTGTCTCTTCCCTTTGGGATTTAAGGTATAGGTATTTAAGTTGCAGGTATTTAACTACTGTAAGTAAAAACCTCCAATGGGAGGCTAAGCATTGGCTTGGCTCTTCCCTTTGGGATTTAAGGTACAGGTATTTAAGTTGTAGGTATTTAACTACTGTAAGTAAAAACCTCCAATGGGAGGCTAAGCATTGGCTTGGCTCTTCCCTTTGGGATTTATGGTGCAGGTATTTAAATTGCGGATGGACTTTGTCCTCTCCATTCTGGGGTATGAATTCTTTAAAATAAAATACAACGAATTGATTCAACAATTTGAAATTTGTGCGCGCTTGAGGACTCCTCCAAGCCGATTTTGTGCTTCCATAGGGTTGACCATTGATATAAAGTTGCGGCTTCCTGACATAAAATAGAGTGAAATGTCAGTATACAAAATATGTGCTAATCTGCACCTAAAACCAGAAGAGTGGAAAGAGTACTTATCTCCCATTTTTTTGGGAGGGATTTCTATAATTGATTTTCGCTCTCTATGTTCCCAATATAGAGAGTTTCTTTTGAATTAAGAGGGACTTTTAGTCACAGATCAGTTGAGAAATCGGTGGACAGCTTAGGAGCTTGTCTGGGCCGATTTTTGCATATCTACGAGATTTTTGCTGTTGACGTAGAGATATCCTTCTCCTGACATAAAATATGGAAAAAAAAAGAGGAGATGGAGAAAGTGTATACAATTTGTGCTAATTTGCAAGTAAAACCATAAACAAATGAATAAATAAAAACACTTAGCTCGAATTTGCTTGCTCGTTGACGAGGATGAACTCTTGATTTATATTGATCGATGAAGGAATTTGTGATGATAATCCTTAGCTTTGAACTCCCATCATCTTCAAAATTCTCTCTCTTTTGGTATTTTCTTTCTCTCAAATTTTTCTTCAATCTCCCAAAACTCTTTCAAACATCCAAAATTTTCTCTCCAAAAAAATCTCCCAAACACTTCCAATTTTCTCTCTCAAGAATCTCTCAAACACTTCAAATTTTCTCTCCAAAAAATCCCCTCTTAAGCTCACTTCTTCCTCCTTTTATAATCTACTCATCTATCTCCCATTCTAATTTTTCCACTAACTCTATCTCCCATTCTAATTTCTCCACTAACTCTTCTTCATTTTCATCTTCCATTCTCCATCTCTATCTCACATTCTAATCTCTCCACTAACTCTTCTTCATCTTCATCTTCCCTTCTCCATATTTATCTCCCATTCTAATTTCTCCACTAACTCTTCTTCATCTCCATCTTCCCTTCTCTATTCTTATCTTCCATTCTAATTTCTCCACTAACTCTTCTTCATCTCCATCTTCCCTTCTCTATTCTTATCTTATTTTCTCCATCCATTCTTCTCCAACTTCTCTTCTTCATCTCTTCTTCTCCATCTTCCCTTCTCTATTCTAATTTATCCACTAACTCTTCTTTTTGTTATTTGTAAAATAATCCTTCAAGAGTTAGGTATTTACACTCTAGTCCTTGAATTTTAAGTATTTACAATTCAGTCCCTGAAAAAATATATTTCTTTGAGTCTAAATCTCCTCACAATTTTTGACACACTAAAATTTACCACATGTCAAATTTAAGCTCATTTCTTGCCGCTGAAAATAATGCAGAATTTAATTAAAGCCCTTTTACAAAATTGAGTCATTCTGGGTATAATTGGGCAAAGATGAAAATTTAAAATATTAGAAGACAATGTCACAACTCATAAAAAGTGAAAATTAAAAATAAGTTGACTCAAATTAAAAATTTTTAGGCCCGATTCGAGATTATACTCGTGAAGGAACACGTGACTCGAATTGAATTTTTCTGAATTTGCGATGGCCAATATAAAAATAGATTTAATAAAAATATTAACTATCTTTGTGTATTTTTTTTGGCCTCAAATGTTATTTTTCCAAAATTTTCAAGTATTTTTGTATTATTTATTTTTTTAAAAAAATTAAAAAAATATATAAAAATATGAAAATTTATTTTTTGTTCAAAAATGGTTGCCTAGGCTTGGCCAAGGCTTCCAAAGCTGATTTTACAATTTTCACATTTTTCTTAATTTTTTGTTTTATGAATTTTCGAAATTAAAAATACCGAAAAATATCGAAAATATGAAAAATCATTTTTTGGTCAAAAGTGGTTCCCTAGGCTTGGCTAAGGTCCCCAAAGTTGATTTTTCAATTTTATGAATCTTTATGAATTTTCTATTAATTTTCGAAAATAAATAAATAAAAAATACGTAAAAATACTGAAAATATGAAAAATCGGTTTTTGGTCAAAATTGGTTCCCTAGGCTTGGCTAAGGTCTCCAAAGTTGATTTTTCAAGTTTATGAATTTTTATGGATTTTTTATTACTTTAGCAATAGAAAAAATGATTAAAAATCAGGTGTCAACAGCTGCCCCTCTTTGAAAGGAGGCTCGGTAGAGGTTCATTTCAAAGACGAAATGACACCCGAATTCTAATCGACTCAATACAAGGAAATAAAAAGAGTCGTGACATGAATGTTCCACTGAAAATGAAATGAGAACCAAAGGATTCGTTATATAAAACTTTAGGGTGGTTGAACTTGAACCCGTATGGTGGATCAACCCATGGTAGATTCCTAATAAAATGATTCTACTGATTAAAAATTGAATTAAAATTTGACCCGTATGGTGGGTCATACCATTTGACCCGTATGGTGGGTCGTACCATGGTAGATTCCTAATAAAAGGATTCTACTGATTAAATTTTGATTGAAATTTGACCTGTATGGTAGGTCAACTCATGGTAGATTCCTAATGAAATGATTCTACTAATTAAATTTTGATTGAGATTTGACCCGTATGGTAGGTCACCCCGTGGAGATACTTGTAAGAAGGACTTGGTGCCTGTAGAAAGGACTTGGTGCCTGTAAAAAGGACTTGGTGCCTGTAAAAAGGACTTGTGCCTGTAAAAAGGACTTTGTGCCTGTAAAAAGGACTTAATGACTGTAAAAAGGACTTAATTTGCCTGTAAGAAGGACTTGATTTGCCTGTAAGAAGGACTTGATTTGCCTGTAAGAAGGACTTACTTTGCCTGTAAGAAGGACTTTGTGCCTGTAAGAATGACTTGCTTTGCCTGTAAAAAGGACTTGATTTGCCTGTAAGAAGGACTTTGTTTGCCTGTAAGAAGGACTTTATGCCTGTAAAAAGGACTTGATTTGCCTGTAAGAAGGACTTGCTTTGCCTGTAGGAAGGACTTTGTTTGCCTGTAAGAAGGACTTGGTTTGCCTGTAAGAAGGACTTAGTTTGCCTATAAGAAGGACTTGATTTGCCTGTAAGAAGGACTTTATGCCTGTAAGAAGGACTTGATTTGCCTGTAAGAAGGACTTTGTGCCTGTAAGAAGGACTTGATTTGCCTGTAAGAAGGACTTGCTTTGCCTGTAGGAAGGACTTTGTTTGCCTGTACGCAGGACTTGATTTGCCTGTAAGAAGGACTTGGTTTGCCTGTAAGAAGGACTTTGTGCTTGTAAGAAGTACTTGGTTTGCCTGTAAGAAGGACTTAGTTTGCCTGTAAGAAGGACTTGATTTGCCTGTAAGAAGGACTTTATGCCTGTAAGAAAGACTTGATTTGCCTGTAAGAAGGACTTTGTGCCTGTAAGAAGGACTTGATTTGCCTGTAAGAAGGACTTTGTGCCTGTAAGAAGGACTTGATTTGCCTGTAAGAAGGACTTGCTTTGCCTGTAGGAAGGACTTTATTTGCCTGTAAGCAGGACTTGATTTGCCTGTAAGAAGGACTTTATGCCTGTAAGAAGGACTTGGTTTGCCTGTAAGAAGGATTTTGTGCCTGTAAGAAGGACTTGGTTTGCCTGTAAGAAGGACTTTATGCCTGTAAGAAGGACTTGGTTTGCCTGTAAGAAGGACTTTGTGCCTGTAAGAAGGACTTGGTTTGCCTGTAAGAAGGATTTAGTTTGCCTGTAAGAAGGGCTTGGTGTACCTCAAAGGGTGCCATTCTGAAATCTGGGGAGACCAGGAATCCTGCAGAAGCTCAAACCCAAATTATATTCTCCTGTCGCTTTAGGAATAAACCAAAGAGGCAGAGATCAAAAGGTCTCGAACATTTCTGTCCTTGAGACAAATCATGCTTTATTGAAAAAGGTGGATACCTGTATATACCGCAATGGATTCGAGTACCCCAACAACCGTCAGAATTCATTCTCTTGAAAGGTTCAGGTTGAAGATATACTTACCTGAGAATTTGAAAGAAATGCTTGGTGGCTTCTCGACAACCAGGCTTGTTCATTCAATAATCGCCGAATGAATTTCAAGACTTTGGAAGGTAACTCAAACACCGGGAATGTGTTGCCTGTCAGGCAATGTCAGAGGTAACATGTGCAAGCATTTTCATCAATGCGTTCATTGGTTCATACAAAATTATTCAGCTAAGTTTGCCATGATTAAAGGCAGTCTATGTAATAACTCATGATGCAATCGATCAACATATGGATCATGTATTGCATTACCACTTCTGTTTAAGGAGGTTTTTATAGTATGAACACCTCGAATGTAATCTGAATGGGGGACTTCATTCCGAAAGGGCTTTCTCTCACTCTGGAGGAAGGCTGTTTATCTGTAGATTAAAATGTTAGACCTGTGTGGAAATGGTTTGCCTTTCCTCATCATGTTATGCCCCATTTTGCACATTTGATGTCTCCTATGCAGTTTATGCTCTAAGTTGGAGTTGGTAAATTAAACATGCGAAATGGTCATACATAATTCCTAAAATGTGTAAACACAATGCCGATGTGACAATTTTTTAGCATCATGTGTGTTTATATAATGTGTAAACATGGGTGGATTTGAATTGCCCCTGGTGTGTGGGTGGATCGAACAAATTAGGAAGCCCACTCCTTATGTTGAGGAGCGGTTTGTCTCAAGTTTTGCCCCTGCACGATAAGGCATATGGGTGAGGGAGCATTTTGGTTTGTTTAGTGACAGCGACTGCCATGGTTTAGCGGTTAAATGCCCCTGCAAAAAGCAAAGAAATTATTCGAGATAAGGAAGACATATTTGCTTTTTCGCTTCAGAGCTTGCGATCAACTTGCCCCATTTTTCACCAGAATAGATCTTGTCAGATGATCATCATTTTCTTTTGGATTTGTCTCCTTCAACATGTTACATGTTAGTATAAATATTTCCTGTAAAAAGAAATGGAGACATATCAACCAGTATTAAAAGGGATAAATTGGAAACGATACTGATTTACCCTTCATCTTGAATGCCTTGGACAAGTCTTTTACCAATTTTGCTGGATTGAGTTTTCTTCGACTTTTGTTGGATGCTTCACCATTAAGCCGAGAATGTGGTAAAATATTGACTTCGGTATTACTCGTCGAGTATTCCTTGGGGATCGAACTCGGGATATTTCGGACCTACTGTTATCCCCCATACCATTCGGTCCATTGGACCGTAGGTGTCCATGGGGCTTTCTTTTCAAAGGTTAATCCTTGGGGATAACGCGGCCCTGTTGTATCACCTTGGGCCTTGTTACGGTATTTCTCGAGGTAATTTGCAATCCCTGTTAAGAATGGAATAAAACAATTTAGGACTCGAGATGATTATGTGCAAATTAGAACGATACAGAATTACCCATGTCTGAGATTGTTCGGGTCTCTCGTTCGCATTTTCCCTTATCTGAAGCTGCCCACTCTATGGTAATATCCATGAGTTGATTTGCCCCCAATTTAGCCCGACTAGGGAATTTTGTTTTTGGATACGACTGTATTCTCGAGTCGCTTTTGCAAATTCCTGAAAATAGAAGGGATCAAATTTAAAACCGGAGCAATTTAAGGGTAAATTGGAACGATACGGATTTACCCTTCAAATTTACGCGGATTTCGTCTCGATATTAATTTTTTCGAGTTTGGAGCGGTTAACGGCTCCGAGCATTTAATAGGGGGGAAAGGGAAATGATTACTTCTAGCTTGTGCATTAATTTTGGACATCGATAAAAGGTGAGAACGTGCGATGAAACTAAGTAGACGTATTCGTCTAGGTTTGATCTTCTTCCCTTTGCAGGCTCTTGAGTGATCAGCTAGCGTTGTTCTGGATCAGGTACGCATCGGCCGTGTTGCAGGTCCCGTGATCACTAGTTTTAAAATACAGGATCCGTATGCACATTAAAGCTCTGGTGCTTCATCAGCATCAAACTGTCTAGAGAGTCAGTTGAGCTCTTTCGTAATGGTTATCAGGGCTCAGTTTGACTTTACTTTTCCTCCCGAGTGAACTGTTGTAATACTTTTTGATAAATGGAATGAAAGAAAGGCTTCACGTGTTTTTTGTTTAATTTTCCTGTCATCTCCTCTTCTGGGGAACGATTTAGGGTACTGAAGATATTGAGGCTTAATCTTCTTCATGATGCTCTCGCGGGTTGCGGTAGACGTTGATATCAAGAACATTAGAGAGGCATTCAGTGTAGCTTTCCACCAGCCGCCTAGAGATCCGCGTTCAATCATGTAAATTAATAAAGCTGCCACCACTCGATCAGTGTGTCAATAAATTCAGCCATTTGTTGCGTGCCCCACTTCAACCGCGTTTTGTTTCTTTCGGTGCCCACTTGCTCGTGTCGGGCGCCTGTAGCATCGAGAGAAATACTTGTGGGCCACGTTCATTAATAGAACCTCGGTCCTCTAAAAACCCTCCGCGTGTTTCAGATCCGAGGAAATTTTAAGACCAGTCTCTGGTTGATTTAATCAGGTTAAGGTACTTGTTTCATGGGTCCTGATTATATCAACCTTATTGTCTTTCAAAAGACGTGGGATCCTCTGCAATACATTAAATATGCCCCAGTGTTTAATCGGTGTAAATTCACTGTCATATCAAAATATACGGCCCGTACGTGTTCATTAACTGACAAATGTCTGAGTCCGAAAGGATCGACCTCCTCACTTGCCCCTAGGATTAAGAAATCGGCAATTTCCTGTCTTTTCGTATTTCTAAAAATAATTCGTGGCCTGCATTATTGAACCAAACTTTACCCCCGCCTGGGATACCTGGGATTTCCTACAAAAGTAAAGGATATAATTAGTACATGACGCAAGAAAGGTCGGCCCATGATTCCTACATTAGTCTAATTTTATTCTTCCATTTTGTTGAGAAATCAAATGAAATTTTCTTAGGAGGTCACATGTGGATTTTTCAAAAATAATTTTCTTGAGATTTTTATAACTTGGAAAGTGTGATAAAATCTCTTGATCAAATTTTCTGAAGGAATTTTCTATCAAAATAAATTTTCAGATGTATATTTATTAGGAAAATTTTATTTTTATTGGAGCAAGAAAGACATAACAAAAATCCTTTATTAGTCAATAAAATTCCCCCGAGACATTAGCCTAATTTTATTTAGATACAATTTTCTTAGAAAAACATGGGCGAATTTCTCGAAAAGAGTTTTCTTGCAGATTTTTATACTTTGAAAAATGTGGTAAAATCACTTGATGTTTACCAACATTTTTTGAAGGAATTTTCCTTTTTATCAAAATAAATTTTCAGAGGTAAATTTGTCAAGAAAATTTTATTTTTATTGAAGTAGGAAAGACATAACAAAAATCCTTTATTGGTCAACAAAATTCCCTCGAGATATTAGTCTAATTTTATTTAGAGAAAAGTTTCTTAGAAAAACATGAGCGAATTTCTCAAGAAGAATTTTCTTGCAAGTTTTTATAATTTGAAAAATGTAATAAAATCACTTGATGTTTACCAACATTTTTTTTGAAGGAATTTTCCTTTTTATCAAAATAAATTTTCAGAGGTAAATTTGTCAGGAAAATTTTATTTTTATTGAAGTAGGAAAGACATGACAGAAATCCTTTATTGGTGAACAAAATTCCCCCTAGACATTAGTCTAATTTTATTTAGAGAAAATTTTCTTAGAAAAACATGAGTGAATTTCTCGAAAAGAATTTTCTTGCAAGTTTTTATAATTTGAAAAATATGATAAAATCACTTGATGTTTACCAAAGTTTTTTTTTGAAGGAATTTTTCTTTTTATTGAAATAAATTTTAAGAGGAAAATTTTTTCAGGAAAATTTCATTTTTATTGAAGCAATAAAAACATGACAAAAATCCCTTATCGGTTAATAAAATTCCCCTGAAGGGATTTTTTTCACATCATTTTTTCAAAAAAATTTTTTAAAAGAAAAGGGGGGCAAATTTAATTTTTATTTTCTTTTAAAAGAATGGTCGTAATATTAAGCTCAAAAACTGACTAACACCTAGCATGGACCGACCGAGAATAAATACAAGATAAAATTAGAGAACTTACTTTTACCTTGGAGAAATGTAAATCACATAGTCATGCGCATGACTCAAGTGAGGAGTGGACTCTAGAAAATAAAAGAAGGAGAGACAAGGTATGGACCCAAAAAGGCCCCCACTATCTGAATTGACAAACTTACCCTCCGCGCAATCAAATCACAATGGGAAGAATTGTCAATTCAGATAATGAGCGGGATAAAATATGGTCAACCCGAGCGCAATCGACGCAAGAGCTTTACATATTCGATCCCTATCTATGGTTTTCTAGGAAGAATTTCGCGACTTGGGTTTAGACGCTTGTGTGTGCAGGTGTCGTGATCCTCAGAGTATGCAAGACATGCACAACAATTGATATCAAAACAGCGCTTCTAAAAATGTGCGAAATTAAACAAATAAATCAAACACCGAGCCTGCAAAACAAAGGGGTTAGCCAAACACTCCGCCCCTTATAACTCCCATCCTGCAAAAACAATATAACACCTATAGAATGAGTCCCAAACAAGATCGCCAGAAGCGAGATATCCATGAAATTTTCATTGGCTTAAGTCCACTAAGACTTTTAAAATTTCGAAAAAATTCAAGTATTCCAATTGGTATCTTTTTTCGAAAATTTAAAAATCCCGTCCCCAGTGGAGTCGCCAGTCTGTCGCGACCCTCTAAAAAAAATTTAAATTTTAAAGGGGGTTAACGGATTATTAGGTTAATTAGATTTGACTAACCTAACGCGGACCCTCCCAAGCCCTACCGAATCGCAACTTTGGTTTTTGTTTAAATGATTTTAAAATTTGGAGTCGCCACTAATCGTTCTTGGTAGGTCGATTAGAAACCTAAATAAATTAGCGGGAGAACTAATTTATTCCTGCGAACCAGAGATTATGAGTTCGGGGACTTGGTTACACTAGTTAATTAAAACTAATGCCCTTTCGGTACCTTAATTTCATGGATATCTTAATTCGGCAACTCAGGCTTGGTTTATTCCTAAGGCTATAGTAGGGTATTCTCTTTTGTGTTTTCACTTTTTAAATAGGATGCATGGATGGTATATATTTTTATTTGTTATATTTTTTTAAGTGTTAAAGATTCCCTGAAGCCGAAAGAAAGAGTGTGTTAACGACTTCTGTGCAGTATTACAACCTACTTATCTTTTGGGTCTGATGATTCAAAAATTAAATTATAGGAAGTACATGACAGTGAATAAACACCTCCAATGGGAGGCCTAGCATTGGCTTGGCTCTTCCCTTTGGGATTTAAGGTACAGGTATTTAAGTTGCAAGTATTTAAACTACTGTAAGTAAAAACCTCCAATGGGAGGCTAAGCATTGGCTTGGCTCTTCCCTTTGGGATTTAAGGTACATGTATTTAAGTTGCAGGTATTTAACTACTGTAAGTAAAAACCTCCAATGGGAGGCTAAGCATTGGCTTGGCTCTTCCCTTTGGGATTTAAGGTACATGTATTTAAGTTGCAAGTATTTAACTACTGTAAGTAAAAACCTCCAATGGGAGGCTAAGCATTGGCTTGTCTCTTCCCTTTGGGATTTAAGGTATAGGTATTTAAGTTGCAGGTATTTAACTACTGTAAGTAAAAACCTCCAATGGGAGGCTAAGCATTGGCTTGGCTCTTCCCTTTGGGATTTAAGGTACAGGTATTTAAGTTGTAGGTATTTAACTACTGTAAGTAAAAACCTCCAATGGGAGGCTAAGCATTGGCTTGGCTCTTCCCTTTGGGATTTATGGTGCAGGTATTTAAATTGCGGATGGACTTTGTCCTCTCCATTCTGGGGTATGAATTCTTTAAAATAAAATACAACGAATTGATTCAACAATTTGAAATTTGTGCGCGCTTGAGGACTCCTCCAAGCCGATTTTGTGCTTCCATAGGGTTGACCATTGATATAAAGTTGCGGCTTCCTGACATAAAATAGAGTGAAATGTCAGTATACAAAATATGTGCTAATCTGCACCTAAAACCAGAAGAGTGGAAAGAGTACTTATCTCCCATTTTTTTGGGAGGGATTTCTATAATTGATTTTCGCTCTCTATGTTCCCAATATAGAGAGTTTCTTTTGAATTAAGAGGGACTTTTAGTCACAGATCAGTTGAGAAATCGGTGGACAGCTTAGGAGCTTGTCTGGGCCGATTTTTGCATATCTACGAGATTTTTGCTGTTGACGTAGAGATATCCTTCTCCTGACATAAAATATGGAAAAAAAAAGAGGAGATGGAGAAAGTGTATACAATTTGTGCTAATTTGCAAGTAAAACCATAAACAAATGAATAAATAAAAACACTTAGCTCGAATTTGCTTGCTCGTTGACGAGGATGAACTCTTGATTTATATTGATCGATGAAGGAATTTGTGATGATAATCCTTAGCTTTGAACTCCCATCATCTTCAAAATTCTCTCTCTTTTGGTATTTTCTTTCTCTCAAATTTTTCTTCAATCTCCCAAAACTCTTTCAAACATCCAAAATTTTCTCTCCAAAAAAATCTCCCAAACACTTCCAATTTTCTCTCTCAAGAATCTCTCAAACACTTCAAATTTTCTCTCCAAAAAATCCCCTCTTAAGCTCACTTCTTCCTCCTTTTATAATCTACTCATCTATCTCCCATTCTAATTTTTCCACTAACTCTATCTCCCATTCTAATTTCTCCACTAACTCTTCTTCATTTTCATCTTCCATTCTCCATCTCTATCTCACATTCTAATCTCTCCACTAACTCTTCTTCATCTTCATCTTCCCTTCTCCATATTTATCTCCCATTCTAATTTCTCCACTAACTCTTCTTCATCTCCATCTTCCCTTCTCTATTCTTATCTTCCATTCTAATTTCTCCACTAACTCTTCTTCATCTCCATCTTCCCTTCTCTATTCTTATCTTATTTTCTCCATCCATTCTTCTCCAACTTCTCTTCTTCATCTCTTCTTCTCCATCTTCCCTTCTCTATTCTAATTTATCCACTAACTCTTCTTTTTGTTATTTGTAAAATAATCCTTCAAGAGTTAGGTATTTGCACTCTAGTCCTTGAATTTTAAGTATTTACAATTCAGTCCCTGAAAAAATATATTTCTTTGAGTCTAAATCTCCTCACAATTTTTGACACACTAAAATTTACCACATGTCAAATTTAAGCTCATTTCTTGCCGCTGAAAATAATGCAGAATTTAATTAAAGCCCTTTTACAAAATTGAGTCATTCTGGGTATAATTGGGCAAAGATGAAAATTTAAAATATTAGAAGACAATGTCACAACTCATAAAAAGTGAAAATTAAAAATAAGTTGACTCAAATTAAAAATTTTTAGGCCCGATTCGAGATTATACTCGTGAAGGAACACGTGACTCGAATTGAATTTTTCTGAATTTGCGATGGCCAATATAAAAATAGATTTAATAAAAATATTAACTATCTTTGTGTATTTTTTTTGGCCTCAAATGTTATTTTTCCAAAATTTTCAAGTATTTTTGTATTATTTATTTTTTTAAAAAAATTAAAAAAATATATAAAAATATGAAAATTTATTTTTTGTTCAAAAATGGTTGCCTAGGCTTGGCCAAGGCTTCCAAAGCTGATTTTACAATTTTCACATTTTTCTTAATTTTTTGTTTTATGAATTTTCGAAATTAAAAATACCGAAAAATATCGAAAATATGAAAAATCATTTTTTGGTCAAAAGTGGTTCCCTAGGCTTGGCTAAGGTCCCCAAAGTTGATTTTTCAATTTTATGAATCTTTATGAATTTTCTATTAATTTTCGAAAATAAATAAATAAAAAATACGTAAAAATACTGAAAATATGAAAAATCGGTTTTTGGTCAAAATTGGTTCCCTAGGCTTGGCTAAGGTCTCCAAAGTTGATTTTTCAAGTTTATGAATTTTTATGGATTTTTTATTACTTTAGCAATAGAAAAAATGATTAAAAATCAGGTGTCAACAGCTGCCCCTCTTTGAAAGGAGGCTCGGTAGAGGTTCATTTCAAAGACGAAATGACACCCGAATTCTAATCGACTCAATACAAGGAAATAAAAAGAGTCGTGACATGAATGTTCCACTGAAAATGAAATGAGAACCAAAGGATTCGTTATATAAAACTTTAGGGTGGTTGAACTTGAACCCGTATGGTGGATCAACCCATGGTAGATTCCTAATAAAATGATTCTACTGATTAAAAATTGAATTAAAATTTGACCCGTATGGTGGGTCATACCATTTGACCCGTATGGTGGGTCGTACCATGGTAGATTCCTAATAAAAGGATTCTACTGATTAAATTTTGATTGAAATTTGACCTGTATGGTAGGTCAACTCATGGTAGATTCCTAATGAAATGATTCTACTAATTAAATTTTGATTGAGATTTGACCCGTATGGTAGGTCACCCCGTGGAGATACTTGTAAGAAGGACTTGGTGCCTGTAGAAAGGACTTGGTGCCTGTAAAAAGGACTTGGTGCCTGTAAAAAGGACTTGTGCCTGTAAAAAGGACTTTGTGCCTGTAAAAAGGACTTAATGACTGTAAAAAGGACTTAATTTGCCTGTAAGAAGGACTTGATTTGCCTGTAAGAAGGACTTGATTTGCCTGTAAGAAGGACTTACTTTGCCTGTAAGAAGGACTTTGTGCCTGTAAGAATGACTTGCTTTGCCTGTAAAAAGGACTTGATTTGCCTGTAAGAAGGACTTTGTTTGCCTGTAAGAAGGACTTTATGCCTGTAAAAAGGACTTGATTTGCCTGTAAGAAGGACTTGCTTTGCCTGTAGGAAGGACTTTGTTTGCCTGTAAGAAGGACTTGGTTTGCCTGTAAGAAGGACTTAGTTTGCCTATAAGAAGGACTTGATTTGCCTGTAAGAAGGACTTTATGCCTGTAAGAAGGACTTGATTTGCCTGTAAGAAGGACTTTGTGCCTGTAAGAAGGACTTGATTTGCCTGTAAGAAGGACTTGCTTTGCCTGTAGGAAGGACTTTGTTTGCCTGTACGCAGGACTTGATTTGCCTGTAAGAAGGACTTGGTTTGCCTGTAAGAAGGACTTTGTGCTTGTAAGAAGTACTTGGTTTGCCTGTAAGAAGGACTTAGTTTGCCTGTAAGAAGGACTTGATTTGCCTGTAAGAAGGACTTTATGCCTGTAAGAAAGACTTGATTTGCCTGTAAGAAGGACTTTGTGCCTGTAAGAAGGACTTGATTTGCCTGTAAGAAGGACTTTGTGCCTGTAAGAAGGACTTGATTTGCCTGTAAGAAGGACTTGCTTTGCCTGTAGGAAGGACTTTATTTGCCTGTAAGCAGGACTTGATTTGCCTGTAAGAAGGACTTTATGCCTGTAAGAAGGACTTGGTTTGCCTGTAAGAAGGATTTTGTGCCTGTAAGAAGGACTTGGTTTGCCTGTAAGAAGGACTTTATGCCTGTAAGAAGGACTTGGTTTGCCTGTAAGAAGGACTTTGTGCCTGTAAGAAGGACTTGGTTTGCCTGTAAGAAGGATTTAGTTTGCCTGTAAGAAGGGCTTGGTGTACCTCAAAGGGTGCCATTCTGAAATCTGGGGAGACCAGGAATCCTGCAGAAGCTCAAACCCAAATTATATTCTCCTGTCGCTTTAGGAATAAACCAAAGAGGCAGAGATCAAAAGGTCTCGAACATTTCTGTCCTTGAGACAAATCATGCTTTATTGAAAAAGGTGGATACCTGTATATACCGCAATGGATTCGAGTACCCCAACAACCGTCAGAATTCATTCTCTTGAAAGGTTCAGGTTGAAGATATACTTACCTGAGAATTTGAAAGAAATGCTTGGTGGCTTCTCGACAACCAGGCTTGTTCATTCAATAATCGCCGAATGAATTTCAAGACTTTGGAAGGTAACTCAAACACCGGGAATGTGTTGCCTGTCAGGCAATGTCAGAGGTAACATGTGCAAGCATTTTCATCAATGCGTTCATTGGTTCATACAAAATTATTCAGCTAAGTTTGCCATGATTAAAGGCAGTCTATGTAATAACTCATGATGCAATCGATCAACATATGGATCATGTATTGCATTACCACTTCTGTTTAAGGAGGTTTTTATAGTATGAACACCTCGAATGTAATCTGAATGGGGGACTTCATTCCGAAAGGGCTTTCTCTCACTCTGGAGGAAGGCTGTTTATCTGTAGATTAAAATGTTAGACCTGTGTGGAAATGGTTTGCCTTTCCTCATCATGTTATGCCCCATTTTGCACATTTGATGTCTCCTATGCAGTTTATGCTCTAAGTTGGAGTTGGTAAATTAAACATGCGAAATGGTCATACATAATTCCTAAAATGTGTAAACACAATGCCGATGTGACAATTTTTTAGCATCATGTGTGTTTATATAATGTGTAAACATGGGTGGATTTGAATTGCCCCTGGTGTGTGGGTGGATCGAACAAATTAGGAAGCCCACTCCTTATGTTGAGGAGCGGTTTGTCTCAAGTTTTGCCCCTGCACGATAAGGCATATGGGTGAGGGAGCATTTTGGTTTGTTTAGTGACAGCGACTGCCATGGTTTAGCGGTTAAATGCCCCTGCAAAAAGCAAAGAAATTATTCGAGATAAGGAAGACATATTTGCTTTTTCGCTTCAGAGCTTGCGATCAACTTGCCCCATTTTTCACCAGAATAGATCTTGTCAGATGATCATCATTTTCTTTTGGATTTGTCTCCTTCAACATGTTACATGTTAGTATAAATATTTCCTGTAAAAAGAAATGGAGACATATCAACCAGTATTAAAAGGGATAAATTGGAAACGATACTGATTTACCCTTCATCTTGAATGCCTTGGACAAGTCTTTTACCAATTTTGCTGGATTGAGTTTTCTTCGACTTTTGTTGGATGCTTCACCATTAAGCCGAGAATGTGGTAAAATATTGACTTCGGTATTACTCGTCGAGTATTCCTTGGGGATCGAACTCGGGATATTTCGGACCTACTGTTATCCCCCATACCATTCGGTCCATTGGACCGTAGGTGTCCATGGGGCTTTCTTTTCAAAGGTTAATCCTTGGGGATAACGCGGCCCTGTTGTATCACCTTGGGCCTTGTTACGGTATTTCTCGAGGTAATTTGCAATCCCTGTTAAGAATGGAATAAAACAATTTAGGACTCGAGATGATTATGTGCAAATTAGAACGATACAGAATTACCCATGTCTGAGATTGTTCGGGTCTCTCGTTCGCATTTTCCCTTATCTGAAGCTGCCCACTCTATGGTAATATCCATGAGTTGATTTGCCCCCAATTTAGCCCGACTAGGGAATTTTGTTTTTGGATACGACTGTATTCTCGAGTCGCTTTTGCAAATTCCTGAAAATAGAAGGGATCAAATTTAAAACCGGAGCAATTTAAGGGTAAATTGGAACGATACGGATTTACCCTTCAAATTTACGCGGATTTCGTCTCGATATTAATTTTTTCGAGTTTGGAGCGGTTAACGGCTCCGAGCATTTAATAGGGGGGAAAGGGAAATGATTACTTCTAGCTTGTGCATTAATTTTGGACATCGATAAAAGGTGAGAACGTGCGATGAAACTAAGTAGACGTATTCGTCTAGGTTTGATCTTCTTCCCTTTGCAGGCTCTTGAGTGATCAGCTAGCGTTGTTCTGGATCAGGTACGCATCGGCCGTGTTGCAGGTCCCGTGATCACTAGTTTTAAAATACAGGATCCGTATGCACATTAAAGCTCTGGTGCTTCATCAGCATCAAACTGTCTAGAGAGTCAGTTGAGCTCTTTCGTAATGGTTATCAGGGCTCAGTTTGACTTTACTTTTCCTCCCGAGTGAACTGTTGTAATACTTTTTGATAAATGGAATGAAAGAAAGGCTTCACGTGTTTTTTGTTTAATTTTCCTGTCATCTCCTCTTCTGGGGAACGATTTAGGGTACTGAAGATATTGAGGCTTAATCTTCTTCATGATGCTCTCGCGGGTTGCGGTAGACGTTGATATCAAGAACATTAGAGAGGCATTCAGTGTAGCTTTCCACCAGCCGCCTAGAGATCCGCGTTCAATCATGTAAATTAATAAAGCTGCCACCACTCGATCAGTGTGTCAATAAATTCAGCCATTTGTTGCGTGCCCCACTTCAACCGCGTTTTGTTTCTTTCGGTGCCCACTTGCTCGTGTCGGGCGCCTGTAGCATCGAGAGAAATACTTGTGGGCCACGTTCATTAATAGAACCTCGGTCCTCTAAAAACCCTCCGCGTGTTTCAGATCCGAGGAAATTTTAAGACCAGTCTCTGGTTGATTTAATCAGGTTAAGGTACTTGTTTCATGGGTCCTGATTATATCAACCTTATTGTCTTTCAAAAGACGTGGGATCCTCTGCAATACATTAAATATGCCCCAGTGTTTAATCGGTGTAAATTCACTGTCATATCAAAATATACGGCCCGTACGTGTTCATTAACTGACAAATGTCTGAGTCCGAAAGGATCGACCTCCTCACTTGCCCCTAGGATTAAGAAATCGGCAATTTCCTGTCTTTTCGTATTTCTAAAAATAATTCGTGGCCTGCATTATTGAACCAAACTTTACCCCCGCCTGGGATACCTGGGATTTCCTACAAAAGTAAAGGATATAATTAGTACATGACGCAAGAAAGGTCGGCCCATGATTCCTACATTAGTCTAATTTTATTCTTCCATTTTGTTGAGAAATCAAATGAAATTTTCTTAGGAGGTCACATGTGGATTTTTCAAAAATAATTTTCTTGAGATTTTTATAACTTGGAAAGTGTGATAAAATCTCTTGATCAAATTTTCTGAAGGAATTTTCTATCAAAATAAATTTTCAGATGTATATTTATTAGGAAAATTTTATTTTTATTGGAGCAAGAAAGACATAACAAAAATCCTTTATTAGTCAATAAAATTCCCCCGAGACATTAGCCTAATTTTATTTAGATACAATTTTCTTAGAAAAACATGGGCGAATTTCTCGAAAAGAGTTTTCTTGCAGATTTTTATACTTTGAAAAATGTGGTAAAATCACTTGATGTTTACCAACATTTTTTGAAGGAATTTTCCTTTTTATCAAAATAAATTTTCAGAGGTAAATTTGTCAAGAAAATTTTATTTTTATTGAAGTAGGAAAGACATAACAAAAATCCTTTATTGGTCAACAAAATTCCCTCGAGATATTAGTCTAATTTTATTTAGAGAAAAGTTTCTTAGAAAAACATGAGCGAATTTCTCAAGAAGAATTTTCTTGCAAGTTTTTATAATTTGAAAAATGTAATAAAATCACTTGATGTTTACCAACATTTTTTTTGAAGGAATTTTCCTTTTTATCAAAATAAATTTTCAGAGGTAAATTTGTCAGGAAAATTTTATTTTTATTGAAGTAGGAAAGACATGACAGAAATCCTTTATTGGTGAACAAAATTCCCCCTAGACATTAGTCTAATTTTATTTAGAGAAAATTTTCTTAGAAAAACATGAGTGAATTTCTCGAAAAGAATTTTCTTGCAAGTTTTTATAATTTGAAAAATATGATAAAATCACTTGATGTTTACCAAAGTTTTTTTTTGAAGGAATTTTTCTTTTTATTGAAATAAATTTTAAGAGGAAAATTTTTTCAGGAAAATTTCATTTTTATTGAAGCAATAAAAACATGACAAAAATCCCTTATCGGTTAATAAAATTCCCCTGAAGGGATTTTTTTCACATCATTTTTTCAAAAAAATTTTTTAAAAGAAAAGGGGGGCAAATTTAATTTTTATTTTCTTTTAAAAGAATGGTCGTAATATTAAGCTCAAAAACTGACTAACACCTAGCATGGACCGACCGAGAATAAATACAAGATAAAATTAGAGAACTTACTTTTACCTTGGAGAAATGTAAATCACATAGTCATGCGCATGACTCAAGTGAGGAGTGGACTCTAGAAAATAAAAGAAGGAGAGACAAGGTATGGACCCAAAAAGGCCCCCACTATCTGAATTGACAAACTTACCCTCCGCGCAATCAAATCACAATGGGAAGAATTGTCAATTCAGATAATGAGCGGGATAAAATATGGTCAACCCGAGCGCAATCGACGCAAGAGCTTTACATATTCGATCCCTATCTATGGTTTTCTAGGAAGAATTTCGCGACTTGGGTTTAGACGCTTGTGTGTGCAGGTGTCGTGATCCTCAGAGTATGCAAGACATGCACAACAATTGATATCAAAACAGCGCTTCTAAAAATGTGCGAAATTAAACAAATAAATCAAACACCGAGCCTGCAAAACAAAGGGGTTAGCCAAACACTCCGCCCCTTATAACTCCCATCCTGCAAAAACAATATAACACCTATAGAATGAGTCCCAAACAAGATCGCCAGAAGCGAGATATCCATGAAATTTTCATTGGCTTAAGTCCACTAAGACTTTTAAAATTTCGAAAAAATTCAAGTATTCCAATTGGTATCTTTTTTCGAAAATTTAAAAATCCCGTCCCCAGTGGAGTCGCCAGTCTGTCGCGACCCTCTAAAAAAAATTTAAATTTTAAAGGGGGTTAACGGATTATTAGGTTAATTAGATTTGACTAACCTAACGCGGACCCTCCCAAGCCCTACCGAATCGCAACTTTGGTTTTTGTTTAAATGATTTTAAAATTTGGAGTCGCCACTAATCGTTCTTGGTAGGTCGATTAGAAACCTAAATAAATTAGCGGGAGAACTAATTTATTCCTGCGAACCAGAGATTATGAGTTCGGGGACTTGGTTACACTAGTTAATTAAAACTAATGCCCTTTCGGTACCTTAATTTCATGGATATCTTAATTCGGCAACTCAGGCTTGGTTTATTCCTAAGGCTATAGTAGGGTATTCTCTTTTGTGTTTTCACTTTTTAAATAGGATGCATGGATGGTATATATTTTTATTTGTTATATTTTTTTAAGTGTTAAAGATTCCCTGAAGCCGAAAGAAAGAGTGTGTTAACGACTTCTGTGCAGTATTACAACCTACTTATCTTTTGGGTCTGATGATTCAAAAATTAAATTATAGGAAGTACATGACAGTGAATAAACACCTCCAATGGGAGGCCTAGCATTGGCTTGGCTCTTCCCTTTGGGATTTAAGGTACAGGTATTTAAGTTGCAAGTATTTAAACTACTGTAAGTAAAAACCTCCAATGGGAGGCTAAGCATTGGCTTGGCTCTTCCCTTTGGGATTTAAGGTACATGTATTTAAGTTGCAGGTATTTAACTACTGTAAGTAAAAACCTCCAATGGGAGGCTAAGCATTGGCTTGGCTCTTCCCTTTGGGATTTAAGGTACATGTATTTAAGTTGCAAGTATTTAACTACTGTAAGTAAAAACCTCCAATGGGAGGCTAAGCATTGGCTTGTCTCTTCCCTTTGGGATTTAAGGTATAGGTATTTAAGTTGCAGGTATTTAACTACTGTAAGTAAAAACCTCCAATGGGAGGCTAAGCATTGGCTTGGCTCTTCCCTTTGGGATTTAAGGTACAGGTATTTAAGTTGTAGGTATTTAACTACTGTAAGTAAAAACCTCCAATGGGAGGCTAAGCATTGGCTTGGCTCTTCCCTTTGGGATTTATGGTGCAGGTATTTAAATTGCGGATGGACTTTGTCCTCTCCATTCTGGGGTATGAATTCTTTAAAATAAAATACAACGAATTGATTCAACAATTTGAAATTTGTGCGCGCTTGAGGACTCCTCCAAGCCGATTTTGTGCTTCCATAGGGTTGACCATTGATATAAAGTTGCGGCTTCCTGACATAAAATAGAGTGAAATGTCAGTATACAAAATATGTGCTAATCTGCACCTAAAACCAGAAGAGTGGAAAGAGTACTTATCTCCCATTTTTTTGGGAGGGATTTCTATAATTGATTTTCGCTCTCTATGTTCCCAATATAGAGAGTTTCTTTTGAATTAAGAGGGACTTTTAGTCACAGATCAGTTGAGAAATCGGTGGACAGCTTAGGAGCTTGTCTGGGCCGATTTTTGCATATCTACGAGATTTTTGCTGTTGACGTAGAGATATCCTTCTCCTGACATAAAATATGGAAAAAAAAAGAGGAGATGGAGAAAGTGTATACAATTTGTGCTAATTTGCAAGTAAAACCATAAACAAATGAATAAATAAAAACACTTAGCTCGAATTTGCTTGCTCGTTGACGAGGATGAACTCTTGATTTATATTGATCGATGAAGGAATTTGTGATGATAATCCTTAGCTTTGAACTCCCATCATCTTCAAAATTCTCTCTCTTTTGGTATTTTCTTTCTCTCAAATTTTTCTTCAATCTCCCAAAACTCTTTCAAACATCCAAAATTTTCTCTCCAAAAAAATCTCCCAAACACTTCCAATTTTCTCTCTCAAGAATCTCTCAAACACTTCAAATTTTCTCTCCAAAAAATCCCCTCTTAAGCTCACTTCTTCCTCCTTTTATAATCTACTCATCTATCTCCCATTCTAATTTTTCCACTAACTCTATCTCCCATTCTAATTTCTCCACTAACTCTTCTTCATTTTCATCTTCCATTCTCCATCTCTATCTCACATTCTAATCTCTCCACTAACTCTTCTTCATCTTCATCTTCCCTTCTCCATATTTATCTCCCATTCTAATTTCTCCACTAACTCTTCTTCATCTCCATCTTCCCTTCTCTATTCTTATCTTCCATTCTAATTTCTCCACTAACTCTTCTTCATCTCCATCTTCCCTTCTCTATTCTTATCTTATTTTCTCCATCCATTCTTCTCCAACTTCTCTTCTTCATCTCTTCTTCTCCATCTTCCCTTCTCTATTCTAATTTATCCACTAACTCTTCTTTTTGTTATTTGTAAAATAATCCTTCAAGAGTTAGGTATTTGCACTCTAGTCCTTGAATTTTAAGTATTTACAATTCAGTCCCTGAAAAAATATATTTCTTTGAGTCTAAATCTCCTCACAATTTTTGACACACTAAAATTTACCACATGTCAAATTTAAGCTCATTTCTTGCCGCTGAAAATAATGCAGAATTTAATTAAAGCCCTTTTACAAAATTGAGTCATTCTGGGTATAATTGGGCAAAGATGAAAATTTAAAATATTAGAAGACAATGTCACAACTCATAAAAAGTGAAAATTAAAAATAAGTTGACTCAAATTAAAAATTTTTAGGCCCGATTCGAGATTATACTCGTGAAGGAACACGTGACTCGAATTGAATTTTTCTGAATTTGCGATGGCCAATATAAAAATAGATTTAATAAAAATATTAACTATCTTTGTGTATTTTTTTTGGCCTCAAATGTTATTTTTCCAAAATTTTCAAGTATTTTTGTATTATTTATTTTTTTAAAAAAATTAAAAAAATATATAAAAATATGAAAATTTATTTTTTGTTCAAAAATGGTTGCCTAGGCTTGGCCAAGGCTTCCAAAGCTGATTTTACAATTTTCACATTTTTCTTAATTTTTTGTTTTATGAATTTTCGAAATTAAAAATACCGAAAAATATCGAAAATATGAAAAATCATTTTTTGGTCAAAAGTGGTTCCCTAGGCTTGGCTAAGGTCCCCAAAGTTGATTTTTCAATTTTATGAATCTTTATGAATTTTCTATTAATTTTCGAAAATAAATAAATAAAAAATACGTAAAAATACTGAAAATATGAAAAATCGGTTTTTGGTCAAAATTGGTTCCCTAGGCTTGGCTAAGGTCTCCAAAGTTGATTTTTCAAGTTTATGAATTTTTATGGATTTTTTATTACTTTAGCAATAGAAAAAATGATTAAAAATCAGGTGTCAACAACACTCCCCCGATGCTACAGGTGCCCGATACATACGAGTGGACGCCGAAAGCAACAAAACACGGTTGAAGTGGAGAATGCAACAAATGGCCGAATTTATTGGCACATTGATCGAGTGGTGGCAGCTTTATTAATTTACATGATTGAACGCGGGTCTCTAGGTGGCTGGTGGAAAGCCACACTGAATGCCTCTCTAATGTTCTTGATATCATCGTCTACCGCAACCCACGAGAGCATCATGAAGAAGATTAAACCTAGACGAATACGTCTACTTAATTTCATCGCACGTTCTCGCTTTTTGTCGATGTCCAAAATTAATGCACAAGCTAGAAGTAATAATTTCCCTTTCCCCCATATTAAATGCTCGGAGCCGTTAACCGCACCAAACTCGAAAAAATTAATATCGAGACGAAATCCGCGTAAATATGAAGGGTAAATCCGTATCGTTCCAATTTACCCTTAAATTGCTCTGGTTTTAAATTTGATCCCTTCTATTTTCAGGAATTTGCAAAAGCGACTCGAGAATACAGTCGTATTCAAAAACCAAATTTCCTGGTCGGGCTAAATTGGGGGCAAATCAACTCATGGACATTACCACGGGATGGACAGCTTCGGTTAAAGAAAAATACAAGCGAAAGATCCGAACAATCTCAGACATGGGTAATTCTGTATCGTTCTAATTTACACATAATCATCTCAAGTCTCGAATTGTTTTATTCCATTCTTAACAGAGATTGCAAATTACCTCGAGAAAATACCGTAACATGGCCCAAGGTGATACAACAAGGCTGCGTTATCCCCAAGGATTAACCTTTGAAAGGAAAGCCCCATGGACACCTACGGTCCAATGGACCGAATGGTATGAGGGGATGACAGAAGGTCCGAAATGTCCCGAGTTCGATCCCCAAGGGTGGGGAATGTTGTAAGTATTATAAATAAATGAAACAACTTTTTGTGCATTTCTTTTTGCAAACAGGAATACTCGACAAGTAATATCAAAGTCAGTATTTTACCATAGTCTTGCCATAATGGTGAGGCGCCCAACAAAAGTCGAGGAAAATTCAATCCAGCAAAACTGGTAAAAGACTCGTGCAAGGCATTCAAGACGAAGGATAAATCAGTATCGTTTCCAATTTATCCCTTTTAATACTGGCTGACATGTCTCCTTTTCTTTTTACAGGAAATATTTATACTAATATTTAACATGTTGAAGGAGACAAATCCCAAAAGAAATTATGATCATCTGACAAGATCTATTTTGGTGAAAAATGGGGCAAATTAATCACAAGTTCTGAAGCAAAAAAAGCAAATACGTCTTCCTTATCTCGTTTGATTTCAAGAATAATTTCTCTACTTTTTGCAGGGGCATTCAACCGCTAAACCACGGCAGTCGCTGTTATTAAGCAAACCGAAATGCTCCATCACCCATATGCTTCATCGCACAGGGGCAAAGATGAGAGGAACCGCCCCTCGACATAAGGAGTAAGCTTCCCAATTTGTTCGGTCCGCCCACATACCAGGGGCAATTCAAATCCGCCCATATTTGCACATTATATAAACACACATTATGCTAAAAAAATTGTCACATCTGCATTGTGTTTACACAGTTCATGAATTATGCATGACCATTCCGCGTGTTTAATTTACCAACTCCAACTTAGAGCATAAACTGCACAGGAGACATCAAATGTGCAGAATGGGGCATGACAGGATGAGGAAAGGCAAACTATTTCCACACAAGTCTAACATTTTAATCTACGGATAAACAGCATTTCCCCAGAGTGAGAGAAAGCCCATTCGGACTAAAGTCCCCCATTCAGATTACATTCGAGGCGTTCATATTATGAGAACCTCCTTAAATAGAATTGGTAATGCAAACTTCACAGAATAGTTTTGCATGATCCACATTTTGATTGATTGCATCATGAGTTATCACACAGACTACTTCTAATCATTGCCAACTTAGCTGAACAATTTTGTATGAACCAATGAACGCATTGATGAAAATGCTTGCACATGTTAGCTCTAACATTGCCTGACAGGCAACACATTCCCGGTGTTTGAGTTACCTTCCAAAGTATTGAAATTCATTCGGCGATTATTGAATGAACAAGCCTGGTTGTCGAGAAGATACCAAGCATTTCTTCCAAATTCTCAGGTAAGTATATCTTCAACCTGAACCTTTCAAGAGAATGAATTCTGACGGTTGTTAGGGTACTCGAATCCATTGCGGTATATACAGGTATCCACCTTATTCAATAAAGCATGATTTGTCTCAAGGACAGAATTGTTCGAGACCTTTTGATCTCTGCCTCTTTGATTTATTCTTAAAGCGACAAGAGAATATAATTTGGGTTTGAGCTTCCGCAGGATTCCTGGTCTCCCCAGATTTCAGAATGGCACCCTTTGAGGTACACCAAGCCCTTCGTACAGGCAAATCAAGTCCTTCTTACAGGCACAAAGTCCTTCTTACAGGCAAACCAAGTCTTTCTTACAGGCATAAAGTCCTTCTTACAGGCAAATCAAGTCCTGCTTACAGGCAAATAAAGTCCTTCCTACAGGCAAAGTAAGTCCTTCTTACACGCAAATCAAGTCCTTCTTACAGGCACAAAGTCCTTCTTACAGGCAAATCAAGTCCTTCTTACAGGCATAAAGTCCTTCTTACAGGCAAATCAAGTCCTTCTTATAGGCACAAAGTCCTTCTCACAGGTACAAAGTCCTTCTTACAGGCAAATCAAGTCCTTCTTACAGGCACAAAGTCCTTCTTACAGGCAAATCAAGTCCTTCTTACAGGCATAAAGTCCTTCTTACAGGCAAACAAAGTCCTTCTTACATGCAAACAAAGTCCTTCTTACAGGCAAATCAAGTCCTTCTTACAGGCAAATTAAGTCCTTCCTACAGGCAAATCAAGTCCTTCTTACAGGCAAATCAAGTCCTTCTTACAGGCATAAAGTCCTTCTTACAGGCAAACCAAGTCCTTCTTACAGGCATAAAGTCCTTCTTACAGGCAAATCAAGTCCTGCTTACAGGCAAACAAAGTCCTTCCTACAGGCAAAGCAAGTCCTTCTTATAGGCAAATCAAGTCCTTCTTACAGGCACAAAGTCCTTCTTACAGGCAAATCAAGTCCTTCTTACAGGCACAAAGTCCTTCTTACAGGCAAATCAAGTCCTTCTTACAGGCATAAAGTCCTTCTTACATGCAAACAAAGTCCTTCTTACATGCAAACCAAGTCCTTCTTACAGGAAAATTAAGTCCTTCTTATAGGCAAAGCAAGTCCTTCTTACAGGCACAAAGTCCTTCTTACAGGCAAAGTAAGTCCTTCTTATAGGCAAATCAAGTCTTTCTTGCAGGCAAATCAAGTCCTTCTTACAGGCAAAGTAAGTCCTTCTTACAGGCAAATCAAGTCCTTCTTACAGGTACAAAGTCCTTCTTACAGGCACAAAGTCCTTCTTACAGACAAATCAAGTCATTCTTACAGGCATAAAGTCCTTCTTACAGGCAAATCAAGTCCTTCTTACAGGCAAACCAAGTCCTTCTTACAGGCACAAAGTCCTTCTTACAGGCAAATCAAGTCCTTCTTATAGGCACAAAGTCCTTCTTACAGGCACAAAGTACTTCTTACAGGCAAATCAAGTCCTTCTTACAGGCACAAAGTCCTTCTTACAGGCAAATCAAGTCCTTCTTAAAGGCATAAAGTCCTTCTTACAGGCAAACAAAGTCCTTCTTACAGGCAAATTAAGTCCTTCTTACAAGCACAAAGTCCTTCTTACAGGCAAAGTAATTCCTTCTTACAGGCAAATCAAGTCCTTCTTACAGGCAAATCAAGTCCTTTTTACAGGCAAATCAAGTCCTTTTTAGAGGCATTAAGTCCTTTTTACAGGCACAAGTCCTTTTTACAGGCACCAAGTCCTTTCTACAGGCACCAAGTCCTTCTTACAGGTATCTCCATGGGGTGACCTACCATACGGGTCAAATCTCAATCAAAATTTAATCAGTAGAATCCTTTTATTAGGAATCTACCATGGTACGACCCACCATACGGGTCAAATGGTATGACCCACCATACGTGTCAAATTTTAATTCAATTTTTAATCAGTAGAATCTTTTTATTAGGAATCTACCATGGATTGATCCACCATACGGGTTCAAGTTCAACCACCCTAAAGTTTTTTTTATATAACGAATCCTTAGGTTCTTATTTCATTTTCAGTGGAACATTCATGTCACGACTCTTTTTATTTCCTTGTATTGAGTCAATTAGAATTCAGGTGTCATCTCGTCTTTGAAATGAACCTCTACCGAGATTCCTTTCAAAGAGGGGCAGCTGTTGACACCTGATTTTTAATCATTTTTTCTATTGCTAAAGTAATAAAAAAATTCATAAAAATTCATAAAATTGAAAAATCAACTTTAGGGACCTTAGCCAAGCCTAGGGAACCAATTTTGACCAAAAAAAGATTTTTCATATTTTTAGTATTTTTACGTATTATTTATTTATTTATTTTCGAAAATTCATAAAAACAAAAAATTAAGAAAATTGAGAAAATTGAAAAATCAAGTTTGGAGCCTTGGCCAAGCTTAGGCAACTATTTTCAAACAAAAAAATAATTTTTTGTATTTATATATATTGTTTATATATTTTAGAAATTATGAGAATATTTAATAAATAATAGCATTTGAGGCTACAAAAATATATAAAAATAGTCAATATTTTTATTTTAAATCCCTTTTCATGTTGGCCATCACAAATTTAAAAAATCCAATTCGGGGTCGTGTATTCCTTCACGAGCATAATCTCGAACCGGGCCTAAAAAATTCAATTTGAGTCAATTTATTTTCATTTTTTCACTTTTAGGAGTTGTGACATTGCTCTCTAATATTTCAAATTTTTATATTGGCCCAAATTATACCCAGAATGACTCAATTGTGCAAAAGGGCTTTAATTAAATTCTGCATTATTTTCAGTGGCAAGAAATGAGCTTAAATTTAACATGTGGTGAATTTTGACTAAGTATAGGGAAGGTATGTCATAAATTGTAAGGAGATTTGGACTTAAAGAAATATTTTTTCAGGGACTAAATTGTAAATACTTAAAATTCAAGGACTAGAGTGCAAATACCTAACTCTTGAAGGATTATTTTACAAATAACAAAAAGAAGAGTTAGTGGATAAATTAGAATAGAGAAGGGAAGATGGAGAAGAGGAGATGAAGAAGAGAAGTTGGAGAATAATAGATGGAGAAAATAAGATAAGAATAGAGAAGGGAAGATGGAGATGAAGAAGAGTTAGTAGAGAAATTAGAATGGAAGATAAGAATAGAGAAGGGAAGATGGAGATGAAGAAGAGTTAGTGGAGAAATTAGAATGGGAGATAAATATGGAGAAGGGAAGATGAAGATGAAGAAGAGTTAGTGGAAAGATTAGAATATGAGATAGAGATGGAGAATGGAAGATGAAAATGAAGAAGAGTTAGTGGAGAAATTAGAATGGGAGATAGAGTTAGTGGAAAAATTAGAATGGGAGATAGATGAGTAGATTATAAAAGGAGGAAGAAGTGAGCTTGAGAGAGGAATTTTTTGGGAGAGAAAATTTTGGATGTTTGAGAGGGTTTTGAGAGATTGAAGAAAAATTTGAGAGAGAAAAAAAAATACCAAAAGAGAGAGAATTTTGAAGATGATGGGAGTTTAAAGTTAGGGGTTATCATCACAAATTTTTTCATCGATCAACATAAATCAAGAGTTCATCCTCGTCAACGAGCAAACAAATTCGAGCTAAGTGTTTTTTTATTTATTCATTTATTTGTGGTTTTAGTCGCAAATTAGCACAAATTGTATACACTTTCTCCTACCTCCATTTTTTCATATTTTATGTCAGGAGAAGGATATCTCTACGTCAACGGCAAAAAATCTCGTAGAGATGCAAAAATCGCCCAAACAAGCTCCTAAGCTGTCCACCGATTTCTCAGTTGATTTGTGACTAAAAGTCTCTCTTAATTCAAAAGAGACTCTCTATATTGGGAACATAGAGAGCGAAAATCAATTATAGAAATCCCTCCCAAAAAAATGGGAGATAAGTACTCTTTCCACTCTTCTGGTTTTAGGTGCAGATTGGCATATATTTTGTATACTGACACTTCACTCTATTTTATGTCAGGAAGCCGCAGCTCTATATCAATGGTCAACCCTATGGAAGCACAAAATCGGCTTGGAGGAGTCTTCAAGCGCGCACAAATTTCAAATTGTCGAATCAATTCGTTGTATTTTATTTTAAAGAATTCATACCCCAGAATGGAGAGGACAAAGTCCATCCACAATTTAAATACCTGCACCATAAATCCCAAAGGGAAGAGCCAAGCCAATGCTTAGCCTCCCATTGGAGGTTTTTACTTACAGTAGTTAAATACCTGCAACTTAAATACATGTACCTTAAATCCCAAAGGGAAGAGCCAAGCCAATGCTTAGCCTCCCATTAGAGGTTTTTACTTACAGTAGTTAAATACCTGCAACTTAAATACATGTACCTTAAATCCCAAAGGGAAGAGCCAAGCCAATGCTTAGCCTCCCATTGGAGGTTTTTACTTACAGTAGTTAAATACCTGCAACTTAAATACATGTATCTTAAATCCCAAAGGGAAGAGCCAAGCCAATGCTTAGCCTCCCATTGGAGGTTTTTACTTACAGTAGTTAAATACCTGCAACTTAAATACCTGTACCTTAAATCCCAAAGGGAAGAGCCAAGCCAATGCTTAGCCTCCCATTGGAGGTTTTTACTTACAATAGTTAAATACCTGCAACTTAAATACCTGTACCTTAAATCCCAAAGGAAAGAGCCAAGCCAATGCTAGGCCTCCCATTGGAGGTGTTTATTCACTGTCATGTACTTCCTATAATTTAATTTTTGAATCATCAAACTCAAAAGATGAGTAGGTCGTAATACTGCACAGAAGTCGTTAACACACTCCCTCTTTCGGCTTCAGGGAGTCTTTAACACTTAAAAAAATATAACAAATAAAAATATATACCATCCATGCATCCTATTTAAAAAGTGAAAACACAAAAGAGAATACCCTACTAGAGCCCTAAGAATAAACCAAGCCTGAGTTGCCGAATTAGGATATCCATGAAATTAAGGTACCGAAAGGGCATTAGTTTTAATTAACTAGTGTAACCAAGTCCCCGAGCTCATAATCTCTGGTTCGCAGGAATAAATTAGTTCTCCCGCTAATTTATTTAGGTTTCTAATCGACCTACCAAGAACGATTAGTGGCGACTCCAAATTTCAAAATCATTTAAACAAAAACCAAAGTTGCGATTCGGTAGGGCTTGGGAGGGTCCGCGTTAGGTTAGTCAAATCTAATTAACCTAATAATCCGTTAACCCCCTAATTTAAAAATATTTTTAGAGGGTCGCAACAGCTCTTACCAGCCTAGAGTTAGAAAAGAAAGCAAGAAAATAAAATCAAAAGAACAAACTAAAAATAAATAAATAAAAGTCACAAAAAAATTAAAAAGTATCTAAAATTGAAATAATTATCCACATCAGTCCAGCTGGCCATGCCAAATTGGATGGCTAGCACCACTTGGACTATCTCGTCAACAATTTCTTGTCGAAATTGTCAAAAATGACTAAATTAACAAATCGTCAAAAGATTTAAGACTAAACTTGCACAATTGAAATCTTACGGACTAAATTAACCATCATGCAATAGATTTAAGACTTATTTGACATAATCAAAGCATAGTAAGTTCATAATACTCTTGTTTAATGATTAGTATTTTTGGAGTAATCACTTCCATTTTCCATATGCAAGCCCTACACACATCCACTTCACGTTAAGCGCGTTTAATTTAAGGAATAATAGTATAAATGATCCTTAAACTTTGATTCGTTATTCATTGTCCTGCCAAAACTTTTAATTTGTACAATATTATTTTTGAAATATTGGTAAATGTTTAATATAGTCCCTAAGCTACATGAGAATTTAAGGACCACATTAAATTTTAAATCAAAGTTTGTGGATGATATTGTACATTAGAGCAAGGTTCAAGGAGATCTCATCGAGTAAATTAAAAATTCAGACACGATATTGCATATTGAACTAAAGTTCAAAGAGAACTTGTGTCATTTTTCATGTGTTTCATGTGTGTTTAATCAGCTCGCACAAATTTTTGTAAGATCGGGAGACGTGGGGATACTCAATGTCCTCTTTCTAATAACTTAAATAAGTTTTTGGCCCAGCCCAAGAAAAACTTGAAAAAAATCTGTGACAATAAAATTATCTGGTTCCCTGATTTTTGAAACCTTTCCTGGATTTGACCCAAAAAAAAAATTCCTGGACATGGGGACGGATTGGCGATTAGATACATCCCCCATTACATCCCCCATCATTCGAACAAAATCAAATGTTCAATTTGTGGGTGTGGACTCTGATCCATGTCGTAACTATATACTACTGAAGCCAGAGTTGGATAATATAAATAGTTAGATATAAATAACAAGTGCCAAGATGATTATAAATTTATTCATCTTTTCAAAAACTTTGTGCATGTAGAACCTGTTGTCAAGCAATGTGTGAAGGCACATTCGCTAAAGAGATAAAGCATATAGGACAACCCAAAAACTTAAGCAAATGGGTGAAGGGAGATGACGCGAATATAAAGAATATATTAAATCCGTCCATTGTCAAGCAATGTGGAATAATAATTTAATAGTAAGAATTGGGGGCAAATATTTTCAATTATTTTTTTTTCATGCAAAATAAAAGTTAGTGCATCTTTCCGCCAGAATAGCACTTTCTTTCCATTGACGTTATACGTATAATTTTTCATAATCAAAAGAATGTCACTCTGCCCCTTTAAAATGGAGAATCTGTACATCTAGACCTCAAATCAGTATGCAGAAAAGGGCCTTGATCTTTCTGTTCTGGAGCTATCGGCCCTCAATCAAGTGAAACTAAAGAGGCCCCTTTGATGCTCTGCTTGTTTCCATAAAATTCCTAAGTTTGCTGCTTTAAGATCATCGCTCGTCTTCTGGAGCCAAATTTTGGACCATTCATCTATTGAAATTAGGCATTTATGTGATCGCAAATGCTTCGATCCATCAAAAACTGAATAAGTACTTTTCGTCCAAAGTCATTTAAATGGTCTTTTCGAAATTTTCAATTTTTCCAAAGGAGCAGTTAATCGACCAAAAACTTAGAAATTTAGACGTGGGTGATAACGGTCAAGCGGATTATAATTTAATATATTATTTACAGTCCTTGAACGTCACGGGGTGGTGGCGCAGTTGGCTAGCGCGTAGGTCTCATAGCTTCTGAGTAATCCTGAGGTCGAGAGTTCGAGCCTCTCTCACCCCATTGACTTTTGCCCTTTGGTCCCTCGTCTTCTCTCTTTTTTTTCACTGCTCTCAGTTCGTGGGATGCAAGATTTTACATCAGCTTGACGTCGCTCTGTTTATGCGATGAGCATCTGGTGATGAGGAATCTTTTCTTTGCATCGAATCATGGTCAGTTGCGACTTCCCTCGTGACGAGGCGCTGCACAGTAGCATGAGACGAGAGGTGCGACTCGTGGCCAGTTAGCTATTCATCTCACGGCAACCGAAGCGCGAGACACGGCAAATTCGAGCGATTATATGTTCGAGACTGAAGGTGGGTTGCTTTGCTCCTGTGTCTGCGTCTTTATGAGCTCACTCTTCCATATATGAATGGAGCAATGAAAAATCTCTTCGAGATCATTTATGACTCGCTCTTGGCCGTGAGAACCGAGCCACACTCCGGTGCCTTTCTCACATGTGGCGGTCTAAATCGGCCGGCGCCGGGGTGATGTGCTCCTTCGCTTAAGCCATGTCATTAGCCCGTGCTTTCGTGTCGGTTCTGCGATCTCGATTTTGTCCTCAGCTACCGTTACTGTGCATTATTCATGTTGCTCACAATTACATACCACACTACCAGTCTGAGGACTGGGCTCCGGGACGCAAACTTTTCTGCTTCACACGAGAACTAAACATGCCGATGTCCAATATCACTTCATACGAGAAAAGTGCAGAATAATGGAGAGATCGAGTTTAAATATTGCAAAACCGAGGATCAAGTTGCATGTATATTCACTAAAGCACTACTGCCAGCAAAATTCGAGGTAACACGGAGTGTGATTGGAGTTTCACGAAATTGGATCAAGGAGGAGTGTTAAATTATTAATTCGATATCTAGAATTTTCAAGATATATATTAGCTAGAAAAATCCAGAAGAATTCTACAAAAAATTCTAGTCTTAGGCGGTGATGAAGTGCGAAGAAAAGTATAGCATGCCATTAAGAATAGTATTGAAAAGTCCGGAATGAAGTGCGCAAAGATGAAGACAAAAGAATCTCTGACACGCAGAGGCAATATGTGAAGAAGTGGGTGCTTAGTGTTTATAAATAGGGGTGGTCATCCATTTTACAGAAGCAGAATTGTGATTTATTTCTAAACTAACAATCCTGCTTCAAATGATTAGGTTTCTTGCAAATACCGTAAGGTAAGTACATCTCCTTTTGTGAAGTTTCTCCTCCTCTTAAGTTCTCATGCTTGAAGAGTTATGGATTGGTCGACTTGATTTACTTTCACTATATGTGATGGTGTGTGGGAGATAATAAGAATATGTGTGTTAGCAGGCTCTATGTTAGTGCATCAAATTGCCTCCCTCACTTTCGATCAAGTTTTGCTCCATGAGTTAATATGGATGTAAAAAGCAGGCTTCTATGTTGCATACCCTTTTTTGATGAAAATTTGTGCCTATTAATATCCCTTTCAACGTGACATCCTCTTTGGTTGCTCAACTGGACAAAATAGTGGGGCTTGTGTTCCCCAAACATCTCGTTTGATTATTCGGATAGACCACAAGTGGTTACTTGTTCTCTCGAGTGCAAAACTTTCTTCATGGGTGTTAGGGTCATCAGTCCTTGTTCCCAATCTCAAGTGTTTATTGCTTTACTAGAATGACGCTCTTGCCTTGTCTTTGATCACATGGAGCTCTCAGGCTTCACAATGGGTCATGCTTGGTGGACGTTGTGAAGGAATGCTACTTGGTTGATCTTGCCATTAGTCATATATTTGTCTTAAATATTAAGCTATGCAAGTGTAAGCATCAACTAATTCAGACTATGAAACTGCAAATGGCTCATTGAATTGGTTATAGTTTGTTTGGTGGTATTTGTTACTTGGATAATCGTAGTAATTCTAGAGCTAATACGTGCAACAAACCTCGACTTTTGAAAGGGATGCATTTATTAGATAAAAACTCAACATGGGCTTTGCCCCACTACTCTAATGATTCATGATAACTTGACGGATCACATGGCCATCGTGCCAATGATGCATCTCTCGAATTTCTTCCCTGTCAACTTTTAATGGTAGAATAATGACCTACTATGGTGGTGATGGATGACGGAGAATTAGGGTTCGATTCCGGAGAAAGAGCTTGAAAAAAAAAAACTACTACATCCAAGGAAGGCAACAGGCGTGCAAATTACCGAATCTTGACACAGGGAGGTAGTGATAATAAATAACAATATTGGGCTCTTTGAGTTTGGTAATTGGAATGAGTTCAATCTAAATCTCTTAATGAGGATCCACTAGAAAGCAAGTCTAGTGCCAGCAGCCGCGGTAATTACAGCTTCTATAGCTTATATTTAAGTTGTTGCAATTAAAAAACTTATAGTTGAACCTTGGGTTGGGTTAATCAGTCCACCTTGCAGTGTACACCAATTGGCTCATCCCTTCTACAGGTGATATGCTCTTGGCCTTAATTGGTCGAATCATGCCTCCAATGTTGTTGCTTCAATTAGTCTTTCGCCCATATACCTAAGTCAAATGAACAATTTTGCACATCAGTATCGCTTTAAGCCTCCACTTGAGTTTCCTCTGGCTTTATCCCACTCAAGTATTGTTCACCGTTATTCAGATCCTAACAGGCATGTTCTCACTCAAACCCTTCTCAGGAGATCAAGGTCGACTAGCGATGCACCCACAAGGGATCCCACCAAGCAGCTTCCTTACGCCTTACAGGGTTTTCCACCCATTGACTTGCACACATGTCAGACTCCTTGGTTTGTGTTTGAAGACTTGCTGAATGAGAGCCAACTAGCCGATGCCTAGAGCAGGTAGATGCCAAGGCATGCCAGCGACGCGTGTTGATTTCCATAATCGCAATGGCGACGTTTCCACGAAGGTATCAAAAGCCCAAACTTGGGCTACCACTACAATTTGCATTGCTCCATGTCTCAAGTCGATCGATAAACCAACTCATCACTGTTCCACATCCAATCAAGGCAAATAGCCAACCCCCATTCACTTCCCTACCCTCAATTGAAGTGTTCTTTGATTCTCTTTTCAAAGTTCTTTTCATCTTTCTCTCATGGTTCTCGTCATCACTTTCGCTGGACTTTGCTCCATTGATAAAAAAAAAAATCCAAAGTTATCGAACCGTATTATTAGATGGTCGATCGTTGCAAATAGGGATTAATAAGAGGAAAATTGACATTAAAGGGTCGCTTTTATGACAACGGTGGAGGTTGAAGATAACTATTTTATTTCTCTTATTCTATTTCCAAAAAAAAAATGAGAATCCTATTTAGTAACATAAACAATTCTAAATCTGATTCTGATTCTATTCTCAAGAATAGTTTGGGAGAAAAAAAGAAGAACAAAAAAATGGTTCTGAAAAAAGAATTACTTTTGAAAATCACAAAACATAATGAAGTACCACATTTCTCGCTTTTTTCTTTCAGTTCTCTCATCACTTTCTTTCTCAACCTAAAACAGAAGAATGTCTCATTTTCAAAGAAAAATATATAAGATAATAAAAATCTAAAATCTAAAAAAAATCAGAAAAATAGAAAATTTTCAAAAAATTCGTAAAAATAGAAAAACCTTAGATTAGTCTAGTTTGATCTCATTTCATAAATTTGGATATAGATTCTCTAGATTTTATAGATTTTATTTAGGAAACTCATTAACACATTTGAAATTAAATTCGAATAACATTTTCTAAGCCTTTAGGACTTCGTTCGGACTTTATGATGCAATTTATCAATACCATGATCCTTGATTATGCAATTGATTTACTAATTATGATTTGCCTATGTTTATGTAATTTAGACTGAGTCTAGTTTTATAAAAAAATTTGGAAAAAAGGACAAAAAATAATCAACATGAACACTTAACAATAATAAATGGTCAAAATGAGTTACATTTAAACATGCAGCATATTATACAAGAGAATCGATATGAATTAATCTTTAATTAATTCAAAATGTATGATGGAATTTCAAAAAGCAACTACGTAATCTTTTGACTTAAATGACAAAAATTGAGAAGAGAAGTTATTTTCGAGAATAGAAATTATGTGCAGTTATCAAACGCATTTTTGCTCCAAGAACTAGAATTCTATACAGTTACCAAACGCGTTTTGATTCTCTAAAAATCATCCAAAAAATAGAATCAGAAAAAGTCATTTTAATCGATATTAATTTTTTTTTAAAATCAGAATGATTATCATAGCGGACCTATACACTCGATTTGCATTTGACTGCGAAAGAGAGGGGAATTGTAAGAGAGAGAGATATTGCGAACCATTCGGTGAGACTGTCGGGCCTCATCAAAATGGGGTCCCACTTTTTGTTAATGTCGCATGTGGTTGGTCGCTCGGATGTTGATGGTAGACGTTCGCATTTATGACCATCTCATCCCGTCGGTACATTCTTTCCATTTGAGGAAAACATTAACTTCGTATCGTCCATGGGATGCCGTCGACCGTGCCAAGGACTGGGAGAGTTCGAAAGGAATCTGAACACGGCCCCGAGTCGGGGAAGTGAACATGCAGGAATTCATTGGCGCTCAGCCGCTCATAAATGAGAAGTGCCTCCTTAACAGCTCGACCCTATCTATCTTTATGGGGACGGGGGGGCCATCTCATGTTTAATGCGAGCTCTGCCCCGAGGGCTAACACTGTGGACAGTTTTCCCCCCTGAAGGATGGCTTGTCCTCGACGTCCATCGAAAGCCTCCGTAACAAAACCGAGTTTTCGACACCCGACGTCTGAGGGGCCGATCCAAATTAGTGTCTGGTCCGACCGGGTTGAATCCCCGAACGAACGTGTTGGATTTCATTTCGATAAGGAAACTTAAAAGAAGCGGCCGAGGCGAATAAATGTAAGGAAATGTTATGAGTTTGTGGGTTATGTTTTGGAGATGATAGAAATTTCTATCTAAAGTGTACTACCCTCTCGAAACATGTTCTTGTACTTTTTAGCGAGATCCGTATATAAAGTTCATTTTATATGGGTTTTTGACCATATACCGACGTGCCAGGATAAATAGTTTTCGGACCGAAGATTTTGCCCCCTTTCATTGTGAACTTTCTAATCGAGTCCTTTCGACACTAAATCTTACCGTATCCGGATAACACAAATCACACCCGGCATGCCCATGGGGATGTGCGACATGGATAACATTTTTCCAATACCGACATCAAGAGGGTAGAAAGGCTTTAATTATATGAATTAAAGCACATAGATTCAATTCAAATTTTCTTTCTTTCTTTCTTTTTTTCCATCAAAATACAGGGAAGAATCGCCAAAGGGGATCCCACCCTTGCGGGGTGACGTGAAGGGTCACATGCATTTTGCCTCGCCTTTTGAAAATGGAGGGGGGTGCGTCTGTGATCCTGAATCAAGGTCCCCCAAAGGGAGCGATCTTTGTCAGTGAACTTCCCCCCTCCCATGGCGATTGAAAGCACTATTCACGTGCAAATTCGAGGGAGCCTCGTGGGTCACCCTCGGCCGGCGCTGCTGCTGCTGCTGCCCATGATCTCCGGTTTCTGCAATTATTGTTTTCTCATTGTGGCGTTGAAGCGACGCGCCTCGCTAAGTCACTCCCCCAGTTGTCGCCGTCATGGCCGGTTCGATGCTTCAACGTCGACAGTGGGCACGCAGGGGTCACCCCACCGATGAATGTGACCCTTTTTTGCACTAGCTCTTTGTCCTCTGCTGTGGTAGACATAGCAGAGAGAAGATCACCAGCTTGCATGGGGTCGGATCATGATTGGGGTTTGATTCCTTGATCTCGATCGAGATCCAGTCGCCCGCGTTCGCAGGTCTCGTCTCGTATAGTGTGTATAAGCTCTTTTTTAGTGTGTAGTGTCGGATTATGATTGGGGTTCGGTTGCTTGATATGGAGCCTTTCCTCTATTAAATTTTGGGGAAAATTTTATCAAGAAAGTCATAAACCTATGATGTTTGTGCCAATTCAATTCTAAATATTTTAATCTGGTCATTTTCGTCATGAACTTTTTCATATCTAATCAATTTTCGATATGAAATCGCTGACGTAGACGACGGTTTTTTTTTGTGTGGCACAACAAATGTCGGCATGGATAATTTTTAATAAAGCAAAACCCTACTTGTTGGTTTATCCATCATCCAATCCACAAACAATTCGAATGCCATCTTTTCTCCCTGGGAAGCCTACCACTATGCTTCAATAGGGGATGTACATAATCCTTAGGGCACAGGGCTGGCTTGCAATCGGGACAAAGAATGACTATTTAACATTTAGACATTAGCTGAGAATCTCCGCTCACTGCTTCCCCTAGTATCCTCCCTTCACTACATCAACGGCGTTTACAGGACGAAACCCCTTTTGAAGTTTCCCATTGTGTGGCTCGGGGAAGAGTAGTCTCTTCACTTACACTAACCACTTCCGCTTAGTCTAACGAGGCTCAAGTGCATAACCTTTAAAATATTTGAATTCCTTTTCTTCTACCCTTTTTTCCTCTGTCCGCCACGACCAAGCCTCGTCGATGCCGAGGAGATCGGCAACCTTAGGCGAGGGCCTCCCTTGCCAACCTTAGGTGAGAGACACCCAAGCTTGGCCTGACGAGGTCCACCCTTACCAACCCCTAGCAAGGGCAGCCCTTTGCCACATCGGCAAGGATGAGGGTTGTCCTCATAAGCCCAAGCCACGACGTCCCTTGCCTTAGGGCCGCTTGAGGCCGGCGACCTCCATTGGTCATCAACAAGGCTAGGTAGCGGCCGATGGAGGGAAAAAAGGAAAAAAGAAAAGAAGGAAAATATTAAAAAAATAATTAAAATGTTAATAAACATTGTCCACATTATAGGAAGGCTGGTGTCCACAAGTGATTTCTGGCCAAAACTAATCAGATGGATGCAATTGACAAAAGTGAAAGGTTTAAGACTAAATTGGTAAAAATGCAATAGATTTGCAACTTTTTAGATAATTTTCCCTAGTGAAAGTTGTGCACGTATGGATAAATATTGCCCAATATCAATAAGGCCATCCTATGAATTTGATCCAACCAGATCTCTAATTTATGAGTTCCAAACATTGACGTCATTCGAATGAAAATTTAAATATGAAAAACAACATATAGCCCCAGAGAAATCAATTCAGGTAAATTTTTTTATTGGAAAAAAGCCACAAAAAACCCAAACTATATTTATTGTGACTTATTTACACCTGTTGACACCTAAATTTTGACTTTTTAAAATTCATTTACTTAAGTACATAAAAAAATGAGAATTTGTTCTCACCAAAAATTAATTTTTTCATGCATTGCATATTTAATTTTTTGTCGGTCATGCATTTTATTATGGCTAAGGACGGAGGATTTGAGCTTAAATTGACAAACGATTGGATTGAGCGTCAGGGAGGTGTGCCGAAAGGCTTATGAAGTTTTGAACTTAAAAGAAATTTTTCCACAGGGACTGAATTGCAAATACATAAAACTTCAGGGACTGAATTGCAAATACATAAAATTTCAGGGGCTGAATTGCAAATACATAAAATTTTAGGGATAGTGGAGAAATAAGAAAGGAAGATGGAGAAGGGAAGATGGAGAAATTAGAAGGAAAGATGGAGAATGGAAGATGGTAGAATTAGAAGGGAAGATGAAGAATTAGAATGGGAGATGGAAAGATTAGAATGAAAGATGATGAATTAGAAGGGAAGATGGAGATAAAGAATGGAGGATGGTGGAATTAGAAGGGAAGATGGAGATAAAGAAGGGAAGATGATGGAATTAGAAGGGAAGATGAAGTTAGTGGAAAAATTAGAATGATAGATGAAGATAGAGAAAGGAAGATGGGGGAGAGTAGGCTATAAAAGGAGGAAGATTAGAGAGAAATAGGAGGACTTTGGAGATTGAGGAAAAAAATTTGGAGAGATTTCAAGAGAAAAAATTTTGAGAGAGAAAAATTCACCGCAGTGGAACAAGCCTTGGCGACGTGACGGATTCATCTCCAACGAGCTCTAGGTGCATCAGAATGTGCAATTATCTGGTAACTTAATTTTTCGTGTTTAGATGACGAAATCTCGAAAATAAATATACTGAACATTCGTAGATAACTTCGAGATCTTCGATTTGATATATTATGGCGTGAAAATGGACGTCGTTTGCTATGTCAAAAGGGTCCCGAAATGGAGAGCAGAAATCTGGAAATATGGTGATCAGAACCTCAGATGGAATTTTTCTGATCTGACCTTTCATGCTAAATGATTTTCCATGGGTTATTCTAGACTTCGTTTCATAAAGACCTCTTCATGACATTTGTTCATAAGATCTTAATGCATAACATATAAAAAATACAAAAATATTCATGCACGTTTCATATTTTTAATGCATTTAATGAAATCATGCAATTCTGTTGGCGTCCTTGAGTCTGAGTGTTTTTCTGTGCGTGGTCATATTGATTCGTAGTTATCTCATGTTTAGAGTCTTCTTTTGAAACTTCACAAAAAATGAAAGTTGTTCATTGGGGTCTTGTTTAGTAGATTGGAAAGTTTGGTGCATTAATTTTGAGATTTGAGTGTCCATTTGAGCTTAATCCTGAAGTATGTCTGTTCTGTGAAATTTGTTTGTTTGCTGCTGAGCTCTCATGAAAAACCATTTTCTACACGAAAATGAGTGTCTCTTCAGTAAGAATGTAAAACATGAAAGTTGTCAACGACACATTTTCCCATCCACATAAAAAATCTCAGAATTGTTGCATACATTTCATTATTTCTTTTGTATTTTATGGTTACTGCTTTCTCCCTAAGAATGTTCATGGACAGTATGATTTAATTCGTATTTTTTGTGTTAATGCATTGGAAAATGTAAAAAAATGGTCTCAATGAAGTTTAATTAGCACGTGTTAAAATTTCTTTGAGTTTTTGAATTGTCTTAACTCATTGGTGATTGTGCATGTTCGATTGGATAAGTTTATTATTTTCATTTGGCTTTCGGCCCGATGCTTTGAAGACTGGAGGATGACCGATGTCCATTCCGGTTCGTTTTGTTGTACTCCCGACCCACGAGGCTTGGCGACCGGTGTTTGACCGATGTCCATTCCGGTCCATTTTTGTTGTATTCCCGATCATGTCTCGGGTTTTATTTAATTGGTCTGTAATTATTCACCCGACGAGTTGCGGGTTTTATTTTCACTGTCCTTAGGGTAGTTTTACTTTACCTGCTCTCTCTTCACATCTTCGTTTGCTTTAGGTGATTTTGCATTCTTTATAATACATCGAAAAAATCTAAAAAAAAATAATAAAAAGAAAACCCAAAAAAAATTGCACCTTTAAACCTCAAGTGAAAATTTATCAAAATTGCCAAGTTGAACATTTTCATGAAATTGGTACCGAAAGGGCGTTAATTGAAAAATTAGCGTAATCAAGTCCCCGAACTCATTAATCTCTGGTTCGTAGGAATAAAGTATTTCTCCCGATGCTTTATTTAGGTGTCTAATCAACCTATCCAAAATGATTAGTGGCGACTCCAAGATAAATCCTTCTTTTGATGAAATTGAACCTAAGTCACGATTTGGTAGAACTCGAGAGAGTTCGAGCTATGCTAGTTAATTCAATTTAATTAACATGGTAATCCATTAACTTTAAAAATTGGGAAACCGATTTTTTTAGGTCGCGACAACACCGAGCCTTTTTTTTGTGGCATAAAAAATCCCAAATTGTGGCTAGTATACATATTTACCTGAACTTTTGCCATCAAAACTTTGTCAGATAATATTCTAGCCAAAACGATGTCATTTCTAAGGCACGTGAGCGCCATGTCATCCATGTAGACAGAATTTTTTGTGGTGTTTATTGACATAATTTGATGGATGATAAGTGTGGCATAATTTTGATGGATGATAAGGGCGCGCATGATAACCTGCCAGAAGTAACTTCTGGCAGAGAAATCTACTTCTGGAAGAGAAATCATCAAAAATCCGTTTGATAAAACTTCTTCAGAAGCAGAAATCCGTTTGGTTCGTAACATGAAATTTCTACTTCTGAAATCAATTTCTCCACCAGAAGTCATTTTTGAATAAGTTTTGAGAAATAAAAAAAAGTTGCTTCTCCACCAGAAGTCATTTTTGTAGCCTTCTCCTTTTGACGTTATCATGCACCGCCACCACTGCCGGTCGCCCCCCGCCGCCGCCGGTCGCCGCCACCACCGCCAGAAGTAGAAATTTGTTTTTGTTATCAAACGCCTTTTTTTAGTTCAGAAATCATTTCTAAAGCAGAAGTGAAAAAATCAACTTCTAATTATGAAGCAGAAGTAGATAAATCAACTTCTGCTTCAGAAATGATTGATTTCTGAAGTGGAAGTGTTGTCATGCGCACCCAAGTGTCGCACGCAAATACAAATTTAGGAATTTAGGTGTCACACAAAAAAAAAACAAATATTAAGGCAAGCGTGTCATAATAGACATTTGTTATTTTTGGTGATTTTTCCCAATTTTCTTTTTAAGAAAAGTACCGATCTGAGGCTTGAATGGAGTCTTTTTCCGATCAATCACAGATAAACGAAGACACACCACATACACAAACACACAAATATACATATATATATGTATGTATGTGTATGTGTCTCTATATACATATAATTAGAGAAAATGCAAAGTTGGGGGTAGTTTGATCCTAGGAACAAGAGTGGAAAAATTACCAAAATAGTTATAAACATATTGTAATTGTAGCGACTCAGTTATAAAATTTTTTTTCCCAATTCCATTTGAAAATTTTTGCATTTGTGTCAATTTGGCCAATTTCCGTCAGCAATGCTGACGTGGCACTTTTTTAAATAATATTTAAATAATTCTTTGAATTTTTATGAATTTTTTATTTTTTTTTCTTTAGTTTTGTTTTTCCCCAACGCTTGGGCCGAGACGCCCTCACTGGCACTGGCGCGGCGCCCTCACCTGGCTAGATCTGGGCTAGGGACTGCATGCCTTCACTAAGGCCGACGAGACGACTCACCCAATGTCGGCAAGGGCATCAAGACCCAAGGATGGGAGAAAAACAAACTGAATCAAAAAAAAGAAAAGAAAAAAATCATCAAAATTAAATAATTTCACAAAATTATTATTTTAAAAATTGCCACATCATCAGCCGGCCAAATTGACCGAATAAATACAAATACAAAAAGGTTTAGTATTGAATTGACATAATTATAATTCATTTAAGGCTGTTTTGGTAATTTCGTCAACAAGAGTCATGGGTCCAAAATCAGTCCACTCACGGCCCATGTGTTTCCTTTCAGAAATGTACTGCAGAAGCATGTTCCATCCCTACAATGTACTTGACATTGCGATCGTTTCGGACAGGTCGTATGGCCTCTTTCAACCAAGTCAGATGATGTATTATTTCATGTGATTTCACGTAAGGTTAGTCCTCCATCGTTTTCTGCCGCCAGATCGGAGTCGTCATGCCGTGTCAGTTGCCTCTTCCTCAGAACGCTCGGACGCATTTCGGGTTCGCAAAAAGATCGACGGGCATCGCGTCCCTGTCCTGCCGACTTCGAAGGACAAGTGAAAAACACTTTGGATAGACCAGTCCAAGTCCTCTAGTATGCTGTGTCCTTTCTTCGAGAACTGTAATTGTCAAACTGATGGAGCGAGGACGCGAATCATTGTCCTCTTCCTCGCCAAAACAAGGAAGGAAAAAAGAAAAAAAAAAAAAAAAAAGCTCCCTCGCTTCATGCAGACTGACCGTGCCAATTGGATCCAAAACCAGAGCGGAAGCAAAGTAGGGCCATTGCTTTGCCATTCATCCCGACGATCTTCCCATTTCGCGGAGGACCTGTTGGGTCTGGTTGCCTTGATCCACACTCCGACCCATTCGTCACGGGCTATCGAGATTTGATTATATACGCCGTCGAAATCTAGTTTTCACGAATACATCTCGATAGCCATGCACAGTCGCATTCAAACACAACAAGTGAAACGTGCATTATATATGCTGGACCAACATCGTCAAGCCCTAAGGCCTCCTAAAAGATGCTATTGTTATTGGTTGGTCACATTGGATCAAACAGTTTGATCCATCAATCAATAATGACTCCCCCGGTTCCCCACCATTCACTGCGACCACCGATGGGAGTCCAATGAATCTTCAGCTGGGGAGGAGCATAATTGATAATAATTGAAGCACATGCATTGCATGTTGTCCATTTAATATAAGGGGAAATATAGTATATGCTAATATATACTTTCTGTAGCTTTCTTTGTCGATATTAGGCGGATTTCTTAAAAAGTGGGGAAGCTTTCTACTTCAATTTTCTTCGGCCGTCGGTGAAAACTGAAAAGACAGATTTCAAAAGGCCTCTGGGAGTCCCCGAATGTCAATTCATCGATGCACATGGAGCTAGCTTCGCCCCCATGCACTATTCGGTATCTCATATTTGCATTTACATACCCATAAGAAGGCCGCTTTATTAGTTGAAAAGGTTATATAGTCTCGAATTTTACCACTTGTTAAAAAAAGGTTTTGAAAGATGTTACGGGAAGCCGAGCGGGCGGATTAGTTCGAGTGGAGAGGGAAAAAAAAAAGAATTGGATGATTAGAATTTATTGTACGTATGATAACCCAAAAGCCCAAAAGTAATCTTCCCGTTGCTTGGCATTCCATATCGTACTCGAACCTCATTTATTTTTTCTCCTGAATCCATCTCACGTCAAAAACTCTACCCCTACCTCGTGAATGCAAGAAAAGAAAAAGAGTTTATGATAGGAATTCTGGTATTAAACTCAACACTTTCGTATCTGTTGTGGTTTATGAAAAGGAAAAGGTTTTTAGACGTTAAATTCCGTTATATGAATCCTATGACGTCCAATGAAATTCTGCTCGAATATCGTACCGTCTCGTCTTATGTTTTGATTACTTTTTCCCTATTTTTCATCCGATAAAATCAGATATGTTTCGATAGAGACGAGTGAGAATTGTCGAAACGGAACGAATTTGTGCATTCATTTTTTTTGGGTCAAAAAAATTTTACGCATTTGAAATTACGCTTTTATTTTGTCTATCCTATCTTTTACACTCATCTTTCTAACTTTTTGTTCGGCCTCTTTGCAGAACGTGGAGGTGGAATCCCACATTTATGATACTAAAGTCCCCACTCTCAATCTTTGTACCAGTAGAGCCGTGTGCCTACCGGCGAATTATACTTATTTGAACATGAAAGAAACGGAACCAAGTTTTCATCTTTGACACAGAGAGAGAGAGAACGAGGGTCAGCTCCCCTACGTCGGTCGCGCGCGATGCACAATCTACGGGAGGTAGTTACGCTAAAGGCAGCGACGGAGCAAAATTCCCGCGGCATCGGAATTAGTGATTTGCTGATTAAATTTTTCATTGATTTAACAAAAAAAAAAGGATGATATTCTCGATTCGATATGTCTGTAAAAGCGAGTTAGAAAAAAAAAAAGTGCTTATCCTGATTCTAGCGTCGTGCCGACCTCTTGGACACAAACCTTTTGGGTTCGTCAAAGCAAAATCAAAATCGAAAGAAGGAAAAAATAAAGTACAAAAAGAAGAAAAATAAGAATTTTCTTTTTTTTTTCAAAGGATCCAGGTGTTGGATCGGCCTAAGGTTTGAGGCCGCTGCTGTGATTATTCTAATAATATTAAACTATGTCCGTGTCTTGGGGAAATGTGACGTTTTCACTTTTTCCATGCATAATATATACACATTTAAGTTAAAAGAAAAAAGGGTTAATATCGTGAAAAACCTCAAACTGGCACATCTATGATAAATTTATGGCAAATCATTTTTTTTATCATAAAAAACTCCAAACTGATACACTTCTGACAAATTTACCTAAACTAATACACTTGTGATAAATTTACGTTTCCTTAATTTTTGTTAAATTTAATGTCAAATTGCTAAATTCGATGGTACGTAGCAGTTCACGGGTGTACCAATTTGGAATTTGTACCCTCTGTTTATCATAAATATATTAATTTATGATTTTTCATGGTATTAACCCAATTTAACGAATGGTAAATTTGTCGTATGTATAATAGGTTGAGGTTTCTTGTGGTAAAAAAATTAGTTTGTGTTAAATTTATCATAGATGTATCAGTTTGGAGTTTTTGATGATCAAAAAAATAGTTTTGGATAAATTTATCACAGATATACCGATTTGGAGTTTTTCGCAGTAAAAAAAAAAGTTTGTGCCAAATTTGTCATAGGTAAACTAGTTTAGGATTTTTTGCAATATTAACCCTTAAAAAAACACGTTTAAGCCCTATTAAAAAATCGACCGTCTTCCACGAATAGAACATGTCTCGTGCATTTATATGCGGAAGTTGATCCGATCAACTTGTCCAGAGATAGACATCCCACATATAATTATAATCTTGCTGATTCGAAGAGCCATTTTCGTATTTATGTGGCATAAATTTTTGGGAACATAATCATTTTCGAATCATAACTCAAATACCTTTAAAAGGGTCTTTCACTGATTGACTATTCATTATTGATGTCTCCTCTTCGTGTCCAAGGACCACCAGAAGTCAACATTTTTCAGCTTGATACTGGCCTCACGGGTCTAGATTTAGCCGTTGGCCATTGTAGAAAATATGGAGGACTATGGTTTATTTATTTAGGCGATAATTGCGCAAATAGTGTCTTTTTCTTATCTCTTTATTGGTCCCCCCAGGTCCATAAATAGGGACATGCAGAGCCGGTACATCCATCATCCTAGTTTATTAAAAAAAAAATTTGACATGATCGTCTGGTCAAAGCCCCACGCCGACCTCACGTGGAATGCTGCTGACTTCCTTAATTACTTCAAATTTTTGGTGGCAAGAGTGAGACCTTCAATTGGACTTCTTTCCTGGGGTTACAGAAATCTACGTCAGAGACCTTAAAAAACTGCGATTTGGTCGAGTTTCACAGACCGTTCGTATGTGATTAGCTCGATCCGATCGAACTGACATGTACAATATCATATCCATTCACGATCAGTTTGCGATCGATTTGATTCGAGAAAAACGCTCTCAACAATAATCGTCCGGAAAGACATGCACCGACTTTTTTTCTTGTTGCGCGATCACAGCATCGAAGATCGATTTAGTTCATAGTAAGTGCTCGAAGACGCTGGTTTATTCTGGCCCTGAGGTAAATAAGTCCATAAAACAGTCGATCGATTCCTCTAAACTAAAATCCCCACGAGAGAGAGAGAGATGGAAAGGTCGAGTGGAAGGTCAAGATCCGCTTAGGATTCGGTGATTACATGCTTAGATATTGATTAGTGGCTCTAATTAATGGAATGCCACCCACCTCAATTAATGGAATGCCACCTAAAAAATTAACCCTCCTTCGCCTAGCTGTCGCATTATATAGTAACCCCACAAGCAAGACGTGATCAGAAACGATAATGACTTGAAATCAACGCTCCTTCGCCTTTTTTTTTTATAATAATTTTACCCTTTTTTTTTCCAGGTTCCTCCGGTGGCCAACCGTGGCAAGCCGTCGCCTTCGCGCGAGGTTGGCCTTGCTAGTGTTCGCCCTCACCATCCATGGCCAGCCACCAAAGGGACCTGGGAAAAAATAAAGGAAGATAAAGGAAAATGTTTATAAAAAATTATTAAAATACTATTAAAAATGTCATCGTGCCACGTAAATTATCCAATATCCATGTTAGAAATATCTATAAAAAAATAGCTAAAATGCTAAATTGATTCTAAGTCAAAAGGTTTATCATTGAGTTGACACCACTAAAAGATTTAAGATTAAATTGGTACATATGTAAAAGATTTGTGACTTTTTTGTTGACAATTTTCCAGTCTGTTTTCATTGAAGATTATCGTTTAATAATTTTTTTCTTGAAAACGTTCATTTATAAAAATGAATGAGCAAAAAGTATTTTTTAAAAAATTGCTTAGACATAAATTATTGTAGATAATAAATATATTATAATCGACTAATTACTTAGGAGTGGCACGCTCTGATTCGTGGGTAATTCGTCGTCCACTGAATCAAAAGATTTCTTTTGAATATTCTCAATGAGGAACAAGCCAAAAGGGAGTTTGCTATCTTTGGTCATTTTCTAGCCGTGCTTTTTTGCCCCGTTTTTTGTCCCCCGCTTTTACGTTTGAAGAGAAGGCACAAATTAGATGACGTAGTTAATAAATCGGCACCGACACATTACCCATGCATGGCAAGCTAATGCATGCCATGCCCTGCTCTGCCCAGCAAATTATGGCTTCACAACATCTCATGACGCGAAACCAAAAAACACGTATTTAATGATCTCAAAAGGTAAGGAATTCGAAATTTTTTTCGTGAAAAATGCCCAAATGATATAACCCCATATTGCCTTCGAGCTAAGTTATATGACAGATGTTTCCGATCTCGCCGCGCCAAGTCGGGTTTTCTCACCCACCGCCGACCGACCATACGCTGAAGATTCCTTTTTCCCGATACATTAAAAGCGTGTCCGGGTGGATTCTATTGAGCTATAATATTCCGATCTACCGAAAAAAATGAAATAAAAAAAAAAAATTAGTCGCGGTGACTTTTCGCACGCTGTGGATGTCGCTCGTTTGTGCGTTGGTTAGGAAGACAACATAGCGGCGATGCAACCCCACGGGGGCAGCTTTTCTTCTCGTTTTTCTTTCGTAGGTTCGGACAAATCGTTGCCAACCGGAATTTAATCCTTCTGACAGATTGCGTTGGGTCGGAAGCACGGTACGGCAAAACCTCCGACAAGGGAATTTTTTTTTTTTGGGGGAGCGGCTCCCTCCTCTCGTTTTGGATATTTTTCTGATTTCGTTTTGTTTTTTTTTTTGGGTGCTCCAAGGTGTAATTTCATGGGTGGGGCCGCAATTCGTGTTGTAATTTTCCTAGTCCTCCTCGATGCTCGAATCCGCCCCCTTGGATGGATTTTCGCTCAGCGACATGCCCAAATTATAAAAAAGCGGAAGTTTTGGGCATTTCGAAGTAAAAGAAACTCGAATTATGTTCGTATCATGAAATTGTGATTGAGCAGAAAGATAAAAACGCCATCGATCCTAACACGCCCCTAAATTTTTAGATAGTTGGCTTGCACAAAAATTTAGTCTCCACAATATCATGATAAAACATCTCCTAGTCAAATCATTTCAAATCTTTGACAAAAAAAAGTCATTTCAAATCCCTCGAGTCAACTCATTTCGATTTTAACAAAAAAAAAATTAATACCACGAAAAATCTCAAATTTACATAATTATTTAAATTTATTCCGATTTTTTTTTATATCGAAGGTGTCCGGGCCAGCGTCCGTACGGATCGCGCACCTCGACTAATCCTTTGGGAGAGCTAGCGCAGCATCCCACCGCTACGACTCTCCACTTAAATTATCGGCACCCAGCGAGGTTCGAACCAGGATCTCTCGTGAAAGGACCAAAGCGCAAACCAGCTAGGCCACCGATGGGTGGGTTTCGATTTATTTTTTTGACCATCAAAAATCTTAAATTAAAACATTTTTGATAAATTTTCCCAAAACTGATACATCTATGAAAAAATTTATCCTATATAAATTTTCATTAAGTTTTATCATTAAATTGCTAAGTAGGTAATATGGTAATTGCTGGACATACACGATTCGAGTTTTTACTCATTTTCTATTAATTTGAAATTTTTCGTGATATTAATCTAATTTAACGAAAATTGACGAAAGGTAAATTTATCACATTTTTTGCGGGTTTGGGATTTTCGGTAGTCAAAATAATTAGTTTGGAGTGAATTTATCGCAAATATATCAATTTAGAGTTTTTTGCGATTGCAAAAATAGTTTAAGGTAAATTTATCACGCTTGTATCACATTTAAATTTTTTATGATCAAAAAAATAATTTGAGATAAAATTGCCACAAGTATTCCATTTTAGAGTTTTTAGTGAAGTTAATTAAAAAAAACTACTTTGATTAGGCATAGATTAATTCTAGACTTGAGTTGGACAAGCTTAAAAACTCAAGCCTTTGACTCAATTAAGTTTCTCAGAATTTTAACTCGACTTGATTGACAAGTAAGTCTTACTACGTATTCGAGTCAAAGCTTGAATATGAATCCCTTGATCAATTCAGGACAACATTTAGTTAAAATCTTTTAAAAACTGTAAATATAAATCTCTGGATCCAATAAGATTACCAAAAGATTCAAGTGCTCCGGGAGACGCCGGAGATTTACTCGATCCCAAACACCGTTTAAACTCGTCCTCAGTCCAATTAAGTACTGAGATTGGATCACGGGAGATAGAAAATAAACTTTAAAGTATGTGGAACTTGGATGATTCATTTTATCGGCATCAAACGTGTTTATTTCAAATATCACGTCGGTTATCTTAACAAGCTAATCCACGATTTGGGCGGTGCTGCTGTCCTGCGATTAGTCCGATTTCACTAATAATCAATCGCGACCGTGATCAATGATTATCAATCATGTCGTTGCGAGAGCGGGTCCCACACGTGCTGCGGTCCGTACGGAATGCAAAAATCGCGTCCAGCTCATCCTTATCTTCCGCTGAACTCCGAGCCTCGCTTCGGACGTTCGTTCAAAAGTCCAATTCCGCGTTGCTTTCGTTCGGTTCGATTCTTCATTAAAATAAAATCCCGCGTTCCCTCCACCATTTCCCCAACAACCCCCGGGGGAAAAAAAGAAGAAGAAATATTTCCGTTCAGTTTCGTCGAAATAAAGAGGGCCGATCCGGTGTGACGCACCCTCAGCCGACCGCTTCTATCCACGGCACGCCGCCCGGACGCGGATACCGAACCGGTTCACCGACAGGCGGGGGCGGGCGCGGCGGGTCACCCCTGGGGGCCCCACACGGGAGTGCTTATTTTTTTTTTTTGGTGGGGCTTGAGATGGGCCCCACGTTTCACCTCGCATTTTGACCTCAGCCCGAAGTTTTTCTTACGTAGTACTCCACTAAAGGTTGACCCTTGCCGCATGTGGCCCATCCTCACCCCCCCCCCTTTCTCTCTCTTTCTCTCTCGCTTTATGGCGTAATGTAAAAACAGCAATCTCCAGCTAGGCCGTATAAAAAATCGGGGCACGAAATTAGTATCGGAATAAATAAAATAATCAATAATCTAGAGTTTACCGCGTCACTTAATTTTGTCAGTCGGGTCCTATCAACATATATTTCAGATAGCCCCGCTTATAAAAAATATGAAAAAATTATCGAAAAAATCCTACGCACGTTATAGTTATGCCAATTCAGTCAATGCGATCAATTTTGATCGACCGTTGACATAATATTTTAATATTTTTCATGCTTGCTTGAATTTTTTTTGAAATTTTTTATTTTAATGGATAGGCTGAATTGGCGCGAGGGAAAATTTTTAAAAAGAGGCTCAAAAGGCTCTCATTTTTTCAAATAAAGGTACGAAGTGAATTTTATTTTGAATAAGGATCAGAAGTGCTATTATTGTTTCAAAAAAGGGGTTGAAGTGGCTATGGTTACTTCAAATAATAGACTGACATCGCTAACCGACAATCAAAGGCATATTTGTCAAAATATAAAAGAAATCTAATTTATTGTTAAATCAAATTAAAAAACAAAAAGTAAAAGTAAAAAAAAAAGAGGAAAAACACAAGCAGCGGGGTGGCGGCTATGGTTATCACGGTTGCCGCCGCCTTGGTGAGGGTTTGTTGAGGCCAGGGTGGGTCGAAGGGCGTCATCTACCCCGGTCCCGATTGATGGCGGTGGCCCTTGATCAAACCGAAGTGAGGGCCATTAACCCTCTCTTGGCGGAGGCAATAGGGGTGAACAACCAAACCGGGTTTACCCGGATTGGCCCACCCGAAAAACAGGGTCGGAAATCGGTTCCCATTGAAATCGGGCCGGGAACCGGTTCAAATTTTTGAGAACCGGTTAGAACCGGTCCGGTTCCCGAGTCTAGGTATGAACCCACCCGGACCGGTTTTTAGGCAATGTTTTAAGAAAAAAAACCCTAATCAAGTCTTCGAGTCGCAGACTCGCATCCCCTTACCTCGGCCTCCTCTATTTCCTTTCGACATTCTCTCGGCTCAATCTTGCACTAGGGAGTATTTACATTTGTAAATGTAGAATTTTTTTGGGTCGAATATGCACAGTTCATTGAATGAGTAATATGTATTTATTTTCGCATACAGGGAAACCGGATAGACCCTGGAACCGGATCGAAAAACAGGGTCGGTTCCAAAACAGAGTCCAACATAAACATGGTAGGGTCTCGGTTCCAAAAATTGAGAACCGGTTATAATAGGGTCGGGTTTAGGATCTAGGTCTGGACCCGGCCTACCCGGCCCATACTCACCCCTAGGAGGCAAGGGTTGTTGGCCCTTGCCTCTGGTTAGCAAAACCGGCAGCTCTCGTCAAGACATCGACACCCCCCGACCCCCACAGGCAAGAGGCTAGACCTCTAGCTAGTGTTTCTTGATTTTTTTTTCGAAATCTCTTAAAAAATAGAAAAATGAAAAATAAAATAAAATAGTATTATGATCAAAATGCCCCTAACTAAAGTGACTCAAGTCATTTTTTGAAACTAATATAATTACTTCATGCCCTTATTTGAAATAATGTGCACTTCATTTCCCTTTTTTTGACACAAGGACGGCATTTCAGACCCTTATTTGTAATAATATTTACTTTAGACTCTTATTTGAAGAAATGATGACACTTAAGACTTTTGTTTGAAATTTTTCCTTGGCACAATTATAAATGATTTATGTTTGCATCAGCAAAAAAAAAAAAGAGATTAAATTGGCGCACTTACGATAGATCCATGACTTTCTTGGACAATTCCTCCTGAAAATTTCTACATACACATGACAAGTATTTACTGAGACTATATTTAATAGGGCTATTCTCGTTACATTTATACAATTTTAATGTAAAAGTTCCCCCCACTGTACGCAAGCATTTAAATTGGGTCATCCCCTGATTAAATTTTGGGCATTTATTTATCCCTAACTTTACTTCATCACACCCCTGGCCCGAGTCCTTTTCGATCTGTTCGTGGAAAAGGTATTTAATTTACGCGTCAAACGGATTTCGATGTATTTTATTTAGTCACATGGTTTGGATCCAATACATTCTACGGCTGACTTTTACAAAACCTCGTTTGATTCCGTTCCGGATTCTGAGAAAATCACCCCTACAACAAGATATTACTATCTTTATTTTATTTTCTTTTTTACAAAACTATATTGTTTAAAGGATAGGCTGATAAAATATTGTTGGGTTCGCTTTTTTAAATTCCGAATCAAGAAGGTGGCACCAGAAGGAAGCCGCCTCGAAATAATTAGGATGGGGATTCAGGTCGACACTCGGTCTTGGATGTGATGATGACCCTTTTTGAGTGCCAGAAAGCAAAATTGAGTTAAATCGGTTACCAACTTCCTAGACCATGGAATTTGTTTTTTTCCATGTATTGTTCTTTTTCTTTTTATAGGATTAATATCATGAAAATTTTCAAATTAATATACTTATGATAAAAATTATTTTTTGACCATAGAATATCTCAAGCTGGTGTGCGTGTGAGAAACTTACCATACATTGATACATATATGATAAATTTACCATCCGTTTATGTTTTTTAAATATAATTGTCAAATTGATGAGTTGAATGACACATGACAATTGATGGCTGTACCAATTTGGGGATTTTATCCTCTATTTATAACCAATGTATTAATTTGAAATTTTTTGTGATATTAATCAAATTTAATGGAAGGTAAATTTATCACATGTATACTAGTTTAGGGCTTTTCGTTATGAAAAAAAAATTATTTAAGGTAAATTGGTAACATATATACTAGTTTAGAGTTTTTCCTGATAAAAAAAATAATTTGAGGTAAATTTATCACAAATATACCAGTTTGAGATTTTTCCTGATAAAAAATAATTGAAAATAAATTTATTATAAATATATGAATTTAAAGTTTTTTCATGATATTAATATTTTTTTTAATCTATGATTTGTTTGTCGATGAGATAACGTGCGGTCATTCGAAGATGTCCAATGGATAGGCTTACAAAATTTATCTTCTTTTTTGTAGTCGGGTTTTATGTTTTCTTTGGACTAAGTTTGAACTTGAATTGATGTGATTGTCTCCATACCATGAAACACAAAATCATCAAATTATTTGAAAGATATTGAGAAAGATCCTTGTATCTAATCGTTGATTCAAATCTAGAGGATGAATATTTAACATTCATCTCTTATCAATAGATACGGTCGATCCGATCGTGCATTTTCATTATCCTTTTTTTTTCGACTCGAATGATGTTATCAAAGGTCAGATATGGTGAGAGAATCATCTCGAAAAGAGTCATTAAAATGTCAGTGCTTGGATTTAACTTCTGTGGATTGAACTGAAATTCAAATGCTGAGTTTTTGCAGATAGAGAGAGCTCGTTCCACCACATGAAGAACGGGACTGCGTCTTTGATGGCACCCATTTTCATTTTTACTCGCAGGAGTTAAAGAAAGAACTAAAATCCAGACCTTTTATAGAGAGAGAGAGAGAGAGAGAGAGAGAGAGAGAATACTATTTCAGGCCTTCACGAGCTCTGTCGCGACTGGACGACTGCTTACAAATTCTCCTTTCACACGCGCTCGTCCACTGCCCTCCACCACCACCACACTCGCTGTGCTACACCTCCAGCTCCCTCACCTCACCATCTCCGAGAGAGAGAGAGAGAGAGAGAGAGGCGAAGTGGGTGCCGGAGGAATCTCTCGAGGAGCAATAGCAATCGGAGTTTTGCAGTCGGCGTGAGCGAATCGTCGTGAATCCGCGCTTCGGCTCGAGGTAGTCCTCCGACGATTTCGTCATTTCCGGCACCGATTTTGCTGCTGCATCCGGGGTGCGACGATTGTAGATGGAGAAGCTCCCCGTCCTTGTTCTGTGTTGGGTCGTCGAATGAGCTAATCTCGTCCGAGCAGGTCTCTCTCCGTGTTCTGTCTTTTTATTTTTTCTGGGTTGCTGTGTTTTTGGCTTTTTTGGGGGAGGTACGATTTTCAGCTTCAGCGGATGCGAACTTTGACCCCGTGAAATTGAGCTCGTAACGAACTCGCTGGAAGTGAATTGTCCAGCTCGTCTGCTCTTCTTTTTCCTTTGGATAAGTAGAGATTCTGCTATTTGGTAGCCTCCAATCCGTGAATGCATTTGCTTTTTTACGTTTGATTTTATTTTCGTTTCTGTTGGTTGGTCTCTATCCTTATCCGAATTTTTGAGTTGCTTCCTCATATGCCTTCGATTTTACTTTTAGCTTATGCTCTGTAAAGAGACATCGTGCTCTGCCTCGTTCTTGGATCTAGCTTACCACTGTCTTTGACACCGATCTGGGGGTTACTCTGATTGTGGCACACACTCTCTGGCCGTATCCAACTGACCCCGTGGACTTTTTGATTGATCCATTTGCATTGGGTTTCTTGGTCCGGTTGGGTCATTGCTTCTTGGTGTTGTGCTTCTTCTGTCGATGCATCGTGCTTGAGTGAAGTGCGCTCGAGTTCATTTCGCTGAAAAAGTTACTATTTTTCTATTCAGATTCGTCTGGTAAGGAATCGGGTGAGAAATGTCGAGGTCACTGCATAGAGGAAGTTTCGGGCCGCGGATCTCCGGTGGCAGCCAGGATTTGTGGGATTCTCAGATGAAGGACAGAAGTGAAAAGGAAGATTTGAGTAAAAGAGATTCTTCTGACCAGAGCTACCCACCTCTGAAGTTCGCGTCTCAGTTACTTTCAAGTAACTCCCCTGCTAAGTTCACTAATCTTGAAAATGGCTTCGCATCCGATCCCTGCTCTGCCAGTAGTCCTAGGAAGCGACACCACTTGATAATGCTTGCTCTGAGATCCAGTCTTTTCCTGATTGTAATTCTCGCTGTTACTGGATCGCTTTGGTGGACAATATCCATTTCGACCTCTTCCAGAGGCCACATAAACCAGCACTACAAGGATCTCCATGCTCGAGTTCTTTCCGATTTGTGGGACATAGGGGAGCTCTCTCTTGGGCCGACAAAGTCGAGAGAATTGGAAGCTTGTCCTGATGAGTTTGAGAATTATGTGCCATGCTATAATGTTTCAGAAAATGTTGCGCTGGGCTATTCGGATGGTAATGAGTTTGAGCGACATTGTGGGCATTCTGTCAAACAACATTGTTTGGTCGTTCCACCTACCAATTACAAAATCCCTTTGAGCTGGCCTACTGGGAAAGATATTATCTGGGTTGCAAATGTTAAAATTACTGCCCAGCAGGTACTCTCTTCGGGGAGCTTAACCAAGAGGTATGTGGACGTGCTAATAATACCACAAGTTATAGCACTTCTGTTTCCCTACATATGATTAATTCCACTTCCATTGCCTTTCTAGGATGATGATGCTGGAGGAAGAGCAGATTTCTTTCCGTTCAGCTTCTCTTATGTTTGATGGTGTGGAAGACTATGCTCAGCAAATAGCAAAAATGATTGGTGTTAGCAATGAATATGAACTTACAAAAGCTGGGGTAAGTGGAGATATTCTTCATCCATTGATTATCACTCCCACCTGGGACGATGCTTGTGTTTTCTATTGTTTTCTTTTACCTCTTATGGATTCTGGTGCCACTTATTATCATGTTTCATGCTCTCCACTTTCGGTTGGATGACAGTAATGTTATAGATGCATGAAACCGACTTCAAGATATTCACTACTTCTTGCCAAAGCCACCTTCCTTGTGATGCAATTTCATTGCAGCTAATTCAAAATGTAACTGGCCCTGAGATGAGAGAATCCATGTGTACTAAAAGGAAATATGCATCTTCTAATTTCTTCCTGTTTGTTCTCATGGTAAAAGGAACTTTCTCTTGCACTGGTTGCCGGAACTGCTAGTAGCTGGATATCTGAAATTGTAGCTGGTCACTACAGTCTCATGTAAAAAGATGACAGATTATATGCTCATTGACAACTTCCATATTTTACTTCTGAAAGCTTTGACTCGTAGTTTAATTACTGTATGTTCTTGAGAGCACGTTGATCATATATATTCACTTGCTGGTACTTCTCTTTGAGCTTCTCCTTGCGTTGTTTTTCAGGTTAGAACAATCTTGGATATAGGATGTGGTTATGGTAGTTTTGGTGCCCATCTCTTCTCCAAACAACTCTTGACTATGTGCATTGCACACCATGAGACTTCTGGAAGTCAGGTTCAACTGACCCTTGAAAGGGGTCTTCCAGCAATGATCAGTTCATTTAACTCTACCCAGTTGTCCTACCCTTCTCTTTCATTTGACATGCTGCATTGCTTGAGATGTGGGATTGATTGGGACCAAAAAGGTGCCTCTTGACACTTACGTTAAAGCATGGTCTACTCGTGCAACATGCTTCGCATTGAAACATCTGTCTAACTAGTATGATTTACACATAATGAATAATTTTGCGGACTACTCTTGGAAGAGTGCTGAGAAAATGAGGATCTTATTTATTACTATGCCTACTAAGCAAAAAAGCGTCTCTTTAAGTTTCTTTTGAGGTTCACGAACAAATATCAGATTAAATGCAGTGGCATCATTTTACTTCTTTATATGTTTCGACATCCTTTTAGCTCTGTATAATGTCCAGGATAGACCCATGAAAAGGTTAGAGCTTAGATCCACCCTCAGGGAAGTTTTAACAGAATCAGCACTAGAATATATCTCATATAAACTGTGCAAATTTTGTTCCCGAATGCGAAATCATGATACTTCCTGACTGGATTATAAATTGAAGAAAGTCACAGCCAGATACCACTTTCTGTTTCTATATTGATCCTGGCTTCGATGTTGATTTAGAGCGATATGTATGGGTTGAGCAGTTTTTCTCTTACAAATACTTTAAATTAATTTAAGCACGCCATCAGGACTGGTTTTGCATTTTTACTGACCATTTAGATATTCGGGTCTGTTTGAGGTGACGTAGTCATATATACTTCTATGCATTCAACTATTATTTCTACAAGGAGAGATCATCAAATGCCACAGAAATGTGGAAGAACTCTGGCTTCCATTGCTTTTTGTGTGAACTTATTACGAGTGAGAGGTAGAATGATTATAAGTTTTCCGAAGAGGTTTATAATAGCATTAATGTCTTGATTGGCGAGGCAGCTCAGATAGCATTCTCTTGCAATTAGAATATCTTGATGTAGTTTAGATGTTGGAATCAAAATGAAAACTCGCCCATTTCCTGTTACCGTGGTTTCTATACCCTAAACACTTGTATTCCTTCTCTATCTGCAGATGGAAAGTATCTGTTGGAAGCAGATCGAGTTCTTAAACCTGGTGGGTATTTTGTCTGGACTTCCCCGATTACAAATGCTCATGGGAATAGTCGTATTAAAGTACATAAGAAACGGTGGAAGTTCATTCATGATTTTGCTGAAAGCCTGTGCTGGGAGTTGTTGTCACAACAAGATGACACTGTTGTATGGAAAAAGACTAGCAAAACTAGTTGTTATGGTTCCAGGTAAGGCAATCTTCACAAATGATTACGTTGGTGTTCGTAACATCCGTTGCTTGCAAACCCCAAATATTTACATATAGATTTCTGGTATATTAAGATCTTCCTTGCCCTGTCTTAAATTTAATGCTTAAATAAACAGGAACCTTGGTTTGGGCCCTCCAATCTGCAGTAAAGCGCAAGATGTTGAATCTCCTTCCTACCGTCCTCTTCAAGGGTGTATTGGAGGAACAAGAAGCAAGCGATGGATCCCTATAGAAGAAAAGACAACTTGGCCTTCTAGGGCTAATTTGAATGTGACTGAACTTAAGCTTTATGGTAACCTTCATATTTCTCAAGACTGTAGTTTCAGCATTTCTTGTGGGTAGTTATTACATCATGTCACGAGTGATGATGAGAACATTTGTAAATGGATAATGTCAGGTCTGCATGCAGAAGACTTAAGCGAGGATGCAGACAACTGGAGAGCAGCTGTCCGTGAATATTGGTCTCTCCTGTCACCATTGATATTCTCGGATCATCCTAAAAGGCCTGGAGATGAAGATCCCTTGCCACCATATAACATGGTTCGCAATGTACTAGACATGAATGCTCATTTTGGTGGTTTTAATGCCGCATTGCTTGAAACGGGAAAATTTGTGTGGGTAATGAATGTGGTCCCAACTGGTGCTCCCAACTACCTGCCAATGATTCTTGACAGAGGTCTTGTTGGTGTGCGGCATGATTGGTAATTTGACCTCTTTCTTCTAGCCTTATTTCCTGTTATGTCTACGGAAATTTTAATCCCAAGGACTTTAATCTTGTCCAGCTTAGGATTATGTATTGAATTGGTGGGAGAAGAGACTTTTTTCATAGCCATTTGTTAACATCATACATTTGGGAGAAGATGCCTTGTTTTAGAGCTATTCGTAAACATGATACATTCTTTTGCATTTCTGAACAACAAGAGATACAGACATTGAAAGTCTTGAACATGGCAAGAAAATATCCATAGACGTATCACTTAAGCAGGGTTTTGGAGTCTTATGCAGTGACGCCCATCAGTCTTCACTTGCAGTATGAGGTGTGAGCATTCAGTTGTGGGGCTGGGAAGAAAAACAAGTAGAATGCCAGTTTGTTTGGAAAATCTAACCCTGAACAGTTGTTTGCCTGAAAGAAAAGGAGCATAAGTTGTCAATTGTTGAGCAATATGTGAAAGTATGTCTTGGTACTATAAATAGTGCATAGCACCCATTATCTGGATAATACTACTTAGTAACTCGGAGGCATAATTTCCTATACATGCTTTGCAAGTTCATGTAGTCTCATAAGTTGATTTTGCACTTCCCACACAGGTGTGAAGGATTTCCAACATACCCCAGAACCTATGATATGGTTCACGCATCAGGACTTCTCTCCCTTGAAAATAGCCAGAATCGCAGATGCTCAATGCTTGATTTATTTGCTGAGATTGACCGAATACTTCGTCCAGAGGTACTGCCTCAATGGATCTCTCCCGGCCCACCCACCCATCCACACGCACACGCACCCACGCGCACAAACAAACAGATTTCTCTCTCAGTTCTTTCTTTTGCTGATAAAAGTAAGGATTTTTCCTCTTGATGTTTTCATGGTGTTTGTTCATGAAGTAAATCCTATATGGGCTAAAATTACACAGATATGAGCTCATGCAGTAATGACACCATTTTTGGCAACAAAAATAATTTCTGTTCTTTTTCTTCTCCATTTAGCTGACCCTAACTGGTGTGGGATGAAGGTGATGTTGATGTTGATGTTGCTTCTCCATTTCCAAGCAACAAAATTCTCGCATGTAACCATATAAATGACAAATATGAATTGTTACCGTAGCCCATTCCTCATCCCTAGTGCCCATGGATACATGGTTGGTGTTTTAGCTGAGATTGACCAAATACTTCATCCAGAGGTACTGCCTCAATGGATCTCTCTCTCTCTCTCTCTCTCTCTCTCTCTCTCTCTCTCTCTCTCTCTCTCCCCAATCAGATTTCTCTCTCAGTTCTTTCTTTTGCTGATAAAAGTAAGGATTTTTCCTCTTGATGTTTTCATGGTTTTTGTTCATGAAGTAAATCCTATATGGGCTGAAATTACACAGGTATGAGTTCATGCAGTAATGACACCATTTTTGGCAACGAAAATAATTTCTGTTCTTTTGCTTCTCCATTTCCAAGCAACAAAATTCTTGTATGTAACCATATTAGGGACAAATATCAATTGTTCCGTAGCCCCTTCCTCATCCCTAGTGCCCATGGATGCATGGTTGGTTGTGGGGTTTGGTTTTCGCTGGAACTACTTCCACTTGATCGCTTCCTAGTTCGCATTCAATCAGAGATCGAATTCTAGGCTAGTCAATTTCCCTTTGTCCTGACCTGACATACACATAAATCAAAGTCGATGACCGAGGACTGCATATGAGAGTCGAGATTTACATTTGATGTGCTGTTCAATGTGGAGCATCTTCCCCACAAATATGCATCTTTGATGCAGTTGACAGACTTGTTAATAGCCTAGCCCTATTAAATAGTTATTAACATCGGCCTGTTATTAATCTTTTGGAAGTAACCCAGTATTAGAGTTTTGATGTTTCTTGATAGTATTGTCTTCTTTGTTGTATTAGATCTCACTTTCTGCCATAGCAGCCATGAGAGGGTTACAGAATGGCTAAGCAGCTGTCACACAGTTGTTTGTCCTTGGGTTTGATAATCATACAAATGGGCTGCAATTCAGCTAGACTATCTCTCAAAATTAACTTTTTTAGATTTTCTTTGTTACATCTTCAATTATTTAATCTGCCAATCCTTTCATAGATTGATTGTCGGAGTTCTCACATCAACCACTTTGACAAAGTCCTCATTTGTTGATTCTGGCTGGTCTACTACTGTATCAGATTGAAATGAATGAGATTTAAATTGAATAGGCAGTTTTAAAACATGTGTACCAGAATTGGCTGATTTGAAATAGCTTCATCTGTCTGGAATTCATGTCAAGCAGGACAAACTATCGTGCATCTGCAAGTCCGTGTTGACATGCAGCATAGCATGGGGTAGAAAATTCTATATCCCAGGAGGATCCATGATAGCGAAAGTTCTTAGATATGATTTTTTTTGGCCATCGAGCGGACACCCTCCCAAGATGTGCATACTTCGTTGTCAAGGAATGTGCTCATCGAGTCTTGTTTCCTCATTTCTTTTCTGCTTTATTGGTTGGTGCAGGGTTGGGTGATAATTCGCGATACGACTTCCTTTATCGATTCAGCGAGAGCTCTGTCCACTCGATTCAAGTGGGATGCACGAGTTATAGGAGTGGAGAGCAACACTGATGAGAGACTCCTCATCTGCCAGAAACCATTTTTGAAGAAGCCATCGAGCTAGTTATGCTCTACATGGGAACCTATGAAGTTTGGATCAGATTGGATCTCATTTGTTGGCTTCAGTTTCTTAATTTCAAACATACAGCTATTCTATGAAGGACGACTATCCATTCCGAATGAAGACAAGATAGCCCAGAAAGGTAATAGGAAACAGGTGAATCTTTGTTGGAAACCAAACCACAACACAACTCCTATGGAGCCGTAAGGCGGACGTAGGGACTTGTAATTATGCCATTGAGGCGCTCCACAGTTAGAGAAATATAGGGTTTCAATTCTTTATTATGATGTCTCGTTGTAACTTTGCTGCGAGAGAGGTTGATTAAGATTTGCATAGATAATCAGAAGAATAAAGCCAGCGCCTTTTGCTGTAAACTGCTTCGGAATTGCATTTAGCATAGGAGTGGATTCTACTTCTACCCCTCCATTCAATTTCACATTTTTGAATGTTCTTTGTCTGCGGTTTTATGCCAAAAGAATCGGTTCGTCAGGTCGTAAGCTGGTTGCCGTTCATGTTCACATGTCCAGCCAACAAGAGACAAGGTGGTTCTCCCTTCCTGCACAGAGCGATTTCTTCTTTAACTCGAATGGATTTTCGTTTAAATCGCCAAGAGGAACAGAAGATGTAGCCTAACAAAAATGGGTAGATCTTTAGGAAAATTTCAAATAAAGAGCATGTGATCGTGATTCTCTTATTATTATTTTTTTTTTTACAAATTAGGGCATGGAGTAGATCTTATTTTAAAGGGTCCATTTCAAGCCTCAATTTTTTTGTTGGCTTGAACCGTTCGCAACGCAGCACCATCTGCGCTTTGTTGCTACTCGATCCATGGCTTGGCGCGCTATCTTCTTCTTCAAAACCCCGGACCCCAAAACCTCCCCATTCCAAAACCCTAGCCTCCGCAACCTCCTAGCTTCCCCATTCTCCACCTCCTTCCTCAAGACCAAGCTCCCCAAATCCCTCCGCAAGAATCGCAAGAAGGAAGACTCCCCTCGGACCAAGCTCGTCCAGACCCTCCCCAATCGCATCCCCCGCTTGGAGTCCATCGTCGAGCGCGACTCCCACTTCCGATTCCTCGCCAGGTCCAGGGACTTCCTCGCCAAGCAGCCCGAGCGCGTCCTCCGCCTCGACGACGCTGGCAAGCTCCACCGCGAGCTCGGCTTCCCCCGCGGCCGCAAGGTCGTCCGCTCCATCCAGCGCCACCCTCTCCTGTTTGAGGTCTACCGCCACACCGACAACAAGATGTGGTTCGGGTTCACCGACCTCATGGAGGAGTTGCTCGAGGAGGAGAGGCGGATAGCAGACTCAATGGAGATCGACCGGGTCAACAAGGTGCGTAAGCTTCTCATGATGTCTGCTAATAAGCGAATTGCGTTGAGTAAGATTCATCACTGTCGGTCCCTCTTTGGGATTCCTGAGGATTTTAGGGATAGGGCTTTGAAGTATCCGGATTACTTTAGGGTGGTTGTGGATGAGCATGGGAGGAGAGTGCTTGAGCTGGTGAACTGGGACCCGCGTTTGGCGGTGAGTGAGCTCGAGAGGGAATTCGTGGTTGATGAAGATGGAGTGAAGAAGGCTTTTCGATTCCCTGTGAAGCATAACAGGGATTTGGATCTGGACGCTGACGACACAGCGAAGCTTAATCTGTTGAACACGCTGCCGCTCGTTTCGCCTTACTCGGACGGGGCAACTTTGGATTTGTGGACTCTGGAGGCGGAGAAGTATAGGGTCGGTGTCTTGCACGAGTTCTTGAGCTTGACTTTGGAGAAGAGAGCATCTATACACCATATCGTGGAGTTCAAGGAGGAGTTTAGCTTGACCAAGCATACTTACCAGATGCTCTTGAAGCAGCCCAGAACTTTTTATCTGGCGGGAACGGAGATGAACTGGGTGGTTTTCCTGAAGAATGCATATGACGAGAGTGGTGTTCTGATCAGGAAAGACCCGCAGGTGTTGTTCAATGAGAAGTTACAGAAGTATGCTGGCATGAATAGTGTGGAACCAGCGATGAGGATATAGATGACCAGACAAGGTATTATGACGGTTCTGAAATTCCGAGCATCAACAATACGGCTGATGGGGAGTACTTCCTCGACTTGGACATTGGAAGGATGGTAGCAGATGCTGTTCCCCTTCCGCTTTTGAGTTCATAGATTATGCGGCTATGCCCATGTAATATCCTTGACACTGGAAGCTCTGTTTAGTGGCAGAGATATCGACAGAGTTAAGAATTGGTCATGTAGATGAAGTTCCTTAAATGTTGTCTGGATGCTTATGATTAATGCGGATGTCTTTGGAGGGGATCCACAACAGGGTGGGTGGACGATGAAGCTGCCAACACCGGGAGATCTGATCTCTTTTGGAAGGCCGACCCGGTCATTGAATTCACCTGCGGAGGAACTTGCAATCGCCTTTCTTCTCTTCAGATTTAAGCTGAGTTCATGGCATTGTTTCAGTGAATCATATGGCTCATCAAAGGTGTCAGATTGACTGCTTCAGTCTCGTCCTTCTCGGAATGCAATCGCGACAACCTGTGCTTTCGGTTAGTTTTTGTCATGAGCTAGTAAACTAACTCAAATCTGTCTTCTCTTCTAGTCAGAGTAACCATATGTGTACGGAGATCCAAAGACTAAAATGCAGGTTGTGCATTAGTAGCGTTAGGTGGTCCAGCTGTCGCTGCTCGCAGGTGGCCCATCTTATTCATGATTGTTAGTGTAACTTGGAAATCACTTGGAGGAAGATGAAGTTATTCAGGGGAGGTACGAGGTTCTTCGTTCTGCCAATTCCCAACTCTTTCTGGTTTTTGCAGTTCGCATGACTCTGCAAAGTCGGTCAGTCATGGTGTCTGTCACTGAATATTCGACAGGTCTGTTGTCGGGACGCAGCAAGGACATGCCCAATTCACGTCTAGATATATGTATCCCTAAGCTGTCTTGTGGTATATTTGACAACGTTCACTGGGTTTGAGCAAATAACCTAAAGGAGATAACCTCTTTGGAGAACCTAATGAATCGCGCACGCTCAATTCTTTTGGAGAACCTAATTAGAAGGTTGATAACCCTCTTCTCTCTTGTAAAATAGGGGGCTTCTTTTCTTCACCAAATGGTTACAAAGCAAGCAAACATTAGGAGATTCACTATTGACGGCCAGGCCCTTAGATCGTGGTCAAAGGGCAGCTCAAACTCACCCGTAATGAAAAATTTTGTGCATGGAATTATTGAATAGCCATGGGCCCAACCGGGCTTGGAAACTAAAAACCCTTTTTTCCAGCTAGGGACCGACGTGCCGCTCGTGTAAATACAGCTCGGCCCAACCGGGCTTTGTAACTAAAAAGCCTTTTCCAACTACTCAATGCGTGAGTCTTTAAATTTATCCTATTTCCGATATTTTTCAACATTAGTAGTTGGACCTTTTTTTTTTTTGTCCTACAATGTCTTTATAACAAGATTTCAAGTCTCCAAATTTCTCTCCGCACAAACATTTATACAATTTCTTCATATTACTGTCTTTATTTAAACAGCTTATATATCCATCATGTGATAACTTTACATCTCACAATTAAACGATTTTACTTAATTTTTGGAGTATCAATTTCTTGCGACCATGTTGCTGGCTAATCGGTGAGGGTAACAATGGTTTGGCAAAATGTCAAGTTCCCCACCCCATGTTGCCTATGCACAAAAGCAAAAGTGTAATTGTTCTCCTTAGAAATTGGAAGTAGTAAAGAGCAATGCATAATCGTCCTTAACGGGGCATCCAAAGGGGAAGTTGTCAATTTAACCCACGCGCCCAAGCACTCACCAAACCAACCGGAACGCGAGACCACCCCATCTCCCCCCAAACGCCCAGCCAAAGCGATAGCGATTAGCGAAGCCGCCCCGTCATTCCCCCTTCATTTCATCTTCCTCCCAGCAAAAACCCACCAAGAAAAACAGGAAGAATATTCCAATACACAAGAAAGTGTCAAACTTCAATGAAATCCCCAATGTGAAATTTCCAATTTTGTGAATTCATCTTCCATTTTTTCCTCATCCCCGTCCCACCCGATAAATCCAAACCACCGTCCCTTCTTCTGGTGGGTAGCTGAACTGGCCATTTGATTCACTGGTTTCTCGTCTTTTTCCTTCTTTTCTTTTCTTTGGCGGTTCTTTTTCGTCTTTTTTTTTTTTTTGGTTTGGCGTCGATCGGTTGATAGCATCTTTTGGGCACGGCCATGAGGGTTTGGGTGGTGATGTTGATGGCGTGGGTAGCCGTTTTGGATCCGGTCGAAGGCTCGCCGACCAGCGCTGTTTGCGTGAAGGAGTCGCTTGCGGGATCGATCGTAGGGTTTGGGGATTCTCGCTGTTCGTTGGATGGTCGGAGTGAATCTATCCAGTTCGTTGGCGTTACCGAGGTACTAGATTGGTTCATGCATGTTCTTGTTTTGCTTTGTTTTTGTCCTTACCACTTTCGTGGATGTCTTCTGTTTATTGCGATCATGGAATTGCGTAGACGTCGGTGAGTTTATGTTGAAAGGGTATATTTTTGGCTGGGTTTTAGTTGAAGGGTTGGTTCGGTTTCTGCTGGATGCAAGTGACAGAGAATGGAGAAATGGGTTCTTTTCTTTAAACGATACGATTGATGTCACAGCCAGTGCATGATTAGGCTGAAAAGTACAGCCAGAACCGATCTCATGTTCGAGAGCACGAGAGATTGACTTTAGATTTTGAGTTAGGCTACTCAGATTCTCTTGTTTAGCTAAGCTGAGATTTTGGTCCTCCTTTGGGGCTTGAATCTGAATTTCTAGGTTGGTCGGCAGAATACTGGATTGCGTCCATATTTTCTTAGAATGATAAAATTTCTGCCTTTTCCTTTTATAGGCATGCGGTCAGAGTCCTAGTAGTCTCCTCCCACTGCTTGGGAGTTTATGGTTTCATGTTCTTCATTCTTCAAATGAAGCAAAACTAGAATTGCTGTTAAAATACTTCTTTGCTGTCCTATGCATAGACTTTCAAGCTTATGAAGAGTCGTATCAAATTTGGTTCTTTGACACGAGTGTTCCTTCATGGAAGCATGTATGAGATTGAGCCTGACAAAACTGTATTTAGGGAAAAATATTTGGCGGTGGAACAAAGTTAAACTCGGGGGTGTTTGCTTTTCCGGGTGAATACATCCATAAAAAATTTGATGAGATTTTTATCTGTATTATATGAAGGGCGATGAGCTTTCACTGCAAAGGGCACTGAGTATGGTTCACAAGAATAGCGACGAGTACGTAGCTGTGCTTTTCTATGCATCATGGTGTCCTTTCTCAAGGGTGATCAGACCACGTTTTTCCCTCCTATCCTCTTTGTATCCCTTCGTTGCTCATTTTGCAATCGAAGAATCAGCTGTACGCCCAAGGTTTGTTCTGCCCTTAGTTTTGAGTGGGAGATTCGTTATATGGTGTTTGAGAATTAAGTTGGGTCTAATTTTGCAGCATCCTCTCAAAATATGGTGTCCATGGGTTCCCGATGCTTTTCCTATTGAATTCCACAGTTCGTGTAAGCTACCACGGCCCTCGGACCCTTGATTCTCTTGCGACTTTCTACAGTGATGTCACTGGTATGTTCCTCCTGCAGTGTCTTGTGCCCGTCCTGTTTTGATTCCTTTTTTGTTCTTTTTACTCTGCAGTCTGAATGATAGCAACTAGTGAGTACTGAGCTTAATAACTATCACTTTGCCACCTTTTCAGTCACAAATCAGATTAGTTGAAGTAAAGATCAGTTTCTGATGGATTGAATGCTATGGTTTTTGTGCGTGTGATCCTTTTGTTCAGGATCTTTCTGCCTGGTTAAATGTGCCTCTTTTCTAGGGTGCATGTTCCCGTTTTTTATGTTTGTGCATGCCTGTGTGTGTTTGAGAAGAGTTGGGAGGGGGTTTGAGACTCTGCCTTTTATGAGGCATTTTTCTCTTGCTAATTGACACAAGAATGCTGATATCATTTTCTCCCTCGACCTTGGGTCGGGCCATCCATTTTATTGATTCTTATATTTCGTCTGGACATGCAAGACTCCATCAGAATTGTTACGGCTGCAGCTGCATTTTCTTCATTCTTAAGAATGAACACCAGCTATTGTACATGAATGCTAGGTATGAAGCCTTTGACCTTGGAGTGGCCATCATTGGAAGAAATTAGAACCCTATCGAATTATGAGAAGCATGATACCACCGAGCTGGAAAGCTGTCCATTCTGGTGGGCAAGATCGCCTGAGAATATGCTCAGGCATGAAACATATCTGGCTTTGGCGACCGCGTTTGTGCTCTTGAGATTGCTGTACTTCCTCTATCCGACTCTTGCCATATGCGTTCAGTGGGCATGGAGAAGGCACATCCAAAATACGGGTTTGCTGAGCTTGTTAGGGCGTTTCCTGGCTTATCTTAAGCGGGCCACACAGCTGTCAAAGTCTATTAAAGAACCACGCAAGAGAAGCAATTTACAGGAAGGAGCGAGGAATGCTGGTGTTTGGGCTTCCAAATCCCTTGCTACCGTTTCAATTGGGGACGCAAGCACGAGCAGGAGTCACTGATCATTTAGCAAATGATGGCATAAGCTCATCTTTTGACAGGCTAAGCATTAAGCGTGGATAACTGATAATCTGATGATGGGTTAGTTCACTTTGTATTCTTATTCCAGATGAATGACATTCGGTCAGATTTGTATATTGATATCCTTTGGAGGAAGTAGATTATGACGCTTCGTTGTAGCAAAACATAATCATCATGATTGCTGGAGAAGTCACTATTTTTTTGGTGGGTATTCGAATGTTGTGTATGCTACAAGCCTACAACTGTTATGCAGTAATTTGCATCTCACAGAATGCTGCTTGGTGTAGGATTTGTTGGATTACACTGACGGACCGATCTCTTGCGGTCTATGTTCTAGAATGTCTGAATGAAATGTGGCACGACATTGACATTTCATAAAGGTACCGAAATTCAAGTTGACACTGAAGTAAATTAACCCCTGGTGGATTCCTAACAATAAGCCGGGACTTACTGGAAATGAATCGCTAACTTAATCAAATAATCAGAAAGATGATTGCTTTCCACAAGACTATACCAACGACATTTCAAGTGCGTCAGGATGTGCAGGTCCAAGGTGTCGTTCCCCTGCAGATGCTTCTTTTCATGTGCTCTTGTGGCTTCTTCATGTGATTTCCTAGTATCGTTCGGGCTGGCGTGCCATCTTTGCATTTATCCTTTCCACACGAAAAACTCAATTGTCGAACTCATGCCATATCTGTATAGTAGAACACACGTTACTAATGATAATTTAAGATAAAGAATGACCTCCGTTCTTCTCCCCCCCCTCCTCTCTCCACCCTCCCCAAGCCCTAACCGCTAGTAACAATTCCTAAGGAAGAGAGCCTCTTTCTGCCCCCTCGTCGTTTTTTTAAGTTGTTTTTGATCTTCTATTTCCTTTTCTTGCCTTTTCTCTCACTTGGGAGCTTTTCTCTTCCGATTTAATCTAAATTCAAAAACTCTTCTCTCTCATTTTTTAGGGATTTATATCCTGATCTAATTTGGATTTGAGGTCTTCTGAATGGATATTTTTAGGGTTTTTGCTCTTCCTGAGTGTTTGTTGGTGAACAAATCCAATTTTGAAGGAGATCAGAAGAGTTTCATGAAGGTTTCGCTTTCACGTGTGTCAAATCTATGTTCGTTCAACTTTTTCACTCTACTTGGTGATGGTATTGGGAATGCCAAATCTAAGTATACACCACCGAAAGGCAAAGTTACAGCAATAGATGGAGTTCTCAATGTATGCTTATTATTGAAGACAGATTGGGTGATCAACTGTTAATTATGATGTGAAGAAGTCATAAATGTATTCTTTAAGTGTGTAACCCATAATCTTGTTTAGATAATTTCTCATTTTATTTGAAGCTTATTTTGTTTTGAAGTTACTTGTAATGTATTTTGTTTTGTAGTTGAACTGTGATATTTCTCTTTTTTATTTTGAAGAAGTGAATGAAATGAAGTGTTATTTTTTTTAAAAAAAAATGAAATTCATGACAGGCAAGGGATACTCCACCCTACCCTCAACGCCAAAAAAAAAAAAATCGACAACATCTGCGATGCATTAATCTGCTCCACACATTTTGATAAGCTTGATATTGAAATGCAAAACCATAACGTTCAGCCAGGTACAACTTCATACGAGTATAAAATCTTCCATGATGATAGAAAATAGCAAGACGAGAAACTCGATAGTCATGCTCCTGGCATGTATGTATAGTATAACACACATTACTAATGATAACGTAAGTATTAAGATACACATGTGACTTGTATTAGAGAAGTTCTACATTGAAAAATTGATATGATGTTGAACAATTAACATATCTCAATTGATTCATAACTCATACGTTTAAACTTTTGAGGAAAATATAGATTCAAGTGGATATATTAACGGGTTAGGACTTCAGCTCTCTAAAAACTTCCATAACCATCTATATGCATAGTAGAACACACACAGGCATCAGGTCCTCTGCACTAACCCCAACCGTTCTCGCTGCATTAATCTGTTCCACACATTTTGATAAGCTTGACATTGAATTGCAAAACCACAACTTCAGCCAGGGTACAGCTCCATATGAATATAGAATCTTCCATAAGGATAGGAAACTGTAAGACAAGCTAACTCGATTGTCGTACTGATGGCATATATGTATAAGAGAACTCACATTGCTAATGATAACTTAGGATAAAGAAGAGGGGACAGCTCAAAAAAACAAAAATTGAAGATGACATTCGCGCTGCATTAATTTGTTCCACACATTTTGATAAGCTTGCCATTGGAATACAAAACCAAGCGTTCAGCCAGGGTACAACTCCATATGAGTATAGAATCTTCCACACGGATAGAAAAGGGTAATGGTCCTATCATGAATATACAGCTACTCTGAGGATAGAAAAGGGTAATGTCCTGAAATGGATGCTACTCCACGTCTTCACAAGTGACATCTTTCTTCACAACCTGCGCAACCAAATGCTAACATCAACAGGTAGATATGACAGGTCATGAACCCAAAGAAACAAGAAAGTGGAAAAGAGAAAAATTGGAAGGGCTTTGACATGATTTTATTCCGTTGACTACCTAGTTTAACAGTAATTTCCTATTATATAGGCAGACTAGGACCAGTGGTACTTACACCAACAATTACTTAGCGGAGGTTTTTGTTCTCGTTTTAAGTGAAGGCATGCACATGTGGTTTTTCTTTGGGGTGAGGGGCAGGTGTGAATATCCATCCTCCATGACATAGGTCAGACAAGTAATTCGTAAAAAATTGTAAATAGTACCACCATTATGTAACAACAAAAACCTCCTTTTCCAGTAGGAGGATACATAACATTAAAAAGGGAAGAATTATGCAATAAAAAGACTGCACTAGCAGATATGTTGAAGCTTTACACATCTTGCCGATTGTATGAGAACTGGGACAAGAGAGGCATGCCATTAGGAGATACACAAAGAAAACCCTAAAGAGAGTCAGCTATTGGATCTCCAGAGGTACCTGTGATATGTTTTCTTTGATCTTCTCAGCGATTCTTGCATCTAATGCTCTCTCAGCAAGCTTGTACAATATTGTGCTACCTTCTGGACCAGTAATTTTGTCTTTCTGCAAAAATCTACAAGAACTATCCAAGATTAATGCATTCTCTAGTTGACTGCACAGAAATTATTCTCCTAAACAATAGTCAAACCTTTGCTGGGCTAAAGCTTCCAATGCCTGCTTGACATTTCCGAATTCTGGGTGGTTTTCATCGCTTTCATGCAATCCTAGCCGTCTCAAATGGTGCCATAAATTATCTGCAATATCATTGCAGTATTATTAACCTTGAAATTCTGAAGAAAAAAGTAACAAAACAAATTGCCACACTCATTATTTCTCTTCAAATAGGATTGCTGAAGCTGTGTAAACCAATAGCTGAATAGCATCTATTCAACATAGTATTTTGGAACAGTGACTAGCAGGAGAGCCCCGTCCAGAATGCAACATGTATTTATAAAAATGATCTCAACTTCAATAAAGGGCTGCAGACAAGAGACTTGGGTTCGAAAAAAAGAGAACAGGTTTCATAATCGCATACTTTCATAAATATTTTAGCACTAAAAGGACATGTTTAGGAATTGGAAAACAAACCTTCTAGGATTTTGCCTCCAGCAAGATGCACGATACTTATCACCACAAAAGTAAAACCAGACAGATGGGCCGTATTTACGTCCTCCACATACCTCCCATATAAGTCAGCAGGTAGCTGACTCATGAGGATATAGGATCTGCTGTCTGCTGAACCTGAAAAAGAGAACATGAAAAATAGGTCTACTTGTAACTGAGCTAACAAGAAAAAAGTTGCAAAGCAAAATAAGCCAAAAACAGCAATGCAGAACATGGCTATATCACAGTGTCATTATGATAAAGATGAATTGAAGCATCGAGTAATTCAAATTATAATAAATCAAAACTCTCCATGTAATTTAATGACTTAATCCAACATGCATTAGCAGCAAGAAATTCAAACTACATAACACAAACTAGTGAAAGATAAAAACTAAGTGATACAATTCAATCCCATCACCGAATTCAAAACGAACTAGTGGTTTTCGTGACAGGATTGCCGTAACCCAACAGGTGCCCATGCAATTCTTAAAGAAAGTTCCAATTTGGCTCTTTCTGTACACAAATAAACCAGTTCACGAATGATTACACTGATCAGGTACATAGGTTGCAGGTAGTAGCCAAACTCAACATCACGAGCATTAGCATCTAGATATTCCTCCTTATGAAACACCCGCAAGGGTCCACAACAAAAATAAGAAGCAACCAGCTTTACTTGATTGAGAAGACCGAGTCTGGTTAGTCGAAGGGCGCAATTTCTGGAGCTCCCTCATCTCATACCCGAAAATGCTCGAGAGCTTCTCGCGGGCCTCGTTGATGACAAGCGCGGGAAGGTTACGGCCTCGGTAATTCTTAGTGACCAACTGAGTGAGCTCCTCTCTCTTGATTGGACACCCCGAGTTTTGGTGAGTCTTGAACAACACATAACGTATCACTTCCCCCACAAGTTTGTCCTTCTCCTATTTCGACAAGAAACAAAAATTACTTGGAGATCACACAGCTTCCTTGGTCACGAGTAAACCCAGAAAAGCAAAAGAGAGAGAGAGAGAGAAACAGACCTAAAAATGGGAACGTGAGGGGAAACAAAACATTACCTCCTTAGAAATGTCGAATTGAGAGTGATCATATCCAGCACTGGCCATACTGCAGCAAAATCACGAACGACGGTTGTTCGGACGCCGCGTGAACTGATTTTCGAGGGGGTTTGAGTGGCGAAGAACAAATTTACGATTCGAGTGCGGATGAGAACACAACACAGAGTTGGTTGCAGCCAGGGGATGACGGGAATCAGCAAATTTGCCGTTCAGCGGCGAAGAGACTAGGGAACCTAGATTTGAATTCGAGCCCTAACTCCCTCGCAGCGCGGGAAAAACGATCGTCCGCGCAGAGAGCCAATGTATGCTCTAGAAAGAACACCGAAATCGCCTCCACAGATCGCCGACACGAGCACCGAATCCCGGCGACCCGACGCAAGAGCGACCCGGCGCCGGGAGGGGCGCCGTGAAGAGCTGTTTGACCACGCCACGACGATCGAGAGTCAAAACCAGAACCCCCGCCCCATCGATAAGCAATAGAGCGTCGAAGGTGGGGCCCGCCATCCCCTTCTGGCGTACATCCTACGGCGGGCCTTCACCTAAAAGCCCCCTCCCCAAAAAAGGCAACCGCTCAGATCTCACCGTTCCACAATCACGGGGTCCGAGGCTCGTTACTAGCCCTCGATACATAAAAACCGGTCCCGAATCCAACGGTCACTACGTAGTCGCAAATTTCCTTTTTTCATTTCGTTTATTTGTTTTCCATTTTCTTCTTTTCGCAAGTAGAAAGCAGCGAGCTGAGAGTAGCAGCGGTTGCCCTTGCCCTCGCGACCGAGAAAGAGAGAGAGAGATGGAGAGAGAGAGAGAGCAGCAGGTGTACTTGGCGAGGCTCGCAGAGCAAGCCGAGCGATACGATGGTAGCTTTCTATTCTCTTTCGAGCATATCATGCGCTTGCATTTGATCTTTAGCTCTCGATTCGTTGCTCTTTGCCGAATCTCTCCGTGCAGGATCGTCCGACTTTCTGCGGATTCGAAGCATGTCAAGCGGATTTGGTTCTCGCTATCGGTAGCTTTTGGCATGTTGGGCTGGGCTTTATCGTTGTGCTGGAGTTCGCGCGAGTGCGCGAGTTCATTTCTGTTCTTCTCTTGCTTGCGAGGTCGTTCGTCTGCTTAGCGTGTGATTTTGATCGGTTTGATTCTTCCGGAGGGAATCCTTGTCGGTGTTCCGTCTGCGCTAGGTAGCTTGTGCTAATTGGACATCAGCGGCGAGGTTTTTGGGCCTTTTCCTTTTGGGGTCGTCTTCTAGGGTTGTCGTCTCACCACGTGAAGTGTTGCGGAAGCCCTACATGGATTCCCACATTTTGTATGGTGATTCGTGTCTCAGTTTCATTTGCAAGCATTGTTGCCTTACATAGGTGGAGTGTGATATTGGGTGAATGGCCCTAAACACGCGTCGAACAATTGTTGATGGGGTGTTTTACTTTGCAACAAGCCCTGGTAACGGCTTCTGCTGGTCCTCTTTTAAGATTTTGGTAAGCTCGTGGATTGGGATGAGCTGGCGAACCCCTTCTTGTCTGGGATGTCCTTCGTAGCTATGCCATTTTTATGTAGTCAGTTTGATCTTATGAAAGGCAAAGGAAGAGATGATAGCTAGGATTTTATTTTCTCCAGACAGAATTTGTTGTCTTACAAATGACGAAATGAGCTCAAGGTTTCGGTTAGATTACTGATTTGCTTAAAATGCTAGATCCCTCTAACTAAGGGATTTCACCAATAAAAATGCCCCATTGCTGTTTACCAGCATCCATGGCCCGTCTTTGGCATGCACCTCTGGCGCTGCTGCCATCGATCCTCCATGTCCCCCTGCGCACTTCCCAAAAGATTTTGAGGATCATTCTCTACTGGTTGCAACTCAGGACACTCCTCTGATCTATGCCCGTAATGCCCGCAATGAAAGCAGATCAAATGAATGCCTTCGTACTCTCTCTTATGTATCTTCTGTCTCAGACGAGACTTCGATAACAAGGGTTGTGTGAGATCCACACATTCGAGCATATAAACCTCTAGATGCCGACGCAGTTGTAGCATCTACCCTCACGACTTTACCTATTTGACTTCCGAGATTCAAGAGAAAGTCTTCGTCATAGTCTCCTAATTGTGAGATGTCTTATTTATTTCTCCCCCTTTTATTGCAGAGATGGTTGAGTCAATGAAGCAAGTGGCTAAGCTAGATGCGGAACTGACTGTGGAGGAGAGAAATCTATTGTCTGTTGGGTATAAGAATGTAATTGGGGCCAGAAGGGCATCATGGCGGATTCTATCTTCCATCGAACAGAAGGAGGAGGCCAAGGGAAACGAGCAGAATGTGAAGAGGATAAAGGACTACAGGGAAAGGGTTGAAGATGAGCTGATAAAGATCTGCAATGACATACTCTCGGTCATTGATAAGCATCTTATCCCATCCTCCTCAAGTGGAGAATCAACTGTTTTCTACTACAAGATGTGAGGAATTCTCCATTTAAACTATTCCCCTTTCGCATCTCAATGTCATGCTGAAAAAGATTGTCAATTGGGCTGTGACAGTATTGTGAAAACATGGTTATGATGCATGGACTTAACCAAACATACACGAGTAGAATAAAAAATTTCTGGAGCTAAAAAGATGACTGAGCTTTGGATGTTGACAAGGTAAGTCATTTGCGCTATAATAGCTTTTGCCTTCATGTGGCGATGTCCAAAGGAGATATTTATTTCGATTTGTAAATTTATTGGCACTATGGAATGAGTTACCTAAATTCTGTTTTTAAGGCTGGCAAAGTGCTTAATGGGATCCTTCTCCCCAAGTGATAGCTAGAGAATCAGGAATTAGAGTCTCCTCCTTACGTCGTTGTTGGGTTGATGACTTGCAGGCTATAAATTGTTTCTTTCTCTTCTAATGTTTCTTGTTTCTTAATTTGGCAGGAAAGGCGATTATTACCGTTACCTTGCTGAATTCAGGGCAGCTGACGACCGCAAAGAAGCTGCTGATCAGTCGCTTAAGGCATATGAGGTGGGCGGTTGTGTTATGGTTCATAAAGTCTGGGGCTCCTGTTGGTTTTATTTTCTCAGATTTATAACTGTTTCCTCGGTTTTTTTTCCATTCCCATCCTCTAAAAATGGAAGTGCCTTTTTTTTTTGGCTAAATTTGCAGGCTGCCACTTCCACTGCTTCAACAGATTTGCCTCCAACTCACCCTATCAGACTTGGACTGGCTTTGAATTTCTCTGTCTTCTATTATGAGATCATGAACTCACCAGAAAGGTTGATGTTCATGCCTTTTCTGTTTATCTATGTGTTTCTTGGGCATATTTTTGCTGTATGTACGTATGTGTTGGCACGGTTTGTGTCTATATTTGCGGAAGCAATGGCATGGTAAAAGAACGACGGGCTTGCACATTCAGAAGAAGCAAATTTTTTATTAGATAACTGAGACGCCTAATTCTTTGATGGGCAGGGCATGCCATCTAGCCAAACAAGCTTTTGATGAGGCTATTGCGGAACTCGATAGCCTCAATGAAGAGTCCTATAAGGACAGTACTCTCATTATGCAGCTTCTTAGGGATAATCTTACGCTGTGGACCTCAGATTTACCTGAAGAAGGAGGTGAACACCCCCTTCCCCTCCCCAACTTGTAAAATGTTGAAATTTCGCAGTCTTAATCTGAATGGATTGGCAATACCAACTTTTCTTGGAAGATATGGCCATATTTAGGTTGCTAAAGAACTGTAAGGATAGTTGTGCTATTTTAATAATATCAGGAATCACTGGCATTATGAGAGGACTATTTTCTTGGGAGGGGTCTAGTTCTTTTGTTCACATGGCAAAAGAATCAATAACAAGGACCTGCTTGTCACTCGATATCCATGAGTTTTTGTCTCTGAGACTGTTTTGATGGATAACATCTTCCTGCATTTACCGTACTGGCAACATTCTCTCTCTCTTTTTTTTTTTTACACAGTATAAGCCGCAAGGTTCTATATCCATTTTGCTTGAAAATAGCCTGTTTATAAAATATGTCTCTTCTCAAGCTTCTAATCTGGTACCCAAGCATAACTGATGTGTTAACTTTTTTCTTCTGAAATTGACAGGTGAGCAATCTAAAGTTGATGAACCTCAGGTAGAGGTAAGAATGTTCAACACATGCGGATCTTATCTTTAAATTATTATATTTAGTGCCGCTTCTATTACATATCTGTCACTTGTTGATGCATTTCCTGTTATTATCTCTTGTCGAAGGTGACACTCTTTTTGTCACATTTGTGTTTATGCCGCATCTCTTAAACTTTTATGCAGAGTTGATTGGGCAAAGTAGATGATTCCTGATGATTTCAATTCTTTGGGGGGACATTGAGGCTGGCAAGGGCAGGAGTCATTGTCTTATGGGATGGTGCACTTTGTAGACTTGGTCTGTATTTTACTTATTAGACCGAATTCTTCTCCACGGTACTGTGTTGCTTGTGTTTCTGACATGATTGAAGTCTGCTATCTTTCTTTAAACATTGAAGCCTTTTCTCAGATTGTTTGTGCCCGTGGGGTGAATGCCGCCGTGAATCAATTGTCATGGATTAGAATGCCAAAACGTTACATGAGTTAGAGGAGAATGGAAGATGTCCGTCTCATATACAATTCTAAAACCGGTTCTTTTCCTTGTATCTGGGAGGGATTACCTCCAAACAAATGCACCTTAGTGTCACGAATGGATATTAAACCAAAGAATTGGTTTGAATGCACCTTATGCTTGTGAAGGAGCATTTGTTGAGGCTGTCGTCTTCGGATCATTACCATCATTGCTTGCTCTCTTTTCTGTAGTGCATGCCTCACTTTCAGAATCTGGCGATGAGCTTGCTGGAGGAGGCAGAAGATCGACGAGGAACGTCTTCAAAAGGCTGTAGAACTCTTTCGGTTTCTCCATGTTGAAGGCGTGTCCCGTATCCTTGACGACCACGAGATGCGCGTTGTCTCCTATATGCCTTTAAGGTAAGAAAGACTCGGGGGTTAAGCCCAAAGACCAAACTCACAATTGTGTCAGTTTCTAGAGAGAGATTCTGGAGGAAATGGGAACTCGCCTCTTGAGCCTGTGACCCAGCTCTAATGGGAAGACGTGATCGTGCTCTCCCCAGATTATCAACGTGGGCTGCAGGAGCAATTGTCACGCCCACGTTTATGCGACTCTCCAATGCGCGAGAGTAACAATAAGGACCGACAAGGCAAGACCAAAAAGGGAGAAAGGGGAAGAAGTTAAACCTGAGTGAGTTTCGGGATTTCGGAGATTTTTCGATTTCTTAGGATGGCTCGAACCAAGTCTCTCTTCTCTTCGACGTAATCCGCGCACATTGCCTGCCAATGTCGCATGTAAGTAAATTTCCCAGCTCACTGTCTTATCGTCGACCAATGCTACGCTATAGCAAATTACACGTTATCCTTCCACCATCAAGCGGGATAACCCATTAATAAATGGGTCAGACCGTCTCTCGTTGTATCATATTGGCGAACCTCTTGACAAATTCAAGTCATGATATGGGAGAGAGAGAGTCTCACATCAATGAAATCACTGAGCAAGCAAGAAGGAATCAGCCCGAGAGGAGGATGCCGGTGGAGCGTGTAGCCCATCAGCTGCCTGAGCCTTGCTGGCGTCAGTGGCACGAGGATCCTCACCGCCTCCTCCAGGTCGTTCACGCTCAACATCCCTTCCTTCAAGTCCCTCTCCTCTATGCACACGGCGGCACAGCATATCACCACTCTCTCCACCACCACTGCCGCCCCATCCTCCATGGACTGCGCAGCCATGCTGTACCCTACGAACCCCCCGTAGCTCATCCCCACGAGGCTCAGCCGCCGCACCGAGTGGGCCTCCATGACCCGCATCAGGCACCGGGCCTAGGAAGAGATTGTTACATTCATGGAATCAAATTCGAACATGAATTTAAAATAATGGCACGTTCAAATAAATAGCACTCAGACACTGGTCTAAAAACTCAAATTTTTAGAACGCCGATAATGATTCTATGAAATTCTTAATCTGGTACTCAAATCTCTCCGGCTCTTTATTTACTCCTCGAAAATGATTAATCTTTCCTCCATAATCCAAACCATATCCAAGCCTAAACGTGCTCCTGTATCGGTTGAAAGTTTTTAATTTAACTTTCGCACCTGCAACATTCTCTAGAACTCAGGACTCCGAATTTTACACTACAAGAGGAAGGGACGCTCGATCGTAATTACCTGGAAGGAGTCGGAACGGTCGGGGCGGGAGGTGGAGGAGTTGCCGAAGAAGAGGATGTCGGGGACGAAGAGGTTGAAGTAAGGGGCGAGGTGGGGAAGGACGTCGGCCCACTGCCAGAGGGCGTTGGCACCGAGGCCATGGATGAGGAGGAGGTCGCGCTTGGCGGGGGAGCGTACCATGGGGACCCAACAGTGGACGACGGTGCCGTCGCAGAGGTCGGTGAGGGCGGACCGGAGGCCCGACTTGGCGAACGCGGAGCGGTAGCAACAGTTCCTGAATTCCGTGAGGCTGAAGCACCGGCGGGACATTTGCCAGACGCAGTGTGCTCTCCGACGCTGCTTATGGCTGGAGAGAGAGACAACATGGAGGGTTTCTTTCTGGGTAGGATTGAGATTTGGAATCCGACAGATATTCTGGAATGCTGTAATGATTGGTAAGAGCGTTTGCGGAAGATGAGAGGTAAATAGATCATTCTGAATAATGCTTGTCTTATGTTTTTTTATTTTTTAAAAATGTTTTTGATCGAAATTCTTATCATATGTTAAAAGAGATCGCTATTTCATCCCTTTCTGGTTTTTTTTTCTTATTAATTTAGATTGACGAGATATAAATGTAGACATCGCTCCCTTTTCATTTTAGTTAAATTTGCCCATGAACGACGTTCATAACAATAACTCAATAATCAAATTATTTGTTCGAGAAAATTTCCTTCGATCCGAGACAAAGAAAATATAGCCCTTAGTTAAGCTGGTGTATCAGTCGATTTGATGATCAAGCTGGACATTAAATATGAATCGCTACTTGAAAATCTATTTATAATGGGCCACATCGTATTTCCTTTCCACCGATAATTACATGAGCTACGTTCTCCTCCTTGAAAGTTGTTAGATAAATCGTTTTATTTACCCAAAAATTTTCACCTGTTACACAACGAGTTGATAATGTATTTACAGTATATTTATTAACACTTCTCTTCGCATGCAAGCTACACGTGCAATTGTGGACGTAACCAAATTAACGGGATAACATTCCAATAGAAAATAGGAAGAGAGCATGCTAGGATTCGAACACTTGACCTGTATTTTGCTACCATACCAAAAAAATTTAAAAAAAAATCATTTTTCTTGAGAACTTAAAACGCAATAAAACGAGACCATGGTATATTTATAGCATACGACTTAACAATGGTATATTTATAGTTTGGTTTCGTTTCAACCTTGATCCAATCGTATCATACTAAAACAACACACGGTACAAAATGAAATCGAACCGAATCAAGTTAATATTTTGGAATCAAAACAAACCGGACATTCTGTCGATTTGGAACTCCGCCGAACATACAATTCTTTTAGTTTTATTTTTTTTCCCAGCCAAATCTAATGTAAATAACTGAAGATCACCCAACCAAAGTACCTAAGCAAAAAACTACTTGTCTTGGGTCCTTGTCAAATACCAAATTGGAAAGAGAAATATCCACTAAGAATTTTAACATGAAATCTAAGAGGGAAATTTTATCTTAAGTAGCGTCACATTAGTTTGAGGTTAATATAATGCGAGAAACAAAAAAAATTTTGTAATTTGACATAAAATATAGTTTGAAATTCCATGATTTGTTTTGGTATAAGAAAACCCGAAACAAAACCAAATTATAGTAGGGAAAATTGTCCGAAAAGTCCTATACCTATTATGTTATTGCCAATTTAATTTTAAAAATTCTAATATTGTTCAGATCTAAGTGGAGGGTCGTGCCCCAACCCCAAATCTAGGCCAATAGGCCCTCGCTTGGGGTCGATGAGGCCTTGCTCGGGGTGGCGACAATTGCTAGGCTTTTGGGAAGGCCCAAACGAGCTTCGCTGGCCCTTCCCAGCAATTGTGGTGGCGGCCACTGATGAGGACTCAGCCATGGTGCGAGTTTGTCTTATACATATACTTTCATCTTTTTCATTTGTTTAATCTATCTAAGTTTTTTTTTATTTATTTACATTTTTCTGACATGAGTTTAGTGGCGCCACATCATCGCCATGTGTCTTTAATGAAGTTAAAAAAAATACAAATTAGTGTTTCTGTTAGTCTAGTGTGAAGGAGTTAGCGAAAAGACTTGATTGAACCAATTTAACAAGTTTTAGGACTTAATTTCACTTTTTGAAAGTTTTAAAATTCAATTGCACTTTAATGACAAGTTTTAAGATTTTCAATATCCTTATCTCAATAGATATTATAATAGCAAAAATCCAATTTGGATAAGTAGAAATAAGTGAGGGCAATAAAGATCTAATCTTTTTTCAGTACGCATTGAGTCGGCCTACTCTATGCATCGATCTCTTCTGTGCCCGGGAACAACACAGAAGTCGTGTCTTGAGGAGGATGAGTCATTGAGTGGCAGGAATTCAAAGAGAAATTCGTGTTAAATCCTTTTCAGCCCCCTCTGGAATAGCAGTCTCATTAGATCAGCCTCACCTACCATCAGCCCCCAAACATAGCAAATTAAGTCTATGCTGACAGACCAGCCGAGGTGCGGCGGATACCGTGTAATAATTACAATGTCTCCTGCACACAGGGATTTGCGTGCATGTATGGAGATTAGTCAAGCGGACAAGTTCGAATGACCCACGTTATCTAGATAAAGGAATTCGATTGGTCGGCCTGCAAAAGTCGGAGATCTTGCCAACATCACTCTTCATGAACATCCATTTCAGCCAAATAAAACCGTTGGAAGGACAAGCTGTGATGACAGGGAATGTGGACAAGTGCAGCACCTTTAAGGAGCATTCCCAGCTGTAGAATTAACGAGCCACGCCCCCACTGTCCCCAAAAGAATGCAATCCCATGTGGGCATCATTCAAGTTCCAGTTTAAAGCGAAAAATGGTCCTCATAAACCTCCTAACATGCCTTCTGATGATAGACTTTCGAGTCGAAGACCTCAAGGACAGTTCTGATCTATGAATGCCTTTCTATCTGTGTGAACATTATTATGCCACGGCTGGAGAGGCTTTCAGAGCATGGTTAGCTGCAAGCTCTATCAGAACACATTCAGTCGAACGAGAACGGGGCAGCTCATGACACTTGAAGTTCGGAGATTGGTGGGATAGATGGTCACGTAATCAGGTTGCACCTAAACTTCCCCTCGAAACCCGGTTGGTTCTGAATTATTTCCTGGAGACGTTTTCTCCCGCTTTCCTTTTCAGGATCGTCGTAAAAACTCAGCTGTAATCTGCGGAGTGATCTCCAATTCAAAGCTGCAGTCTGCTTCAAAGTTCAAACAATGTAGCTAAAGCAAATGGAAAACCATTTTCTTCAAAAGCTTAAACTGTCAGGAAAAGGGACCTACAGAGTAAAGATAACCAACAAAGAATAGACAGCATACCCAATAACAGTAAAGGAAAACAACTTGAATTTCAGATTTGGAGGAGTTTTTCCCAATACAAACATGACCATCAGTGGAACATCTATTAGTCCTTCAATCGGGAACAAATACACGTCTAATTATCCAGACCAAATCTGTCCTCTTTCTCCTAGGTTCAGAAATATGCATCAGATTTAAAAAAGAAAAAGAGAAAAAATTATCAGGCACCAGAACCAGCTTAACCATAAAATAAAGAATGTAATATACAGCAGAAACCTTCCTGCTCCTGCTTGTTCCCTTGCCAATTCCTCGCTCTACGAGAGATTGGCAAAAGGAGTTTAATTGGGCCGAGAAGATGATCCGCGCTTGCTTAAATCATACCATTCCCTTCACAAACAGTGAAAATCTCTCATCTGTTGGTATGTACTGAAGCTGGCGAGCAGTTTCACATCAGACAGTGTCATCCTCCAAATCTCACGACTATACAAGATATATCATCTCGGCTGTCCCTTCTCAAAGCTTCTGCAGTCAGCTCTTTAGCTGCCTTTTCTGGATCTTTGATCCTTCTAGCAATATCAACTGCCTCTTGATTATTCATCACCTGAATCAATAATTTCCCCAAATCAATAGGAATGTAGCTCTCAGATAAAAAGTCAACTCAACGGGGAATTTTCAGGTGTCAACACTTGCCTTCCAAAGACCATCACTTGCTAGGACTAATACATCTGTATTGACATCCACATTGATGGTTTTAATGTCAGGGTCTGAGCGTAAATGTAACTTCAGGCCCTTGTCTCCAAAAGCACGAGAAACTGCCAGCTGTCCGTTAACTCTAGGAACATCCCCTGGTAGAGTGAAAATTTAAGCTTAAGTATCTTTGCGGTATCAAAACTCATATGTGCAGTAGAAGAATCATTGAATGTGAAAAGAACCACTTTATTCAATTGCAATCTAACAAGTAAAATACAAGAGAGATCAAAATAAGACAAGTGCTTACAAGACATGAGCCGGATCCCTTTGCATTGTCAAATTACGTATGATTCACATACACTCCACACTCAATATGATCAGATGACAATCGAAACTGTTGATAAGACCATTTCACTCTACTTATCTCAGAATGATGAATCCTACAATCTCCAAGCTCAAATTTGACACTGTAGATGTGGTTCAATTCATCACGCTTTCATGTCCAACGACAACTAGATTGTTAAGCACTGCTACCAATGTGACAGAAAAAACTGAGTAACACCCAGAAGGAATATCAAGGTTTCACGCTTACACTTATCCCAATATCATAAATCTATCACATTACCGCTACATGCCACTGTACATTTTATGCTCAATAACTAGCTCTTCCAAGTTACCAAAATCAATACTGAAGGCCAAAACTCATAACAAACTACAAATAGGAAACACGAAATAGGTACGACATAAGTTCTATTATCAGAACAAGGCAGCTAGATCCACTATGTTATTAGTCCTTATTTGTGAAGTGCACGGCAGGCAGTAGCCATGCTCAGAAAATAGTCCTTCAACCGCAGTGGGTGTCTAGCAATAAAGATGTCAGCAGAAGCCAAGTAAATCCCTATTTCTACACAATCTTCACCGCACATTGTTACGTATACAATTCTTCATCAGTCTTATAATTGCACCGCAAACTTGAATAAGCCATCAGGAGGCCATCAGTATATGTTGAAAGCTCCAACTAGAACAGATAGGCTCAGACAATGTATCAACTTGTGCACTTGCGACTTTGTCTATGCAGTTCATGGATGAAGCATGAAATGCAGCGTGAACAGAGTAGCAAAGCTAACAAGTTCCACTGTCGTATGTAACATGAATTGAAGCAGCCTAAACCATGAAAGGAAATCATGGATTGATAACTGGGACATCAAGCTATCATGCCGAGTGGCAGAATAGTCCAGAAGATGTTGAGCCTAGAAGGAAATTAGTCTACACAAACTTACAAGTCAACGGACAGCTGCCAGTTTTGATACGCCAGCACAGCAGGCTGCAAATATAACTTCTCGCTCTTCATGCATATGCTTAAGATCACTATTATTATAAGTATCTCTCTCACAAAAAGTTCCCTACATGCAGGAATAGATTCCCATGAATATAACAAAAAGCATAACGGTCTAGAGCGTCCTTGGAATTGTCCCCAAGCACTTGCTTTCTTTTGTCCTAAAAAGCACACAACTTTGTGAACTGTTGCTGAATCAATATTCGGGTCTCGATTAGTAAGTGATGATTAAACAGCCATAACGGCAGCCTGAGAAGCTGGTGCCTTCTTCATCAGCTCTCTGCAGGCCCAGAGAAACAAGGAGAAAGCGCCGCATGCCTAGGGTTGATTGTTATGATATCCCAGAAGTAGAGTTGACTCTTATGATATCCCAGAAGACGAAGTAACTCCCGCTTCATCATTTACTATTCCATACTACTCAATTCTAGCTTCAGTTCATGAAGCATGGAAAGACGTCATCTTCTCATTCTTAGAGAAAAGGTTCTAGATGAAATTTTCTACAACTCCAAAGCATCAGACATCTGCCAATTCAAAATGAAAAAACAAGAGCCTTCAAAAAAATAGGCTCAAGAGATTTAAGTACTTATTTTCATTCATGGAGATTTGAACATTACTTTTTCTTCAAAAATTGGGAAAGCTACTACACGTACTAAAGTGTTCCTAGGTGCATTCAATAGGGACAGCGTAATTTCTCATTGAAGCTAAAAACACAGTAATTTATATAGGACATAGATAAACGCAAATTGATCTTGCATATATCACCCCAGTCAAAATCAGCTAAGCTAGCAACAATCAAAATAACCGTTTCCTATTAGAACCTCAGGCGAACTGTTTAGTATGCCCAAATTCCATGCCCTTTGAATTTCACCAATCTCAGTAAAGTTTTGTTTTGGAACAAGAAGGTCCAGATAGTTTTCTGCTCGAGTCTCGTGAGATTTGTCACAGCACAATTTAGAAATTACGAGATTTTGCATGGTGGATTTGGTCATTAATATGCAGCATGAATGCCTTCAATCAAGATATTCTAAGAACCAAGAACCTAATCATTGAGAGATTTTGACCGATCAATTGCTTATAAAAGCATCATTTAAGCATACAGGAAAAATAAGCTTATCTTGAACCATGAACAGCAATGTTGCTAGGAGAAACCTGGCATGTTCGAGACAAAGCCACCTCTATGTTCAATGCTCCCTCTTTCTGTGTTGGGTTCATGATCGATACTCATCTGTAGAGCTCGACCCCCTCTTGAGAGAACTGCTCGTGAATCTCCAACATTAGCAACCAATAGTTGGTGGCCATTTATCAATATTGCCGTCACAGCAGTTGAGCCACCACATCCCAAGTCAGAACTACTGGAGAGAATTGCCTGGTCTGTCCTCTCGTAAGCTTTTGAAATAGACCTATTAGGGTCGACCCAGAACTCTTCCTGTAAGTTTGATGTGGAACAAGTAGAACTTGGGATCATGAGAGTGAAATAGCAAGAAATTCGTAATATTAATCCCATTAGAGTCTAATCACTACAACCCACCTCCTTTAAAATGTTGGAAAACAAATGCTTTTGCAGGTACATTGGGACCCTATCCCCCAAATGGCCATCATAAATAGCAAACAGCCCTAACTCATGCCCTTTCTTTTGCATGAACTTGGCAACATGATAGTCCTCCATGGGATGATTGGCTTTCCCTTTTACTAGGCTAAAACCATACTTGATCAGCCCTTCAATGTTTCTCCCTTTACCAGAAGCAGAGGATTGAACTCCTGCACGCTAATGTCCAAAAATTAAGGGAAGAATCAATCCCAGAAAGTGCTATAATGCAACGATAGCCAAGCATTATTAAGTAATAGGACTATTGGTAGATATATCTTGAGTGGGCTTTGAATAATGTAGAAGCAATCTTCATCGACGGCTAGCTTTTAAATCCAACTCTCCAATCTTCCATACAGCACAATCAAACAAAATAAACCAACCAAGTCTATTCTGACTCACACAATGTCAAAGGGTGTCCATCCAAAACCTTAAACAGCCAGACGAGGGCTATTAAACCCCTTAAACAAACAATATTTATTCCTTATATATATTTTAACCACAGAAATTCAAGTGATAACTGGTAACCGCATGTAAGGTAGACACAAAAACACTCAATTGGATTGTACATATACTCTGGACGTGTACACACAAACACAGAAAGCAAAACAGCAGAGGCTAAGACATCAGTTTAGATCAATACCTGAGAATTGAAACAGCATAACCTCGCCATCCAAAGAAACCCCCCCAAGACAAGACAACAAAAGGGCCTCTGTTCAGCCAAAATTCACAGCATCACTCCTCTCTGTTTCCACCACTGAATTGAGCAGCACGAAAAACTCCAACCCCTAGAAACTGCCCAATCAAGATCGCCAAAGATCAAAACAAAAAAGGTTTTTTGAGCACCTTACGAACAAAACTCGAAGACCCCATGAATCAAAAAGCAGTGGAAATCAACAGATAGGACGCTGAGAACTTACTTCTCAACTTCTCAACAGCCGTTGACAGGCTCTCTTGCGAAGAAAAGAGTGCTGCCGATTCCCCTGTGAAACAAAGGAGGAAAAGAACACATACAAAGACACAAAACGGGGGGGATTGTTGTGTGCGAGCGTTGGTATGTAACCGTTTTGGGAGCCTTCACCTGAGATTGAAAAGAACAAAGAATAAAGAGAAAAAGGCTGCCCCAAAGCAGACTGTTTTGCTGTTTGACTTTTGCTGGTTTCTCCTTTTCCCTTTTGCCCTTTTTCGTGTCCGGACACTCTTTCATCCCAATCGCTCCTGCCTTCCCCTGCACTCGTGTCCACGGATCCGAGTCGATCACGGCTGTTAAGACAAATCAATATGTGATTTCCTATGGCACATAGTTATGTTTATATAAATTATTACACCGACCACCGTAAGATAAAAGGCATTTTCAGTTCAGCTTTCGCAAAATATCTTTAGAAAAATGTAAATACCTTTGTACTAAAAGGGTTTGATAAAATACAAATGCTATTTGATAAACCCTAGTTGAAAAGTTTATTGAGATGCAATTTTGGAGAAAATATTGTTCCGTAAACTTATATTTGAAAAGTCTTTTGGTGTGTCAATTTAAGTTTTTTTTTAACTTTAATTTGTTTAAAATTAGGGAAAAAAATAATGACTACAACTTTTATATTTTCACATATTAATAAATTTCTAAGTTTATAAATATTTTAATAGCTTTAGAATTTTTTAATAATGTTTTTAATAACTTTTTTTCTATCTTTTCTTTTAACTTTTCTTTTCTTTAGGAGTTGCCAGCCTCTGCTCTGCTAGGCGAGCATCACGGCCCTCCCCTAGTTGCGGCCAAGGCTCGTGACTTTCTCTCAAATATAGACAAAGGCCACGGTTGGATGAGGGTTGGGAGCCCTTGCCCAACGGGCCAGCGACCTCGCCGTGGTTGGGGGATGGTTGGGAGCCCTCGCCTAGCGAGCTAGCGGGGTCGCCGACCCAAACCAAAAAAAAAAAAAGAAAATTTATTGAAAGTTATTATGAAAGAAAAGATTTGTAGTTGCATTTCAAAATCCCAAAATACCTCTGAAACTACTTTGAGCTAAAGGCCTTTAGAGATATTTGGAAATGCAATTGTATTTCTTCAAAGTGGAGCAAAAAAAGAGAGAACCAAACGTTATTTGCATTTGGCCAAAGGAATTTAGAGTCTTAAAATCCCCTTCCAAATGCCGAACCAAACAAGCCCATAGTTATTGCATTTTATAATATCCCAACGTAGAAAATTATGAAGACATGCATATTTTTGCTTTGATGGTTGGAACCAAGTTTAGACAATGGTCATCGCTCCACGAATTATTTATTCACTTATTTTCGTTATTCTAGGTGTTCCTTATTTCCCGTTTCTAGGTAAATTCCATTTTACATCCTGAGAAACTCGCATGTTCTCACCACAGCTTCCTATCGAAATTGACTGATAGAAACTCTTTTGCCGCATTAGAATCGTGTGCACATTATGCATCTGTTATTGTAGTTGATCCTTATCTTCCCCACGAAGGAAGAGATCAAGTGTGCTTCTACCATACGCAGAAGTCAACATTTTCTTCAGTCAAATTCTCATCATTCAACTTGGGACGTCGGGGGAGCTCCCGAATTAGGACTCCCTAATCACAGTTCTTGCTTTTGGATAGATGATACGTAGGGTATGAGGGTAGCCCGAGCTCTCAATTTGTTAGCCACCGTGCCGTTTTTTTTTACTCATTGGGTTATGTAATTGAGATGATGAATTTGGAATTGTCAACAAGCGTGATCTTAACCTGAAAGCTTTCCTTTTCGGTTCGCCCCAACTGTGACTCATTTTCCTCCTCGATTTGCCCTACCTGACCCCTTTAAGATGGAGCAGAAGCTGCTCTCTTTCTCCCTTTGAAGAACAAACCGATGGACGTTTTGAAGAACTATTATCAATTCCTATCTATAACGAGTGTGGCACCTCTCTCGTCCAACGAACTTTATTGGATGGCTAAAAGAATAATTATGAATAGAGGTGTAAACCGAGGCCTTAACGAAAAGGGACTTGAAGGATTTTACGCGGCTGGAAGCTGATTATTGTGATGCAATGTGGACTCAGAAAATCATCTGCTTGCCAATTCATGATTGAACATTGTCGTATCAGTGAATGAAACGTGCAATCAAGACTAAGAAAGGAGAAAGAGATAAGGGTTCCATGTTGTCTCGTCATGGGGTCCTAGGCAAAGTGGGCAGGCTGGCGGGACTTGGTCAAACACATGATTAACGATAATTCTCCTTTTTGGAAATAATTAAACTCACGCGGCAAAACAAAGTCAACGCGTGGACCCACAAATGCTGTGCCTAAAATGTGATGCATGCGTTATTTCTCCGACAACCCGAATTGACATCCGTGTCTGCGCTTTTTCCAATCTTCGTGCACATATTCTATGAATGCGAAAGGCGGCTCTCGTTTGTGCTTGTTTTACCCATTAATTACCCGATGCATTTCGAGGATTCCGTTTCATCGTTTCATCTCCTAATGACTAAGGAAAGAGAAGAAAAAAAATAAGGAAAAAAAAGATGTCATTCATCAGAGAAATCGTCGATGAATTACATGAAATTAGCCGACACACGATGCCGTCGAGCGTGAAATTATAGGAACATCTGCTTCTGGGGTGCATCTATCGTTATTGCTAATTGAAGGAGCCAATTGGATTTAAAAGCAAGTCGGCACCATTTGGTTTACATGGACTCCACCTTAAGAGATGTTCAATGTATTGTGTTCGAACAAGTCGGTCGAACCAGACAAAAAGGGTCCTCTCGCACCAAGTCATGAGAAGTGGCCCAGCCGATTGTTTCATAATCGACATGCAGCAGGTGGCTCCCATGCGATGAGTCCAAGATTGGGTTCACTTCCAGGTCGTGAACGCAGGTCGATTGATCCGTCTCTGAATCACACGTGGACGTGGTCTATGCCATAAACGGCCTGTTGAGAATCAAGTAGATATCTCTACTTAAATAAAACTCTCTTTATTAGAAAATCATTTAATATACACGACCCTCACAAGTACACACAATGGAGTCTCTCACTCACACACGCTCTCTTGTTTGAGCTTCTCACACCACACTCAACATATGGAACACTACTCCCTATTTATAGCAAAGCCAACTTTCTACACATTTCCACTATTACTTGCCCAACAAGTATAGAACATTCTAGATAGAACGTTCTAGAAAACCTAGTCTAGGAATATGAAGAAGATTCTAGAACATGGAAGAGAGGCAAAGTTCTAGACTATCTAAACAAATCATGAAGGTTCTAGAAAGTTATGGAAAAATCTAGATTAATCAAGAAAACTCTAGAAAGAGAGAGGAGGCGGTGCTCTCTTCAACACTCCCCCTCACCGACTACTCTCTCTCAATGCAAAATGAGATTGCAACTTATGTGGTCAAACCTTTCATTCATTAATTTCATTTCCTGCTTTAACCGACTTAATCCCATCCGAAGCTCTTCGACATCTTGATCCTTCTTCTCATAGCGCTTTTTCTCCTTAGCTGTCCAGTTCGCTCTCCAAATATTTGAAGTCTCTTTATTTTTTCCTTGCGGACCCTTCTTTTTAATTTCACTCCAATGACCCTTGCACCTTGGAGATGGTCTCTTTTCCTTAGACCAATATTTCTTGTTCTCTTTCGAGTTGCATAATTCCTTAAGGTCATGTCGAAGCTTCTCATAATTTTTTTCTTTAATCTCGAGCTCCTTGTCCTTCTGTCTCAGCATCTTGTCCCTCTTCTTTAACATATTCTCAATATTTGCCATCTCGATTTTTAACTTCTTTATCATCACCTGCATCTCTTGCAATTCGTTTTCACGACTGCTCGTTGAAGTCGCTACTAGCTTCTTTGAGTTCTGTTTTGGCGTGATCTCCTTCGGACACATGATAGCTTTCTTCTCATCTGTTTCTATGATACATGCAGTTGCAAGTTCTTCTTGTTCCTCTACTGCAACAGGCGCTTGGAAGTCCCATTCATCTTCGCCTTCAGTCTTCTTGTTGATAAGAGTTGTCATATTTCCTTCTTCCCACATAAACCAACAAACTCTAGCAATATGTCCTATCTTGCCGCAGATGTAGCATCGCTACACCTTTTGTTGCTCTCATCTTCATGATCATTCTTATCGCGATCTTGACGAGCTCTCCTTAGCCGAGAGCTTGTCCATCCCGGTCGCCTTTTCCATTCTCCATTACTTTTTTCTCTGTTCCGGTCGTCCTTGCTGGGTTTCATGACTAATCCATTGTTTATCATCCCTTGTGCTAGCACCATATCTTCTCTGGCCCTTAAACCCTCTTTTACGACTGAAGATGGCACTATCATCTTCTTTAATTGAGATCTTAGACATTTGTCTATCTAAGGCCTCTTGGCCAATATATTCTCCAACTCGGTCAGAATTGGCTCGTTTGCCCATCCATGAGTGGCCGTAACAATACCATTATACTCTGGCCTTAGCCCATGAACAATAATTCTTCTCATCCTTGTCTCAGAGATGGCATTCTGAGGATCTAATTTTGAAATTTCTTCACAAATAGATTTAACCTTGGAGAAGTATTGACTCACCGTCATATTATGTTGCGACACTGACAATAGCTCGTTCTCCAACCTTTGTAACTTGGCATCATTCGTCCTCGCAAACAATGCCGCCAAGTTGTCCCATGCCTCCTTTGGGGTCTTTGCACTCTTAATGTGCTGCAACAACTCATCTTCAACAGTTACAGCAAGAACGTAAAGAGCCTTACCAACTTTGATGTTCCATTTTCTCAATTCGGCATCATTCATGGGTGGTGTGGTATTGCCGCCACCAATAATATCCCACAAGTCTTGGCTCAGCAAATAATACTGTATGCGGGCACTCCAATTATTATAGTTGAAGCTATTGAGCTTCTCGACGCCGTTCACCGAACTTGAGAAATCCGCCATCTGACTTGGATACAATACCCGACACTACTCCAAGTAAACTTGGTCCTCGACCAATCAATCACAGTCGCTGACTATACACTGGCAGAATTTCGACGTACTCCGGTCCCTGACCGTCGGCTCACGTACAATGGTCTCTGACCACTTGTCTTTGTGTATCACACTCCGGATATGGTCCCCGGCTCCTGGGCTCTGATACCACTTGTTGAGAATCAAGTAGATATCTCTACTTAAATAAAACTCTCTTTATTAAAAAATCATTCAATATACACAACCCTCACAAGTACACACAATGGAGTCTCTCACTCACACGCTCTCTTGTTTGAGCTTCTCACACCACACTCAACATATGGAACACTACCCCCTATTTATAGCCTAGCCAACTTTCTACACACTTCCACTATTACTTGCCCAATAAGTATAGAACATTCTAGATAGAACATTCTAGAAAACCTAGTCTAGGAATATGAAGAAGATTCTAGAACATGGAAGAGAGGCAAAGTTCTAGACTATCTAAACAAATCATGAAGGTTCTAGAAAGTTATGGAAAAATCTAGATTAATCAAGAAAACTCTAGAAGGAGAGAGGAGGCGGTGCTCTCTTCAACACGGGCGACCCCCATTTCCTTGGCTGCTAACTGGCATGAATGAATTGTCGTGTCCGTCAAGTATAATCTGACATTGCTTAAATATGTAACAATAGCATGCCTTACGGACATGCAATCTCCTTCCACCAACCGATACGAGTTTTTAGGTTGGACATTCTAACGTGGCAGCGGGACATAAATCAAGATTTCAAATTCTGACATCCCCTCTCAAACTTTATTGCTTCTATGGTTTCACAACTACAATCTTTGCAATTGCAACCCCGTCTGAGTTTTCGTGTGGTATTTTCCCGAATTTTAGCACGGTAAAGGGCGTAAGTGAGATGTTTATGCAAATACAGTCACTAAAAGTATGTTATGAGGTTGAGTATGAGAATGATACCGTCGTCCGAGACTAACACAAACTGCTATAACAAAATGCTGAGGGGTACTTATCTCTCTGTTTGCACAAGTAGTAAACTTGGAGATTGGTTTTGCTTGCAATGATCTCAGGAAAAAGAAAAAAATGCGACCCTCAAATCAGTCCTAGAGTTGTCGACCGATGTTATTAAGGAGAAACAGCTATCCACTTCTGCTGTTGTCTTACGAAAAATTAGCTCTGTGAGACAAAAGAACAGCCTAGGAAGATATTCTGGATGAGGAAATAACACGACACTTGCACAAAAATGTTTCCGCCTTACGACAAGAGATCACCTGCTATGTGATGATAGGTCTATCTGTGAACTGATCAGAAGGCACAAACTTTGGTTTTATTAGGGGACCATATGTCCGTGTTATGACTGACCCTCTGCAGCTATGAGAACAAGATACGCTATACACAACGGCTTCATACATTTTTTGGCGAACGAACAAATTCCATATATGGTAAAAGAGGAAAAGAGAATATGAAAGGACGGATCACCAGCTGCCTGGAACAATTTTTGGACTTCCAAGCTGTAGCTTGAGAGGTTCAATTGCTTGTCAGGTCAAACCGGTGAAGAGAGAAGCAGTGCCATAGGATATGTACTTGGGACTTCTTCATCTTCTCGTGCCCCCCCATGATTTCTCATCGTGTTTCTTGCGTATTACATGGTCACCTGTTACCAGAATGGAGTGTGTCTCAGAAGTTTGACAAACAGGAGAAGCGACCAACTACTTTAGCATATACCACTCCGCCACTTGGTGAAGTATACCTAGATTATTTCAGAAACTCAAACTTGCAATCCCTCTAAGAGAACTTGACAATTAAAGATAAGGGGATTTTACAGTGAATAATATACGCCTAATACACTAGCCAATATCTCGCAGCGCATGAAACTTTTAGCAGGATCATTGGCAAGAAAGACTTCTTTGGTCCAACAGTTTCAAAATCCACATCTCATAACTAAGAAAGAGCTCTCCATGGGATATTCTCAGCTCAAGCATGATTAATTTTCAGCTCTTACCCAGTTTGAGATAGCCGCCTCCAATTGATTATTTGATGGGATTGAGGATGCCTTTGTAAGAAAGCTGAACCATTGCCAATTCCATTTTCGTCGCCCATAACTTGGTCAGAGTAGCTAGAAGCTGAGGGCGACCAAACTGGAACGACTCCTCCATCCCTCTCTCTCCTGCTAGTGCTCGAAGACTCTGCAGTGGAATCTTCAACTTCATCATGTAGCCCAAGTGAAAAGTCATACGTTGGTCGGGTGTTGTTCGGTTGAAGTTCTTGAAAAGCTCCATCAGTTAACATGTCTCTTCTTGGTTCTTCGTTCAAATTTACATTTGCAGGCACTTCTGCTCTGGTGTCACCTACGGAGTTGTGAATACCAGAAGAAGTCTCGTCTTCGTCCACTCTAACCAGAGAAGTTATGCTCGGAACCATTTGATCCTCGTAGCGGCGAACTGGACCTGGCGGGTTGTTCCGCATAGTTTCGTGATTTTCCTCCATTTGAATATCTTGACGAAAAGTGATCGGAGCTGATTCAGATGAGTCTCCTAGCCCTTCCTCAGTTCCGTTCTCTATAGAGGCTCTTGACGTTGCTTCATGCTGCCACATGATGGAAAGTGCCTCTTGCAACCTTACCTTGGCTGCATCAATACTTACAATAGGGAGAGGGTAATTTGATCCGAGCTCAATTCCAGCAGCTTGAAGAACTGATTCAGGTGCATTCCATGGATGGTGTATCCATTCGGTTGGTAGTCTGGCCAGTTCGGGAAGCCATCGCCGTACATATTCTCCATTTGGGTCAAACTTGTAACCTTCATACTGCAGAAGAACTGAAGATTAGTCGTTTGGACCCATTAAAAAATTCGAAAAAAATGATAAATACTGCCAACGAAAGCAGGAAGGAAAAAATGGTACTTAGACAAAAGCTCCAAGTGAACAAAGCACGAGATGTTAGTCAGATGGGAACAGTAGTGTGCCAAAGTCTCCAGCTTTTCCTTCATGGATTCATTAATTCGTTATGTATCAGTTTCTGTCAATGGAGTTATTACACTGCTTTCGCAGACATTACATGGTGAAAGAGAACAAATGGTCTGAACAAGGAGATTACACCGATATGCGAAGTTATAGTACATCTAAACACTTGAAATATGTTGGTACAGTCAAACCAAATATATAGAAACTCCTTTCTTGTCTGGGAGATGTGGCTTCACGGCAAATTAAGGCGCCATTTGACTAGAACATATCCTAAAATGCTACAGCATCAGTGACATGACATTGAGTAAGAAAGAAAGGACATCACCATAACAACCCCATTGCAGCTGATCTTGCTGATAAACTATCAGAGTAGCATATTACATGCCTAAGTCGACAGCTTAAGTTAAAGTTGCCATGTTGGCCTTCATGTTGATTCATGAAGTCAATTAACTTAGATGATTTTCGCCAGTGTGCAACTGGCAGTAGCATTAGTACCTGTGGATTATCAATGCGATCAAACTCACGACCATCAGGGAGTGTTCCGGATATGTACTGCCATCCAAGGGCATCACTTTCTAGATCTGCATCCAAGAGGGTGTCCCAGAAGTACTTCATTCCCCATCTCCATGGAAGTTGCAAAACCTTCACAAAGAAGCTCGAAACCACTACTCTAATACGATCATGAAGCCACCCTGTAGCCCACAACTCCCTCATGCCAGCATCGACTAGTGGATACCCAGTTCTGCCTTGTCTCCATGCCTTAAAATACCCTTCATCCACAACCCATGAGAAGTACTTGAGATGTCCAAGGAGAGGCCTTTCATGGCTGGAAGGATGGTTAAAGCTCATGTACCTTGAGTACTCTCGTAGGCCGATAGATTTAAGGAACAGGTTCACGCTCTCTTCACCAGCCTCGTTCCCCTCATTCGCCCACAAAACCTGCTTGATGCGAACCAGATGAAAGACTTTCCTCACACTAACTTCTCCGAAATGCAAGTGCGGAGAGAGAAATGAGGTTGTAGCACTGTCGGCCTTCCTGCGGTTTTTGGAGTACTCTATAAGCGGTCCATTAATAAATGTGGTCAGAGCCTTATCAGCATTGCTCCACCCAGGGGACCAAGCACGGGCAAGAAGCGCATTGCTTCCTTTCTCAGATTCATCTTCAAATGCCAAAGCTTCTGAAGGACATCTTGATACATCACCTAAACAAAGTGAGTGAAAATTTTAGCATAAACAAGTGCGCCAATTGCTGGACGGGAATTGAGGTAGGGCGGTTATACAAAACTCATGAAGAGAGCTTATGTTGGAAAACTAAGGTGAAATGATAGAATGCAACCCTCTCAGACATAGCAAACAGTTGCTTCCCTCCTTTCCCTCTCCTTCAGTTCAGAAATGGTGGATTTATTGTTGAAATAAGATAAGAGGACATGAATTAACCACTCTGTATAATTGAAAAAAAAAAAAAAAACTTGAGCACTCAGCTAAGTTGCAGATGCTACTCGTCTTCCTGATGACGGTAAAATCGACTGGACCTCAATGGTGGCCAATCAAAAGAGAAAGACTAACGTAATCTTCATAAAAAAAAGTGGACTAGGTTCTGCTTTCATATCCTGAGCATTCCAGTATGGAAAGAAGGCAAAGAATCATTCAGCAATTTGGCAAGGACGAATATACATCAGAAAAGGTTCAATCACCAGAAGAAAATTCTATGATCTTACCATGTCAGGATACAGAAGCCTAACAAAAATATGCTGCTGTGAATTTTCTCTAGTATGTTTTGAGGACTTCCTGAACTAAAGAATGACGTCCTATTTAAAAGCTTGAGCTTGTACTTGGAGATGACATCATCATACATCCACCGGGTTTACCAAAATTTTGGACACAGACATCCACTAGAACGGTTTGATAAATAAAGTTCATGCCAAACTGTTTGCAGAACTGCATATTGCAGAGTGTTTCCAAAATATTTTGGAACAGAAACAACGGACCTAAAACGAACCTGAAATTATTCTCTTTGGAGGAAGTAGTGGGGCTTCGGGATCATAAGGCATGCTGAGGCACTTCTCCCAGAAACCAGCAAAGGTTGTGAATGGATGGCCTTGACCATCATTTACTTCCCACGGTTCATAGAGCAGGTCAGCATTGAACGAGTGTACATTTATACCTTGGGCAGTCAAAACCTCCTTTGCTCTGTGGTCTCTCATGAGTGATATGGGATCTGAATGCATCAAACTTATCAGTAAATAGCAAAAGCAATAGCACTGCCACACTACCCCTAGACTAATCCTGAAAGCAATAAGCTAAACAAAGCAACAGAGGACACTTCCTTGAGGAAACTAAATTTCTTCTTGTTGATCTAATGATTTGCTCAGGAGCTTGATGGTTGCGTGGAAAAATGATGAAAAGATACAGAATCAACAGGGAGACTGAATTTGACACCGCTGATAGGAAAAATCCAGCTTCGTTGACAACTGATCATCAATTCTCGTAATTCAAATATTTCGAGAGCTAGTACCCAGCAGAACAGACGAGCTCAACTCTTTTTGCTATATATCAGCAGAGTAGAAACTTCACAGGTCCATCCTATTCCTCGATGAACCAACTTTATTTATTATTGTCACCATGAAATCCAACCAACATCAACAGAATCACTTAAACTCCCTTCAACAAGGCAAAACAGGAAAGGCAACAAGGCATACGCCGTACGCCCAATCAAAATTATTGGCAAGACCCACAAACAGAAAAATGATCACGAAGAGGCAATTTTTCGATCACAATTATTGACACACACCCAAATTGAAAAGAAGCACTAACCATACAAGTGGTTAAAGAAGAGCTGAGTAGCCCCCGTGGACTCAACAATCTCAAGGAGGGAAGAGACGCTGTCAGTGGATCTCTTGGTGATAAGGCAAGTGCCAAGGCTCCTGAGAGACGAGTCCAGGTGAGCCAGGCTCTGCTTGAGCCACCACCTCGAAACCCTACCGGGGTAGAACGTGCCTTCTTCTTCAGGTGCCCAGATGAACACAGCCACCACAGAACCTGCCCTCACCCCAGCCGCTAGTGCAGGGTTGTCCTCAACCCTCAGATCCCTCCTGAACCACACTATGCTACACTCAGACATGTCTCTTCTTCACATTCACAATCACAGCTTAAGAAGAACCGACCGTGACCACCAACCACTGCGGAAATTTCTCCAGCTCTCGCTTGCTCAGCTCTGACGCATAGCATACCTCTTCGGGCAGGTCCGCTGATCTTATCTCGTTCCTTCGCACGAGCAACTTTGCTATTATGAGCAGGGGGATGCTTAGCGCGGCAATAACCAAGAAATGACAAAAAGAAATAACTTTTTTTAATGGGTATCTCTGATTCTGATGAGAAATGATGCTACTCTTCTTCCTGCTATTTAGGGGAATAAATATTTATTATTCTTTCCAGGAATTCGGGCAGAAAATAATTCTGGTCGTGTTTCCTCTTTCGACCCAGGTGCCTACGGAGAGAGAGAGAGACAGGGGGCAGGGATTTGGACAGTGAACGAAGAAGATAGGTTCATGGGAGAGGGAATACAAACCAAATTGACAGGCAAATTGCAGCCACAACTTTTCTCTTTTTCTAGATTTCGTCTAACTTTAACCTTATCCTCCATGCAACGAAAACGGATCCCACCCGTCTCTCCAGTTGCTTCTATAACCCTTATCTTCCACAGGGTGGAAATATTTTCGGAATCTAAAAAGAAACTGACAGAAAATATAGCAGGACCAGGGGGAATATCATTGGCAATTAAAGCCATCATTTTTTTTTTCATCCGTGAATGATCTTTGATAAAGATGTTGGAATTACGATCACGATTTCGGTGCAGCTCATGACTAAATTCATATGATTCGAATAATTTTAAAATTTTAAGGATGACGTTGCATATTTAAGGATTATCATCAGTATTGTTTAGCCTGATGATTACTTTATGCACTCTTATGTGATTAGACGAATTTTCACCTTGGCTTTGTTTTCTCAACTTCTGTTTCTTCTGTCTTCTTTTCAATTATTGGCTATTTCTTTTCTTTGCTTAATACGAAACATAACCCGAGTCATTCACTAATTAATGGATGATGATGATTGCCATTTAAAGAAATAAATATCGATTTGTAAGGTTTTGAGACGAGAGTTTTCATAATATTGCCTCAATTTTGAATTAGAAGAAATTTCCATTCTTCAAGGGGCCAAGCATATAAGATTTGAGCATATTCTAAGAATGCCACACAAGTACCCGAGCTTTTCTTCAATATCTAATCGGGTGCTTGAATTTTTTTTTTTTTGTCAATTAAGTGTCCAACTATCTAGGTTTTCAAAGAAAATGTTGCGCTGTGCCAAATAAGTAGTTTAGATGCTCGACTGAACATCAAACAAAAGTTATTGTACTTATGGTGTTATTTACCTTACAATTAATACAAAAACAGTGCTAGAAAGCATATAAATTTGGTGCAAAATTAAATCATTTCCCAGGACTTCTAAAGATGCTGACCTTTTCTATAAAAAAAAATGTCAAAAAAATCATGTCATGTTATGCAAGCCGGCGGGTGGCACGTGGGTTATCATTATCAAGGCTTATTCTTTCCGACTTTTTTTTTTTTTATGAAGTATGGGATTTTTTTTTGTCTTAATTTGAAGTATAAGGATTACTTATCAGCTTTCTCACAAAATTAAAAAGTAATCTGCCTCTTCACATGACTGCAAAATAATTTTAGAAATTTAAATGCTCGTGTCCATGGAATTCTAAAGACTAACGACATTCATTGTTAAATGAATGTCACAAATCGAAATTAAAATCAAAATGCACTCCATATGATGAAAGGGAAACAATACGTTATGGCATCACACGATTTTGCAATAAAAGATTGTCACAAATGTTACCAATCCATCCTTCTCATCCGAATTGATCTTAGGCCGATATAGTCCCTAGCGAGGGAAATAATGGAAAAATTAACAAAAAAGTCATGAACTTACTATAATTATGCCAATATAGTCTCAATTTTTTTTTACGAATTAAGTAATAAATCTTTTGAATTTATACCAATTCAGTCCATCCAAACAAAATTTGATCAAAAATAATTAAAGGGAAGTCGACCATCCTACATGACAGACTAACGCTGACGTGGATAGTTTTTAATAATATATTTATGCAAAATTTTATTCGTTTTTTCTTTTTCTTTTTTTTCGTTTCTTTTCTTTTCCGGCCACCTTAAACGAAAGGAAAGAAAGAAATAAATCCAAAAATTATTAAAGTACTATTAAAAATGTTTATATCAATGATTTTCAGTCAAAATCGATCGGATAGGTGAAATTGGTATAAACGTAAAAAAATTTAGGATCTAATTAGTAAAAAAAAAAGGATAAGAACATAATTGATATCAACAGAACATATTTTAAAATTTTTTTTGATAATTTCTTTGAGAAACAGCATGTCATCCCCACATGTGCGATCTCGTCCTGGAGAATCGATGATTGATAAGGACGCCGATTGGTGATTGGTCTCGGTACGACTGTCTTGAATGGTACCTACGAGCTCGTGGAGGTTTGGAATCCGTCGTGGCACGACGGGCTTCAATACAATGGTACGTGAGCGCTCGTGTTGGTTTGCGAACTTGAGTGCTGGTGCCCCGAGCGATCCACCACAGATTCCTGGAACACCGCCTACGTCGATGTTCCCTCTCGGGGCGAAGCCACCCAATAAATGGGGCCAGCGTCGTATGAACCAGAACGGAAAGCCTGTTTCTCCGCACCGCGGTGATTCGGTCGGCGTTCGTGTTCCAACATGTTTGCTTTATAATGTCGCGGCACAACTCCGGTATCCAGATCCCGGTGAGCTCGGCCATTGCACGAGGCCGGCGAGGCTCTATCTCACTAGGATCTGGTGAGGGCGAGCCTAGCCCCAAGCGGCAAGGTCGAAACTCGTTCGTGGCCGATTGCCGGTGACCGGCGGAAGAAGAAGGAAAAAGATAAGAAAAGGAAAGAAATAAAATGAAAATAAAAACATTTTTTATTTCATTTTTTAATGAAAAAATTATCCACATTAGCATTAGCTATGTTTCATAGGATGGTCAGCATCCACCTGATCAATTTTCGATCAAAATTGACCGAAAGAACTAAATTAGCAAATTATTAAAATGTTTAGGATTGAATTGGTACGTGTGTATTAAGTTTATGGCTTTTTTTTTTTTTGTAATTTTTCCTTTATTTGAGTGACTTATGGGCTTTTCTACCCTTAGGCTACCAACTCTCATTTGAAAGCCTTACTGATATTGATTCTCTTTAATAAAAAAAAATCTAATAATTTCCCTATTGAGTTACCGCTTTATTTGATTCCACACCAACTTTTGGAATTTATAAACTCTTTCGCGAATTACAAATATAAATAAGAGAAAATACCCATTTTTTTCAAAGTAGAATTGCTAGTGTTACCTACATTTATTTGGATCAGTTATCAATGCATATTTGGTTTTATTTAATTGCTAACTTCTTTGTTCTATGATAATAAAATAAAAAAAAGGACTTCCGTTATCATTTTACCAACTTTCATTTATATTCTTTCTAATGATGCATACAAAATCGACTATTTTATGCAATGAGCAATCTTTATTTGTGTGCCTTACCAATTTATCCTCTTATCTTAGAAACCAGTTTAAAATTATCGTTTCTCATTTAAGTTGATGACCAATATTTATTTATTTTTGCTTAAATTTATCAACCTTTTTAGTGAGTTACTGCTTTTATTTGATTTGAGTACTAATATTTTATATCTATCACTGCTTTTTAGTGAGTTACAACTTCTTCTTTGAGTGTGCATAACAACACTTATGGAGTAGAATTTCTGCTCCTAAAGTTTTTATTATTATTATAAATTATCTAGTTTTTATATCTTTGACAAAAAATTAAAAATCTCTCTCATCTTTGAGGCATTTTTATTTAATTTTGTTACCAATGCCTTATTTTGTCAATTATCATCCAATTTCCAACTTTTTTTTCTATGTGATCGACTTTTCTCCGGTTACTCACCAAGTAGCTTGGGGTATTAACTCCGATATAAGTATTTTACGAAAATTTATCCTTAAAAAATTTTTCTTGCTTTTTTTAAAAAAATTGAGTTATCACTCTTATTTGGCATTACTTTCCAATCATATTCTACGATTAAATTACCAATTATTTTTTGTCTAACTAACTTTTGTTTGGATTAGTCATTATCGTTTATTTGATTTTTCTAATTATGAAATTAAGTTCTCACAGAAATACCTCTTTTATCGTTTACCAATTTTATTTGCACTTCTTACAAACGCTTTAAATTTGTCCACAATTCATCATGCCGTTTTGACTTCTTCACTTTTTCGTGTTAGCCATGGAAATGGTACCCACGAAAAAGGATAGCGACCCAAAGACACACACACACACACACACACACACACACACACACACACACACACACACACACACATATATATATATATATATATATAGAGTACAGCTAGGCTCAGGCAAATTATGTACTCAGACAGGAAAAGCACTAACATCTCTTTCATGTTAAAGCTCTATCTTGGGATTTTTGGGACGATGCCCCAGAAGGAAGATTCTCATTATCAGGTGCAGAGACGTTCGAACTAGAATTTCTTTTGTTTTAATGGTATAATAATTAGGTTAGAACTAGACTTTATTCCACCATACCAACCTGAAGATCAAATTGGCTGCGATTTGCCGCCAACGAGGTTTCTGTCACTAGCTAGTACGTATGTGGCGGTTGATAAGCATCTAAGCAAGAGCAGACGGGTAAGAGAGTTTACTCTGTCGTACTCTGAATGATTTCTTAAACCATTAAAGTGACGCCCATTTTAGTGGAAGTGTCTGATGAGTTAGATCCTCGATCGAGAGATTCGTCCTGTATCTTTTGATTATATGTTCTTTTTGTCCATGGTCGAATATGCCTTATCATTTTTCCTTCAATTTCCGTTGAAAAGTTTGTTTGTAAAACAAGTATAAATGCATTTTTCTTATCCCTCGCAAAAAAGACGAGAGAGTGCAACGCACTTTATCAGTTAAATGCTATTATAATCTTTCAAATATAAAAAATAAGTAAGTGGGCTACAACCCACTATACTGTCGTATGGGTGCGCGATCAAAATAAGTATTATTGAACACGAAGAGTTCACCCTATTGTATTTTGAATAACTCCTGAAACCATCAAACGGACGCTCATTCCATTTGTCCTCGTTCGTTCACTACACATTTCTCAACAATTTCCAAGTTAAAATTTCTATTCGGATCATTCCTTACAGTGATTTACAGAACCACGATCACGAAGTCCCATGTCCATTTGTTCCACCATTAGGACTACTTCGAATAACCGTAAGTAACTGGAAACACCAGTCTAACAACTGAGGCTGGAGATGTGGGGAGTGCCACCCAGTGGCGTGTCGACAACGCAGAGGCCGTGATCATGAGATCAAAGCTAACGAATCACTCTCATGGGTTTGAGACAGGTGATGCTGAGAAGTTGGCCGGTGGTTTCATCGAGGGGGTAGTGGTCCGTCGGCTGATGCTCCCAACACGACGGTCTTGTACTTTAGCTAACATTATGGGCCGGGGTCCCCCCAGCCCGAGGCTTGTTCGACGATTCCTTTTTGGAGACTGAAAAGGTCGGGGAAGTCGCTGTCTTTCCATTAGAATTTTCTTAGGGTTGCCCGAAAAGTTGATAAGGGGGTGGTTACTAATTAGAGAGGCGCACGATAAAGTCGAAGGAAATCTGGCACTACGACTAAAATTGCCTTGACAAAAGCGTCGTTTTTGGATGCTTCGGTTGGTCCACGACTGGAAAGTTTGTGAAGGGAATAATTAATTGCCGTACCATACCTTAATTTAAAGGCTTAAGTTTTAGAACTGTCGATAATGAACTCATAAAAATCTCAAATGGTATCAAAAACACGAAGTCCTAAGTTCAATCGTTTTCGGACTTCATTTGCTTTTTCAATTAAAGTAGATATGTTTTTAGAATTCCACGTCATGATATCCTTGGGAAAGCCTTTATAGGAGCTCCCCGTAGAATGAGCAAAAAACAATTGATAAAAACAAAGAAAGGAAAATAAATTTACGTTCTTACTATAGGGAGGAGATCAACTTCACTATCAAATACACGAGTGATTTAGTTTCATTGACACTCCTTCGAAACTTTAAGAGTCTCTCCATTGTTTTATCAATGCATGGTATTCAGTATGGCACGTTTAAACTTTTTGACTTTTTCAATCTTTAGAAATAAATACGTATATAGGGCTTTGTTCACATAGATCACGTTGTATCCACCATTAATGTGGCAGATGTGGCATATAAAGTTATTCAGGGGATGGACGTCAGGATCGGGCACGAAATTCACACTCGATCTAGTTCTGTTAAGATAAACATTTATTCTTATCAAACAGGTGTGTCGGGTTGAATTTGCGTCAGGTCATAAATGGATCCGCCCAAAGTGACCTACGTCACCCTTTTATGAACTATCTATTGCAATGTAAATTTCTTGGCTCATGCTAAATTCAACACATATCCTATTCATATTGTTAAAACACTTTCATTATTAATCAAAATTAGGAAAAGTTGTTTCTTGTATATTTTTTAAAAATTACATTGCTAAAATACTGTGCAATATTTTATAATTTATAAAAATTAAGAAAATAAAAAAAAATAAAAAATAAATTTAAATATTTTTTTTTTATTTTTCTTCTAAGTCTAGCGAGGTTGCCGGCCGACCTCGTTGGTAACAAGTGAGGGCTGCCTGACCCTTGCTGACCACAATGAGGGCGAGGGCAGTGTCACTCACTGGATTTCATAAAAAAGATAGAAAAAGAAAATAATTAAAAATTAAAAATGACATGTTTATTACAAATCATTTAAAATAGTTAGGTAACTCATTTATGATCTACTTAAATTTATTTTTAAAAATTAAGGCTACACATTTATTATCCACACTCATTAAATATGTGTTAAATTATGAGTTCTGGATTCATTTTGCCATCTCTTATTTCAGCCTCGCAAGTTGATAACACAGTCAGGCCCAAAAGATAAAAATTGGGCCTGGAAGAACAGACCTCGAACAGGCCGACAAGTTTTACAAATGGGCTTTCTTGTGAATCCTCACCTTCCCATGAAAAGAGTTACTCATCATGGGCTTGTAACGAGACAAGTCCCCCCGACTCATCTTGTTACTACTATAACTGGGGGACGAGATCTCCTTTTGCTGCAACCAATACAAATTAATTTTTTACTATTTAGGTAACTGTCTCCATCTAACAGGAACTATAATATAAGATGTCATGAGATTTATTTCATGGTTTATGATTCAAGCTGTTCCAGAGAAATTATCATAATTTATGGAGGCTGAAGATAAGTATTTAAAAGTAATGATATCACTCGGGAAAAATATCATAATTCCGAGCATGATCCCTTAGGCCTAAAATTGACACGGCCATGCTTAAGCACGGGCTCAATTGCGCCGTGTCATACTGGCCACGTTGCCGTGCCCTAGCACCAGCTAAACCATCCCCTACTCTAAGGAAACCCAAGACTCTAAATAAAACCTTCTCATCCTTGCTGAAATATAACAAAATGCATATATTTTTTTTAAAACCCTAAAGGAGAATACTCACGTCCGTTGTCAATTCATGAAACTTTAAATGACAACCAACCCAACATAGACACGATAAGAGATCTATTACACTTTTCCTTGTCTTTTTTATATTTGTCCTATGCAGTTTGATAAACGGTGGAAGTAATACCCTTGGAGGATAATCTTCCTCTAGGTGACTAATTGCTTTCACATTGACGATAAATCTAGCGGCAAGTCAATTTGTTCTTCTTCGTGTCGGCATAACTTGAATCATACCAAATCGTTCGAGAAGGAAATAATTCGTGCCTCGAGAGTCAAGTCCTTCCGGCAGCTTCCGAGCAACTACGAAGTGCTATGCCTATCACCCATTGATTTTCCTGTAGTTTTATGATTGTTAAAGAAATCATTTGAGGTGTGTGAAGCATCAAAGCCTATTAAAATTGTAGGATTCCAAGATTAATGAGCGGAAACGAATCTGCAGAGTTTTTGGGGTTTTGTTGGTATAACAGTTTATTGGTTGACTATGAAAGTAAGAGCATATTGTGAGTCACAAAATTTTGAAGGAGTAGACTTCACAACAATTTTTAATTTTATTATTTGTTTTTTTGTAACTCAAAATATGCTGTTAATTAAGAACAACCAAATAATCATTTCTAAAAAAAGATTATTTCAGGTGATGACCGTTTGAGTCATAAAGGTAATTATTTGCCTTTGATCCTGAAAGTTGTTATCTTATCTGATGTGTGTCTTGAAGCCGCATGACATTGCAAACTCCTCCATTTATGGTCCCGTAACATCACCAATGCCTCAGTGAAATTTTTCCTATTCGCTGTGTGGCTCGAACTCTTTTTCGCCCCTTTAACGCTTTGAAGCCAGTCAGGAGCTGCCCTTATTCGTCCAACGCCTCATCCAAGCGATCACTCCACGGCCCTCGTCGAATTGGCTTCACGCTTGAACCACACGCATTCACCCAGGGGTTTCGCTCTGATATTGCATGTGACAACTTTATCCGATCAAGTTGGTGAAGCTTAAAAAAGAAGTGCTTAGATTTAGGAATCTTTAGGTCGTCACTATTGCTATACGCATGCCGCACGTTCGTGTATAGTTAAAACTGTGAGATGCATAATCCATCGCTATATTACGTATATGCCGACGAGATATGCATGTCATGCATGTATGATCGCCGCACTAAAATAAGCTCCCAAATAAGATCATTAGGGACGGGAAAAAATTTAAAAAAAAAATGGTTGCTCCAAAAGGTCCATGACACGTAGTCGGCAGATAGAAAATCAAAGCATCTTGTACTCAATGCTGTCGATTCCAAAGTCGGACTCTCTATATAATTGAGCACTATGGTTTAGAGAATCATTTTTTTTAATCCGCTTCTTGGTTTTCTTTTTGGCTTTTTCATGAGCACCATGCAATGCCTGTATTTTCCAAACAATCATTCAATGCATATATAATATTGTCAAGGGCAGAAGATGGTCCCGACGAAAGCTCCATTTATTTTCAATTTTCATAATCTACATGTGTATGGGCGTGAAGACCGGGGTCTCAAAAGGCCCGGCATGGACCGCCACGGGAGCCTTCGCAAACCGCTTAAGCTTAGGTCTTTGATCCGTGGAGGTGACCCTAACACACCTCAATTAACGTGTTGCTGGTGGGATTGGAATAGGCGACCGAGTTCATGTGCTGGAAATCTCTCAACGCTCTGATCGACCGTGCCAATCCTGGGTTATTAGGCTTGATTAGCATGCTACGAGCCCTATTTTTATTTTCTTCTGAGCAAACTAAAAAAAAAAAAAAAAACGGAAGAAAGCAAGAAAAAACAAACAAACCATCTCTTTCTTGATGTTGCCACTCGGATCCATCATTTCCATTTCGTTACCAACAACTCCATATTTTGATAGGTCGATTTGGGGTCCCCGATCATCCACCACACGGTTCAAGCTTCATAAACTATGCACAAGATTGATATATGCAAATAACATTATAATTTCTTATGACATAAGAAACTTGAAGTAGTATCCAACCTCATGACGTATAGGATTAGGTATGGGGTGAAAATTGCTCCTCTCTCTCTCTCTCTCTCTCTCTCTCTCTCTCTCTCTCTCTCTCTCTCTCTCTCTCTCTCTCTCTCTCTCTTAGAAGAAATTGGGGCAGGCACCATGTTTTTCTAATTTGCTTAGACAACAATGATCACCGGGCCACGCACCAGGTTTTTCTAATTTGCGTTGACGACAATGACCACCTTCTTCACACGACATCGGCCATAATTACATGATAAAAGGTCTAATTAGATTTGTTTATGTAGTCCATTAAGTCATCGACGTGCTAAAATTAGTTTTGATTAGGAAATATTTGTAGATTAATTGCTGCAAGAGTTTATTGTTTTGCAAGGCCTATGAATGGCTTGTAGGGGAAGGAACATATATACTCTAACTATTCTCTGTGAGTTAAATTTGTATGATTTGAATTTGATGGTTTCATAATCGACACACACCAAGAGAAAAAAAAAAAAAGATGCCTCCGAATAAAGCAGATTTTATGACATGGACTTAAAAGGACACAAATGGAAAGGCCGGACTACCCGAAGTTTTATTGAACAACCTTTAAACCCTATGAACTAGTTAAATCTAGGGTCAGGACTTAATCTTGTGCGAGTCACCCTACCCCAGGGCAGTCAGCACGTAGTTTGTGAGATTTGAAGAGGCGGTTGCCAATTCTTGAGCTATGAATCCCACTTCCAATCAATTGTGCCAACTTTAACAAATTGTAAACCTTGGGTTTCTCTCGAGCTTTTTCCATTTTCTCATTAGATTGAATTGGTGTCGAATCAACATAGGACCATGTCACGATCAACAAATCTTACTTAACAGAGAGAAACACATGATGCCTCCAAAACACACAAAAAGTTAGTTGAAATAGTTAAATTGTACAACCAATCGAGAGAGGAAGGAAAGATCTATGTGACGTCCGACTTGCGATTCATATTCTGGAAGAAGGCATCCCCGACAACAATTTATTCCTATTTTATTTTTATTTTTTTATGCGAAAATTGATTCCTACATATACAATGAGAACAGTTAAGTCTTGTCACTTGCTCAATATTCTTAAAATACGAGAGAGGTCAATCCCACTCGAACATTTCTTGTTCGTTGGGGACAAACCTTGTTAAAGGTTCTTTTGACCCTAAAAAAAGCATCCTACGTGCACTCATTATTTAATTGCTATTTAGGGTTAAAGCTTAACACGTAAAGAAGATCTTTTTCCCTTTCTTGGCATGCAAGATCTTATCAACATTTATTAATTCACTCTGGCTTTCCAATAAACTGAAGAATCAGTATTAGGAATTAGGAGGATTTCTGAGTTCATGATCATGGTTTCGAGTTTCAATGAGGCTAATCTAGAAGTACGCATAAAAATTGTCCAGCCTTTAATGTCAATTTGGATCTTATAGGATTTTCAAGAAACTTTTTGACTTCTTCCGAAAATAGATGATTCTTCGTCTTCTTCTAACGTTATGTGGATAATTTGGATACTAAGGAAAATTGAACCAAGATTTCTCTCTCTTTATCATCAATTGAATCGCTGTTCACGACCTAGGATTCCATCCCACACATGTTTAAGAAGGTACAAGGTGATTTGATTGATTATAAATGAAAATATAGATAGTGTATCTTTTTTTTTTTTGGTCGGAAAGAAACTATTCATTTCCTATGGAAAAGATGTACATAACTTGAAATAGAGATGCAAATCACACAAAATAAGTAAACCTAAAAAGTGAATCAATTTAATATAGTCCAAAAAAACTCATTCGTTCCACAATAATAAATCTATCAAAACATCAAAATACTACTGATGGCCGACCATCGAATCTCGTATCATCATCAATGATAAGCATACGCCAAAAGACTTCTATTCAATAGTCACTATTTTGCCAAAAGGTGATGTGCATCCAGGTTCAGCGTCTCCAACATTATCATCGTACAGAGACCACAACTTCAATAGGTTAAAAGAGTATAGAAAACACTTTATGAATCCTAGACCTATATTTAGATTAAGAATCTTCAAATCTAGATGTAACTCTAGATCGAGAGAGACTGCAAAGAAAATATCAATTGATCATAAAATCACTTTCAGATAAACTGACTGTCGAAGGTAGTAGTAAAGGAGTCCCGAAGACTGGTAGAACGCTTGACAATCTAGAGCAAGCACTCAGAGTCAAAGTAAACAAGCAGGTCCAAAGAAAGTAGATTTTTTCGAGGCTCTTGTGCATCGATCTTCGGGGCTTGTGGATGTCAATCTCGTCGTCCACGAATCAACAAGGAAGTCTAAAGACAGTAGGATAAAGACACAAAGAGAGGGAGAGGGAGAAGGGGAGGGAGGGAGAGAGAAACCCTAGTAGAGGGATAAGACAAATCTTGGATGGGGGCAACAGACTTCAAAATGGAGGGTTTTTGGTTTCCACCGCTCAATTGGGGCATCCAACATGCCATGAAAAACAAAAGTGTTGCGTGCTAACATTTACAACTAGATCATTCTACATCGACCTTCATATACAACATGTTGTGATTTAGATATCACTTCTATAGGATTACCGACTTTCCATAGCTCCTATAACTATAAGTAGTTGATTAACGGAGTAACCACTCTCGATTATAGGTTTGACCGGTCCCCTATTTACGATAGGGGTAATTCCCAAAGACCTCCAGTTTTGAGGGACGCTTCGATTTTCAAAGTCGAAATTTAGTTTAGAGTTAATCAGTGAAGCATCTGGAAATTTTTTTCTTTATCTTATGTAGCATGGTGTCCAGCATAACATATACTCAAATTACCTCAATTTCCTAATAACTACTAGGTGTTTCTACAGGCCGAAAGTTGACTAGAGTAGATGAAAGAGTTAAATATGTTGTTTGGTGGATGGAATCTTATTAGAATAAGAGCTCAAATTTCCGTTTAATTCGGCAACAATTTACATCCTTGGGACTCATTGCCTCGACTACTTTAGTGGTTCAGATTGAATTAAAGAGATTTTGTCTGATTTCTTTTGAACAAACAAAAGAAGATTAGTTAGGAGACAGAAGAAAAAGTGTAATGAATTAATTTAAGAATACATTGTAGAAATTTGAAAGTTCTCCAATGAATATGAGAATAAACTTTTTAAGTTATGAGTCTCCGGAAAAATAAGGTTAAGAAAAAGGCGATTAATGTATTTACTTTTTCAATTGAACTTGACGAAACCCCATCATGAACGGCTAGAGGACAATCATTTAGAGTCGGTTTGATGATCTCATTAAGTGTTGAAGATTAAAGGGATAGTTTTGTTCCTATTTATTATTATTATTATTATTATTATTATTATTATTATTATTATTATTATTAACTTTGTAACTAGTTTCAATTGTGCAGGCGGGGTTCTTCAATCTGTTCAATTAAGTCCTTTTAACTTCCATGCATGATTGCTCAATCGGGCCCTTTTTTTTTTCAATTAACACACAATCTTGTTGATGCAATAGAACAAATTTTAACAACGAAAAAATAAATTTCAGATTTTTTTTATAAAAAAAATGACAGAAAGAATCTGAAATAAAATAAATGGTTTTGAGCGAGGAAAGGAGATGGTAGGGGTATCTACCACCGACGAGGTTCTATTATTAGAGTCGAGCTCAAGTATTAGAGAAAACAATATTCACGAATTCTAAGTATGTGAGTTGCGTACTCGTCCAGCTTATCACTGTAGTTGCTGGGACAATTATCCGATCAACTGTAAAGCTATCGTACATATGCCAATTCCATCTAAACTTTTTAATTTTACAAATTTGATCCTAAACCTTTTTACGGAATTTCAATGTAATCCATCTGGTCAATTTTCACCGGAAATCGCCGATGTAGTGTTTAGTCATCTTTGGCCATCCTACGTGACATACCAATACGTCACCAACTTTCTGAGGAAACTTGCCCGAAAGGACTGCATTGAAATTTTCAGGCAAATTTTTTATAATTAAATTGACAGGACTGATGAATTTAGGACTCAATGCGTACAATAGATCACGTAATTTACATTGTATTTGCTCAATTGCACCCTTAGCGGCAAGCAACGACGGTCATCGGGGGACGGTAAGGCAGAGTAAAAGAGGAGGAGAGAGAGGACCATATATTGTTTTTTTTCTCCACTTTGTAAAATTTGTAGTGTAAAATTTGGCCTCACTAAACCATATCCTTATTTACATTGGTATAGTAAAATTTGGAATTGAATCATACTCATCTGAACTATTCATGTTCAGAATTACCAGTAATCCTTTCTTTTACATTTAAAAGCCAAAGAACTGCTTTTGATGAAAGATATTTCGTTGCGGGAGTAATTCCGGCGAAACAAAATGACAATCTGTCCATGCTTAATCAAGTCTAAATCATCCGATAAAAATTAAACTCGTATTCTAGAAAAAAGAACGGTGAAGTCCACTTTGCCATTTGCTATACCCATCTCATGTTTCCAATTGATGATATCTATCTTTGCTGTGTTCCTACATGCGCCCTCAACCATAGAGGCCAACTTTTTTTTTATCCTCACCCTCAGAAGCACAACGAATTTGATTAGTAGACGAGGGCATCGACGTAAGGCCTTGGGCTAGCTCAGATCTAAGAGCGGCCATCGCTTGGGGTCGCGTAAACTCGGTGTCGCCTCATCTCGTCTCCGATCCGCACCTTGCCTTGATTTGCTTGGAGTCGGTAGGCCTCGGTGACCGGTTGTAAGGCCAACGTTTGGCCCCAGTGGTAGAGGGCGCATGTGGGAACACGGCAAATATAGATATCGTCGATTGGAAACATGAGATGGGTATAGCGAATGTCAAAGTGGACTTCACTTTCTTAGAGTACAAATTTAACTTTTTTTTGGAAGAGACGCGGTGAATAAGAACAATATACTCATGGTTTAGACTTGATCAAGCATGGACAGATTGTCATATTGTTCTGCTGGAATTACTCTTGCGGCAAAATATCTTTCATTGAAAAATAGTTCTTCCTTCTTTAAATATAATGAAAAGAATTCTGTGACAATTCTAAACAAGAATAGTTCAGATGAGCATGATTCAGTTCTAAATGAAACTATACAAACATAAATATGGATATGGTATCTTCCGATCATGCCTTTGATTGGTCAGTTATGAGTCGTAGATACCACCCATGTACAACCTTAATCAAAATTACATGCGAGTGACGCCCATGTTTATAACCCGTAAATTAGAGGCACATAAATTGGAGACATTCTCCGATGAAAGATAGAAGAAAATACGGCCTTATGATGTAATTCTCGAGAGAAGTCCGGACAATTTGAACAAAAGGAAAATGACAATAAGATTTTTGCCAGCAGCTCTCGTTTTATGATAGAAAACTCAGGATCACATTGATACAAAAGATAATTATGTCCACAAATTATGTACACGATGTGTATTTATGGATTGCACGAGGCCTACATGCAAATCCAACGCACGTCCGTACGTGCTCGTATGTCGTATATGCTGATACAGAGTGTGATTCACACAAACCTAAAGCACAAGAACCATATTAATGTAACAACTCGGGGTCTGTATAGCGACAAAGAAAAGTACTCACGGATATAATCACTCAAGCACGCTTTTATAGTCAAATTTTGTAAGAGCGACCATCGATTCTCAATGCAGTGCCGGATCTTCGAAGAAAAACTCGCCCCACGATGAAGAAGATGAAGAAGCAGAGCCTCCGGAAGCGCCGCTTTTGGCGTCCCCACGGTCATGGACCACGGACGCTTCAGTCAAAGATGGAAGAAGAAACAGATCGAGATCGTTGTAGTCGCACCATAGAGCGGAGTCCGTGGAGCCTAGACAATGATCGACCCCGTTGACCATGGAGAGACATTGACTCGTCGTCGTCCTGTCGACTTGGTTATTCAACGAGGTTTGGAAGCTGAAAGGGACTAGCGGTGATGGGTTTACCGAATTATTGGACATTAAATGATGATGAACGGCGAAATTATTGTCTTGGAGTGGTTGAGAGAAACTGGTGATTCCCTCAGAAAATAATTTCGTCGTCGACGACAACGAATGAAAATCCGGGTCTTCTTTGATCGGATCGTACGTGGTATAATCATGGGTTGTCTCCGTAATGCATGGAGTTTGGATGAATAGGTTGTTGTTGCTGTTTGTGGCTGAAGCTGGAGATTGGAGAAGACCCTGTAAGTACTGCAGACTATTAGCAAATTGAAGAGGATCGGATTGTAATCCGAAGGCGGATTCATCCAGCGGAGGAAGATTAATCAGCTTGCTCAGGTTCGCGAGGGCTACTAGCTGCGACAAGCTCGATGAGAAAACACCTGTCCTCCGTCGGTGAGTCACCGGGTCGAAGCCCATATGGATCAGCTTCTTCTTCATGTGGGTGTTCCAGTAGTTCTTGATCTCATTATCGGTCCGGCCCGGGAGCTGCGTCGCAATCGCCGACCATCTGGCACATCAGAAAAACCACGTTACTCTACCATAACAACCATCTACCAGCCTCACACGGGACCGTCCTGACTCGTAACATAGAAAATAGTATATCGAATGCGGAAAACAAAACTGCGCACGACGAAATTATCGATTTAGCGTCTTCGGTAGGGTTTCCAGAATTCCTTACTTGTTTCCGAGCATGGAGTGGAGATGTAAGATGGTTTGCTCCTCTTCCGGGGAGAAACTCCCTCTCTTGATGTCCGGCCTCAAGTAGTTTATCCATCTCAATCTGCAGCTCTTGCCACATCTATTAAGACCTGCACAGTAAACTCACAAATAAGTAATCAATGTATGTTCAAGAGAGAGAGAGAGAGAGAGAGAGAGGGAGGGAGGGAGGGAGGGTTGGAAACCTGCACGTTTAGGGAGAGAGATCCAGCTTCCATGGCCGTGCTGCTGGATGAAGTCAAGAAGCTTCTTGTCTTCCTCAGCAGACCAGGGTCCTTTCTTCAGGCCATTGCCTTCACAACATGGGGATCTTCCCATGATTTTTTTTTTCTTTGTTTCTTGTCTTGTGGATTGTGATCCTAATGGCACTGTGCGTTTGTTGGTTTCTTGCCCGACTCGGGTGCTTCCTTGTGGTGCTACCCAGTAATCCTTGGCTTCATCACCATATATACAAGATCTCAGCCCTTGCTCTGTTCTTTTTTCATCATATTTTCCCTTTTTTAATGAGACACAACCTGTCCAAATTATTTTATTTCGGTTGACAGAAATGATTTAAGAACTTTTCTAGAAAAATATCCATGACAGACCTTCTCTCTCTCTCTCTCTCTCTCTCTCTCTCTCTCTCTCTCTCTCTCTCTCTCTCTCTCTCTCTCTCTCTCTCTCTCTCTCTCTCTCTCTCTCTCTCTCTCTCTATGAAATGACATGTATATCCTGTCGACGTTACCATACTCTCAATCTTGATCATGTAGAACCACGTGTCCCCTACTTAGAAAATTCACGCATAGACCGGTCCACACTATGAATCAATGTTGAGTTGTCAAAGAAGTATCAGAGAATATGTTACATATTCTAAAATGCATATGGACCAGTTAAGTTATATATATCCCGTTTGAATTCAGCCACATCCGATGGTTTAGATGCATTTTACTATCCGAAGCCGTATGGTAAATTTTGGTTCGTGAAATTGTATGTGTACATAAAGTGCAGTCAAACCCAGTGCTCAAGCGACATTTGATGATTATCTTAATAGTTATCTTTTTTTTTTTGTGCCTACAGGATTTACAATCTTTTTTTTCTTATTTATCTCTCTTGTTAGACTTAAACCAAGTGAATCGGACTATAAAAAGTAATTCTCTAAGGTAACATTGTATTCAAACTCTATTATTTTGATTCTCAGCATTGTTATAATTGGTGTCGAATATACTAATTTAGAGGGATATGCATAATCAAATGAGATATATAATGAATGTTGATGTCTGCAAACATCTCAAACTCCGACTTCGACAAACTATCGATACCATGAGATACCATAATTCCCACTAAGAATTACTTTAGTTTAAAAAGGCGTGCAATTTGGGAGACTAATCTCGTAAATCTGCCGGTCAAAGCTGCGCTGTCACCTCGTCCTTCCAAAACAAAATTATCTTGAGATATTAATTAAATTAACCGCGTCGAAAGCGATTGCATGACCCGTGTCCAGTCACTGTTGGCTGGAGGAACGTCCCCCATGCACGCAACGGACGGCTCTTTCGTCATCTTTTTGCATGGCCACAATTCAACACCCTGACGTCTCTATGTTGTGGACCCTCGGAAGACCTGCTTCTAATTTAATCAATCTATAGACTCTTTTGATATTATCCTATTCGAAACATTATTAATATTGCTGTTTGTCCGTACGGAGACACATATTTTCATAACAGAAGTCGATATATATATATATATATATGCGCGCGCATAATTTGCAATTATAATGATGAAGAAACAATAATCAATATCAAATATAACCATAATAATGAATTCTGTTAACTGGTTGCGCTCGAGATTATTCATCATGGTGCCCTAAATAAATCTTGGCTACATTGGGAAAAAAAGGGTGATTTATGTGTCTTTATTTTCTTGAGATTGGTAATTTTCAGAATAGTTTACTCCAGATAATGTTACTAATTAAGCTATAATGCCTAGGGACAGACCAAAATGTACAAAAAGGTCTTGATTTAATGTTTATCAAAGTAGAGAGGGTACAGAAAGACCAGATATGCGAATCATAGGCAGAACAGGTTGGCACAATCATTTAGCCTTTTCAAGGACTTTCCTATTCCCTATACTTGGCAAAAGTTAGGTGGATTTTACTATTTTTCAAGACTATTTGAGGAAAGGACATTACCCTATTGGTCTATCTCCTGAAGGGACCGAGTCTCCAAGATAAGCCAAGCAAAATTGAGTTGCGATTAATTTAATTGAGTGATGCAATGAATGTCACAAGCTCGTATATTAATACGTAAAGACGGATAATAAACTCATGGTTACGTTACGTCTATTTTTTTATAATCAAAATAACATTTTATTCACTTCCTCAGGATACAAGAAAGATACATCGCAAATCAAATGTAAACCAAAACAACTCTATGACAACTTTAAAACAACATAAGTTCTAGATAATAAGAGAAATCATGAAAACAAAGTTATGGGTTTTACGCCTAAAGAGAAAATCCGTGACTTCTTCACATCAAAATCGATAACTGATCACTGAATCTGTCTTCAATAATAAGTACACATCAAGATCTCCATCTTGCTATGGCTTTGTTTTTCGGCGGTGTGCGCCTAGGTATGGCGTCCCCAACACCATCATTGAGCATAGTAAAAAATTCGAACGAGCAAAAATTTAACACTTATAAGATCGAAACTTTTACGAAACTTCTTTGATCTCTTTCGAAATTAGACTAGTTCACCGATGAAACCCAAGAAAAGAGAAACTTCAAAAAAATACATGCAAAAAATCCGAAATCTAAACTAAATAGGGATAGAAATCTTCCTAAAAGAGAGATAGAGAAAAGCTTTTAGATCTAGACTAAATTAAAAGAAAAAAAAATCCCAAACTGGAGGAAAATAAGAAAAAGAAATAAAGAATGAAAATAGCTTAAGAAAAAGGGAAGGTCGGGAGGAGATCTAGCTCAAACTCTCCCCTCCATGGAGGTTGAGAAATAAAGTGTACGAAGAAAGAAAAGCTAGGGCCGGCTAGAAAGTTTGCGTAATTTTTTTTTAAAAGAAAAATTTCATTTCACTTAAAAGATAGGTACATAACTTCAAGACAAACCCAATCAAAAAAACATTACAATCCAATGCAAATATTAAAAATAGATCAACTTGATAGAATTTGCATCAAATCATTCCTTCCACAAGAACGAAGTTATCATAGAGTTGTAACACAATCAGCAGCTGATCATTAAAACTGGCATCATTATTGGTGATAAGCACATGCCAAAATCTTCCTCTATGAAAACTACATTTTGCCAAAAGGCAATGTGTGCCCAAGTTCGGTGTCCTTGGCACCATCACCGTACAGAGATAATAACAATACTAAGAGGAAGGAAAAGCACAAATAACGTCCTGAAAACCCCAATTATTATCTAGATCAAGGTAGAAGAATTCCCAAATTTAAATCTAACAGTAAATCGGGAGAGAAGATCTGCGAATCGATCAGAACATTTTTAGATTTAACACTATTTGAACAGCGGAATCTTGAGCCTGATTTGTTTAGTGAACACACACGGTTGTGAATCTATTGATTATCTAATCTAACTTGACCTCTCGAGGTGATTTGGCTTCGTCAAGTTTGAACCTAAAACTTTTTGTGCTGGCCGTTAGGCTATCCAATTTAATTATCGATTCAACGCTGTGTAAAAAAAACACGAACAGCTTGCTTTGCATGCGGACCGCAATCTGAACCTTTTAATGTCCTTAAACAAAATAAAACTTTTGTGTGTTTCATGACCAGTAGCGACATGAACTTTGAATGCCTCAAAATGATTAAAATTTCCCCCGCCCTCTAAAGAAAATTTCCCCCGGAAAACCCAGAAAAAATGATTTTCACGACATACATTGCTAGTATAAGAAAAAGGTTCCACATGCGATTTTGTCCATAGTTAATATGAAAATTACAACTACCCAATTTCTCATTAACCAAAAAATCAAGTAATGGATGAATTCTCTCGTAAAGTAAATAAATTGCCCACCTCTTCCCCACATCCCACTCACATCGCCAGTGCTGCAAGTGCCCGGCATCGCACCTCTACCGCCATAGCTCATGATAGTTTCAGGTTCTCGCGGTTACTGTTTAAAAAAATGCGAAATCGATACTGTGCAATTTGGTTCTCGATTCCTGAGTAAGAACTCAACTGAGAAGCGAAGAAATAGGAACCGCGAACTAGTGACCGATGAGTGGGTATTATATCTTGCAGTGATGTATATATCCTTTTCATTGTAATTCCTTTGTATCTTCAATGTGTGAGTGTTTTATTTCACCTTTTTTTTTTATAGATATCAATTGTTTAAAATGAAGAGATTATCGTCCGTACTAGAATTTACGAGTTGAAGTAGAATAAATACATATGGTGAGGTTTTGTAATGTTAATTTAAACTATAATTAAGTGATTAACTATGTTTGTTGTTTGTTTGATTTTAGGTGGTTGGAATCTAGACCAACTTTTTATAGATTATTGAGGATTGATGTTCTACAATTTAGGTTTTATTTAAGTGTTTTGAATTTTTATTTTTTATTTTAATTTATGTATGGATTGTTGTTATTGACAAATGTGGATTTTTGTTGTTGCGTTCTCTTTTGTTTTGCTGAACTAAAAGTAGAAAAGAAGGAGAAAAAGAAGAAAAGGATGAAAAAAAAAGAAACTAATCAGTGCCTACATAGACCATGGAACCTATTGATATAGTAGATTCCATATTTCAGGATGTGCAAGGTAGGTTTCAGGTTCCAAAGCTAGGGCATCGGTTTTAACAAGGCAAGTTTTAGCAAGAAACCTAAATCGACTCTAGAACTGTTCACCTTCAAATACAATCGAATCTTGAAATTTTCATTTAGCAAACTTATTTAACTAGTGCAGTCAAGTACTTTTATTACATCTATCTAATTTGAAAGATGAAAAATATTAACGTTGCATCTTCTATATATTTTGATTATACGTGGTATTAATGTGGTGTCATGTATGCGTCACAACTAACAAAAAATTCAAAAGCAAAAGACAGTACTATAGAGATATAATAATCTCGTGTTTAAAGTTATTATCGACACTAAAGATAAGACAAACTCCTAAAATCTTTGGACCTCCAACTTTTATTCCTTGAAAGAATACGGTAATCCCACGATGATATCACAACTTCCCTTCTCCTTTTTTTTTTATGATTTAGATGTCCCATATCTAGACAAATTTTTATCTTTCAAAGATCGTTATATTGTAATATTTACTTAAGTTCACTTCTACATAAATTAACCCTTTTTTGTGTGTATAAGATTTGATCAATGTCTTAGACACGTGCATGAGCACGTGCAAGACTTGCTAGTATAATAACAGTCATTTGAGTTCAAACAACAAGACTGTGATTTTAGTCCAATGAGCGACTTAGAGTTTTGTTTTTTTCAATCTTTATTTGTTTTGAGGAAAAATTCCAGTATTTGCTGACGTAATTAATACCTCATTAACCCGAAGTTCCCGGTTGGTTGGAGGGGTAGTTGATGCAGCAAACACCCCACCACGGTTGTTGTGTGTGGATTTCGTATTTCGTAAGACTATTCTTCGCACGCTTCAACGTCTTCCCATGCAAGTTTAGGTCAACAGTTCCTTTTCTTTAATGGAGAGGATAGCCGGTTTTCTTGGATCATCTTGGTAACTTTGGATTACTTTTATTTAGTATAATTAACATAATGTTTTATAAGGACACACCAAGATGAAATTACATGGAAAAATCTAATACAGGCAAGCCTTCCTAAAGTTTGTTATTTGTAGTTGTTAATTGTATAGTAATCTTATACCCATGATTCATCTCCACCCCACATTCCCAACACTCTGACGTCAGTGACTCGACTTCTCCAAATTACAAGGTTTGATAATGTGTTTGGCCACAAAAAAATCATCTGGAACAATGCCTAATTATGGCTATAATTATTGTTTTTTTTTGTATCGAAGGTGTCCGGGCCAGCGTCCGTACGAATCGCGCACCTCGACTAATCCTCCGGGAGGGCTAACGCAGCATCCCACCGCCACGACCCTCCGCTTAAATCACCGGCATCCAATGAAGTTCGAACCCAGGATCTCTTGTTAAAGGACCAGAGCGCAAATCAGCTGGGCTACCGATGGGTGGGTGGCTATCATTATTGTTTCTCTTTAAGTTTTGCTTGAACATTCGAGTTTCCTTGAAAGTAATAATCTTATCAGACAGATATGTATCCTGTTAATTTATAATGCGAAATTGACCTTATACTAGAAAAATGAAAAATGTAATTTTTCGAGACCAAACAATGTTTAGTAACGTTAAATCCATATGAAACCATATAATAATATATATATATATATATTATATCAAATAGGAAGGGAGTGGGTACCCACATCCGCATATTAGGATTGGAAAAGCATATCCATGAGTCTAGCGAAGCTCTTGGCAAATAACGAGGAAGGAGAGGAGTGTGATGGAAAATGGCAGAAGAAGTGTTTTTTTTTAGGGTTCCAAGAGAGTAAAGTTCGCATTTTGAAGATAATTGGAAGTTTGTTCTGTGCGGAAAAAGGAATGCAGGCGATTAAAGTAGAAAGATATGTAGCTTTATCATACTATTGTCGATTATGTCGAATTTATGAAAGTAAAGACAGCGACGTTTGTACCTAAAATTTATTGTGTATCTCACAGATTGCGTTGTGGAAGAGTTCAAATTATCCGACACCGGCTATGAAAAGTTTTACATGGAGAAGGAAGCAACGCTTTCATCTCTTGACCGCAGTTAGAGTAGCAGGGAAATCAATCGAGCAAATTCAGGGTTATGTTACAAAAGCCTTGTGACTAGATCTGGATAGTCATGGTAATCCGGATCGGGTCACCAATTGGGAAGATCTTCACTGGTAATGGCCCAATACAAAGGTCTTGGGACCGGTGACCGAGCGGTCCGGTTCCAGGTTTCTAGGACCGGACCGGACCGCCCGGACCAGACTGGTCCTTTTTTTAAAATTTTTTTTCCTAATCCGGTCCGTGAATCTATTTCGGCTCCTTGGACCTCTTATTTTTTTTTTCTATTGGAAAGTCATTTTATATAGATATTAAAGTTCTATAATGTTATTAATTTCAAAAATTAGAGAATAATTTTAGTATTTTTTTTCGGTCGGGTCCGGTCCAGTTTGGTCCGGTCCATTTGTCAGACCGGTCCGGTCCGGTTTCCAGTTCTTGAGAGGAATCGGACCGGACCGGGAATCGATCACTCCTAGTGTTAACCACCTCATCGTGCCAAATGCACATATCCATGTGCTCAATCCAACCGACAAAAATGTAATCCAAAGGGGTTGACAAGAAATTGCCGAAATTGAACGGCCGTAAGAGACGCGGCGGTTTTACCGTGTGTATTTCCACGGGAAAATAGAGGAGAGCCTCGCTCACAACATAAAAATCATGCGATGTATGTTGTGCACATTGTAGGTTGATTTACGACGTTTCAGTTGGTTGTAATGCTTGACCCAAAAAAAAAAATTGTGTTGCAAAGAAACACAAAAATTATTGTAAAAATGTGTGGTTATGTCTAGGGGCAAGCAAATCGGACTGATCAGATCGAGACCGCCCAGACCGGTGATCCGGTTCTCAATTTCAGAGGGGTCCGATCTGATTTCTGCTTCCTAAAATTGAAACCGGTGACCAGCTAATCCGATTCCCAATTTCAGGACATGAGAGGACTAGACTGCTCGGATTTTTTTTTTAAAAGTAACCATAGTATTTACTTGTTTAAGTTTGCTTCACTTCGCAGCCCTTTTTTCTTTGCCTCTTCACTTCTCTTGCAATTGGAGAAAATAGCTTTTGCACAAATGTGGAAACCAAATGATCGACGAGCAGGAAATTATGGTGCATGTTTTTTTTTGTCATATTGCCAGTTCAATAGAATCGTTCGGGAACCAGATCGGACCGATCGGTCCAGTTCTTGGGACCGTCGATCTGGTTCTCGAATATGATAAATTAGGAATCGGGCTCATTGTTTAATTTTCGATTCTTAAGGAAAGTCGGATTGAATCGGAAATCATCCGCCTCTAGTTATGTCACACGATATTGTAAGCAAGAGAATTCCTAGAAGGGTCTGGATGCATAGGATCCATATGGACGTGATGTCATCGATGCTCACCTCGTGGCTTGGCTGGGGACAGCGATTCAAAGCTTCTGCCCATAATGAGCGAACGCCCCACCCACCCTCTTTCTTTAAAAGCACTGAGACGCCCCCAAGGAACTCGAACACTGCACGCCCGCTTCCTTTCGCTGCAAACCTTCTCTCTCTTCACTTTCTTCTCTCTCTCTCTCTCTCTCTCTCTCTTTTTCCCCTCTGCGTCATTGAATGGCCAGCGACGCGGCTCTGAGATCGTCTCTGGTCTGGTTGGCGGTGGCGATGGTGGTGGTCGGGCTGTGGACGCACTCCTTCAAGAAGGTGGTGGCCACATACGGGGCGGGCATGCTGGGGATCGCCGGCGTCCTCTTGCCGGACTGGGACTACTTCGACCGCGACTTCTCCAAGTGGACCACCCCGGTCAGCGCCGAGGAGAGAGCCGCCATTTCTTCTCAACGACGACGCTTCGCAAGGTCTGCTCCTCTCTCCATCTCTTCTTTTAGCGGAATCTTAACTATGTTAGGGGTGATATAAGTGATATGGGCTGTCCAATTTAAAAATGGACGGCCAGATTGATTAATTCAAAATTTTAAAATTCCCGCAAAAACTTTTTCTCCATTTGAAAATGTTGATGTGGATCAATCTAAGCTGTCCATTTTGAATTGGACGGGCCGGACTAGGTAATGTCACCCCTTTAGCGCATCTCTGGAAAATGGGAACTGAGCCTTAAGCGATCTAACTCCTTAGGTTCCCCGCTCCTGACAAATGAATCCAACTGCCCGGGCGCCTGTAAGTCTTAATTTTGTGCCCACTCGATCGAGAACAACCGACCTTGCTTAAACGATATGTCATCTTGGTATAGGATTTCAGATTTTATAGTGGACTAAAAAGAATGGATATACACTTCACCAAAAAAAAAGAAAGAATGGATATATATAATTTGCATTGCACATGCTGGAAATAGGGATTTGCATGGTCAATTTGACTTCTGCTTGTTGGATCATCCTTCCTTTGCAGGTTTAGAATCTATCCTCTTCGCGTGGTTTTGTACACATGTGTCTACGGATTTGGTCTGTACAAGTGGTGGATCTTCGTATCCAGTTGAATCAAGTTTCTGGATTCACAACATATAGCTGCGTCAATCGCGCGTGCGCGCGCCTCAGGCGTCCGTCTAAATCTTACCAAAATCTGGTGAATGATGGTGAATGATTCCTACTAGATCTTTTACACTTCTACCGTTAGACATGTTCAATTGATGTTTATTTTTCACGGGAATGTTGCATTTAGTTGTTAGGATTAGTGGGAATTGAGTGATGAGCTTCGGTATATACTCCGTTGATGATCTATCAGAAGCTTTCTTCTCTAGTTGGAATTAACATTTCATAATCATCCTAATTTACGATATTCAATATCAACACCCCTCTTTAATCTCAAGCTAAGAATGATCGAAAGTGACTGGAAGGATGCCTCTTGGCAAGAATATCAACAAGCCGATCAACTGATGCAATGGGGCAGCTACATAAACTTACTTGTACGGTATGCTGCGCACAAATTGACATTCATATTCGAAACCGATTTCAATTTCATACACCCTTTTAGAAGTTACAACCATCGATCAATTTTCAAATAACTATTCGATCACGTCCTAAGCATGCGTCTTGTTCAAAGCCTCAAGCACGTGTATGCCTAATGATTTTTCATCAAGCGGATTCAAGTGACGGAAGTAATCATCCACGAATCAATAAGATAACCCCATAGAGGGAATAGGAAAAAAGGGCACTTTTGGTATCAAAAGTTATGCACGAAAATCACTTTGGTGCTAAAAATTTTAGTCGGACCATTTAAGTGCTAAGTTTTTTTAAAAATGATCACTTTGGTACTAAGTTTGATTTGCTCCGACAAAATTATGACCTGGCTCTAGCGAGATCCAATCAACAATTAAAAAATGTAAAAATTGAAAAAATAAAAACAAGAATACAAATTTTATCAGTTTAGAAAAATAAAAAAAATCTAAAAATTGAAAATTTAGGTTAAATAACTGTCAAAATGATGATTTTATTTTCGACTTGGCATTAAAGTGATCCGATAGAAACTTTAGCACCAAAGTGATAACTGTAAATAACTTTTGATCCCAAAATTGTCGGGAAATAGCAACCGGTCCAAATATATCATAATGAACAAAGTCAAATATTGTCCTAAGCATTAAATTTAACATAAAGTCTGATTATGATTGGAGAAAATATTTTGCCTATCAATCCATTTTTCAAGTGATATGCAATTTAATTAGATTTATTATTTGAATTTTGAAAAATATCACCTACAAGTGATATTCGCGTGGGAAACTTCGACGGGACCGGACTATATAATGCTCCGCTAGCCTTGGCGCCAAATTCATTTTTTCACAACGAACTGTAGACATAATGGACAGCGCGCACGAACTCTTCGCTCTCTCCTTCTCCGTTCTCTCTCGATTCCCATACTGATTTCTCTTCTTTCTCCCCTGTTTGATCCGTCAATCGCGATGCAGAAGCTAGGGTTTCCGAGCTTCCGGAGCTTGGACCAGTTCAAGTCTCGTTCAGCGTCCGCCTCCGGGACCGCGAAGGCCTACTCCTTCTCGTCGCGTCCATCGACGGACTCACTCTCGATCGGGAGCTTCGCGAATCTGAAGCTCACTGCAGGTTCTATGGACGAAATTCTGGTCGTTGTCTTTCTTCGTGTACTCGGTTATGTTTTTTCGAATCGCTCTGTTGATTTTATGCCGTTGATTTTTCCGTTGCTAGAGAAATTGGTGAAAGAGCAAGCCTCCGTGAAGACTGATCTCGAAATGGCGGTACGGAAATGGAAATTTGGCTTTTGATTGTTTCTCTGAATCTGCGTGCGTGTATTTCTTTACCTGCGCCATTCCCGTGACTTGCTTGTGTAATCATTTGGATTACTTGAGGCGTATGTTTTGAGAAGTACACATAAGCCGCATTATGTTAATTTCCGAACTCACGATGATTAGTGTTTTGAGAAGGCTGAGTTAGGAATTTATGTCGTTGAATTGCTTTTATAGTTGTTTCTTTCTCCTCGCTGATGATCTTACTGGATATTTTTCTTGTCATGCAATTTACAGCTTTGTCTAATCGCGCTTCGCCTAACACTTGAGGTATACGTCTGCCTAATCATTGTCATCTGTAGAACACGAAATTGAAGAAATCGACAGAGCACATCCGTACACTGGAGGACAAACTGCAGAATGCCTTCAATGAGAATGCTAAGCTCAAGGTGAGGCAGAAGGAGGATGAGAAGCTGTGGAAAGGACTGGAGTCTAAATTCTCTTCAACGAAGACATTGTGCGATCAACTAACAGAAACATTGCAACACTTGGCCGGTCAAGTCCAAAATGGTCTCTAACTTCTTTCCTACATATAGAAAATGATAATTTCACAGCTTTGTAAAAACTTCAGTAGAGATGACATATTAAAGTTGCTAATACAGCTGAGAAAGATAAGGAGTTCTTTGACGACAAGTTGTCGGCTAGTTCAGTTGCTATTGATGGGTTGAATCAACAGATGGCTTCTCTTTCTATGAAGTTAGAGTCTGCAGAGGAGACTATTCAAAGACGTGAGTCATTATAAGTCAGTTTACTCTTTATTTATTTACTAAATAGGTACAATGAAGTGTGTAATTCGGTTGTGAATTGTTAGATGTGTTCCTAGATTCTTGTACACCTACTGAATTTTGGTGTCATTCTTTTGTTTAATTTTAAACTTATACGATGTTATTATATTATAACTCTAGGTGACAAGGAATTGATGGAACTTGGAGTTGAGAAAGAAGAACGAGAGAAATTTCACAGAGATGAACAGTGCAGGACAGCCAATCTCATCGAGGAGAAAGGTAAGTTAGGCTTTTTTTGGGATGTTTATCTTATATAGGTATTGCTGTTGCAGAGAGCTCTTCATGAAAAATGATCTAGGATGTAGATGAAATTCTGAAACCATGTTCTCTTTCTCATTTGACTCGGAGAAGATGATCATATTCTGTAGAAGTTGAAAGTTACGTAACTGAAATATTTTGAGAGTTTCTCAGCTGGATCAGACAAAGGTCCTAAGATGGAACATATAAGGCTCCTCCAATGGATTAGTGTTTTGACCTTGATACTTCTAATCCATATGCTCCTAAGTATCAAATGTATCACTTTCAAAACTTCACCTTCCATGGACTACCAGGGGAAGAAAAATGGAAAATATACACCTCTCCTGATGTTTTGGAATGATTATCGCATTTCCCAAATCCAGGGCACTTTACTGAGTGGTATCGCTACAATGGGTTTTGATCTACTCACATATTGAGTAAAATGTTAGCTTCAGGGGTAGGGTTCAGTTGGTGACAATTACACAATTCAAAAGCAAGCCTTCTGTTAGTGGCAGAACTTTTATCAGCTTCGGATGAAAAATGGTTTACTCTTTTCATTAAATGACAATGATATGGTTGAGATAGCAATAGACTAGTTACATGTTATAAGTGCAGTTTTTCAATGATGACGTAAATGTAATTGTTTGGTCAATCTTGTTGGCCATTTGGTATCTATCTGGTTGGTAAACCATCAAATAATTGTTATCTTGCTTGCAGATGCGATGATCAAGAAATTTGAAGCCACTCTAGAGGAAAATGTAATAGCCATGGACAATTTGAATTCTACATTGGGAGAGGTGCGGTCCAAATTAATATCAAAAGAAGATGAAATCAAACAATTGATTACCACTCAACAAAATTTAGAAAAAGAAAAGAAGGAACGTCAGTTGAGAAATGATGATCTTGGTAGTAAGTTGGTATTGTCACTCCAAGAGATTAAAAGTCTCGAAAGTCTTGTCCACCTGATTGCTGCACAGCTGGCGGAATTGGATAAGAAAAGTTTGATTTTTCCGGAAAAGTTTGATCAGCTGAACTCCCTGTACCAGTCTTGCTTCAAGTTAGTTCAAAGAAAGTTGGACCTTACTGCTCAACTTGCTAAGAAGAGGCATAATAAGCTGCTGATCGAGCTCTTGTTCACAACATCAGAGAAGGATGCTTTGCAAATGGCGAATCAGGAATTAAATGGTAAGGTCACTGAACTTCAAAAATCTCATGAGGTGTCTATAACAAAGCTTGCGGAGGAACTTCGAATTTCAAGTGAGAGAATTCAGTGCTTGAAGTCTGAAGCGGAAATCCTTGTCTCAAAGAAGATTGAGTCTGAATCGCTGGTTTGCGAATTAGAGCAGAAAATTAGCTCTCTTCTGGAGAGTGCAAAATCTTCTGAGGATAAAATGGTTGGCACTATTGCTTTGGTCATTTTGTATTCTGTAACCATGCTTTATTGCTGTCCTCAACCTGTTTCTTTATGTTTCACAGCAAGATTTGCTGGTCAAGTATTCAGCATTAGAGAGTGAGAAAGATGATGACAATGAGAAATCCCAAGCAGAGATACAGAAAAAGGCTGAAGAAATACAAGTGCTTCAAAACATGAATGAGAAAATTGAGAAGCAAAAGGATGCACTTGAGAATCAAGTTGATGATCTCAAAAATGCGTTAGAAGAGAAGGAAAACCTTATTCTGAGTTACAAGGATAGAGAGAGGAAGCTAGAAGACCAAATTTCCGAGGTGAACTTTTGAAATAACAATTAATGAACTTTGAACACTCCTAGAGCACCATATTCATACCAGCATGTTGATGCAGAATCAGGCATTACTGACTTCAGCTGAACATAGACTGGCAGAATCCAAGAAGCAGTATGATATGATGCTTGATAATAAACAGATGGAACTTTCAAGGCATTTGAAAGAACTTTGTCAGAAGAATGATCAGGTTTCATTGCTTGTCATGTTCTGCATGTAGCTCAAATTACTTGTAATCATTTGAGTGCTAACAACGAGCATGATTAGGCCATTAACGACATTCGAAGAAAATTTGAGCTGGAAAAGCAGGAGATTGTGAATCAGGAAAAAGAAAAGGTCCGTCATTTCTTCATACTGCTGCCCACATTTCCTTAATGTATGGATATAATTGGCTGCTGTTCCCTTTGAGGCTTCAGATGGACAGAGTCGTCGGACAAATGGAAGTGGAGTGTGATAAAAAACTTGCTGATTGCAAAGAAGAATCAAGGCAGCATTTGATATCCGTTCAGGAGGAACATGCTGCTTTAGTATGATTCAGAGCCAATGCATACTTTCATATTGATCTTTTGTCATCTTTTCCTTAGTATTCATTATGGAACTTAGGCACTCAAGTTTCTGAGCCATGCGGTTTTATTTGGCATTACTTTATCTCACAGTTGAGACTTACAGAATGTATGATTCTTTTAAGTTTGGGGGTACGTTCACATGTTGGCTTTTGATATAGCTACCTTTTAAAAATAATTGGTTTATGAAATTGAAAGGACTAATATCAAATTCACTTTTTAGTGTTGTATCTCTCAAAGTAAAGCATAGGGAATAAATAGATACACATTTAAAACCAAGATGCAGTTCCAGAGAAACTTCTTGGACAAGTCTTATGTGCTCTCACTAGCTAATTTTGTGTGAACTACAATTCAGCAAACTGGCTCTGCATGGTCCCATCAAATTCAAATTAATTTCATCTCATCTGTGATGTAGGTAAATCGCATTCATCAGGAAAACAACCAGAAGGAATTGATTCTCAAAGCCAACCACAGTGAAGAGATGAAACATGCCCAGATCCAAGCTGAAAACGAGCTGAGAGAGGTGCATATGGTACCACCTTCAAGATGAACTTCCAGATTCATTTATAGTTTGGATTTCTGATGCTTGTTTTAACCATATAGAGAACAACCGCACTTAGGAATGAACATGAAGCTCAGATGAAAGCTGTACAGTGTCAGTATGAAGACGAATGTAGAAACCTGCAAGAAGAATTAGATCGGCAGAAATCCAAAGTATGTAATGTCTGCAGTCCTAAAGTGGATTTTATGACCTGTATTGGACATTGACCTCCTACGATGCACTCCAGGAAGATAGACAGAGAGCTTTATTGCAATTACAGTGGCGAGTAATGGCCGACAAGCCACAGGAGGATCAAGAGGTCACTTCAAGAAAGGTTAGGTCTTTGCCATTTTTACTTAATCCCATAGAGAATCAATATGGAAGGGGAGCCTTGGCGCATTTGGTTAAGGTGTTGCCGTGTGACCTGGAGGTCACGGGTTCGAGCCTTGGACGCAGCCTCTTGCAAATGCAGGGTAAGGCTTGCCTCCATTCACCTTTGTGGTGGGGCCCTTCCCCGGACCCCCGCCTCGCGGGGATCCTATCGTGCACCGGGCTGCCCATAGAGAATCAATATTCAAATGGACCTCTATGCAGGACATGTCATTCTTTAAAATTCTTTCTTTGAGTTAATTGTGTGGTGCCACTTTACATTCATGTAGGACATTTTCTTTTGGATTTGTGCTTAATGTTTAGTTTGGTTCATAGGAATATAAAAAATTCATGATGTTGAGAATGTTTTTTTCTCTGCTGAAGGCTAGACATTTCCTTTTCTTTAATGCCGTTTCACTGCATTTTTCTGTGCTCCAGGATGGCTTAGAAGGAACCAGTTTCGTACTACTGAATCTAGTGATGTATTATGACTCTTGATCATGAAGTCTATTGGAAGTATTGAATAGGCATAGCTCTGTTGAAACCCTATTGCATGTATCACGCACTTCTCATAGATAGATACACATCCCTGGGTTTCTGTTTTATGTATCTTCATGATACAAATTGATTCTAGGTCATTCTAAATACAACAAACTGAAAAAAATAAAAATAAAAACTATAGGCAGTAACTCACTGTACATTGATTTCTCTCTCCAGATCCTGGAGCTGTTCCTTAAAGCTTCATTTTTATGAGCACTTTCTGACTAGTCATACCATTACTTTTGCTATAGCTGGCCAAGTTTGGAGTTATATTCTTACTAGCCAATTAGGGATCATGGTTAAATTAAGAACAATGCTCAAAGAGTAAATGCCTCAACTCTTCCCTGCCCTTGGGTGGCAAAGTCCTTGATCTTTCTAAAGTCTCGGATCCACACTGAAACTACTAGGTTGCAAACTTATGGGAATGTGAATCTGTCCTTTTGGATGGTGTAGATAACTGAATCTACTCTTTGATGTGTAACAGCGATACAAAGCCGATGTCAGCCAAACTTTATACTGGTGATTCAATAGGCCTCAATAATTGACTCACTTATCTTTAGTCTGATGGCCATTTTTTGACTCCTTAATGCTCATCGAGTCCTTAATTCATTATATGTGGTGGGGGAGTAAAATGATTGAATGTGCTTAGAGTCTATGCTCATTCATATTGTAGCATCATCTGTGGATGCAATGAGATTCACAGAAAACGAAGGCAATAAAATAAAAAAGTTATTTGTTGTGAGTTTGATTAAAAATGATGCACCTTGTCTGTGTTATCTATCTGCTTATGCATTTTGGGAGTTGTTCTTCGGAAACTAAAAGAGGTCTTCTTCTCTTCTTGGCATTCTGAGTTTGACGCTTGCACTAGTAAGGACTATTGCGTTTTTAACCTTGTGTCCCATTTGGATGTTGTCCACATATATATGCATCGCATTGTGAAGATATTACAAAATTTTATAGTTTGGAAATTCATTTTTGTGATGATTGGTATAAATCCAATCTCATCTAGATACGCATCATCTGTTCACTTAACAATAAGAATATGGAGATATGCCTTGAGCTTTATACCATATTATTCCTCTTGTCATTGTGAATGTTTTTCTCGAAAGGAGTATTCAACCACTTTAATGAAGAAGAGGAATTCTAATGGTAGTAGAAGAAGCCAGCAGGTCTTAAGAGCAGAAGACGATGAGCAGGTGACCGGGAAACACTGACTTTTTCTCTTGTTTGCTCTGCAGCCAATAAAATATCGGCTTCTCATCTCATTTTGATTCCAATCATTGTTGCAGAATTCACCTCTCCCAGAAGCAACTCAAACACCTGTGTCAAAATTGTTGAAAAAAGCAGAGAACACTAATACTGGTAGTGTGGCAAGTGTTCCGAAGCATAGCAAGAAAGTAAGTTGTTGTCCGCTGTGATCTTAATACAAAAAACAGAAGCCTATCATTAAGCATCATCTAAGGTGCATTAGTTATTCTCTGTACCCGGTATTATATTCTTCCATTGGATGAATTGATATAATCAGTCCGATACTTCTTGTGCGAGCCCCTTCTGCTTGCCTCATGATATCGTCAAGTGTACTCAGTTTACTTTATGCATGACAGGTAACTCACCGTGAATATGAGGTTGAAACGACAAATGGAAGGACAATTACCAAAAGAAGAAAAACAAAGAGTACCGTAATGTTTGAGGCATGTATCTAGTCTGACTGAACCATGTGATTAGCATCCAATTGATGGTCCTCCATTAGTTAGGTCGCTAGGCTTTCTTTGCCAAACACTGGGGTCCTTCAGTGTATCTCATTGCTGCAGGATCCAAGAAAACATAAGAGGATGGTTTCACCAAGACTTAGCACCCCCAAGGATGTGAAGGTAATTACAGGCAAAGCTAATAGATGATTTTTTATACTTGAACTGGAGTAGTTTGGTATCAATTTCACTTTTCATTTATCGCAAGACTATGTATAGGAAATTCCTTCATCTCCCTTGTGATGAGCTGCTTGGACTCAATCCGTGGTTATTCTATTAGAACAGAACTCAACTACTCAATTACTTGTATCGGTATTTGGTACAGGTACCTGTGAGGGTTTGTCATATGTTGCAACATAGAGGATGAGATGAGTAGTGGGATTAGATAGTTTATCTTATGCATGTACCTTTCAATCCAATTCCACTGGGGGTGAAGTATGTATTTTACATCCTGGCCTTGTCAATGTTGATATGTTATGTTCTTTCACTGCATCTTTATACCTAAGGAGGCGATATTCATATTGGTGGAGGGAGAGGAAGAAACTTGCTAGGTCTTTGTCTTTTGTTTGCAATTCGATGGTTAGACCTTGCACCCCAAAGTGAATAAAGAAATGGATAAGGAGCTCACTACAATAACGACTTGAAGGAACCACTTTAAGTAGTAAATTTTCAGAGATTAAGTGAAAGGAACTCTGAATGGCCCCAAATGATGGTTATAGCATGGAAGAGGCTGACAAAACGCGGCACCCTCCCAGTTCTGACTGTTGCCACAGGTAAATCCTGAGAGTTTGAGAGCTAGAGGAAAGGATTGATTTGTTTGTCTTATAGTGGATACTAAAAAATCATTACATGTAATAATTTGTTTAAAAAATTTGTAATATAGCATACATTGTCAGTAGCCTTACATCAAGTCACCCGATATGCCCTTTGTTTCAGAAGCTGTAGTTAATGATTCTTTCTGATTATCGAGAGATCATTCTTGGTCTTCACTCTTTGTGCAGGGAGTTCATCCTCCACGAAGTTCAAATATTGGTGATTTGTTCACAGAAGGATCATTAAATCCTTATGTCAATGATCCTTATGCATTTGACTGAGGTATCTTTTTGTTCTGAAATGTTTCTAAGATATTAGACTATCCTTTCATATATAATGATGGTTATATTGTAGAATTTGGACAAATAGATCATATTAGCAGAGACTGCTCAGTCTTCGTTAATAGATCACACAGCATTACACGTGTAGCTCTGCTAGGCCCTGAGCCCACTCTGAATTTGGGCACAAGATCTGCTCATATCTGAATATTTCCCAATCTACTGGGCATTTGGCCTTGTGGCCAGTGGGCCTACGTGGGGACGGGAGGTTGGAGGTTCAAAAGTCCCATCCGCAGAGCAGAAATAGAAAAAGATGCAACCAGTTCTCATTTTTAGTGGTCACGTTATCCGAGTCTCATTTGTTACTGCGAACATTATATTTGTCTCCTAATTTTCATGATATTTTCTTTCCATTTATAAGTAGGTCCTCATGCAAATGGATCTTCCATATAGTTGTTACGTTTATGAACTCATGCAAATGGATTTTCCAACATGTTCAGAATACTTGGATACATATAGTTTTCTTCTGGAAAATGGTATACTAGAGCTAATTTTCATGCCATAGATATCGAAAGGCATGGGGGATAGCTTAGCGGTGAGAGTGAGAGTTATGTTTGATGTACTCCAGTGGGATATAAACTTCGACACCCTGTCTTCTGGCAGATTGTACTATTCATGATGAGGAGGAATTTCATAGCAGTCATTTTTAGTTCTTTGTTTTTGGTTGACTTTTATTCCCATAGTTGAAAATTCTGCTTGTTCTTCTGTATGAATCTATGTCAAGGTTGCAGTATCATCAGAGTCCACGTGATGATCTTACCTATGATTATGTGCCTTAATTTAGAGAAAGCTTGATGTGCAAATATGAACTTCCTGCTTATCATTACAGTAAATGCTATTTGTTCATCACGCTAATGTCAATTTTCTTGGCCTAGGCTTAAGCATTTTCATCACTTGCATGTGTCTGTTTCATTTAACTGAATTCGTCACATTCAGGGGGCACAACCAGTTGAACATGTTCAGCATCACACTACCAGCTTGCATTTCTTCTGGAGAAAAGATTCTTCTGCGACATCTGTGGGTCAAATGGTTTGCAAGATACCGGCATCTTTTGTAAACCTGTACATTCACAGAAATTACTAGTGGGATGGTACAGACGTGTGCTTCTCAACTTCACTTTTTCATCACTTCGAATCACACTGCAGATATCTGGTATTGGGCATTCATATATGTTAAGTAGGACAGCAAAAATAACACGGCAGTTTTGCATCAGACGCACGACTAGGTCTGCTCTTTCCTGTTCCCTGATGGAAGAGTACTTGGTCTCTACAGCACTTAAAAGTGGCACTATGAGCATGACCATCCAATTTTGTTGGATTGATGCCTGAAGTCTCAGCTTTCTCTTAGTTGTTCAAGGGAAGAGTGCTATATTTGGGAAGACCATTTGTAGGGTCATCCTGACTGATACGTTTCGGCGAAATGGCTGAATTGGATACATAAATTCTCTTCCGTAACTTGTTTAGACAAAAGGTTAAATTCTTCTTGATCAAATCTTTACCCCTGGCGGCATCTTTGGTCGATCCCCTCTTTAAGACTTCAGACCCCATATGCTTTCAGGCCGTAAGTTCATTCTACAACTTAAAAATTACCCAATTTGAACTTAGATTACCAGCCGCCATTAAGCAATGGAGCAGTTCCTGCACTTGATTAAACTCGCTACATCTTTTCCTTCACCCGAGCAACACAACTTACTACATCACGATGAAATAAGATGCATTAATTTCTATAGCATTAGAAGATCTTTCAAATTTATTATGCTCTTTGAAGCCTGAGGCGTCCAAGTCATGAACCCATGAAATTTCCATGCCCATACTGCCTCCCAGAATCTCAGTACATTTTTCCCCCTCAGATAAACGCAGGCCAAACACGAGTTAGTATGATTCCTTGTTAACAAACCTTTGCCAGTACCAATGCCTCTCCCACACCACATGCATCGAGTCCAGTGGAACCCCTTTCGTCTCCGGCAAGAAGAGCTACACAAAGAATGTCATCACGGCAAGCCACGGGGCGTAGAATAGGAAAGTGCCATACTTGAAGTGGCATAACATGGTCAGGAAGGTCTGCTACAGCACGAACGTGACTGCGAAGTTCACGGCCACGCTAATGCTTTGCCCCATGGGACGTATCTTCATGGGGAATATCTCGCTCCTGATGAACCAGCTTAGCGGACCCGAAGACGCTTTTGAAGAGCTGCTTTCGCCTTTGAGAAAACCGACTTAAAAACGGTCGGACCAGCTCAATTATGGCGCGCATTAACGTTTGTGTTTCTCAATTTCTGTTCCAAACCTATTTCAGAAATAGATTTGGAACAGAAACTCGTTTGACAAAATAAATTTATTTTTTTATTTTTAAAATAAAAATCTATTTCAAAAATAGATTTTAGAGCAAAACGAGATACAGAAATTTTTTGTTTCTCGCATAAACAAAAATAGAAAACCGTGGTCTCCTCCTTTCTACTCTCGATCTCTGTCTTTGCGCTTTCTTCATCATAGAGTATCAGAAGAACATTAATCTCCCTTCACCATCGGAAGAACAGCAATCTCCCCGCCGATGTGCCCTCTCCTTCTGTCAAGGCCACGAAGTCCTCCTCTCCCCATGGCAGATCTGATTGGTCGACTCGATTAGGGCTTGCTGGGTTTTCGGGACTCGATAGGTGAACTCGCCGTCTTCGTAAGCATGGGTGTTGATCTGGAATCTCTGTCGGATGCGAAGTCGGGTGCGGTGGGATCACTGCTCAGCACCACCATCATGTACCCTCTCGATACCTGCAAGACCAAGTACCAAGCCGAGGTTCAAGCCCACGGTCAAAAGAAATACAGGTTGGTTCTTGAGATCTTCGTTTTGCTTGTATGATTTATGTCGTTCGAGATCATGATCCTGTCGGTTTCGTGGTGAATTTCTTCTCCCGGTCGGTACCTTGACCATACCATGCTTCAGAGTGTGCCGTGAAATGGTCTGATCATTCGAAAAGCAGCTCCTATCCTGCTTTGTAGGATGATCGTGTTTTCGCAGGCGTTTCAAACGGATTTAGTTTTTAGCATTGATTACTGGCGGATTGAAGAGAGTGATCTCTCGGTTCTGTGCAGTGAATATTTTCCTTGGAGTGCTGTCGTAGGGGTTGATGATTCCGAAATGAGCTCTTTCTTTTTTTGCTGAGAAGGGTCGTGTTTTTGTCGTCGAGACATTGTCGCTCGTGCCTCCATTTTTCAGCGGCTCTGACTCTGAAGGAGTGTCTCAATCTTGGTTTAGGCGGCTGTTATTAGAATTGACCATTTGAGATGAGACCGATCGTTGCTGCTGCAAGTGTTGATAAAAGGGTTTTATAATTGAATCACGGAGTCTTCTGTGCCTGACAAGTAATTACATCCTGGGAGGAGAGTTATGGTTCATTCCCCATTCACATGGTCCTGAAAAGTGAAAGTTTAGCTTTAGCACTCTTCTGCAATGGCTTCCTTTTGTGCAAGCATATTTCATTCATCGCATCTGTTGCTGCGGATATGGCAAATTTGGAGATGTTCTGCCCCTATTTTGGTTCCTCGATTCCCAGCTTATAACTTCTCTCCGCCATCTCTTCTTGCATGTTTCTCTTTTCACCGATGTTCTTTGTGTACCTTTCATGATTAATATACTCTCAAACAGAGTACTAGTTTTTGGTCGATACATGTAGCAATTGAATGGAGTGAACATAAACTGCTTGTAGTTTGTATTATTTCTGAGAGGGTGATATTTTGGATTATTTGGCAATAGTTTGTGTTTACTGCTGGTTCAGAAACCAGAATATTTCTCCTTGTTATCCCCTTTGCGTTGAGAAAAAATCTGAAGTTAATTTGTGCTCACAGCTTATATCATTCTTTTTATTTATTTATTTGGAGTCTTTTGGCTCAATGCCATTTTTTTATATTATCATTCTGACTCGAACTCTTTCTGAAGTGCTAACATGGCATGAAATGTACATTTGCAATCTTTGTTTCCAGTGGCAATTTGCAGCCTTTTTCTTTGGGGTGCAAATCTCTGATGGAATTTAGTGGATCTGTGTCATCTCTCTTGCAAGCTGCTCGTTGGATATTTTTGATAATTAATCCATTTTGTTTTTCTCTGTCTGCACAGGCATCTGTCAGATGTTCTCTGGGAGGCAATATCTAACCGCCAGGTGCTCTCACTGTACCAGGGCTTAGGGACCAAAAACTTGCAATCTTTCGTTGCTCAGTTTGTTTACTTCTATGGATACAGCTACTTTAAAAGATTATTCATAGAAAGGAGTGGTTATAAGTCGGTTGGAGCAAAAGCTAATTTGGTTCTGGCTGCTGCAGCTAGTGCTTGCACTGCCATTCTTACTCAGGTGAATCCTCTCTAAAAAAGTTCTGCCTTGTCAGTATTCTCCTTTTACATATATAAACATACAGATAATACATTCAAGCATCATAGGTGGAAGTACCTCGTACATGCACCATGTGACTCTCTCCATTGGAAATTTGGATTAAAAAACGTAATTAAACTGATCTCATGTTAAGAACTCAATACCTTAGAGCATTATCATTAGCATTTGATACGAGGACCTTTTGATGATCATTGCTGTCTTTAGAACACTATAGTAAAAACAAAATGCGATTTTTTGTTCTAGAAATAGAAATTTTTTGTTGTTATCAAACGAATTTCTATTCTAGGAACAGAAATTTTATGTCGTTATCAAACGCGTTTTTTGGCTCAGAAACTCATTCTGGAACAGAATGATTGTCATGCGCGCCTTAGTGGCTAGCGATTCAATTGAACCAGACCGGTCCAATTGAACAGCGCTGGCAACGGCAGAAGCAGCAGATGCCAAAAATGGAATTCTGCTCCTCTCCTTTCTGGCGTGCAGTAAGCTCCAGGAAAAAAGAAACACGGAAAGAGCTTGGTCAAGCTGGACATCCTTCTCCCGGGGCACTGCATCAAGGATTTCCATCTGCTCCTGCTGATCCTCTGGGCGCGAGAAGAGGCACAAGGGACGACTGTGGAGGGGGGTTGGTTGGGCCATAAAAGAGAGACCAAGGAAGGAAAAGGGGGGGAGGGGGGGCTGGTCTTCTCTGGGGGTAAAGGAAAAAGGGCAGAACTCAATGAGTTTTGGGCAAAAAAAAAAAAGTCCAGAGAGAGTCTTGAGGAGTTCTGCGTTAGTTGAGGGCGTAGAAGGGGGTTCCTCAGCAAAAGAAAAAAGAGGAAAAAGCTCAGCTGAAGAGGAAGTGCAAACCAGAAGGCCAAAGTTCAAAGAGAAAAGAGTTCGGAGTCCGAAGCCGTCGCCGTTGAGCCTCGCCGGACTCGGATCTGTCCACGGCCCAACGGCCGCCGCCTGGCGGCAGCCGGTGGTTGGAGGCCACCCTCGAAAGTTGCTCGATCTTTGTTAATGTTTGCTTCGTACCTAGTGTTGGAAAACGAAATAATTAAAAAAAAAGGGCAAAAATCGAGGTCGCCGGAGTCGTTTAGTTCGGACAGAGTATTGGTCCGGTGATGTTGGTGTTGGCCGGCGTTGTCGTAGGAGGTGGTGGTGCCAACGGTCGACGGCGACCGACAGCGTTGAAGAAGACTAACGACGGAGGTTGGCGGCGGTCCCAGTAGGGTTTGGATGATGAAGCTCAACGATGGAGAAGACCCATGAAGGAGACGATGGTAACAATAGGTAAAAAAGAATACAACAAAACAAACAAAGAAAAGTCAAAGAAAAAGAAAGAAAAAGAGCCAAAAGGATGAAAAGAGGGGTCTTCGTAATCGTACGTCCAGACCAGAAGGATAATGGGAAATTTAAAAAAAGAAGAAGAGAGAATACGAAAATATAAAATAGAAAATGAAAGAAAAACGTGGACTGTGTAAAGTGAGAGAGAGAGTTCCTTTGGGTTGCTCTTGAGAATTAGGTTTGATTTGGTTTTGGGCTGATTAGTGGGCCTGATTAGATCTAGTTAGATTTTGGATTTTAGTCCATTTGAGGAGGTTGGGCCTGTTTTGGGGTTCTTAGCCCTTTCCAGTCCACGTGAGGACTTCTAGTTTTGACCTTAGATATTCCTTGAAAATGACGGTTTTACCCATTTGTGCGAATTGTCCCAAAATCATCCCAAAACTTAATCGCACAATTTCCAAAACTTTTAGAGCTTTACTAAGAATGTCATGCTTGATTTGATACGTTTTATCTGCACGTCATTAACTTCTTGATTGCGTACATTACATGTCTATTGACACATGAATTTTAATTATTTTTTTTAAAGAAAATTAATAGAAAATTCATAAAAATTTATAAAATTCAAAAATCAATTCTGGAGGCCTTGGCTCAGTCTTGGAATCAATTTTGAAAAAAAATAATTTTCAAAATTTTCAGCATTTTAATATTATTTTTAATTTTTGAAAAAAATTCCGAAAATAGAAAAAATAGCATTCATGATCTGAAAAATACAAAAAGATAGTCAAAAATTTTATTTTAATTTGAATTGCATTTTAGCTGGAATAATTTGATTTGGGTCATGATTTCTCTAAATTATGGAATTTCATGCCTTAATTGAGCAAAAAAAAATTTGAGCTCTTTTAGTTGTCGATCATGATATTTCATCCAAAGACTTTTAAATTCACTTTAGTTGAGCCAATTTTACTTTTCAAACAAATTCAAGTTCGCTAATTTTTCATGCAAAATCACCTTTTAATTGAGGTTTTCGTGGACAATCCTTGAAAAAAAAAAAACTCTAGATCCTTCTCACAAAAGACAAAAGGCGAGGAAAAAGACAAAAAGGAGGGCTGGCGTAACCTACTCAAAAAAACACATGCAAGGCAAAAAGGGATGGCACTCCTTCCCTTTCCATCGAACGCCACACTCAAGGCAAAAAAATCCTACCATTTTCAAGCTTATTCCCTCTTTTGCAGGGCAGCATAAAGGCCCCATTTTCGGCCTTTTTGTGTTCGCTCAGACAAGCAGGAGCTGCAGTAGCTCGAGCAGAGTGAGGGGCGAGTTCAAGGTTGCAGAGGTGAAGTTCCAAGTGGGTTGGCATGCATAGGGAAGCAGAGTAGCCTCGGCCTGAAGGACGACAGACCAGCGGAAGCAAAGAGAGCTCTGGGGAAAGCCAAGGAGAAAAAAGAAGAGTTCTTTGGGGAGTTCCAAGGAGCTTGAGAGGGCAGAGTGCTCTGCGACACAAAAAAAATTGGAGAAAACTCGGTAGAGTGGGTTTCTCGGGGACAGCTCTTAAAGAGCTCATGAGAGCTCCTTTCAAAGGAGATATGGAGATAGAGTTCAAAAGGGAGGCGTGGGCCTCCAGAAGAAGAAAAGAAAGAAAAGAGGAGTCTGTGAGGAGCTGTTGGTTGGTAATGGTTCCCTAAGCCAAAAGCTCACAAAAAAAGAGGAAGAAGAAGGTGCACGCAGGAGAGCAAAACAACGACGAGAGCGCCCGAGAGAAGGAGCAACAGAAGGAAGGCCCGATCTCTCTCTAGTGCAACCCCACGCACGTCCTCGCCGTCTCAATCTCGGCCCGCTGCACACCTCCAACGTTTTCGCTTGACGACCATCAGCAGGCGACCTCCCTTGGGTGAGTTCCTACTCATCTCGTGTCACTTCGGAGCAAGACCCGAGCAAGCCAGAGCTCGGCTCCACACAGACAGAGGTGGGGAGTTCAAAAACTGAGAGGGAGCCAAGAAGTCAAGAGCTCCAGTTCCCTGGACTGTTACTGGGGAGTTCATAGGGTAAGAGAAAGAAAAGAAAAGAAAAGCTCAGGGAAAGGAGCTCTCTGAGGGAGGCTCTCGGTTCACAAACAAAAAAACAAAAAAAAGAGGAGAAGAGAGTTCACTTTTCGGGGCAGTTCACCAAGAAGGAGCAGACGGAGAAAAAACGAAAAAAGGAGGAGTTTTAGAGTGGCTCCCCAGAGAGCAAAAAAACAAGAGAGATTGAGAGCGACGGACGTTCGCGAAGGAAAAAAAGGGGACGGAGACTGGGAAATCTGGAGAGGAAACTCAAAAGCGCGAGACTGAGGCCTTCTTTGCTGAGATCTCCTGCACCCTTCAAAGCCAATTCTTCGTTGCCGGCCGTCACCGAAAGCTCCCCCTGCTCAGCCTTGCTGTTCGGCCGAGAAGTTCGACGATTCCAGTCCTTCACTGAAGCGCCATTACCGGCGCTCAATCTCACCGACGGCGCTTTTCTGGTCCTCTTCGTACAAGCCCAGCCAGTGACCGTGACCGAAGCTCCTCCTCGATAAGTATGGCACGAGGCAAATCTGGAGTAGGCTGATCTGGATCCAGCTTGCAAAGCTTCTCTGAGGACAGCCTCGCGACCAAGAATGCGACTGAGGAGATAGCAAAGAAGCCGTGGGAATCTGCGTCAGCCGGTCGCAAAAGTTTAAAGAAAAATCGGCCTCGTTCACAAGCCAACGGCGGCGGCACGCGAGCGGGACTCGACGATGGTGGTGGCGCAAGCAGACTCGATGTCGGTAACTTAGCGGAGGCCCGGAGTTGTTGAGGGACGGCCACAGAGAGGATCCCTCTCTTTTTCTTCTCGGTGACAGACCCACGGGAAGAACCCAGCCAAGAAAGATTCCAAACACAATCGCACGTACACAACAAAAGGAAAAAGGGCAGAGCAAACGAAGGAAAAGCAGAAGCAAAACCGCAAGCCCACCCGACGAATAAGGTGTTTTCTGCCTTTATTTTTGCACCTGGTCACTAGACATGGATGTGGGCGAAACCGGGACTCCTGCCTTTTTGACGTCGCCTTGGGTTAGAGTCCCATCGTTGATGGAAATCAGTATCCAATGGCGCGTTCGTTTTGGTCACCGGCGTTAGATGTTGTGGTGGGAGAAAGAAACTCCGATGGGTGTTGGTATGGCGACAGTTGGTAGTCGGCCGGTGGCGAGTTCGGTGGCGGTCGATGGTTAAAAGTTTCTTTTTCAATGAAGTCTCCGTGAAGTTGTCGTTGAGGAAGCGGTCTCAGTGAGGTTCCGTTGGGCCGGTAATGTAGAAGAAGAACCAAAACAAATAGGGAAGAGGAAGAGATCTTCCTGGCCTCATAGAACGAGCTAATATTGTTCTTGGCATGCTGTTCGAGTGACCTCAACAAGTGGTGACGAAAAGAGTGCAGAAAAGAGTGCATTGAGGGACCATTATTTGCTCCCCAAACAAGTTCAGTGTTGACTGCGCTAAGACGAGTCGGTTTTTTTGGTCCTGTGGAATCCGGAAAAGAAGACAACTAGGGGAGAAATCTCGGTCGAGCGGTTGACACGAGCTTAGATCGGCGAGCCGGACCTGGTGGTGGCGACCGTCGAAGCGAGCCTGACCCAATGACGGCGACGCACGAACCAGACGGCAAGGCGCATGCAAACCCCGCGAGCACCGACTGTCGAAGCGAGCTGGACTAGAGGCGATGACGACGAGCATGGCTCGATATGGCAGCGCGCGACCCGAACCAGCAGCGACTTACGAGCGACTTACGAACCAGACGTTGCGGCGGCCCGACGAGGGGGTGACTAGCAGAGGCGGCAACCGCGCGATGGTGGCGATCCGATGACGAGGGCGCAATAATGATGGTCAAAGGTAAGATTGCTTTGCGTTTGCCTCCATAGAAAAAGGGACCATTGAAGGATCTCCTGGCCGTCCCTTCGTGAAGAAGTTGTCCTGTGGGTGTGATAACGTAGAAGACAACCCATGAGAAAAGAATAAAAAATAGAAAAAGAAAGGAACAAAAATTAAAAAGAGAAAGACTAAAAAACGAAAAGAAAAAAGTAGGGGGGCCATCACACTAGGGTCTGGGTGGAAGGTCACGAAGAAGAAGCACCAGTAAAAGGCAAACATTAGAAAAAAGAAAAAGAGAAGGAAAAAATTCGAAAAAGGAAAATATAAAATATAAAAGGAAGGGTAAGATCTGTGGGCTTTAATATAAAATATAAAAGGAAGGGTAAGATCTGTGGGCTTTCTTTTAGAGTCTTATTTTGATATGGGTCTGATTTTCGTATTTGGGCTGGTCTAAGTGTGCACGTTGGGGTTGTTTTCCTGAGTTGGGCTAGAAAGATTTTGGGTTAGGTTCAGAATTTAGGAATGCCCTTATTAGAAAAGAAAATTGAACAAAGAGAAATGAAATTTGGGCAGAGCCCATAGTGTGGCTTCTGCGTCTTTAGGCTCTAGTTGGGCTCCTATGGCGCGGGCCGGGTCTACTGGCCCAGTCCGAAAAATTAATTAATTAAAAATTTACAAAATATTAAAAAATCAGAAAATGATTTTTAAATTCCAAAAAAATGGAAAATTCCAAGAAAAAAATTGTCTCGGAAAAATTTCAAAAAAATTTCAAAAATTAGGAAACGGGTCGTTTTAACCGACCAATCCTATTTTTGACAGTTTTACCCTTCGAATTTTTTCAAAATGATGATTTTGCCCCTTGTGGGCAAATCGTCTCGGAAAAATCTAAAAGATTCCTATAATTCACAGAAAATAGAAAGTGGTCAAACTTGATTGACTAATCCCATATTTTGTGATTTTGACACCTGATTCTTCCTAAAATGACGATTTTGCTCTTCATGGGTAAATCATTTCAAAAAATCTAAAAAAATTTCAGAAAATCTTGAAAATTTGGAAACGGGCATATTTAATTGGCCAATCCTATTTTCGATAGTTTGGCTCCAAATCCCTTCAAAATTTTCGATTTCACCCTTCGGGGAAATTGTGCCATAAAATGACGATTTTACCCCTGATTGAAAAATCGATTTCAAATCATTCCAAACTTTTTCCAAACTTAAATATACCTCTTCTCTAAGCCAATAGGGCTTTATTAGAGATGTCATATTTTGATTTAGTGCATTTTATCCATATGCTTTTGATACTTGATTTGCGCACATATCTTTCTAATTGTGATTGATAGGTTAATTATTTCCATCTACATGAACTCCTAGATTTTAGAATTCCCTCATCCCAATTCATCCGCATAAAATCATAGTTAAGATATCGCTCAACTTCGATACTGAAAAGGTGTTAATGGCAATATTGGCATAACTAAGTCTCCGATTTCTAATCTCTGGTTCCGTCAGAGTCGTACGACTACTTCCACCAGCCAACAAGGTTTCTAATCTACCTCCTCCAAAGATCGGTGGCAACTCCGAAAGCATGTATACGTATACACATGTCACCCGACCACACTTAAAGTCGAATTCGATAACCCACCGCGATTTGGTATGGGCTTGGGAGAGCCCGAGCTAAGCCCGCTCTAAAGGCAGCTTAGCAATCCACCAGTTGATCGATTTTTGAAATCGAAGATCGGGTTGCGACAGTCTTCATCGCGACCGATAGGATAAACTCACATATGCACGAACACGTTAAAAAACACCTAATTTCGGCATTGAAAGGGCATCGGCGGTGACAACGGCGTAACCAAGTCCCGGTCCCTTAATATCTGATTGTGTGGGATTGAACATGTTTTAATTATTTGATAAGGTTTCCAATCTACTTTTCTCAAAGATCGATAGTGGCTCATTTTTGCATGTATATGTACATATGCTATCTGATCACGCTAAGATCAAATCTGATAACCCACTGCGATTTAGTATGAACTTGGGAGGGTCTGAGCTAAGCGCGCTCTAGAAGTCTAGTAATCCATCAACTTAATCATTTCGAGATCGGGTCGCAATAATATCTTACATTTTGGATAGAGGTCTATTAAAGTTTCTTTATATGCAATTATATATTTGAAGATCGACATTGGAAAATACCTTGTGAAAGTGTAGTGTGTATGAATGTTTTTCTAAGAACAAAAACATCCGTTTACATTTGCTAACAAAATAAGAACTATTGCACTTTCTAAATGCATCCAGTGTGGAACTTTATGGGCCAATTGCCTAATGGAAGGTGGCGGTGTCATGAATGTGGGAAAAACTTTCAAATAGGTGGCAATGCCGTGTAGAGAATAAGAACATATTTGGTAAGGAAGACTGGGAAACATATCGTTATTTGTCAGAATCTAAATGACCAAAGGAGAATGCAATTCAACTATTTGATGAAGTAGTTACAATGAAACTAAGTGTATACAATGTAATGGTAAGAGAAAGAGTGGCTACCATGACAGGAGGAGAAGTGGCTGCATATGGTGTGATGAGGGAAGGAGGAAGCGGAGTGGTTGCATATGGTGCGAGGGGAGGAGGTAGAGGAGTGGCTGCAATGGGATGGGATGCAGAATTAAGACTATTAATGGAGCTTGCAATTGCTTTGGCAAAGACCCAAGAATTGGAATTAGCATGAGCTGCTCTTATGGTATGGGATCTTAAAGGTAGCTTTGTAAACAACAATTTACTCATGATAGAAAACCTTCTCGACGTAGAAGAAGTTTGGAATAACTTGGTGGTAGAACAGTCAATTGTTCGAGGAATGGCTGAGAACGACGTTGTTACTGGAGAGGAACTAGCAGAATTGTATCTTGCTATCAAATAGGAACCTGAGCATTTGATAGTTGAAGGTGCCAAGTAGATTATCGAGCAGCAATAGCTAATGGTTAGAGGTCTTGAGCAGCAGCAATCAATGGGTGGATGTCCTAAGTAGATTCTTGAGCCGTCGTCAGCTGAACTCTCTTTATTTACGAGGAATTGTGTAAAAGTGATTCTTGACCAAGCTCAAGAGAGATATCACCTCATGAGAGAGACGAAATCAAATATTACAAGCTACTCAGAATTCGTTTTCATATTTAGGGAATAACCAACCCTTTCCATGGAGAGAGCATAATCGATTCAAGCTATCTTACAAAAGTGAGGTTGGGTTTTAACTTTTAGTACTCATAGGGTTCAATGCAATTAGTTCAACTTTTAGTACTCATAGGGTTCAACAGTTGAAACCTATGAGTACTAAAAGTTAAAACCCAACATGATTTGTTGTATAATAGCTTGAATCGCTTGTGCTCTCTCCATGGAAAGACTTGGTTCTCCCCCAAATACAAAAATGAATTTTGAGTAGCCTGTACATGTTTGATTCCACTTCTCTCATAAGGTGATGCCTCTTTCGAGTTTGGTCGAGAACCACCCTCACACGATTCCTCGTGAATAAAAAGAGTTCAGCCAGGCGTAGTTCGAGAATCTGCTTAGGACCTCCACATATCGACTGTTGCTACTCGGGACCTCCACCCATTAGCTACCAATAATTTGCTGGGGACCTTCAACCATTAGCTACTCAGGTTCCCGTTCGATAGCAAGATACGGTTCTACTAGTTCCCCTCCAGCAGCAACCTTATTCTCAACCATTCCTTTAAATGATCAAATGTTGTACTATCAAGTTGTTCCAAACTTCTCTTATGTCATGAATGTCTTTTGCCATGAGTAAATTGTTGTTTAGAAAGCCACTTTCAAGATCTCCTGCCATAGGAGTAGCCAATGTTGGTTCCAATCCTTGTAGTTTTGTCACAACGGCAGCAAGCTCCACTGGTAGCCCCAATTCTGCTTCCTTCCTTTCCCATTGTAGCCATTCCTCCTCCTATCACACCATATGTAGCCACTCCATCTACCTCCATCGCACCATATACGATCACTCATCCTCCTACCATTGTAGCCACTCCTCCCACCATTACATTGTACGCATCTAGTCCCATTGTAGCCACTTCATCAAATAATTGCTGAAATCACGTTCTCCTTTGGTCATTTAGAATCAAGCAAATAACGATATGTTTCACAATCTATCACAGCAAATGTGATCGGCATTGCCTCCTATTTGGAAGTCTTTCCCACATTTATAACACCGCCACCTTCCATTGAGTAATTAGTCTACAAAGTTCCACACTAGATACATTTACAATGGAAAGTGTAATGGTCTCATTTCGTTAGCAATTATAAACAGATCTTTTTGTTCTTAGAAAAAATTCTTGCATGCTACACTTTGACAAGGTATTTTCCAATGTCCACCATGAACTTTCGTCCTATCTAGGTTATACCTTCAAATATATAATTGCATATGAAGAAACTTTAATGGACTTTTATTAAAAAAAAATGTAAGATATACAAAAGAAACTTCTGCAAAACAGGTACTCAAGAATTACTTGAGAAGATATTGATTGAAATAAAGGAAAATTTGAATTATTGATCCCATCACACTAATCAATATCATTTACTCGCTTATCAAAATTAACTTCTCGTGTCTAGAAGCCACAGTAATCGAACCAATGTAGTCAAATACCTTCGAGAAAAAGTATTTATCCCATAAGCAGTAAATGCTAAGTTATGCCATGCTGGACAATATAGCTCATTCCCTTTGTGGCTTAATATAAGATTGCCTGAAGTAAGGCTAAGGAAGAAGATGGGGATTACATAAAGATGCCAAAAGTGACTCATGGACTTATCATAGGCACTCCCTGACCAAATTTTCAACATCGATCATCACTTTCATGATCATGAATCTAATTGCCAGCATATATAGAGCATGAGATTGTGTAGCATATTTAACAAACATATTTAACATTTGCACACATAACCATAGCCGTAACAAACAGGAGTAATCATCAATATTTGGATTAAGATGATGAAGTTCAAGATTGAGAAACTTCGTAGAAATAGTACTCATTTACGTAGTACAATCTATTAGCATACAACCATACAAAATACCAACTTATGGAACTCATAGCCGCAACACGGGGCAAATGCAATACCGACATAAAAATGAAATCACCCCCCTAAAGCCCACAACACCAATCTTTGGCCTCCCAACATTGGGCGGCTCAATCATTACTTCAATTGAATTGATATAATGAAAAATCATTTCACCTTTTTAGTTGGAACTTTAGGTGGTTCTAAAAAAAAAATTATGACGAGAGTCGTGACTAAGAGGAATATAAAAACCAATGCCTTTTATAAATTCGATCATGCTTTACAATTATAGCTTTCATACCTTCAGTTTATTTGGGATTATCTCCCAGACAAAAAAATAAAGAAAATAAAAAAGTTCTTGGGTGTAAGAGTGGATCTATCTTGAAAAAGACAAGCAAAATGAACTTCATACCATCGTTGGTGTCCTTTGGTAGAGCTCTTTGGTTATGGAGTGGGAGAGCTCGGAGGAGAAGGAGCTGAGCAATCCCTTCATCGGGTTCTTGTTGCTTGTTACCTCACGAGCACTAGGTTCGGGTCCAAGAACGACCCCGAATCTAGGTTCTACATCGCGGTGGTCATTGACGGCGAAATGGCGCTCCTCCTAGGCAACAAGGCAATGTTGGCTTACAACAAGACGAAGGCTTGGAAGCCCACGAAGAGAGGCCAAATCATGTTCTTGAGAAGAGAGCCTGTGTTTGGTCATTGGGTTTATGTGACGAGTGTAAGGTTTGGCGACAAGAACCAGGCAATCCCAATCGATTGCAATGTGCACAACAAGGGGAAGCTATGCATTAGCATGGACAAAAGAAGGGTTTTGCATGTGAGAAGGCTAAAGTGGAAGTTCAAAGGGAACGAGAGGGTGGAAGTCGACAAGGTCAAGTTCCATCATTTCCTCCCTTCTCTCTCCCTCCTCATTTCTTTCTTTCTCTCTCCCTTTTCATTTCTTTCTTTCTCCTAGCCACTACCATGCCTCCATCGTTTGCTTCTTGGAGCAACATTTTTGATTGATGTGTCCTCTATCTCAACAAAAATAAGAAAAAGGTAAGTCCTTGCCGACTAGTGCATCCTCGATCTCGACAAAAACAACAAAAACATAAGAATTTGCTCAACTTGCGGAAGGAGTTTCTCCTCCTCCATATCATCTAATCTTAGTCCTCTCTCTCGATAAATAGCGAGTAGACATCTTGACTGGGACGAGGTGGATTTGGTGCCATTCAAAATGTGGGAATGTCGTTTTTGTCACAAGACATGCGATAGGGGAGACAACCTAGTAAGGATCAAATGCTACTTAATTGGGATAGGGGAGCTGAATAGACATGCTAAAATTAGATTTTGTGCAACTATCCTTGCAGTGATTAGAGAAGAGTCTCAGAATAGGTGGAATATGTTTCTAGTCCCTCAGGCGGCAGCTCCTATTTTGCCTCCGGCAGCTCTTGTGTTATCGGAACAGGCTCCAAATGAAGGTATTATTCATTTGCATAATTTTGATGCCGATGACGTGCTACTATATCTGCTGAACAACAAAAAAACCACCTAACATCATTTTGCAATGGGCCAAGAGCCATTTGATGGTATATACATTCATCTCAATGATTTTCATCAGGGCCAAGGGCCATTTTTTTGAATGTTGACATGATTTTGGTTTAGGTTTTGCACAGTTTGGAATTTTCAGAGCACAAAATGGCTCGAGTGGCCCTGAACGTAATAGAGAGCTTAGTCTTCTTAGATGACTTATTGAGGATGTTCAATGAGAGATTCTAATTCTATTTCTTGCTAAATGAAGGTGGAGTGATTTTATGGCCATAATAAGTAGCGGAGCTTGAAGAGTGGATCGGCCAAGTAAATATGCGTTCTCATATTTAAATTGAAAATTTGGATCAATTTGGTTTAACTTTAGGAAAATGTCTTTAGGGAAATGCAAATACTTTTGGGGTAAAGAGATTTTGTAAAGTGCAAATACTATCTGATAGATTGTAATTAAAAGTACAATGGGATGCAACTTTGAGAAAAAAAATTATTTGGTAAACTTACACTTAGAAAGTCCTTTGGTGTGCTAATTGGAGCTGTGGGTTTTTGTGCCAATTAGAGCATGTAATTAACTTGAATTCATGACAATTGATATTCATTTAATTACGGTAGAATTTTGCTCTCGAGAAGCTGTTGTACTAGTTATAACATAGTAGTTAATACTGCAAGCAGATATTGTAATACATACAAGACTTATAATGTAATTAGGAAATAGACTATAGATATTGTAATACATACAAGACTTGTAATGTAATTAGGAAAAAGACTGCATATATTGTAATCAATGCAAGAATTATTTCTTGCAAGACCCTATAACAGGTCAGTACCCCAAGCCAAAGGCATACTATAAACGGATTTAAACCTTTCAAATAGCTTTGTGAGAGAAAAATTCTACTATAAGCAAATGGATATCGGTTATCATTAATTCAAGTTAATTACACTCCAATTGGCATAGAAACACACGGCTCCATTGGCATACCAAAGGACTGTCTAAGTGTAAGTTTATCAAACAAATTTTTTTTTCAAAGTTCCATCCCAATGCACTTTTTAGTTATAATCTACGAAATATTATTTTCTTTTCACAAAATCTCTTATCCCAAAAGTATTTGCATTTTTCTAAAGATATTTCCCCAAAACTGAATCAAACCAACCCAAATTTTCAATTTAAACATGAAAATGCATATTTACTAGGCCGATCTGCTCTTCAAGCTCCGCTACTTGTTGTGACCACAAAATTACGCCGCCTTCGTTTAGCAAGACATAGAACTAGAATCTGTCATTGAACATTCTCAATAAGTCATCTAAGAAGACCATTCTCTCTATTACATTTAGGGTCACTTGAACCATTTGTTCTCTGAGAATTCCAAACTATGCAAAACCTAAACTAAATCATGTCAGCATTCGGAAAAATGAAACCATTAAGTGGCCCTTGGCCTTGATAAAAATCATCGAGATAAATGTGTATACTATTAAATGGCTCTTGGCCCAATACAAAATTGATGTTGGGTGATTTTTCATTGTTCAATAGTTGCAGTAGCACGTCATTGGCATCAAAATTATGCAAATGAATAACATCTCCATTTGGAGCCTGTTTCGATATCACAGAAGCTGTCAGAGACAGAATAGGATCTATCGCCTGAGGGACTGGAAACATATTCCCCCTATTTTGAGGCTCTTCTCTAATCACCACAAGGATAGCTACACAAAATCTAATTTTAGCATGTCTATTCAGCTCCCCTATCTCAATCAAGTAGCATCTGATCCTTACCATGTCTCTTTTATCGCGTACATCTTGCTACAAAAACAGCATTCCTATCTATTGAATGGCACCAAATCCACCTTGTCCCAGTTAGGGTGTCTACTTGCCATCTACCGAGAGAGAGGGCTAGGATTAGATGATATGTAGAAGGAGAAGCTCCTCGCGCAAGTTGAGCAAATTCTTACCTTTTTGTTGAGATCGACCTGAATGGCACCAAATCCACCTTGTCCCAGTTAGGGTGTCTACTTGTCAACAAGTACTTACCTTTTTTATATTTAGGGCCACCTGAGCCATTTGTGCTTTGAGAATTTCAAACTGTGCAAAACCTAAACCAAAATCACGTCAGCATTTGAAAAAATGATACCATTAAATGGCCCTTGGCTCTGATCAAAGTCATCGAGATGAATATGCATACCATCAAATGGCTCTTGGCCTAATACTTACTTTTTTATGTTGGGTGGTTCTTCGTTGTCTAGCAACTGCAGTAGCACATCATTGACATAAAAATTATGCAAATAAATAGCACCTCCCTTTGGAGCCTGCTTCGGTAACACAGGAGCTGCCAAAGCCAGAACAAGAGCCGTCGCTTGAGGGATTGGAAATATATTTTTTCTCTAATCACCGCGGGGATAGTTGCACAAGATCTAATTCCAGTATGTCAAGTGGCTTCTCATCCTTACCATGGTTATCTCTCCCATCGCGTACATCCTTTGACAGAAACAGAATTCCTACCTATTGAAAGGCACTAAATCCATCTCGTCCCAGTCAATGTCTACCCGCCATCTAGCAAGAGAGAACTAGGATTAGATGATATGGAGAAGGAGGAGAGTTTGTGCAAGAACACCTTTTTATTGTTTTGTCAAGATTGAGGACGCACCACTCAAAAAGTACTTACTTTTTTGTTGTTTTTGTTGAGATGGACACACCAGGAAAATGCCGCTCAAAGAAGCAAACAGTGGAAAAGTGGTAGTGGCTGGGAGAAAGGAAGAAATGAAGAGGGAGAGAGGAGAAGAAAGAAATGAGGAGGGAGAGAAGAGAGAAAGAAATGAAGAGGGAGGGTTGGCGAATAGAGAGTGTCGTTTGTCCTATGCAAATCCAAATGCGGCAGAGGAAAAATGAGAGATTTAGAAACTTTTGGCTTTTATAGTCTATCGTGGCTCTGACGTATATGTGAAATTCTCCTTTTCTTTTCGTATAATCGTCATGGAGGACGAATGTGAGAGCAAACCAAGAAAAAAAAGGATAAGAATTTCGAATAGCCAATCAATTTTATATGTCATGGTGCGACCTTGCTCTATCAATTTTAAATTTTGCGAAAATTGATTTTTTTTAAAACCAAATTGAGTGTGAATCAAAGGGTTTTCCATGACCCAAATCGAATCCTTGAAATCCAAGGTGGCTTAGATGGAGAAGGAATTAAAATAAAAAATTTAAATATTTTTGTCTATTTTTTTACCTCATTTGATAATTTTCTATTTTTTAGGTATTTTTAAATAAAAAATTTCAAAAATTTCACGAAAATTAGGAAAATAGTTTTTGCTAGAAATTAGTTCCTTACACTAGGCCAATGATTCCAAAGTTGATTTTTGAAATAATTAATTTTTTAATTTTTAATTAATTTACTAAAGTAAAACAATGATAAAAAAAGGGGATTAATACCATGGAAACAATATACTTGTGAAAAATTTAACCTTCATTAGTTTTCATTAAATTTAATGTCAAATTGCTAAGTTGAATGGTATATAATTGTTTACAAGTACACCAATTTGGGATTTTTTCCCTCTATTTGTTACAGATGTATCAATTTAAAATTTTTGTGGTCTTAACCCAATTTAACGAAGAGTAAATTTGTTATAGGCATAATAGTTGAGGATTTTTTATGGTAAAAAAATTAGTTTATGATAAATTTATAACAAATGTACCAGTTTGAGATTTTTGATTGTAAAACAAATAGTTTGAGGTAAATTTATCACATGTGTATTAATTTGGAATATTTTGTGGTCAAAAAAATAATTTAAGATAAATTTATCATAGGTGTACTAGTTTGAGATTTTTTTGTGGTATTAACCCAAAAAAATTAGGTGTCAACATTCTTCGTTAGCTCGATCTCGTTCATTCCGAAGTTGCACAAGGATTGCGACCACAGCAAGAGGTCGCTCACCACATTCACCCCGTCATCGCCACCTCCTCCTCCTCTCTCCTCGTTACTGGTGAATTGCTTCTTGAATTGGAACATGAACACTGCATGAGAATCGCTCGTGTCTTCGAACAGCCAATTGTACATGTCCCATGATCAATTCCTGTTGAATTCCGCCCTCTCGTTCCTTCTGAACTTCCGCTTCAACCTCTTCACTTGCAGAACCCTTCTTTTGTCCGCGCTAATGCGCAGCTTCTCCTCAGTGCGGACATTGCAGTCAATCGAGATCGCTCGATTCTTGCTGTTGAACCTCACACTTTTCGTATAAACACAGTGGCCGAACACATGCTCTTTCCTCAAGAGCAGGACTTGGCCTCTTCATAGGCTTCTAGGCCTTAGTAGGACTTGGCCTCTCTTCATGGGCTTCTAGGCCTTAGTCTTGCTGTAAGTCGACCTCACCGTGTTGCCCATGAGGAGCGCCATTTTGCTGCTAGCAACCACCACGATGCAGAACCTGGATTCAAGCTCATGCTTGGACCCGAACCTGGCTCTCATGAGGTAACGAGAAGGAAGAACCCGACGTAGGGGCCGCTCAATTCGTTCTCCTCCGAGCTTACCCACTCCATGACTAAAGAGCTCCACCGGAGGACACCGACGACGATATGGAGGAGGAACCCATTTCACAGATTTAGAAGCCAAGTTAAAAGCACTAACGTTGTGCGTGAATTTCTTCCACTGTACGTCTATCTTCAACCGATGATGAGATTTGACTTCGTAACAAACAGATAGATTCAACATGTGGCGTCTCGCAACAACCGGAACTCCCACTTCAATCTCTTCTCCTGCAAAAACACGACTTTCGAGCACGTTAACATAACAGCTCCTAAGGACGGCCCAAATACTGATGGAATCCACATGGCTCTCTCCAACAACATTTTCATTCGAGACTTAGGCATAACCATCGGAGATGACTACATATCTCTAGGGCCTGGGAGCGAAAACATAAACATGATAGGCATCTCTCGTGTGCCCGGGCACGGTATTGTTATTTCCAGCTACTCTTAGCACTCAATACACTCAAACTCAAGTTTAATACCTCACCATAACTCAGTGTTTCAATTTTCTGCAAATGAACAGAAAAACTATTCTGTTTCTCACAATTTGCAGAAAGAGCAAGATAAGAACAGAGCAGCAAAAAATAACTTTCATTTTACTCAAAATCTGTCAAGTACAAGCTTAAAAGGAACCTGACTCAAATGTGCAAAAAAAATATTTCCACTTCCTAAAAATAGCTAACAGAGAAATAGACTTGCTTCACCTCCTGAAAAATAGCTAACAAAGTAACTATCTAACAAACAATTTAAATGAATAACAGAATGACAGAACATTAGCAACTGAACTGATACATAACTTCAACAAACTCCTCCTTGGATTAGTTGCTGCTGCAAACTTTTATTTTTCAGTAACAGCTCCTCTTTGTCTTAAGGAGCAGAATACAATGCAACCTTCTTTTTCAGTAATTCAAACCTGCTTGCTTGCAGTGGCTTAGTAAACACATCAGCCACCTGATCTTCTGTCTTGCAATAGAATAGCTTCACTTCACCTTCTTGTTGCACTTCCCTCAGATAGTAAAACTTAACCATAACCCTGGTTCTCCCATGAAAAACAGGGTTTTGAGATATAGCTAATGCAGCTTGGTTGTCCACAAGTATCTCGGTTGGTTCTTCAACTCCCATCTCCAGATCCTGCATCAGCTTTCTTAACCATATTGCATGATTGGCTGCTGCTGTAGCTGCTAGAAACTCAGCTTCTGCAGTGGACTGAGCAACCACTTCTTGTTTCTTTGAGCTCCAGGTGAAACATCCAGATCTCAAAGTAAAGCAAAAACCAGTTGTACTCTTCATATCCTCAGCCGAACCAGCCCAATCATTGTCAGCAAAGCCTTGCAACCTGCAATTGTTCACTTTAGTGAACTTGACACCAAACGACTGAGTGCCTTTCAGGTATCTAATCACTCTTTTTGCAGCTACCAAGTGCTCTTCACCAGCACAACTTAGAAATCTTGAAAGCACACCTACTGCATACAAGATATCTGGTCTTGTTGCAGTTAGATACATCAAGCAACCAACTAAATTCCTGTATAATCCTTCATCAGCAGGCTCAGCTCCTTCAGTCTTCTACAGCTTCTCATTTAGATTCATAGGAGTGCTTACACTTTTGCATTCCTCTATCCCAAACCTCTTTAAGATCTCTCTTAGGTATTTCTTTTGACAGATTAATACCTCACCTTTTCTCTGCTGCACTTCCATTCCCAGAAAGAAGGACATTAATCTAAGATCAGTCATTTCAAACTGCTTCATCAGCCCTCTCTTCAGTTCTGCAACCTGTTCCTCGCAGTTACCAGTAACTAAAAGGTCATCAACATAGAGAGAGATAATTGTTACACCTTTTACACCTTTCTTCACATATAAAGTCACTTCACTCAAACTTCTTTTAAACCCAAGTTCCTGTAGATGCTCATCAATTTTACTATAACAGGCTCTTGGAGCCTGCTTCAAGCTATACAAGGCTTTCCTCAACTTATACACATGATCTTCCTTGCCTCTCACCACAAAACCATCAGGCTGCTCAACATATGTCTCCTCCTCTAACTCTCCATTCAGGAAGGCTGACTCCACATCCAGCTGAAATACTTACTAGGCCTTTTGTGCAACAATTGCCAGCAGCATCCTTATGGAATCCAACCTTGCCACTGGAGCAAAGGTTTCAGAGTAGTCTACCCCCCATACCTGCGCATAGCCTTTGACAACAAGCCTTGCTTTGTGCTTATGTACTGAGCCATCAGGATTCAACTTTGTCCTAAATACTCATTTCATTCCAATCACCTTTCTGCTTCTAAGCCTTTTAACCAGATCCCATGTCTGGTTTTTCTCAATCATTCTGATTTCTTCTTCCATTGCAGCACACTATTTCACATCTTCACTTGCTTTCTCATAGCTAGCTGGTTCAAACATAGCTGTATTGCATCTCTCATAGATCTCAGCAAGAGACCTAGTGCCCCTCGCAGGAGCATGATCAACTAGATCATCGTCCATTACTTCATTTGGTTCAACCTGTAATGGCCCATCATCTTGATACATCACACGTTCTTCGGCCATGCTCTCTTTTGCAGACCAATTCCACTTCTTATCTTTCATAAAGCTCACATCTCTACACACCACAACCTTGTTGCTAGCAGGATGATAAATTCTATAAGCCTTAGATTGCAAGCTATATCCCACAAAGATACATGCTTCTCCTCTTTGATCAAGTTTATCCCTCTTAACAGAAGGAACCAATGAATAGCAAATGCAACCAAACACTTTTAGGTTACTCACCTTAGGCTTGTATCCATGCCATGCTTCAAATGGTGTTAACTTGTTGAGAGCTTTAGTGGGCAGCCTGTTCAGAAGGAAGACTGTAGTATTGGCAGCCTCAGCCCAGAACTTCTTAGGAAGTTCTTTCTCGTGTAGCATGCATCTAGCCATCTCCATAATACTTTTGTTCTTCCTTTCACTCACTCCATTTTGCTGTGGAGTGTATGGCACAGTGAGCTGATGCTTAATCCCTGCATTATCACATATGGCCTAGAATCTGCCTGAGGTGTATTCTCTTCCATTGTCTGACCTGATTGCTTTGATATTATAGCTACTCTCCTTCTCTACTTCTCTTTTGAACCTTAGAAAAATCTCATCAATTTCAGCCTTGGTCTTCATGAAGTATACCCAGCACATTCTAGTGCCGTCATCTATGAAAGTGATGAGGTATTTGCTGCTATTCAGTGATTCCTCTAGCATTGGACCACACACATCGGTGTGAATTTGCAGCTTCTCACTAGCCCTCCAATTTGACCTTTTGAAAGGAATCCTCACTTGCTTGCCTTGCAAACATGCTCTACAGCTGGTTACTTCCTTCTGCAACATAGGCAATCCCACTGCCATTTCATTTTGCGGCAAGTATTGCAGCCCCTTGTTGTGGAAATGACCCAGTCTTCTATGCTATAAGTCCTCCTCATCTTGTATATTCTTCATGGCGTCATGATTCTCATCAACTGGATCAAATGTAAAACACTTGTTCCTCATAGGAATCCTAAAAAAGATATGATCATTCTCATCTGCTATGGCACACTCACTTTTCTCAAATACAACTTTCAACCCCTTATCTACTAACTGATCCACACTCAGTAGGTTTTGATCTATCTTTGGCATAAACGTAACCTCTGTGATAAGCTTGGCACCACCGGGACCTTCAAGCACTATATCACCTTTGCCTTCTACTTCTATACGTTCTCCATTGCCAATCCTGACTTTAGACTTCACAGATTTGTCTAAATTGCTGAATAGTCCTTCATCACTTGTCATATGGTTGGTGCAACCACTGTCCACGAGCCATCCATCTTTAGATGCATTTGAGATGAAGCAGGAAGCAACAAACAGGTGCTCCACTTCACTGGCTACTGCAGTTTGACCTTCAGCTTGCTGTTGTTGACGCTTCTCCTTGCAAATGGCCTCAACATAGCCCATCTTATGACACCTCCTACACTTCACGTCTGGTCTCCTCTAACACTTGAAGTGAGGATGGTTTTTCTTCCCACAATGCTTACATGGAACTGCATTCCACTTCCTGTCATGTCCACCATTGTTTGAACCTCCATGGCTATGACTATGATTGGCCTCACCATATCTTCTATTGTGGTTCTATCCTCTTCCCTTTTCTGTAGTATTCAGCTTCAGCTTGGCTAGCATGGCACCTTCAATAGGCTCGTTCTTCCTCATAAGCCTCCTTTGCTCCTAAGTCTATAGAGCACTTAGGACTTCAGCAAGCTTGATGTTTGAAATGTCCTTTGTGTTCTCAAGGAAAGCAATGGTTGCTTCAAACCTTTCAGGCACTGCAACCAAAATCTTCTGAACCAGCCTTTTATCATTTATATCAGTCCCTAGCACCCTTATCTTATTGGCTATATCAACTAGCCTATCAACAAACTCTTTCGCAGATTCACTTTCCTTCATCTGCTGCCTTTCAAACTCCCTTAACAAGTTCAGCACCTTCATCCCTTTCACTCTCTCATCCCCTTCATACTCTTCCTTCAAATAATTCCATATATCATGTGCTGAATTCTTTTTCATGTTTCTAGTAAATATAGTCGAAGAAACAGCAGAAAACAGACAAGATTTTGCCTTTACTTTTCGAGTCACTCTCTCTTTATGGTACCTGATTTGATTGATAGTTGGGTTGTTAGGTAGATCAGCAACCACGTAGTCTTCTTCTACAGCTTCCCAAAGGTCTGCACCCTCCATAAAAGCTTGCATCTTCACTACCCATGCCTGGTAGTTGTCTCCATCAAAGGTTGGAGCTCCAACCGGTTCAAAGTTTGTTCCATCTTTCTTTCTTTTCTTCAAATCAACACTCTCTCACAAGTCCCTTAAGATCAATAAGGCTTTGATACCACTGTTATTTCCAGCTACTCTTAGCACTCAATACACTCAAACTCAAGTTTAATACCTCACAATTACTCAGTGTTTCAGTTTTCTGCAAATGAACAAAAAAACTGTTTTGTTTCTCAAAATTTGCAGAAAGAGCAAGAGAAGAACAGAGCAGCAGAAAATAACTTTCATTTTACTCAAAATCTGTCAAGTACAAGCTTAAAAGGAATCTGACTCAAACGTGCAAAACAAATATTTCTACTTCCTAAAAAATAGCTAACAGAGAAACAGACTTGCTCCACCTCCTGAAAAATAGCTAACAAACTAACCATCTAACAAACAATTTGAATGGATAACAGAATTACAGAACATTAGCAGCTGAACTGATACATAATTTCAACAGGTATAAGTGTTGGGAGGGTCGCCTAATGAATTGCGTGTAACTTCAGCATTTGTAAGGAGCAGCTCTTCCACAGACACTATGAATGGCGTGCAGATCAAAACGGAGGCTCCCTACCAAGGCGCTGTTTCAGACATCACCTTTCAAGACATCATCGTCTAAAATGTTGACAATCCTATGAATATTGATCAGTAATATTGCCCATCAAAACAATATGGCCCCTAGGTATCCCTTCTCTTCAACACGGGAAAAGGTTATGTTCTCTGCTAATCTGCTAATATAGCGGTTCCAATTAATTTATCATATGACACTATCGTTTATCAACCTCACACTTGCGGAAACATGACAACACATGATGTCGACCATGTTCAATCTTGTCGTCCTTCCTGATGTCCTCCCAAGTTTAGATCAGCGACGTTAGGTTCAGAAACTTCATAGGCACTTTAAGCTCGTTAGTTGCAGTTAACATTAATTACAGTATAGCCGTTCCATGCACGGGCATCGAACCTAGAGACATCAACTTTCGGTATGGTGGAAGTGGTGGAAAAGCGTCATCGACATATGCAAATGCGAAAGGTGCCTCGTATGGCATACAAAACCCTCCCTTGTGCTTGAAAAGTTCTACTCTTCACAACGTCCACCTACTCTAGGTCATCCCGATATAGGCACGGAACCCATCATCTGTTCCAGTCCTCTGATCGACATCACAACATCAGCCAGAGAGTAGGACTTTAGAAAATATGAAGGTACCCTTTAAAGTTTTAAAATAGCCCGTGGATCATATGCCGGATGTACTGAAGTTACATGTTTTGCAATTTTCCCCCTTTTCTGTGATTCTGACTTCTCATTTTGAAGGCAAAGAATTAAGACTTTAATGATGATCGCATTGTGTTGACACCTGATTTTTAATCATTTTTTCTATTGCTAAAGTAATAAAAAATCCATAAAAATTCATAAAATTGAAAAATCAACTTTGGGGACTTTAGCCAAGCCTAGGGAACCAATTTTGACCAAAAAATGATTTTTCATATTTTCAGTATTTTTCGGTATTTTTATTTTCGAAAATTCATAAAACAAAATGAAGAAAAAATGAGAAAATTGAAAAATCAACTTTGGAAGCCTTGGCCAAGCCTAGGCAACCATTTTTGAACAAAAAATAAAATTTCATATTATATATATTTTTAATTTTTTTAAAAAAATACAAAAATACTTGAAAATTTTGGAAAAATAACATTTGAGGCCAAAAAAAAATACACAAAGATAGTTAATATTTTTATTTTAAATCTATTTTCATATTGGCCATCGCAAATTCAGAAAAATCCAATTCGAGTCACGTGTTCCTTCACGAGTATAATCTTGAATCGGGCCTAAAAAAATTTAATTTGAGTCAACTTATTTTTAATTTTCACTTTTTATGAGTTGTGACATTGTCTTCTAATATTTTAAATTTTCATCTTGGCTCAAATATACCAAGAATGACTTAATTTTGCAAAAGGGCTTTAATTAAATTCTGCATTATTTTCAACGGCAAGAAATGAGCTTAAATTTGACATGTGGTGTGTCAAAAATTGTGAGGAGATTTGGACTTAAAGAAATATATTTTTTCAGGGACTAAATTGTAAATACTTAAAATTCAAGGACTAGACTGCAAATACCTAACTCTTGAAGGATTATTTTACAAATAATAAAAAGAAAAGTTAGTGGATAAATTAGAATAGAGAAGGGAAGATGAAGAAGAGGAGATGAAGAAGAGAAGTTGGAGAAGAATGGATGGAGAAAATAAGATAAGAATAGAGAAGGGAAGATGGAGATGAAGAAGAGTTAGTAGAGAAATTAGAATGGAAGATAAGAATAGAGAAGGGAAGATGGAGATTAAGAAGAGTTAGTGGAGAAATTAGAATGGGAGATAAATATGGAGAAGGGAAGATGAAGATGAAGAAGAGTTAGTGGAGAGATTAGAATGTGGGATAGAGATGGAGAATGGAAGATGAAAATGAAGAAGAGTTAGTGGAGAAATTAGAATGGGAGATAGAGTTAGTGGAAAAATTAGAATGGGAGATAGATGAGTAGGTTATAAAAGGAGAAAGAAGTGAGCTTGAGAAAGGATTCTTGGGAGAGAAAATTTGAAGTGTTTGGGAGGATTTTTTTTTAGAGAAAATTTTGGATGTTTGAGAGAGTTTTGGGAGATTGAAGAAAAATTTGAGAGAAAAAAAATACCAAAAGAGAGAGAATTTTGAAGATGATGGGAGTTCAAAGCTAGGGATTATCATCACAAATTCCTTCATCGATCAATATAAATCAAGAGTTCATCCTCGTCAACGAGCAAGCAAATTCGAGCTAAGTGTTTTTATTTATTCGTTTGTTTATGGTTTTACTTGCAAATTAGCACAAATTGTATACACTTTCTCCATCTCCTCTTTTTTTTTCTATATTTTATGTCAGGAGAAGGATATCTCTACGTCAACAGCAAAAATCTCGTAGATATGCAAAAATCGGCCCAGACAAGCTCCTAAACTGTCCACCGATTTCTCAACTGATCTGTGACTAAAAGTCCCTCTTAATTCAAAAGAAACTCTCTATATTGGGAACATAGAGAGCGAAAATCAATTATAGAAATCCCTTCCAAAAAAATGGGAGATAAGTACTCTTTCCACTCTTCTGGTTTTAGGTGCAGATTAGCACATATTTTGTATACTGACATTTCACTCTATTTTATGTCAGGAAGCCGCAGCTTTATATCAATGGTCAACCCTATGGAAGCACAAAATCGGCTTGGAGGAGTCCTCAAGCGCGCACAAATTTCAAATTGTTGAATCAATTCGTTGTATTTTATTTTAAAGAATTCATACCCCAGAATGGAGAGGACAAAGTCCATCCGCAATTTAAATACCTGCACCATAAATCCCAAAGGGAAGAGCCAAGCCAATGCTTAGCCTCCCATTGGAGGTTTTTACTTACAGTAGTTAAATACCTGCAACTTAAATACCTGTACCTTAAATCCCAAAGGGAAGAGCCAAGCCAATGCTTAGCCTCCCATTGGAGGTTTTTACTTACAGTAGTTAAATACCTGCAACTTAAATACCTATACCTTAAATCCCAAAGGGAAGAGCCAAGCCAATGCTTAGCCTCCCATTGGAGGTTTTTACTTACAGTAGTTAAATACGTGCAACTTAAATACATGTACCTTAAATCCCAAAGGGAAGAGCCAAGCCAATGCTTAGCCTCCCATTGGAGGTTTTTACTTACAGTAGTTAAATACCTGCAACTTAAATACATGTACCTTAAATCCCAAAGGGAAGAGCCAAGCCAATGCTTAGCCTCCCATTGGAGGTTTTTACTTACAGTAGTTTAAATACTTGCAACTTAAATACCTGTACCTTAAATCCCAAAGGGAAGAGCCAAGCCAATGCTAGGCCTCACATTGGAGGTGTTTATTCACTGTCATGTACTTCCTATAATTTAATTTTTGAATCATCAGACCCAAAAGATAAGTAGGTTGTAATACTGCACAGAAGTCGTTAACACACTCCTTCTTTCGGCTTCAGGGAATCTTTAACACTTAAAAAAATATAACAAATAAAAATATATACCATCCCCGAGCTCCTAATCTCTGGTTCGCAGGAATAAATTAGTTCTCCCGCTAATTTATTTAGGTTTCTAATCGACCTACCAAGAACGATTAGTGGCGACTCCAAATTTTAAAATCATTTAAACAAAAACCAAAGTTGCGATTCGGTAGGGCTTGGGAGGGTCCGCGTTAGGTTAGTCAAATCTAATTAACCTAATAATCCGTTAACCCCTTTTAAAATTTAAAATTTTTTTAGAGGGTCGCGACAGACTGGCGACTCCACTGGGGACAGAGATTTTTAAATTTTCGAAAAAAGATACCAATTGGAATACTTAAATTTTTTTGAAATTTTAAGAGTCTTAGTGGACTTAGGCCAATAAAAATTTCATGCATATCTCGCTTCTGGCGATATTGTTTGGGACTCATTCTATAGGTGTTATATGTTTTTGCAGGATGGGAGTTATAAGGGGCGGAGTGTTTGGCTAACCCCTTTGTTTTGCAGGCTCGGTGTTGGGTTTATTTGTTTAATTTCGCACATTTTTAGAAGCGCTGTTTTGATATCAATTGTTGTGCATGTCTTGCATACTCTGAGGATCACGACACCTGCACACACAAGCGTCTAAACCCAAGTCGCGAAATTCTTCCTAGAAAACCATAGATAGGGATCGAATATGCAAAGCTCTTGCGTCGATTGCGCTCGGGTTGACCATATTTTATTCCGCTCATTATCTGAATTGACAATTCTTCCCATTGTGATTTGATTGCGCGGAGGGTAAGTTTGTCAATTCAGATAGTGGGAGCCTTTTTAGGTCCATACATTGTCTCTCCTTCTTTTATTTTCTAAAGTCCACTCCTCACTTGAGTCATGCGCATGACTATGTGATTTGCATTTCTCCAAGGTAAAAGTAAGTTCTCTAATTTTATCTTGTATTTATTTTCGGTCGGTCCATGCTAGGTGTTAGTCAGTTTTTGAGCTTGATATTACGACCATTCTTTTTAAAAGAAAATAAAAATTAAATTTGTCCCTCATTTCTTTTAAATTTTTTTTTTGAAAAAATGATGTAAAAAAATCCATTCATGGGAATTTTATTAACCAATAAGGGATTTTTGTCATATTTTTATTGCTTCAATAAAAATGAAATTTTCCTGAAAAAATTTTCCTCTGAAAATTTCAATAAAAAGAAAAATTCCTTAAAAAAAAAAACTCTAGTAGACATCAAGTGATTTTATCACATTTTTCAAATTATAAAAACTTGCAAGAAAATTCTTCTCGAGAAATTCGCTCATGTTTTTCTAAGAAAATTTTCTCTAAATAAAATTAGACTAATTGACCAATAAGAGATTTTTGTCATGTTTTTTTCTCTCCAATAAAAATGAAATTTTCCCGACAAATTTTCCTCTGAAAATTTATTTCGATAAAAAGAAAAATTCCTTTTAATTTCTTACAGGCAAACTAAGTCCTTCTTACATGCAAACCAAATCCTTCTTACAGGCATAAAGTCCTTCTTACAGGCAAACTAAGTCCTTCTTACAGGCAAACCAAGTCCTTCTTACAGGCATAAAGTCCTTCTTACAGGCAAATCAAGTCCTTCTTACAGGAAAAACAAGTCCTTCTTACAGGCAAATCAAGTCCTTCTTACAGGTACAAAGTCCTTCTTATAAGCACAAAGTCCTTCTTACAGGCAAATCAAGTCCTTCTTACAGGCATAAAGTCCTTCTTACAGGCAAATCAAGTCCTTCTTACAGGCAAACCAAGTCCTTCTTACAGGCACAAAGTCCTTCTTATAGGCAAATCAAGTCCTTCTTACAGGCAAGCTAAGTCCTTCTTACAGGCAAGCTAAGTCCTTCTTACAGGCAAACCAAGTCCTTCTTACAGGCACAAAGTCCTTCTTACAGGCAAATCAAGTCCTTCTTACAGGCACAAAGTCCTTCTTACAGGCACAAAGTCCTTCTTACAGGCAAATCAAGTCCTTCTTACAGGCAAATCAAGTCCTTCTTACATGCAAACAAAGTCCTTCTTACAGGCAACGCAAGTCCTTCTTACAGGCACAAAGTCCTTCTTACAGGCAAAGTAAGTCATTCTTACAGGCAAATCAAGTCCTTCTTACAGGCAAATTAAGTCCTTTTTACAGGCAAATCAAGTCCTTCTTACAGGCACAAGTCCTTTTTACAGACACCAAGTCCTTTCTACAGGCACCAAGTCCTTCTTACAGGTATCTCCATGGGGTGACCTACCATACGGGTCAAATCTCAATCAAAATTTAATCAGTAGAATCCTTTTATTAGGAATCTACCATGGTACGACCCACCATACGGGTCAAATGGTATGACCCACCATACGGGTCAAATTTTAATTCAATTTTTAATCAGTAGAATCCTTTTATTAGGAATCTACCATGGGTTGATCCACCATACGGGTTCAAGTTCAACCACCCTAAAGTTTTTTTATATAACGAATCCTTAGGTTCTCATTTCATTTTCAGTGGAACATTCATGTCACGACTCTTTTTATTTCCTTGTATTGAGGCGATTAGAATTCAGGTGTCATCTCGTCTTTGAAATGAACATCTACCGAGCTTCCTTTCAAAGAGGGGCAGCTGTTGACACCTGATTTTTAATCATTTTTTCTATTGCTAAAGTAATAAAAAATCCATAAAAATTCATAAAATTGAAAAATCAACTTTGGGGACCTTAGCCAAGCCTAGGGAACCAATTTTGACCAAAAAATGATTTTTCATATTTTCAGTATTTTTCGGTATTTTTATTTTCGAAAATTCATAAAAAAAAATGAAGAAAAAATGAGAAAATTGAAAAATCAACTTTGGAAGCCTTGGCCAAGCCTAGGCGACCATTTTTGAACAAAAAATAAAATTTCATATTATATATATTTTTAATTTTTTTAAAAAAATACAAAAATACTTGAAAATTTTGGAAAAATAACATTTGAGGCCAAAAAAATACACAAAGATAGTTAATATTTTTATTTTAAATCTATTTTCATATTGGCCATCGCAAATTCAGAAAAATCCAATTCGAGTCACGTGTTCCTTCACGAGTATAATCTTGAATCGGGCCTAAAAAAATTTAATTTGAGTCAACTTATTTTTAATTTTCACTTTTTATGAGTTGTGACATTGTCTTCTAATATTTTAAATTTTCATCTTGGCTCAAATATACCCAGAATGACTTAATTTTGCAAAAGGGCTTTAATTAAATTCTGCATTATTTTCAACGGCAAGAAATGAGCTTAAATTTGACATGTGGTGTGTCAAAAATTGTGAGGAGATTTGGACTTAAAGAAATATATTTTTTCAGGGACTAAATTGTAAATACTTAAAATTCAAGGACTAGACTGCAAATACCTAACTCTTGAAGGATTATTTTACAAATAATAAAAAGAAAAGTTAGTGGATAAATTAGAATAGAGAAGGGAAGATGAAGAAGAGGAGATGAAGAAGAGAAGTTGGAGAGGAATGGATGGAGAAAATAAGATAAGAATAGAGAAGGGAAGATGGAGATGAAGAAGAGTTAGTAGAGAAATTAGAATGGAAGATAAGAATAGAGAAGGGAAGATGGAGATTAAGAAGAGTTAGTGGAGAAATTAGAATGGGAAATAAATATGGAGAAGGGAAGATGAAGATGAAGAAGAGTTAGTGGAGAGATTAGAATGTGGGATAGAGATGGAGAATGGAAGATGAAAATGAAGAAGAGTTAGTGGAGAAATTAGAATGGGAGATAGAGTTAGTGGAAAAATTAGAATGGGAGATAGATGAGTAGGTTATAAAAGGAGAAAGAAGTGAGCTTGAGAAAGGATTCTTGGGAGAGAAAATTTGAAGTGTTTGGGAGGATTTTTTTTTAGAGAAAATTTTGGATGTTTGAGAGAGTTTTGGGAGATTGAAGAAAAATTTGAGAGAAAGAAAATACCAAAAGAGAGAGAATTTTGAAGATGATGGGAGTTCAAAGCTAGGGATTATCATCACAAATTCCTTCATCGATCAATATAAATCAAGAGTTCATCCTCGTCAACGAGCAAGCAAATTCGAGCTAAGTGTTTTTATTTATTCATTTGTTTATGGTTTTACTTGCAAATTAGCACAAATTGTATACACTTTCTCCATCTCCTCTTTTTTTTTCTATATTTTATGTCAGGAGAAGGATATCTCTACGTCAACAGCAAAAATCTCGTAGATATGCAAAAATCGGCCCAGACAAGCTCCTAAGCTGTCCACCGATTTCTCAACTGATCTGTGACTAAAAGTCCCTCTTAATTCAAAAGAAACTCTCTATATTGGGAACATAGAGAGCGAAAATCAATTATAGAAATCCCTCCCAAAAAAATGGGAGATAAGTACTCTTTCCACTCTTCTGGTTTTAGGTGCAGATTAGCACATATTTTGTATACTGACATTTCACTCTATTTTATGTTAGGAAACCGCAGCTTTATATCAATGGTCAACCCTATGGAAGCACAAAATCGGCTTGGAGGAGTCCTCAAGCGCGCACAAATTTCAAATTGTTGAATCAATTCGTTGTATTTTATTTTAAAGAATTCATACCCCAGAATGGAGAGGACAAAGTCCATCCGCAATTTAAATACCTGCACCATAAATCCCAAAGGGAAGAGCCAAGCCAATGCTTAGCCTCCCATTGGAGGTTTTTACTTACAGTAGTTAAATACCTGCAACTTAAATACCTGTACCTTAAATCCCAAAGGGAAGAGCCAAGCCAATGCTTAGCCTCCCATTGGAGGTTTTTACTTACAGTAGTTAAATACCTGCAACTTAAATACCTATACCTTAAATCCCAAAGGGAAGAGCCAAGCCAATGCTTAGCCTCCCATTGGAGGTTTTTACTTACAGTAGTTAAATACTTGCAACTTAAATACATGTACCTTAAATCCCAAAGGGAAGAGCCAAGCCAATGCTTAGCCTCCCATTGGAGGTTTTTACTTACAGTAGTTAAATACCTGCAACTTAAATACATGTACCTTAAATCCCAAAGGGAAGAGCCAAGCCAATGCTTAGCCTCCCATTGGAGGTTTTTACTTACAGTAGTTTAAATACTTGCAACTTAAATACCTGTACCTTAAATCCCAAAGGGAAGAGCCAAGCCAATGCTAGGCCTCCCATTGGAGGTGTTTATTCACTGTCATGTACTTCCTATAATTTAATTTTTGAATCATCAGACCCAAAAGATAAGTAGGTTGTAATACTGCACAGAAGTCGTTAACACACTCCTTCTTTCGGCTTCAGGGAATCTTTAACACTTAAAAAAATATAACAAATAAAAATATATACCATCCATGCATCCTATTTAAAAAGTGAAAACACAAAAGAGAATACCCTACTATAGCCTTAGGAATAAACCAAGCCTGAGTTGCCGAATTAGGATATCCATGAAATTAAGGTACTGAAAGGGCATTAGTTTTAATTAACTAGTGTAACCAAGTCCCCGAGCTCCTAATCTCTGGTTCGCAGGAATAAATTAGTTCTCCCGCTAATTTATTTAGGTTTCTAATCGACCTACCAAGAACGATTAGTGGCGACTCCAAATTTTAAAATCATTTAAACAAAAACCAAAGTTACGATTCGGTAGGGCTTGGGAGGGTCCGCGTTAGGTTAGTCAAATCTAATTAACCTAATAATCCGTTAACCCCTTTTAAAATTTAAAATTTTTTTAGAGGGTCGCGACACATTGAAGATTCAGATTCTTTATAATCCAAACTAGATTCAGGGTTCGCATCAGCCCGTGACTGCAAGCAATGAAGATGCTTTGAGAGAGACTTCAATCGCTGCGATGCCGTACCTGAGCTTTGGTATGGGTTCATCAGCCTTTCTCCATCGCCTGGGACGAATTTGCCTAATCAGTCTCTTCTTGCTTCGACCAACATGCCACTCCCACTCAATGCGGAAGAGGGAGAACCCGATACAGAGGTTCCGTAAGGCATGTGCATCTCCTAATAAACCCTTTTGTAAAGCTCTTGCAGTATGTTTAATGTGTCTTCTAATCTTCACCTAATAACGGTAAATAGTTAGGAACTAATAGGAAAATAGGAGTTTAAGAGTTGGTCATTGATAATCACTAGATCCTCGAAAATGAACGGGCAGATCTTAAAAGTGTATATACCGCTACTGTCATACTAAGCTTTAAATCACTCTCTTCCTGATTTTACTAACATGCCACGTCCAACTGAATGCAAGAGAGGGAGGACCCGATACAGAGGTTCCACAAGGTATGTGCATCTCCGAATTTCTCATTTGTTAAAGCCCTTGCAGGACGCTTAATTTGTCTGCTAATCCTCACCTAATAATAGGGATAGAGGCAGGAGGACGCTTAATTTGTCTGCTAATCCTCACCTAATAATAGGGATATTGGCAGGAGGATGCTCAGATATCTAATGATTATAGAGAAACGGAAAATAGTTTGGAACTAATAGGAAGAGAGGAGCTCAATAGTCGGTCATTGTTAATTAATAGATATTTGAAGATGGGCAGAGCAATGCTCCTAAGTGTGAAATTCAAATCTGGAAAAAGCAATAGCTCTTTCTATCCCCTCAGCTCACCTACATCAAGAGCATTCCTTTTTAGAACAGAAGCAAAATGTAGTTTTCGATCTGAAGGCATAAGTTTCAAAACTGTTTCCCGTGATTCCAAAATAAGAAAGTTTCCACGGTCTTCCTTGTGGTACCGAGTCAATTGAAACTTATCTCGGTTTACTCTTTCGCGGGATATATGGGAAATGCCTAGAGCAACGGATCCATTTTTGGAGCATGTTGAAGAGAAGCCTAATAACATGCGGAAGTGTAACTACTGCGGGAATGAGCATGTTGAAGAGAAGCCTAATGGCCGACAAGCCACAGGAGGATCAAGAGGTTACTTCAAGAAAGGTTAGGTCTTTGCCATTTTTACTTAATCCCATAGGGAATCAATATTCAAATTGACCACTATGCAGCATATGTCATTCTTTAAAATTCTTTCTTTGAGTTAATTGTGTGGTGCTACTTTACATTCATGTAGGACATTTTCTTTTGGATTTGTGCTTAATGTTTAGTTTGGTTCATAGGAATATAAAAAATTCATGATGTTGAGAATGTTTTTTTCTCTGCTGAAGACAAGACATTTCCTTTTCTTTAATGCCGTGTCACTGCATTTTTCTGTGCTCCGGGATGGCTTATAAGGAACCAATTTTGTACTACTGAATCTAGTGATGTATTTTGACTCTTGATCATGAAGTCTATTGGAAGTATTGAATAGGCATAACTCTGTTGAAACCCTATTGCATGCATCACTCACTTCTCATAGATAGATGCACATCCCTGAGTTTCTGTTTTATGTGTCTTCATGATACAAATTGATTTTCGGTCATTCTAAATACAACAAACTGAAAAAATAAAAATAAAACTGCAGGCAGTAACTCTCACCAGATCCTGGAGCTGTTCCTTACAGCTTCATTTTTACGAGCACTTTCTGACTAGTCATACCATTAATTTTGCTATAGTTGGCCAAGTTTGGAGTTATATTCTTGCTAGCCAATTAGGGATCATGGTTAAATTAAGAACAATGCTCATAGAGTAAATGCCTCAACTATTCCCCGCCCTTGGGTGGCAAAGTCCTTGATCTTTCTAAAGTCTTGGATCCACGTGGAAACTACTAGGTTGCAAGATTATGGGAATGTGAATTTGTCCTTTTGGATGGTGTAGATAACTGAATCTACTTTTTGATGTGTAACAGCGATACAAAGCTGACGTCAGCCAAACTTTATGCTGGTGATTCAATAGGCCTCAATAATTGACTCACTTATCCTGAGTCTGATGGCCATTTTTTTGACTCCTTAATGCTCATCGAGTCCTTAATTCATTATATGTGGTGGGGGAGTAAAATGATTGAATGTGCTTGGAGTCTATGCTCATTCATATTGTAGCATCATCTGTGGATGCAATGAGATTCACAGAAAACGAAGGCAATGAAATAAAAAAGTTATTTGTTGTGAGTTTGATTAAAAATGATGCACCTTGTCTGTGTTATCTATCTGCTTATGCATTTTGGGAGTTGTTCTTCGGAAACTAAAAGAGGTCTTCTTCTCTTCTTGGCATTCTGAGTTTGACGCTTGCACTAGTAAGGACTATTGCGTTTTTAACCTTGTGTCCCACTTGGATGTTGTCCACATATATATGCATCGCATCGTGAAGATATTACAAAATTTTATCGTTTGGAAATTCATTTTTGTGATGATTAGTATAAATCCAATCTCATCTAGATACGCATCATCTGTTCACTTAACAATAAGAATATGGAGATATGCCTTGAGCTTTATACCATATTATTCCTCTTGTCATTGTGAATGTTTTTCTCGAAAGGAGTATTCAACCACTTTAATGAAGAAGAGGAATTCTAATGGTAGTAGAAGAAGCCAGCAGGTCTTAAGAGCAGAAGATGATGAGCAGGTGACCGGGAAACACTGACTTTTTCTCTTGTTTGCTCTGCAGCCAATAAAATATCGGCTTCTCATCTCATTTTGATTCCAATCATTGTTGCAGAATTCACCTCTCCCAGAAGCAACTCAAACACCTGTGTCAAAATTGTTGAAAAAAGCAGAGAACACTAATACTGGTAGTGTGGCAAGTATTCCGAAGCATAGCAAGAAAGTAAGTTCTTGTCCGCTGTGATCTTAATACAAAAAACAGAAGTCTATCATGAAGCATCATCTAAGGTGCTTTAGTTATTCTCTGCACCCGGTATTATATTCTTCCAATGCATGAATTGATTAATCAGTCCGATACTTCTTGTGCGAGCCCCTTCTGCCTGCCTCATGATATCGTCAAGTGTACTCAGTTTACTTTATGCATGACAGGTAACTCACCGTGAATATGAGGTTGAAACGACAAATGGAAGGACAATTACCAAAAGAAGAAAAACAAAGAGTACCGTAATGTTTGAGGGATGTATCTAGTCTGACTGAACCATGTGATTAGCATCCGACTGATGGTCCTCCATTAGTTAGGTCGCTAGGCTTTCTTTTGCCAAACACTGGGGTCCTTCGTGTATCTCATTGCTGCAGGATCCAAGAAAACATAAGAGGATGGTTTCACCAAGACTTAGCACCCCCAAGGATGTGAAGGTAATTACGGGCAAAGCTAATAGATGATTTTTTATACTTGAACTGGAGTAGTTTGGTATCAATTTCACTTTTCATTTATCACAAGACTATGCATAGGAAATTCCTTCATCTCCCTTGTGATGAGCTGCTTGGACTCAATCCGTGGTTATTCTATTAGAACAGTACTCAACTACTCAATTACTTGTATCAGTATTTGGTACAGGTACCTGTGAACGTTTGTCGTATGTTACAACATAGAGGATGAGATGAGTAGTGGGATTAGATAGTTTATCTTATGCATGTACCTTTCAATCCAATTCCGCTGGGATGAAGTATGTATTTTACATCCTGACCTTGTCAATGTTGATATCTTATGTTCTTCACTGCATCTTTATACCTAGGGAGGCGACATTCATATATATAAGTGGAGGGAGAGGAAGAAACTCTCTAGGACTTTGTCTTTTGTTCGCAATTCGATGGTTAGACCTCACACCCAAAAGTGAATAAAGAAATGGATAAGGAGCTCACTACAATAAAGACTTGAAGGAACCGCTTTAAGTAGTAAATTTTCAGAGATTAAGTGGAAGGAACTCTGAATGGCCCCAAATGATTGTTATAGCATGGAAGAGGCTGACAAAATGTGGCACCCTTCTGGTTCTGACTGCTGCCACAGGTAAATCCTGAGAGTTTGAGAGCAAGAAAAAGGCATTTATTTATTGTCTTATAGTGGATACTAAAAAATCATTACATGTAATAATTTGTTTAGAAAATATGTAATGTAGCATACATTGTCAGTAGCCTTACATCAAGTCACCTGATATGCCCTTTGTTTCAGAAGCTGTATTTAATGGTTCTTTCTGATTATCCGGAGATCATTCTTGGTCTTCACTCTTTGTGCAGGGAGCAAAGGGAGTTTTTTTTTTTGGTAAAGGTAAGAATGATATTGACTAAACAAAGTTGCTTACAAAAAAACCGAAGCGCAGCCCGCAAAGAAAATACAACCCTCCACCCAAGTCAACACAACTATTGGAGAGGGTGCAAGGTTGGCGGGGAAATGCGCAACGGAAAACCGGATGAGCAAAGGGAGTTCTCCTCCACAAAGTTCAAATATTGGTGATTTGTTCACAGAATGATGATTAAAACCTTATGTCGATGATCCTTATGCATTTGACTGAGGTATCTGTTTGTTCTGAAATGTTTCTAAGATATTAGACTATCCTTTCATATATTTTGATGGTTATTGTTAGAGATAAAAGAGCAATTGTTTTATTTCTGATATCAAAGGAAGTACTTATAGGCTTAGGGTTAAGCCTAACACAATTACATATTTGCCCCAACTTGCTAATACTAGTAATAAACTCAACACTCCCCCTCAAGTTGGAGCATACATATCAAACAGACCTAACTTATGACAAATATATGAAACTCGTCCACTTCGAAGAGGCTTTGTGAAAATATCCGCTAGTTGCTCTTCAGAACGTGTGTGCGCGAGCTGTATGTCCCCACAGTTCACCTTTTCCCGAACAAAATGACAATCCACCTCTATATGCTTCGTTCGCTCATGAAACACTGGATTGCTAGCAATATGAATAGCCGACTGGTTGTCACAACAAAGAGTAGATGATCCGGTCATAGGTAATCCAATTTCAGCTAACAACATACGAATCCATTGAAGTTCACCCGCGACATTAGCCATAGCACGATACTCGGCCTCTGCACTAGATCGAGAAATAACAGTCTGTTTCTTGCTTTTCCATGACACAAGATTACCGCCAAGGAAAACACAGTATCCCGAAGTAGACCGACGATCCATAGGACAACCAGCCCAATCTGCATCAGAATATCCCGTCACCTCCAATGACTCAGGGTTAGAATAACCAGCTGTACGAAGATGACCCTGATTATGGAACATAAGTCCTTGACCCGGAGCTCCCTTCAAATATCGAACAATTTGTAGAGCAGCTTGCCAATGAGTAGTACGAGGAGAGCTCATAAATTGACTTACCACGCTAACAGCAAATGAAATATCTGGACGAGTAATGGTAAGATAATTCAACTTGCCTACTAATCGGCGGTACTTCTCTGGATTATGTAGAAGTTCTCCGTTTTCATTATCAAGTCTCACTCCAGGATCCATAGGTGCTTCACCAGGCTTAGCATCATGTAAGCCAACCTCCTTAAGAATGTCAAGAGTATACTTTCGTTGGGAGAGAGCAATACAACCATTAGCATAGGCAACTTCGATACCAAGAAAATATCGAAGACGGCCTAAGTCTTTAGTGTTAAACTCTTTCTGTAGAAATTGCTTGAGTCGTTGTATACCTTCAACATCACTTCTCGTGATAATGATATCATCAACATAGACAACAAGAATAACGCACCCTTTAGAAGATGACATACTAAATACTGAGTGATCCACACTACACCGATGCATGCCAAAAGTGATAATCGCATCACTAAAGCGGCCAAACCAAGCACGTGGAGATTGTTTAAGTCCATAAAGAGCTTTTCGCAATCGACATACCTTCTCCCCCTGAGCAACAAACCCAGGTGGTTGCTCCATATATACTTCCTCGTGAAGATCTCCATGAAGGAATGCATTCTTAACATCAAGCTGATGAAGAGTCCACTGAGATCGTGCAGCCAAGGAAATAATGATGCGAATGGAAGGAATTTTGGCCACTGGAGAGAAAGTCTCATCATAATCAATACCATAAGTTTGAGTATAGCCCTTTGCCACAAGACGCGCTTTTAAGCGCTCAACTGAACCATCCGGATGGTGTTTAACAGTAAAGACCCAACGAAAACCCACCAATTGTTTATTAACCGGCAACGAAACTAGCTCCCAAGTTTTATTTTGATGTAATGCAGTCATCTCTTCCTTCATAGCACAAGTCCAACCTGGATGAGCCAAAGCCTCCTGCACACTACTTGGCACAGACACAGATGCAAGGGATGACACAAAGACAGACATCTGAGGATTTAAGTTATGATAAGAAACAAAATGAGAAAGAGGATACCGTGACCGAGTACGATGAGCAATAGGAGAGCTAACAGGAGATGGTGGAAAAGGATCGGAAGCTTGGACCGGAGATGGTGGTGGTGGAGCGCTTGCTGGTGGAGAAGAATGGCCCCAAACAGGTCGAGGACCGCGTGTATAAACCTGAAGAGTCGGAGCTGGTGATCCTGGATCCGGTAAGGTATCATCAGAAATAGCTGGTTGTGGCTCTGACTGAAACATAGGTGCGGAGGGTGGTAGAAGATCCATAGTGAATGATTCCTGAGGGCTAACATCACGAAAAAATGCTTGATGCTCAAAGAAAGTCACATCAGCAGAAATATACTCTCGACGACGAGAAGGACTATAACAGACATACCCTTTTTGGGTACGAGAGTAACCCACGAATACACATTTTTCAGCACGAGGAGATAATTTGTCTAACCTAGGAGACAAAGAATGAACAAAACAAACACATCCAAAAATACGAGGACGAATAGACCACAAAGGACGATCAGGATGAAGAACAGTATAAGGAATAGCTCCTTTCAACACGGAGGATGGAAGGCGATTAATAAGATGACATGCTGTAAGAAGAGCATAGCTCCAGTAGGACTTAGGCATATGAGTATGAAGAAGTAGACAACGGGCAACATCCAACAAATGACGGTTCTTACGTTCAGCAACTCCATTCTGCTGTGGAGTATGAGCACAGGAACTTTGATGTAAGATACCATGAGATTCAAGAAATGGAATGAAAACAGAAGAAGAAAAATATTCACGAGCATTATCTGTACGCAAACACTTAATAGAAAAACCATACTGAGTACGAACTTCATGATAGAACTGTTGAAAAGAATGAAAGACTTCAGTACGATCTTTTATTAAATATAACCAAGTGGTTCGAGTACAATCATCAATAAAGGTGACAAAATAACGAAGACCAAAGGAAGACTCTCTACTAGGACCCCAAACATCAGAGTGAACTAACTCAAATGGTTGGGAAGCACGACTCGAAACACGAAGGGGAAAAGACACACGATAGTGTTTACCTAACTCACATGTTTCACAATGGAACTGAAGACCTGAACTAGACACAAAGGGAAAACGTCGGAGTACGTCTGCTGATGGGTGACCAAGGCGACAATGTAAGCGATAAAGATCATCCACAGATTTATTTTGGATTGTTGTGGTAGCAGCAATAATCTCAGGATCCAGGATGTACAATCCACCAGCCTCACGCCCACCACCTATTCGGCGTCCAGTCTTCCGATCCTGAAGAACACAAGAAGACGAAGAAAAGATGATATCACAGTCAAGATCACGAGTAATTGAACTGACAGACAAAAGGTTGTAAGGGAAATGAGGAATATGGTAAACAAGAGGTAAAGAGACAGAAGAGCTCAATGATACACAACCTGTACCAGTTACTTTGGACTGAGAACCATCTGCTAGGGTAACTGATGTAGAAGGAACAGACAAAGTGGATGTAAGAAGACGAGAGTCACCGGTCATATGATGAGTAGCACCTGAATCAATAATCCAAGAACGAGGAGCAGACGAACTAGACAATAGACAGGTGGGATCGTTGTTCCGTGCCAAAGTAGCAGTAGGACCAGAGATAGCATCACTCATGCTATGTCGTGCTTTAACCAACTCATCATATTCTGCACGAGTCAAGTTTATCATACCTTGTCCAGTAGAGGATCCAGATGGAGGAGTCCAAGGCTCGGTATCAACAGAAGCATGTAGACCTCGTAACTCAGGATGGAGATCATAACAATAATCAACCGTATGCCCAGACAGTTGGCAATGAGTACAAAAACGGTTCGCTCGACCACTGCCACGAGCTCCCCTAAGAGTATTATTACCACCACCACGAGTAACACCCCGGCCCTGAGGACCACGACCACGACCACGATATGAACTGTCAGTACTCCAATGGTCTCGACCATTAATGCGACCACGAGTCCCTTGGCCTCCACGAGCTACCATAGCATTGCTTTCTGAAATTGTTGAAGTTTTAGGACTGGAAGTGTAACGCGCAGCTCGAGAATACACCTCTTCAATGGATGGGAGAGTGCTCTGGGAGGTAATCTGCTGTCGAAGAGCATTGTCATCTGGACCAAGACCGCGGAGGAAGAGCACTGTTATCATGTCAGTTTCTCGTTGCTGCATCTGAGTAACCGTGGTCGCCGGTGGAAAATAAGATTTGAGGCGCTGATACAAAGACGCAAAACGAGCATAATATTCTGTCAACCCAGCATCACCAATTTTGGCTTCAAATAAAGCCTCCCACATATCACAAACTCGGCTCATGTTATTTTGTCCAGAATATAGTAAGCTACACTTCGTCCATACCTGACGAGCTGTTGCACAATCCATAAAAAGGTGGCGAACAGATTCAGCCATACTTCCCCATAACAACGTACGTAAAGTAGCATCAACAAAGTTCCATTCTTTTAGACTAACTAGATCTTCAGGTGGGTCTTCTTCGAGCCATCTAGATTGACGATTAGCATAAATAAAGGTTGAAAGAGCCATGGACCAAGAAGGATAATTGGTACCATCCAATTTGATCAAAGTATTATGCAAACCAGTCATACTGTGATATGGTCCAACAGATCCTGAACTCAAAGAAGCACTAGGGGGAACAGATCCCGAAACAATAGACGGGGGGAGCTTGCTGAATCAGTAGACATTTCTCCAAATCACTTACTATCACGAATAATTCACGTCAAAGTATCACGTCACTAATCTCTCCTGAACTCCAAATTCAGCCACACCACCAAATTCAGTCGTACTAACTCAACAACAACACCAAATTCAGCCACATTAACTCAGCAACAACACTACTATGAAACCACATTAAAATTCAGCAGTCACAAAACGCATACTCAGTTCATGGAAGTAGCACGGACGAGTCTTCAACAATGGGTAGTATTTGGCGTCGCCGGCTTGTAAGTCGCCGGCCCTAGGCGACGCCGGCCAGTGGGGTCGCAGGGGCTGGTCGGGGGTCGTCGGGGGTCGTCGGGGGCTGTTCTGGTCTGGTCGCCGGGAGGTGGCCGAGAGAAGTGGCCGAGATCACGGGCCGTGGCCGAGAGAAGTGGCCGAGTGCACGGGCCTTGGCCGAGATAAGTGGCCGAGATCACGGGCCGTGGCCGAGAAAAGTGGCCGATCGCACGGGTCGTGGCCGACGGACTTGGCCGGCGCACGGGCCGTGGCCGAGCGAGTTGGCCGACCACACGGGTCGCGGCCGGCGGCTGACGGTGGGTTGACTGAGGGTTAGGGTTTCAGGGAACCAGGCTCTGATACCATGTTAGAGATAAAAGAGCAATTGTTTTATTTCTGATATCAAAGGAAGTACTTATAGGCTTAGGGTTAAGCCTAACACAATTACATATTTGCCCCAACTTGCTAATACTAGTAATAAACTCAACAGTTATATTGTAGAATTTGGACAAATAGATCATATTAGCAGAGACTGCTAATGAGACTGCTCAGTCTTCGCTAATAGATCACACAGCATTACACCTGTAGCCCTGCTAGGCCCTGAGCCCACTCTGAATTTGGGCACAATATCTGCTCACATCTGAATATTTCCCAATCTACTGGGCATTCGGCCTTGTGGCCAGTGGGCCGACGTGGGGACGGGAGGTTGGAGGTTCAAAACTCCCATCCGCAGGGCAGAAATAGAAAAAGAAGCAACCAGTTCTCAATTTTATTGGTCACGTTATCCAATTCTCATTTGTTACTGCAAACATTATATTTGTCTCCTAATTTTCATAATATTTTCTCTCCATTTATAATTAGGTCCTCATGCAAATGGATCTTCCATATAGGTGCTACGTTTATGAACTCATGCGAATGGATTTTCCAACATGTTCAGAATACTTGGATACATATATTTTTCTTCTGGAGAATGGTATACTAGAACTAATTTTCATGCCATAGATGTTCTTGTTGAAGAACAGAACAATTATCAAAAGGCATGGAGGATAGCTTAGCGGTGAAAATGAGAGCTACGTTCTGTGTACTCTAGTGGGATATAAACTTCAATACCCTCTCTTCTGGCAGATTGTAGTATTCATGATGAGGAAGAATTTCACAGCAGTCATTTTTCGTTCTTTGTTTTTGGTTGACTTTTATCCCATAGTTGAAAATTCTGCTTGTTCTTCTGTATGAATCTATGTCAAGGTTGCAGTATCATCAGAGTCCACGTGATCAGCTTACCTATGATTATGTGTCTTAATTTAGAGAAAGCTTGGTGTGCAAATATGAATTTCCTGCTTGTTGATATAGTAAATGCTATTTGTTCATCACTCTAATGTCAATTTTCTTGGCCTAGGCTTAAGCATTTTCAGCACTTGCATTTGTCTTTTTCATTTAACTGAATTCGTCACATACAGGGGGCACAACCAGTTGAACATGTTCAGCATCACACTACAAGCTTGCATTTCTTCTGGAGAAAAGATTCTTCTGCGAGATCTTTGGGTCAAATGGTTTGCAAGATACTGGCATCTTTTGTACAGCCCTTCTCGAGTGAATACCATTCCAGTACAATTCTTCCAGATAGTCCCAATCGCAGCAAAGGTCGCGTACGAGGGCACATTTTGATTTGGTCAGAATGGTCAAGACGTATGCTTCTCAACTTCACTTTTTCATCACTTAGAATCACACTGCAGATATCTGGTATTGGGCATTCATATATGTTAAGTAGAACAGCAAAAATAACACGGCAGTTTTGCATCAGACGCACGACTAGGTCTGCTCTTTCCTGTTCCCTGATGGAAGAGTACTTGGTCTCTGCAGCACTTAAAAGTGGCACTATGAGCATGACTATCCAATTTTGTTGGATTGATGCCTGAAATCTCAGCTTTCTCTTAGCTGTTCAAGGGAAGAGTGCTATATTTAGGAAGACGATCGACTAGCATCATCCTGACCATTACATTTCGACAAAATGGGTGAATTGGATACATAAATTCTCTTCCGTTACTTGTTTAGACAGAAGGTTAAATTCTTCTTGATCAATCTTTACCCCTGGCCGCATCTTTGGTCGATCCCCTCTTTAAGACTTCAGACCCCATATGCTTTTAGGCCATAAGTTCATTCTACAACTTAAAAATTACCCAATTTGTACTTAGATTACCAGCCGCCACGAAGCAATGGAGCAGTTCCTGCCCTTGATTAAACTTGCTACATCTTTTCCTTCACCCTAGTAAAACAACTTACTACATCACGATGAAATAAGATGCATTAATTTCTATAGCACTAGATGATCCTTCAAATTTGTTATGCTCTTTGAAGCATGTGGCGTCCAAGTCATGAACCCATGAAATTTCCATGCCCATACCGTGTGTCCCAGAATCTCAGTACTTTTTTTCCCCCTCAGATAAACACAGGCAAAACACGAACTAGTATGATTCCTTCTTACCAAACCTTTGCCAGTACCAATGCCTCTCCCACACCACATGCATCGAGTCCAGTGGAACCTCCTCCGTCTCCGGCAAGAAGAGCATCGCAAAGATTATCATCACAGTGAGCCAAGAGCCATAGAATAAGGAAAGTGCCAAACTTGAAGTGGCATAACGCGGTCAGGAAAATCTGCGACAGCGCGAACGTGACTGCGAAGTTTACGGCCGTGCTAATGCTTTGGCCCATGGGACGTATCTTCATGGGGAATATCTCGCTAGTGATGAGCCAGCTTAGAGGACCCCAAGACGAACCGAACCCAACCGCATAGAAGCACATCAACACCAGCACTAGTATGGCGTAGCCCTTTCTCATGCGCTCCGTGCCAGATGTTCCTGTCGTCGTGGCCAAGACACATGCCACACCAACCTAAACAATAAGCAAACACGGTTAAAGGGCTTATGTGGATTTATGATTACAAGATTGACCTCGAGATGGAGGGATGGTTGAGTATGGTGATCGTGCAATGTCTCAATATAGGCTTGTATGTTGAGCATTACTCCTTAGAATACCCCTTTTTTTTTTTCTGTTCAACTACTTTACTTTAACCTAAGGATACTATAAGGATAAAGTAAAGTATTTGATACTTCTTTAGTTTCTGCATGGGTGGTATCATGCCTCATGCATTGCTAATAATGCTAGGGGCTAATTACGTACCTGACAGAGGTACATCTGCACTCCATCCTCAATGAACAATAACCTCCTCCCCCGAAGATCCACCACAAATGCAGACACCAGAATCAATCCCAAGTTCACCAATCCAAGTATTATTGCCGCTATCAGGGCGGAGTCGCGCCCGAATCCACGGACTGAAACAAAACAGGCGCGGATAATGCAATGATGTTGATCCATGTTAGTTGCTGAAAGAACGGGATCACTATCGACATCACGAGGTGAGGCCTATACTGCTTCTCGAAGATCGTCAGGAAGGGCTCTTCCCGGCGGCCCTTGCTATCTCGCTGGACCTGATGAGCTCTGCCAGCTCAAGCTCAATATCGGTGTTGTGGCCCCGGACCCCGAGGAGCGTTTGCTTTGCCTGAGTGAGCTTTCTGCACTCGACGAGGCTCGCAGGAGTGTCAGAGACGAGGAGGACGCTGAGGGTCATGATGGCCGCTGGGGCCTCAGCGAGGCCGAGGGAGAGGCGCCACCCCCAGCTGATCTTGGTGGTGCCGTAGTTTATGCAGTTGGCAGAGACCACCCCGACACCTTGAATCCGGTATTGAAGGCGCCGCGCCACTTCGGGGGGGTAATCTCGGAGAGGTACACTGGAGTTGCCGGAGGTACAATTCTCATCATTTGCTTGATGATAATTCTCTTCCAACAAGAATGGCATATTGCACGAATATAATTTGAATACTTAATTGAATAACGAATCTGATTAAATTCACGATTTTTGATGGTCAAGATTCAATTTATTATGTAGGATTACAAGTCAACAACCTTGATAATATTGTCTTGACAAATGACTTCTTTTCTTTGACCATAATAAAACAACAAATGAAACCAGTACCTGATTAGTGAAGCCGACACCAAATCCAATCAAGATACGCCCGAGGATAAGCATGGCTATGTTGGCAGCCCCGGCAAGGAAGGTGCAGCCTCCAAGAACCATTATGTTTCTCTGGCTGAACGCCGTGGTGGGGTGGCTCGGCAAGAGGGACGAGGCCAACCCTGTGACATAGAGAGAGCGAGGACGTCAACGCCGTCAGGGCTTGGCTGTCGTAAACGCAGTATATATTCATCTTGGCCTCGGCAGCCTTCCTTAGTACCGAGGGGAAGAATTTCTCCAAGAACGGAACCATTGTAGTGACTCCCCCTAATCAAATTAATTGCAAATTTCGGCCATGTATCTGTTAGTACACTCAAATGTTATATCGCTTGTTCCTGGATCTTCATTCCTTTAACGATTGCAAAATGCAATGTACCTCATCAAAAGAAACAGCTAGAGGAAATATTGACAAACTGCACTTCTTGCATAGATTTTCGCATTAAACCAGGTGATGTCCCAAATTGATGTCAAAGCTCGTGCACATGATCAATTTCTGGTCGGCATTTCATGAATAGATTTACTTGCGCGTTTGACACCCAAGTAAATTGACTAGAAGATCTATGCTTACGCAAAAAGGTTGCAATATTAATGTCATTAAATGGCTGACGAGGTTGAATCAGCCGATAATAAGTGTTTCCATTTTCCCTAACTACAAATAAGGAAAAATATTGTTTAATGTTGATGGCAACCTACGTAAGAACCTCCTCAAGATGGAAAACAGCTTTGGCATTTCCCATAATTATCCGATAATAAATTGCTCTCCATTTTCCATCTTTACAAATAAGGAAAGATATCATCAGATATTGATGGCAACCGATGAGAAAAAACATAATTCATCTGGAGTTATCCATCACTGTCACGGTAGAGGACGATGGAGCAATTGGTCTAAGGATGATTGAATCATAAGAGCCTCCTTAAGATGGAAAACGGCTTAAGCATTGCAAGTCATGGGATTCGTGCAACTTATTGCGTTATTTGGTATAGTCACAAATCTTCAAAATATGCATCGAAAAGGGTATTTTTTTTGAAAAATTACTTGATTCATTAATATTTTTCACGGACAATCATTAAAGGAAAACATGAAATTCATATGTAATCACTGTTTTAATCAGGTGATTGTCTAAGATTTTGAAGTATTTGAGATTAGGTAAAGGAAATGCACCACACACGCTCTTCTGTCGCCACCGAAGCCATTGATGTTGCGCCGCCATGGACGGCAAACCCTCCGACCGCCATCTCTCTCTTACTCTCTCTCTCTCTCTCTCTCAAGTAGGAGCAGAGCAAAAACTTTTGGTAGTTCTTCGTCAGAAGCGAATGTTTATGCGAGTTGGAAATGCCTCGTTGTGTCGCTTCACGAGACTGTCAATTTATAACGACTACGAAAGAGGCGTCGCGTGCAGCCATAATTGGGTCATGTGGCCAACAAAGTATTGCAATGAGAGAACCTGCGGGATCTCATTCGCCCAGTTTTCTTTTCTTTTTTCTTTTATGCCCGTAAGCCTGAATTCATAAAATGCTCCATTAATTTTTGGATCGGGTGCTCAATGGGCCCAGTGATAAAGTGTTTGAATGATGTGGAGACGTTTAATTTCGAGTGTGGGATTCGACTTCCAAAGCTCTGTGAACACTCAAAACAAAAGCCCGCGAAAGAGATGAAAGTTAAGAGTAGAACAAAAAAAAAAATTATACTTCATGGATATGGTGAAACACTATGCAAAAGCTAGGGAGTTAAAGTAGGACAAAAACAAAATTCATGGATTGGGTGAAACAGGAAAAATTGTCAAAAAAAATTGTAAACCTTTTACACATTTACCAATTCAATCTTACACTTTTAAGTTTGCCAATTCAATTCTAAACATTTTCGCCTTTTTCCGATTCAATCTTATTTGCTAAAAATTACTAACATGGATGCTAGCCATTTTACATGACGCCCCAACGTTGACATGAATACTTTTTAATAGTTTTTTGTTTTTCTATTTTTCCTTTTTCTTCTTTTTCCTTTCTTTTTTTCCCCTCCACCGGGCCTTAGGCGAGGGCCACCCTTGCCGGATTAGGTGAGGGCAACCCTTGCGAGGGCCAATCGGGGCTTCACCCTTGCCTAGTTTGATGGAGGGGAAAAAGGAAAAACAGAAAAATTTGAAAAAAGAAAAAAGAATAAAAATAAAAATAAAAAATTATTTTTAAAAATAAAATATCATAAAAAATTATCCACATCAGTACTGACGGTGCTATATAGGATGGTTGGCGTCTACCTTAGCGATTTTCGACCAATAAGATTGAATTAGTAAAATGTGAAAAATGTTTAGGATTGAATCGATAGATTTAAAAAGCTTAAGATCGAATTGACAAAAAAGCAAAGGGATTAAGACATTTTTGACAATTTTTTTAGTGAAATATGAGGCAAAAGCTCAGGTGGCTCGGCCGGAACAAGAAGTAATTTTTCATTTGATGGTATTAAAGGCTGAAAATGTGTTGTGCATCTAACCCACATGCAAGTCTCGCTTATTTGACTGGAGTATGTAATTTTGCGATATCGATTTTGAAACTTAATTGACCAGTGTTGATATGTTTAGGAGCTAATTTCTGCACTACTTGTCCTACAAAATAATACTAGCTTGCGAGCTCCAAAAGAAAAAAAATCGAATCAGTGATTTTCCAAGTCAACTTTGATAAAGTCCAAAAATTACATCGTGTTGGATACCCCTTTCAATTCTTATTAGTTCTTTTATTCCTAAATTTGGTCTAGATTGAAGAATTGCTTTCGCTTTTGAGAAAACTGACTTAAAAACGGTCGAACCGGCCCAATTAGTGGCTAGCGATTCAATTGAACCAGACTGGTCCAATTGAACTAGGCTGGCAATGGCAAAAGCAGCAAATGCCAAAAATGGTGTACTGCTCCTCCTTTCTAGTAAAAAAGAAACATGGAAAGAGCTTGGTCAAGCTGGACATCCTTCTCCTAAGGCACTGCATCGAGGGATCTTCACCTGCTCTTAGTGATCCTTTGGGCGCGAGAAAAAGAGATGACTGTGGAGTGCGGTTGGTTGGGCCATAAAAGAGAGTCCAAAAAAGGAAAAATTGGGGGAGGGAGGTGGGGGAGTTGGGAGTGATCTTCTTTAGGGAGAAAGAGCTCGATATAGAGTAGAAAACACTCCAAGGGAGGGTTCTGCATGGAGGGCAAAAACAAAAGGAGAGAGCATGTTCCTTCTTTTGGGGTTGGGTGAGCAAAAGAAAAAGGGGCAGAACTCAATGAGTTCAGGGCAAAAAAAAAACGAGAGCCAGAGAGAGTCTTGAGAAGTTCTGCGTTAGGTGAGAGGCCAGAAGGGAGTTCCTCAAAGGAAAAAAAAAAGAGAGGAAAGAGCTCAGTTGAAGAGGGAGTGCAAACCAAAAGGGGAAAGATCAAGGAGAAAGGAGTTCAAAGTCCGATGCTATCGCCACTGCACCAACGTTGCTGTTGAGCCTCGCCGGACTTGGATCTGTCCATGGCTCGACAGTGGCTGCTTGGCGGCAGCCTGTGGTTGGAGGCTACCCTCATTAGTTTGGCCAAAGTATTGGTCCGATGATGTTGGTGTTGGTCGGCATTGTTCTCGGAGGTGGTGGTGCTAACAATCGACAATGGCTGACAATGTTGAAGATGAGTAATGACAAAGGTTGGGGGCGATCACTGTAGGGTCTGGGTGATGAAACTTAACAATGGAGAAGACCCATGAAAGAGATGATAGAAATGATAGGTAAAAAAGAAAAGAACAAAACAAAGAATGAAAAGTCAAAGAAAAAGAGATAAAAGGAAGAAAGAGGGGCCTATCTTCGTACGCCTAGACCAAAGGCATCGTTCAACCACTCGATAAGATTTCCGATCTACTTTCTTCAAAGATCAGTGGTGATTCCTTTTTGCATATATATATATATATATATATATATATATATATATATATATATATAGACACACACACACATATCACCTAATCACATTAAGATCGAATCTAATAACCCGCCGTGATTTAACATGGGCTTGGAAGGGCCTGAGTTAAGCCCACTCTATAAGTTTAATAATCCATCAACTTGATCATTTTCGAGATCGGATCACGATAATATCTTACATTTTGGATAGAGGTTTATCAAAGTTTCTTCCTCCGCAATTATACATTTTAAGGCATAAACTGGATATGATGAAAGTTCATGATTGACATTGAAAAATACCTTGTGAAAGTGTAGTGTGTATGAATTTTTCTAAGAACAAAAGCATCCGTTTACATTTGCTAACAAAATAAGAACGTTGCACTTTCTATTGTAGATGCATCCAGCATGGAACTTTGTGGGGCCGATTGCCCAATGAAAGGTAGCGGTGTCATGAATGTGGGAAAGACTTCCCAATAGGTGGCAATGTTGTGCAAAGAATAATATCACATTTGGTAGAGGAGACCAAGAAACATATCATTATTTGCTTGAATCTAAATGACCAAAGGAGAATGCAATTTCAATAACTATTTAATGAAGTGGCCATAATGAGACTGGGTACATACAATGCAATGGTAGGAGGAAGAGTGGCTGCAATAACAGGAGGAGAAATGGTTACATATGGTGCAACACCGGGGGGGGGGGGAGGAATGGTTGCACATGGTGTAATGGGACAAGGTAGAAGATTGGCTGCAATGGGATGGAAAGCGAAATTGAGACTACCAACAGAGCTTGCTACTACTGTGGTGAGCCACAAAATTGGAACTAGCATGAGCTACTCCTATGATAGGGGATCTTGAAAGGGACTTTGTAAACAACAATTTACTCATGACAGAAGACCTTCATGACATAAAAGAAGTTCCAAATAACTTGATAGTAGAACAATCGATCGTTCAAGGAATGTTTGCGAACGAGGTTGCTGCTGGAGGGGGAACTAGCAAATCGTATCTTGCTATCAAATTGGAACTCGAGCAATCAATGGTTGAGGGTCCCGAGTAGATTATTGAGCAGTAGCAGCCGATGGGTACGGGGCCCAAGCAGCAACAATCGATGGGTGGAGGTCTCAAGCAAATTATTGAGTCGTCGCCGACTGAACTCTTTTTATTCACGAAAAATCATGTAAGAGTAGTTCTTCACTAAGCTCGAGAGATGCATCACCTCATGAGAGATGCAGAATCAAACATGTACAAATTACTTAGAATTCGTTTTTGTATTTGGGAGAGAACCAACCCTTTCATAGAGAGAGCAAAAGTGATTCAAGCTATCATACAACAAGTTAGGTTGGGTCTCAACTTTTAGTACTCATAGAGTTCAATATAATTAGTTCAACTTTTAGTACTCATAGGGTTTAACGCAATTAGTACTCATGATGAACCCTATGTGTACTAAAAGTTGAGATCCAATCTAACTTATTTATGATAGCTTGAATCACTCGTGCTCTCTCCATGGAAAGGGTTGCTTCTTTCTCAAATACAAAAACGAATTCTAAGTAGCTTATACATATTTGAGTCCACCTATTATAAGGTGATACTTCTCTCGAGTTTGGTCGAGAAACACTCTCACACAATTCCTTATGAATAAAAAGAGTTTAGCCAGTGATAGCTTGAGAATCTGCTCGGGACCTCTAACCGTCAACTGCTGCTCGAGATCGCCACACGTCAACTATTGCTGCTTATTAATTTGCTTGAGACTATTAACCATCGACTGCTCGGGTTCCCATTCGATAGCAAAATATAACTCTACTAGTTTTCCTCGAGCAGCAACTTCGTTCTCAACCATTCCTTAAATGATTAGCTGTTCTACTACCAAGTTGTTCCAAACTTCTTCTATGTCATGAATGTCTTCTGCCATGAGTAAATTGTTTGCAAAGCAACTTTCAAGATCCCCTGCTATAGGAGCAGTTCATGCTAGTTTCAATTCTTGTGGCTCTGTCATAGCATTAGCAAGCTTCGCTAGTAGTCCCAATTCTGTTTCCCATCCCGTTGCAGCCACTCTTCTTCCTCCTCCCATCGCACCATGTGCAACCATTCTTCCTTTTGCCATTGCTGCCACTCTTCCTCCTACCATTGCATTATATACATCCAATCCCATTACAACCACTTCATCAAATAGTTGCTGATATTGCGTTCTCCTTTGGTCATTTAGATTCGGGAAAATAACGATATACTTCCCAATCTCCCTTACCAAATGTGATCTTATTCTCTGCATACCATTGCCACTTATTGGGAAGTCTTTCCCACATTCATGACATCGTCACCCTTCATTGGGCATTTGGTCCACAAAGTTCCACTTTAGATGCATCTACAATAGAAAGTGCAGTATTCTTATTTTGTTAGCAAATGAAAACGAATGTTTTTGTTCTTAGAAAAAAAATTCATACATACTACACTTTGACAAGGTATTTCTAATGTCGACCATGAACTTTCGTTCTATCCAGAATGTAAGATATACAAAAGAAACTTTTGCAATATAGGTACTCCCTCTAAACAAGAATTACTTGAGAAGATATTGACCAAAATAAAGAAATTCCTAAATTATTGATCCATTCACACTAATCAATAACATTTTACTTGTTTCTCAAAATTAACTTCCCATGTCTAGAAGTTACATTAACCATACCAATGTAGTCAAATATCTTTGAGAACAAGTATCTATCCCAAAGCAGTAAATGCTAAGTTATGCCATGCTGGACAATATGGCTCGTTCACTTTGTGGCTTAATGTAAGGTTTCTTGAAGTAAGGCTAAGGAAGAAGATGGGGATTTCATAAAGATATCAAAAATGACTCATGGACTTATCACGAGCACTCCCTAACCAAATTTTCAACATCAATCATCACTTTCACGATCATGAATCTGATTGCCAACATTTAGAGCACGAGATTGTACAACATATTTAACATTTGCACACATAACCATAGCCGCAACAAACAAGAGTAATCATCAATACTTGGATTAAAATGATGAAGTTCAAGACTAAGAAACTTAGTAGAAATCCTACTCATTCACGTAGTGTAACCTATTAACATACAACTATACAAAATCCCAACTTATGGAACTCACAGCTATAACACAGGGCAAATGCAACACCAACATAAAAATTAGCTGTTCATTTGGCTGCTTGGACAAGTTAACCACGGGACATGTACAATTAGCTATTCAAAGACACGAGCAATCCTCATGCCATGTTCATGTTTAGGTTCGAGAGGCCATTCAACAGTGACAAGGAGAAAGGAGGCAGAGGTAGTGACGACAGAGTGAACCTCTTACTATGGTCGCAATCTTTGTGAACCTATGGAATGAACGAGATCGAGCTGAGAAAAATGAGGAAGAGCGGGATGCGAAGCGCGAGGAGCTTCTCCTTAGCATCTATATAATCATCAACGTCCTTTGACAGGAGCTCTTTGGCCATGGAGTGGGCGAGCTCGGAAGAGAACAAGTTAAGTGGTCCCTTTGTCGAGTTCTCACTGCTCGTTACCTCATGAAGGCAAGGTTCAGGTCTGGGTACAAGCCCGAATTTAGGTTTTGCATTGCGATGGTCATTGGCGATGAAATAACGCTCCTTATGGGTGACATGGCAATGTCGGCTTACAACAAGACCAAGGCCCAAAAGCCTGCGAAGAGAGGCCAAGTCTTGTTCTTGAGGAGAATCTTGTTCTTGGCGATGAATTTAGGTTAACCTATTTTCCGCCCCCCAAACGCCGGAAAATCTGGAAAACTTTTTCCCCCAAACAAACACAGCTAATATTAATATTTCTGCTTCGAGACCGATGAAGCCGAAGAGGATCCTGTCGAGGATGAATCGTCTTTCGACAGCAGTGGGTATCAAATTTATTGGTGTTTAAAGTAGCTCTGAACCTTGTGATGACGTATGTTTAATCTTTGCTTTCTTTTCGAAATCTATGATGACTGTGTATTGTTTCTGGATTTCTCGGTTTGGATTAATCCACTTATTTCTACCCCCTTCAAACATTTCTCTTTCTATTTCTCTCACCCGCCCTTGAATGAATCGTGTAAAGAATTGATCTGGATATGAATTATAGATGATCTACTTAGAGTAAGTATAATCCACAGCGCAAGAAGCTAGCTTTAAATGCATCTGCAATGTTGGCTGTCTTAGATATCATCTTAGGACATGTATAGTAATCATTCTGATTCTCTAATTCAAATCTCTAGAACAAAAAAAAAAGATGAGAATCTTATTTGATAATGGAAATGATTCTGATTCTAATTTTGTTCTCGAAAATAATTTTGGAGCAAAAAAAAAACAAAAAAAATTGATTCTGAAAAAAGAATTACTTTTGAGAATCATAAAACTGAATAAAGTTGCATGTCTTTCATTTTTTCCTTTTCAGTTCTCTCGTCACTTTTTCCTCGACCTAAAATAGCATGAGGTCTCATTTTCAAATAAAAATATACAGGATAATAAAAATAAAATATTAAATTGGGATTTTTTTTAAAAAATCAGAAAAATTTCATAAAATCCCTAAAAATAAAAGATACTTAGATTAGGCTAGTTTGACCTTATTTTCATAAAATTGGGCCCAGATTCCTTAGATTTCATAAATTCTGTTCTTTTCTAAGAAAATCATAAACACTTTTGAAATTAAACCTGAACCACATTTCTTTGAGCCTTTAGGGCTTGGTCATGGTTTTTTGATTCAATATCTATGTCTCAAGATTCCTTGATTGTGCATTTGATTTCATTGGTTGTGACTTGCTTGGGTTTATGTACTTTAGACTTATTTTAGTCTTAGAAAATTTTGGAAAAATACAAAAATAACTAGAGTGAACACTTAGCAACCTCTCGTTCTTAAGTTTTGGGATAAATTGAGAATGAGATCTAATTTCCTAGAATAAAAAATGCACACCAATGTAGGGCATTGCATTGCATTTTTCTTGCAAAAACGAAGGTGTTGCTTTTGTTGGTTGTCCGTCGCTTAAAAGAGTTGGATGAAGCCTCACAATAAATAGAAAAAAATGATTCGTGATGATTTTTTATATTTATTTTTACATTTTAATGTGCAATATGTTATATAAGAAAATCAATATGAATTAATTTTTGATTAATTCAAAATGTGCAGTTACCAAACGTGTTTCTGTTCTAAGAACAAAAATTTTGTATAGTTATCAAAATGCTTTCTGATTCTCTAAACCTCATCATCGGAATAGAATCGAAAAAAATCATTTTAATCAGAATTACTTTTTTGGATCAAAATGATTGCCATACACACACTTAGTAGCCTACTTGTGATTAATGTTCTTGAGAAAACTTGTCGTGCAAAAACCCATTGTGGCTGGAGCCCAGCTCCAAATATTTTGTCCTCCGTACTCGGAAAGGTCAGAGTCAATACTCATTCCAAGAAATTTCATACTCTAGATTATTTCCAAGTACTTTGAGATTTTACGAATTTAATGAAAAACAAAAACCATGGCGATTTGATGGCATTCAATTTATCGACTAGAAGTCTAGAACCGATGTGCAAGATACAATTTTTCTTTAGAATAATGAAGGGAAAAAATCCAACTACAAAGAATTCCGGAAAAAATCGAAAAATGTATACAGAGAACAAGAGCAATTGGGAATTGAGCTTCTGATGATACTTATGTCTCCCCTTCTGATCTGTCCAGTATGAAGACACTAACTTTATCATCCCTTCCTACCCTCATTCTGTCATCAACATATCTGGGGCGCTTCAGACAAGGAACTAAAGCCTCCTTGCGCTCAGAGTTTACCATATCAAGCAAATACACACCACCCAAAAAGCACATCTCAAAAGGATACGTTATCTCAGGCCACCCCTCAGGATTTAAGATGCCCAGTAGGAGATCGTAGTTTTGTCGGAACATATTCATCAACTGTTGTTAATTCAAAGAAGGAAGCATCAACGACATCAGATTTCAACTCTAGAATATAGGGCAATATGTCACGTCACGTGTAACACGTGTTTTTTAATATAATTTTATCTTGCTTATATTTAAATGCATGTGAAAGCATAACAAAGTTTTCCCCAAACAACATTCACCATGAGAATTGCCCGAGTACAATAATACACATATGCTTCATTTAATACTAACATCAGTAGTTTGTTGCAAACAATTGACAAATCCAAAAGACAACACATAGTCCAAACAAAATACAAAGTCACGGGAAAAGGATCGGGTCAACTAGCACCTCTACTCACATACAATACCACAAGCAAGCTTAAATATTAACTAAGCCACATCCCAACTTAGGGGTTGGTGGCTACCAGGATCATATCGTCCCCTCCATCGTCATATCCGAGGAACATCCTACATGTATGAAGAATAATGAGTGAGCCAAAGCTTATTAAATGAAATCTCTAAGTTTAGGGTAGGTGATCTTCTTATCACTTAATCTAACATACAAATAGCGAGTATTCAAGGAAATACATAAGTACATGAGCATACACATGATTTTTCTTTCATGTCGGTAACGGCATTGCATGATTTTGCTCATTCAAAGCATTCGGATGATATGTTATTTCATAATGTACCAGTATCACCTAGTGTTTTTATCAACATTAACATATGCATGAACATACATTATCATCTTTTACTTCTCCTCCCGAACACTCTAGCAACATCTCTGATCACACAACAGGGGCATCCAAGATCACATAGTATAGACATCTTGACTTTCAAGGCATCTCATAACACTCCATGGGGCATCCTAGATCATATGACAGGGGCATCTCATAACACTCTACGAGACGCCCTAGATCACACAGTAGGGGCATCTTGAACCTCTCGGGGAATTGTCGCCGATTTCATATGGATGCTGAAACTTACTTTTCTTATTCAAATTATAAAATTTCACACATGAAATTTGATAATTACATATTATCTTTATTCGAAAATCAGCATATTAAACAATTGACAACGTGTACATCAACAAATAAAAAAGTTCATTAACGCGAACAAATTGGCAACTCAATAATCAATAACGTGAACATCGACAACTCAATAACCACCAATGTGAACATCAGCAACTCAATAATCAACAACATGAATATTAGCAACTTAATAACCAATTTTGATAGTTCTTCTAGCCAATTTTAACGAGAAATTGCTGAAATGGACGGCGACCATCCTATGCGACACGGTTGATAAATGGTTGCTAAAATAGACAATTTTGATGGTCTTTAAAAGTTTTAGAATTGTTTTTTTTTTTCGTATTTCTTCACTTTGGGCCATAGATGAGGTCCTTGGCCAACTCTTGCCGGCAACAGTCAAGGAGGATTGGAAAATAATAGAAAATAGTAAAAAATTGAAAAAAAAGCAAAAAATGTTCACATCAATATTGATCGTCAATGTAGTATGGCCGGTATCCATGTCAATATTTTTTGGCTAGAAAATGACCAGAAAGACTACATTAGAAAATCCTAAAAAAATTTAGGACTAAATTGCCACAATCTTTTAACAAAAAAAAATGGCACAAGAGGTTGAGGATTGAGTTGACTAACATACAATATGTTTAGGAATTTTGTGGTAATTTTCTCGAATCAAAATTGACGGTGAAAAAAACGGGTTACAAGTACCTAGTAGCCAACTTTGTAATTTGATCGTTCTTTTGAAAAAAAAAATTTGTGATTTGATCTGATTTAGAAGTGGAAACCATGTAGAAAACAGTCGGTGAACAAATTTGAAATGAATAGTAAATCCAAAATTACTTGATTTGGTTATACAAAATTAAAAATGTGTATCTCTTATGAATTGCGCAATTAGACATTCATGGATAGTATGTGTAGTGGTATGATTTGATTTCTTAATTTGAGAGATATGATGAAACCAAACTAGGCTACCTCGAGTTTTCCTTGAGGAGAGCACACAACCTAAACATAAGGTTTTTTTTTTAACATAACATGTCAATTCACTGCTCAATTTATAGCCCCTTCATCTGTTCATGGAATAAAAGATTTTTCTTGATTTTTTTTTGGTAATTAAGCATTATATAATTAAGCAATATTGAATCTTACTGATCGGTAATGGGCTTTGGCTACCTTATTTGGTTGTGGGCTTGAAAAACCCCCAAACTCCTTATAATAACATATTATATAGGAAACGAAACTTAAAACAACTCTAGAGATAGAGATGGAGGGAGAAGCACTCGAGCGCGCGGTTGAACCCCGGCCATGAATATTTTGCTGTAACCGGAGTCAAGGGTATGATCGATCAGGGGCTGAAGGACCAAATCGAGACCAGAGATTAGCAACTGGCCCGGAGCTTCAGTCCTTGTACGTTTTGTGCATGCGTGTCTGAATCTTCTGTTGCAACTTGTGACCGCTCTACTACGATCTTACCCGTGCAATCTACTCGAATTTCCAGGTTGTTTTCTATGTCTGGAAGGTCTTCGATGACGGGCGTGAGATCAGAAACCCTGGAGGCGCTGAAGGGCGAAAGAGATGGTGGAATCGGGCATCAGACAAGGCAATGATGAAGGTTCATCCAACCTTACACAGGGTTCGCATCAGCCCGTGACTGCAAGCAATGAAGATGCTTCGAGAGAGACTTCAATCGCTGCCATGCCGTACCTGAGCTCTGGTACGGGTTCATCAGCCTTTCTTCCATCGCCTGAGAGGAATTTGCCTAACCAGTCTCTTCCTGCTGCTTTGACCATCATGCCACTCCCACTCAACACGGAAGAGGGAGAACCCGATACACAGGTTCCACAAGGTATGTACATCTCCTAATAAACCCTTTTGCTAAATCTCTTGCAGGATGCTTAATTTGTCTTCTAATCTTCACCTAATAACAGTAAATATTTAAGAACTAATTAGGAAAATAGGAGTTTAAGAGTTGGTCATTGATAATCAATAGATCCTTGAAATTGAACGGGCAAATCTTGGAAGTGTATACACCACTGCTGTCATACTAAGCTTTAAATCACTCTCTTCCTGATTTTACTAACATGCCACGTCCATCTGAATGCAAGAGAGGGAGGACCCGATACAGAGGTTCGACAAGGTATGTGCATCTCCAAATTCCTGATTTGTTAAAGCCCTTGCAGGATGCTTAATTTGTCTTCTAATCTTCACCTAATGATAGGGATATAGGCAGGAGGATGCTCAGATATCTAATGGCTGTAGAAAAACAGAAAATAGTTAGGAACTAATAGGAAAAGAGGAGTTTAAGAGTCTGTTATTGATAATCACTAGGTCTTCCAAAATGAACAGGCAAATCTTTGAAGTGTATATGCTGTTGCTATCACACATTGCTTCAAATCAGTGTCTTCCCGATTTGGCTAACATTTCATGCCCAACTGAATGCAGGAGTGGGAGAACCCGATATTGAGGTTCCACAAGGTACGTGTCTCCAAATTCCTTCTTTGTTAATGCTCTTGCAGGACGCGTAGTTTGTTTTCTAATCTTCACCTAGTAATAGGGATATTGGCAGGAGGATGCTCAGATTTCTAATGGTGGTAGAGAAACAGAAAATAGTTTGGAACTAATAGGAAGAGAGGAGCTCAATAGTCAGTCATTGTTAATTAATAGATCTTTGAAGATGGGTAGAGCAATGCTCCTAAGTGTGAAATTCAAATCTGGAAAAAGCAATAGCTCTCTCTATCCCCTCAGCTCACCTACATCAAGAGCATTCCTTTTTAGAACAGAAGCAAAATGTAGTTTTCAATCTGAAGAGATAAGTTTGAAAACTATTTCCCGTGATTCCAAAATAGGAAAGTTTCCACGGTCTTCCTTGTGGTACCGAGTTGATTGAAACTTATCTCGGTTTACTACCGACTATGTTTAGAAGGTTGACTAGATATCTTACGGAGCGATTGGGGGAGATCGTTCAATTCGGCGGAACTAGACACTTTAGATTCGGTGATTTGGTTACGTTGATATTCTTATGCGAAATTGCTAGCCATTCGAGATCGAGGATAAAGTATGTAATTTTGGTGCGGGCACAATCGTACTCTAAAATTAAAGTCAGATAGTGCCCTTTTGCACATTCTAAAGGGTTAGGCACATTTGGGAGCATGTATTATGGACATGATTGTTTGTTAATGTGCAAATTCAATTAACAATCAAGATAAGATAAATGAGATGCAGAAAAAAATAAGACACAATAAATAAAATTGAAATTTACCTACGGATAACGTGCCTAACTTAAATATAGGATAATATTGCGTAATTTCTAACGCAATATTATCGTATCAACAATGATTCACGTCCTTATCAAAATAAACAATATTATCCGTAAGAAAATCATTGGAGATAATGATAAATTCAAATTAGGGAATGCAATATACTCGAAATATTTCGAATAATAATCTTACCTAATCTTGCGGATAGTCTTCCCAAATTCGAAAGGAGGATCAGCGGATCTCAGATCGGTGGAAGTTTGGGCGTGGACAGGGCAATGGCTCGGGATTCCTCGGCGGTGAGCGAGGACGGTACGGACAACTCAATTGAACTTGCTTCACTCGTCAACAGATCTGCAACGTCAAAGCTACTGACCGATTGTGGGGGTAATAAATGCGACGGGCATGAAGCTAGTCAGTGGACTTGTGGCGAGAATGATTGGCTGACGTGGAAAGTCAATTACACTTTGAGAACCCGTGAAGAACTAAGCAAGTGTAGTCTGCAATAGATTCCAAGCGTTCATCGAATGAGAAAACGCCGCCCATGGTCTGATCATAGTGGACTTTCTTCTAGCAGGACCTTCTTGGTTCATCCAACAAGGCTCGCGGCAAAACTTGCAGTAGTCAATGAGACGCCAAATTGCAAGACTAGGATTTGGCACAACGAGCTCCACGAACCGACTAGGACTCGCTAGACGGCCACTGGATTCTGAAAAAATAACACAGCAAGGGGCAAAAAAAAAAGGCAACAACCTTGATGAACTTTACCAAATGATCTGCAAGGAAAATAAAGGAAGCGCGTAACGCTTCGCAAGGCTGCCGGGCTTGATTGGAATTCGCCGGAAATCCTACAGAGAATCGTGCGAAATTTCTTGACCGACGATGGTGCGACAACTATGCTTGCAGGTTGTGTCTGGATATTGAAAGGTCGAGATGGGCTTAGGAACTCGCTCAGTACATGGGAATGCTACGATTGTGGCTGAACCAATGTTGAGGACGTCGAGTTTGCTGAAAACTTATGGTGGCCACACAAATATTGGCATACTCTCTAATAAATCGTAACCAGTGTTGTTGGCTTCTCTCCTGCAAATTTCTGCGTAATTAGTAGATAATCAAAAGAAGACCAAAAAAAAAACTCAAAGTGGAGGCATGAGACTGAAGTGTTTCATTGGATCCTGGTAATGGAGACTTGGGGTGTGAATTTCGGGAGAAAAGACATCTTCGCCGGTGAAGCTCTTCGATGGTTCCACTTGCGCTCTCTGTGTGGTTTTCTTTTTTTTTTTTGCCCGTGTAAGAAGCCTTAGTATATGTTATTTATTGTTTACATTCTGCAAACCATGCATGCATAAAAAAAGATCGGGATTGTTCATTCCTAAAAAAAAAATCATTCATCATTTGCATGGTCAAAATTTAAGTTTCATTGTTTAGTCTTTGAGCAAATCCCCCGTGCCCCTTTACTCAAAGATGGGCAGTTGTTGACACCTGAATTTTGATTTCCTTTTTTATCATTTATTTTTACATAAAAAATAAGGGATTAATTTTAGTCTCTACCAAAAATAATGGAATCATTTTTCATATTAATTTTAGCATTCATCACATTACATTTGCATTTAAATCGGACTGGCGGTGGATGGACTTAATTCGAGGGTCTGAACTTAATTGAATTATCTGAACTAAATCCATGAATATTAGTAGGGGCCGAAAATTGCATATATAAAGTGCCAAAGTGCGGTATTGATTTATCTTGAAACTTGGTGGGCAATTAAGCCATTTATTATCACGGAATATAAAAGTTATTAAAAGATTTCATATTGGTAATGAAAGATATCTCTCTAACAACCCTAGTGTATAAATAGAGGCTACGCATTCCTAGAAGAGGAAGGCCACATATAATTAGAAAATGGATTATGCTAGGCCGATTGTCCCACCAGTTCTGATGGTGGGACGGTCAAATACTAACCACAACACATACTCAAAGACAACAGCGATGGAATCACGTGCACTATATATTCGCGTGATATGCTTGTCAACCAAAAATCTATGTTTGACATGTACGCACCACATATTCGCGTGATATGCGCGCACCACATATTCACATGATATGAAATCTACTCTGACATGTACACACCACATATCGGTGTAATATTCTTATAAACCAAAAAGTCCACGTCTAATATGTTCACACAACATCACCACGTGATATGCTTGCAGCTAAAAGTCCACATCTTATAATTTTGTCTTCTAATTTTAGCTTACAATTGGGCAGTCAAAATGATGAAATTGGATCAGCAAGTGATCCAGTTTCACCAAAAGAAAATTGCGGTGAGTATTTGATTGTCCCACCGTTAGAATTGGTGGGACGGTCAGCCTACCATAATCCATTTTCTAATTATGTGTGGCCTTCCTCTGCTGTGAATGTGTAGCCTCTATTTATAGACTGGAGCTAGGGTTGTTAAAGTGATATCTTTCATTATCAATATGAAATCTTTTAATATATCTTATATTTTGTGATAATAAATGGCTTCATTGCCCATCAAGTTTCAAGATAAATCAATATTCCACTTTGGTATTTTATTTGTGCAATTTTCCCTCTACTAATATTCATGAGTTTAGTTCAGATAATTCAATTAAGCTCAGGCCCTCAAATTAAGTCCATCCATCGATAGTTCGATTTAAATGCAAATGTATTGTGATGAATGCTAAAATTAATCTGAAAAATGATTCAACTATTTTTGGTAGAGACTAAAATTAATCCCTGATTTTTTATGCAAAAATAAATAACAAAAAAATTAAAATTTAGACGTCATTAGCTGCCTCTCTTTGAGTAAAGGCTTGCAGAGGATTAGCTCAAAGACTTAACAATGAAACCTAAATTTTCGCCGTGCAAATAATGAATGATTTTTTTTAGGGGTGATCCATTCCATTTTTTTATGCAACGATATGATGCATGGTATGTAGAGTGTAAACAATAAATAACATAAACTAAGGCTTCTTACTTCATGCGGAGCAGTAAAAGTGCCTTGTACATGGATTCCACACAAAGCACCCGACTTTGGAAATGCTTTGTAATGCTAACAATTCCCTCAATCCCCAAACTTTTTTCTTGTGAATGTAAGGTTCTTGGGGTACTAGGTGCCTGTTTGTTATCCGAGATTTCCCTTGGACGCAAAATAATACAAGATGTTTGGAAAATGTGCTTGAATTATGGTTCAAGCTAGGCCATTTTGTCTCTTGGTAACCCAACATTTTAATGGGCCGCCATGAGTCAGTAAAATGCCTCTCGTGACTATCATCATTTTATTGGGTCACCGTGAGTTGGTAAAATATTTCTTGGGACCACCATCATTTTAACAGGTTATTGTCTCTTCGGACCACTATAGTTTTAACATGTCACTGTGAGTCCATCGTTTTAACGTGTCATCAGAGAAATGCACCACCTAAGCTAACTAGCATGAGTGTGAAAGATGCACTACTCAAACTAAATCGGCATGAATACAAAAGGGGTGTGTCAACTGAAATGATCAGATAAAGCATTGGTGTAAAAATGGGTAATTAATGCCACTCGAGCTGATCAGATGAATCATTTGTGTAGGAATGTGTAATCAATGCCACCTGAGCTTATCAAGTGAGGCATTTGTGTATAAAGGTGTATTCGATGCTACTTGAGCAGATCAGGTGTAAAAAAAGGGTAATCGATGTCATTGGAGCTGATTAGGTGAAACATCTGTGTAAAAGGTGTAATCGATGTCACTCAAGTCGATCAGTGGAACATCTGTATAAAATGTGTAATCAATGCCACCTGAGCCAATCAGGTAAAGCATTTATGTAAAAGGTATAATCAGTGCCACTTGAGCCAATTAGGTGAAGCATTTGTGTAAAAAGTGTAATCAAAGCCACTTGAGCTGATCAGGTGAAGAATTTGTTTAAAAAAGTATAATCGATGCCACTTGAGCTGATCAGGTGAAGCATTTGCGTAAAAAGGTGACAACTTGATTTGACCAAGTGTCAATGGGAGAAAGATTTTGAAGGGCAACCAAGAAATATACCCGAAATCTCTTGAATTGTCACCAACAGCCAGGCTAACTGCATTGTACCTATCTTTCACCCAAGGCAAGATTTATAGCAATAGAAACACATAGATAAAATGCTAATGTGACATGTTTTCAACAAAATTCATGAATTCGTTTGCATTACCAAGCTTCATTGGAGAAGTCGGATACATAGATGATCATAGGTACCGCAATGGGTTCAAGCACCTAGATAATCATGGGTATTCATTTTCTTGAAAAGGTTTAGGTGAAAATATACTTACCTAAGGATGCTATTGAAGATTACCTGATTGGTCCTTGCTAGTAGGGCTTGTTCATTCAATAATTCTTGGATGAATCTCGAGACCTTAGAAGGTAAATCGAACATCGGGAATGCATCTGTCAGATAATGCCAAAGGTAACATGTGCAAGTATACATGCTGAAATTTGTTCAGTGGGTTCATGTAAAACCAGTTTGCTAAGTTCGCATGTTTAGAAACTATTGACACTTGATTTTTAGTTATTTTTATTTTTTAAAATTTTTTATAAAATTCATAAAATTGAAAAATTAATTTTGGAGACCTTGACCAAGTCTAGGGAACCAGTTTTGACCAAAAAATAATTTTTCATATTTTTAGTATTTTGCAGTGTTTTATTTCAAAAATTCATAGAAAATCAAGAAAAAATGAGAAAAATGAAAAATCAACTTTGGAGACCCTATCCAAGCCTAGGGAACCATTTTTTATTAACAAATAATTTTTCATATTTATAGTATTTTCATAAATTATAAAAATACTTGAAAATTAATAAATAAAAAAAAGCATTTGAGACCACAAAAATATGAAAAATAGTTAGTATTTTTATTTCATTTTTATATTCATTTTTCCAAAGAAAAGTCGTAAGAATTAATCTGAAATTGGGGTTCACTTTGTTAATCACATTTTTAGATTAATTACAAAAATTCTAGAAATTTCATTCTTGCTTTGTAATTTTCCTTTTGTTTTGAATTTATGAAGTCATATCATCCTCCTCTATTTTCTAAAATTATGTTCTAGTCCAAAAGTTCACAGAATTGTCAGATTTCGCTAAAAAGGACCAAAATGCACTTTTGGTTTTTGCAAAATTAGTCCCTATAACACTTAAAATTCAATTAAAAATTTTCTAGGGACTGAATAAAAAATCAGGACATGTCACCCTAAGGGAAAAAAAAAAAGAACTCAAAGTGGTGGCATGAGACTAAAGTGTTTCCTAGGATCCTGGTAATGGAGACTTGAGTTGTGAATTTTGGGAGAAAAGACATCTCTTCCGGTGAAGCTCTTCGATGGTTCTTCTCCACTCAGCGCCTCCCCTTCCTCACACGTCCTCTCCCCATCTTCTTCCACTTGCGCTCTCTGTATTGTTTTTTTCCCTTTTTTGCCCGGGTAAACAATGAAGTGGCCCTCTTCATGTGCCGATCATGCAAGAACTGACAGCAAGACTTGAAAGGACAATTTGAGCTTTTAGTCTTGCCAATCTGATGAACGACCATCAGGAAGGAAAAGATGGAAGGATGGCCAAGATGGAAGAAACTGTCTCCAAAATCTGCCATAATTTCTAATTATGTGTGGCCTTCCTTTGCTGTGAACATGTAGCCTCTATTTATAGACTGGAGCTAGGGTTGTTAAAGAGATATCTTTCATTATCAATATGACATCTTTTAATATCTCGTATATTTTGTGGTAATATCTAGCTTAATTACCCATCAAGTTTCAAGATAAATCAATATTCCACTTTGGCATTTTATTTATGCAATTTTTAGCCCTACTAATATTCATGGGTTTAGTTCAGATAATTCAATTAAGCTTAGACTCCCGAATTAAGTCCATCCACTGCTGGTCCAATTAAAATGCAAATGAAATGTGATGAATGCTAAAATTAATATGAAAAATGATTCGATTATTTTTGGTAGAGACTAAAATTAATCCCCAATTTTTATGCAAAAATAAATGACAAAAAAGAAAAATCAAAAGTTAAGTGTCAACAAAAACACATCAAGACAAGTTATGGCATCGCTAGTGTGGCCCTTAATGATTAGAGAATATGTGATTAAGGTTTGAGGTTGATTTGGAGAGATTGGTGACATTTTGCCCAAATGAGCAAAATTATCATTTTTTGGAAGGGTCGGGGGTCAAGAACACCCAAAATAGGTTTGGCTAGTTGATTGTAGCTATCTCCTATTTTTTGGAATTCTTAATTTTTCAATTAATTAACTTTTTTGAATTTTGAATTTAATTATTTTTGAATTTTTTTATTTTTGAATATTTATAATTTTCTGAATTTTTCATCATTTTAAAGGTTTTTTTATTTCTATTTTTTGTGATATTTTAATGATTTTCTTTTTTTATTTTCAAAAATTATATGGGTCGTGTTGACCCTATTCGCATCTTGTGGGCGCCCAACTTAAACCATAAGGGTTCTAGGTCGGCTTAAACAACAATGCTTGGGGTTTTTTATTATTAGTTTTTCTATTTTCCCACAAATTTTTAATCCAACACTCCGTTACACGCCACGCATTGGCCTATGGAGTGCGAACCATCTGATTGAATTTTTTTTTAACAATTTCTGATTAATAGCACATAAGGTGCGACATGGCTAATCCACGACCACTGAATCAATTTTAATTGTTAATTTTAAAAAATAATTTTTATTTGTGAAAAATCAGTTTTATTTTAAAAATTCTTAGATCGCGACATAGCCAAATTGTGTTCATTTGATTATTTTTTATATTTTTATTTTAAAATATGATTAGAAAGCCAACTTGTTGGTTAGTCAACTGAGGGTTGACTGGTCATCGACTCGTTAGGGATAACATTAGAATAGTGAAAATTCCAAAAAATTTGTCGAAATTCTCACTGACGGAGGCCAAACTATGTTGCGCTAACACTATACGTGACATGACACGTCGACACGTGATTTCTTCAAAAATAGAGAATTTCGACACGTTGGGATAAGTTGTATATTAAATATATATTTTTATATAAACAAGATAAATAATCATTTTTATGATTTCACAAATAAATAAATAGCTTAGATTGAATTCACTCTAAAAATTTTGATACACCATTTCTATGCAATGATATCTTCTTCTTTTTTAATAAAAAGGAAAATAAACTTGCTACTCATCTTTACAAAAAAAAAAAAAACTTGCTGATCATCATGTAGAAGAGATGTAGAGCTACATCGTGTCTATCCCATCGAAGCTGCATGGGGAACCTAAGTTTCATCTTCAGTCGTTGGATCCATAACCGAATTGAAAATTTTCATGATGACGCGTCTCCTGTCCATCCTGATTTCATCAAATCTTTAGATCAACTCTACCAAGAAAAACCTTGTATACTATCTACCTCGTCGCCCATCAGCACCATCCTATTTCCCATCTTCATCCTCTTTCCTATGAATCCCTAGTCTACCCAGTTCCAGCAGCCCAGCTCGGGATAGTCCTCCCACTTCGAAATCCTAATCTCCCACTTCATGTCCTCCTTCAAAGAGCTCAGATCCCAGGCCAAGCTTCGCGCCATGTTCGCCATCCTCCTCCGCAAGCTCGTCAGGTGAGGCGACTCAGGTGAGGCGGCAAAGCTAGTCGAGGTGAGGCCATGGTGACGTCGTTATGCGAGAGCAAAGAACCGAGAGTGAGACAATACAGGAGCTCGGAGACATGCGAGTCTCTTTTGTTGATCGCGTGTCCGATCATGTCCCAATGTGTCGTTACCTCACGAGGGTTAGGTTCGGGTCTGAGCACAAATTCGGGTTCTGCATCGCTCTGGTAGTCAGCGGTGAAATGGTGCTCCTCATGGGTGAAGAGACGAGGTCGGCTTATAACAAGAGCGAGACTAATGAGATTTATTTGATCGAATTGGAAGAATGACTGAGATAAGAAAAACGAACAACGCGATTTACCCAGGTTCACCCAGAAAAGGGCTACGTCCTCCAGTTTGTATTATTTGATTTTCTGTTGCACAATTACAATGAACCCAAAAAAGACAATATATATAGCTCAAGATGGGCCTCAGAAGTAATGGATTAATTTAAATAAAAGCCTAAAATCGATATTGTCTCGGAGGCACTGCCTCCACGCTAATCCCCACCAGCTGATCGGCCAGCGGGACTTCCGTGTCGGGTACGTTGCCCCCGAATCCCCGCATTTCGTGCGTGGAGATCACATGTCGTTGGTTCATACTTATGTTTCCCTAAGCTCACATAGGCATGTCTGGTGTAAGAAACAAGGGTCCACGAAATATTCGCGAGCTCCAACATTATGCCCGAAGTGAGAAACAAGGGTCCCTGAAGTATTCGCTAACTCCAACAGAGACCAGGAAGTCTGCGCATAAAGGCGTTCATGAGGAGAGAGCATGCGTTCGTGTTCGGCCACTGGGTTCACGCAACGAACGTGAGGTTTGGCAGCAAAAACCGGGTGATCTCGATCGGCTGCAAGGTGCACGGCAAGGGGAAGCTGTGCTTCACGCGACAAAAGAAGGTTTTGCAAGTAAAGGCCGAAGTGGAAGTTCAAAGGGAAAGGAGAGCCTGGAAGTCGACGGGTCAATTTTTAATTGTTGTGACGTGTACAATTAATTGTTAGCAACGGATCTTGTATACACATCGGAGCCAGTTGGACACTAAGAGCTAAAAGTTCCGAATATTTAACTTCTCCTTTGCCCTAAATGACACTCTCCCTCCTCCAACTCTCTCTCTCTCTCTTCATTTCCTTTTTTTTCTTCTCTCCTTGTTCATTTCTTTCTCTCGCCCTCCTCATTTCATTTTTTCTCCCAACCACCACCACCACCACCACGCCTCCACCATTTGCTTCTTGGAGCGGTATTTCCAACTACTCTGTCTCAACAAAAACAACAAAAAGGTATGTACTTGATGATTGCTAACTAGTGTGTCCGTGATCTAAAAAAAAACAACAAAAAGTTATGAACTTGCTCAACTTGCGCGAGGAGCAATTCCTCCTCCATATCGTCTTCGTCTAATCTAGTTCTCTCTTTCGGTAGATGCACCATGACTGGGACAAGATGGATTTGGTGCCGTCCAATAGGTGGGAATGCCGTTTCTGTCATAGGACATTTTTGAATGGGGAGACAACCCTAGTAATGATCCGACACCACTTGACTGGAGTAGGGTCACCGAATAGGTACGCTGGAGTTAGATTTTATGTAGCCATCCCCATGGGGAGTAGAGGAGAGTATAGGAATAGGTGGAATATGTTTCCAGTCCCTCGGGCAGCGGCTCCTGTTACGGCTCTGGAGGGAGGAGCTATTCATTTGGATGATTTTGATGATGACGTGCTACAGTAGCTGCTGGACGACATAGAACTACCCAACATGGATTTTTTATTAGGCGAAGAGCCATTTGATGGTATGCATATCCATGATTTTGATCTGGGCCAAGGGCCATTTAATGAAATGCTCATAGTTATGTCATTTTTTCGGATGTTGATATATGTGATTTTGGCTCAGGTTTTGCACAGTTTGGAATTCTTAGAGCATAAATGGCCTAAGTGGACTTGAACCCAAGAGAGAGGTTGGTTTTTTTAGATGACTTGTTGAGGATGTTCATTGAGAGATTCTGGTTCTATTTCTTGCCAAACGAAGGCGGAGGGTTTCTATTTCCACAGCAAGTAGTGGAGCTTAAAGAGCAGATTGGCCAAGTAAATATGCATTTTCATATTTAAATTGAAAGTTGAACTGGTTTAGTTTAGCTTTGGAGAAATGCCTTTAGAAAAATGCAAATACTTTGGGGAAGAGGATTTCGTGAAATGCAATTACTGTTTGGTAGGTTGTACTTGAAAAGTGTATTGGGATGCAACCGTGGGGGAAATTTTGTCTGGTAAACTTATACTTAGAAAGTCCAGTGTATTGTGCCAATTGGAGTGTGTAATTTACTTGAATTGACAATAACTGATATCCATTTGCTTGCGGTAGAATTTCTCTTGCGAAGTTGTTTGGAAGGTTTAAATTCGTTTATAGTATGCCTTTAGCTTGGGCCACTGACCCATTACAGGGTTTTGCAAGAAACAATTCTTGGATGTATTACAATATCTGCGTTCATTTTCCCAATTACATTATAAGTCTTGGATGAATTAAAATATCTACAATTTTTTTTCCTTATTACATTACAAGTCTTAGATGTATGTTAATATTTGCTTGCAATAGCAACCAATACGTTATAATACTTATTACAGCTACAACTATATCAACTGTCATATACAATAGCACTCGAGTAATCACAACGTATAATAACGATCTATAATAGCAATCGTGCATAATATGTCTGTAATAGTGCTCGAGTAATCGCAACGTATAATAGTGTCGCGACCCTCCCGGAAAGGGATGAGGGTTAATGGATGACATGTGCTCAGTATGCATGCCATCGAAGTCGCCACCAATCATTTTTTGGAGGGTATGATTGGAAACTCTATCGAGCGATTGGGAGGAATCGTTCGATTCTGCATAAACCAAAGATTTGAGTTCGAGGACTTAGTTACGCCGATATTACTATCAACGCCCTTTCGGTACCTATGTTGAATGATTTCCTAGTCTTGAGAGTTTATGCAGGCGAGATTAGATAAGGTAGGCTCTGTAAGTCTAAGGGGTTCATGCAAATGGGAGTATCAATTCTATCAATCACAGTCATAGAAATAAATGCGCAATCAAGGGATCAATTCAGAAAGAAATCATATTAAAACCAGTCAATACAAACAAAGGGGAGTCCTAAAAGTCTAGGAAATACGCTAATTAGGTTCAAAGATGATTCGGGATGATTTAGGTCAGATTGACCATAGGGGCAAAATGGTCATTTTGAAAGGCTGGGAAATCCGAAAAGTGTGAAATTAAGTCAAACCAGTTGAGTGTGGTTTTTCCTTAGATTTCACAAATTTCAAGAATTTTTCTAGGTTTTTCTTGGTATTTTTTTAGAATTTTCTAAGACTTTCTAAGGGCTTTCCTATTTTTTGGGACATTTTCTATATTTTCTGGGATTTTTATTTTTGGTTGTCTAGATTTTCCTATCTTTCCAAACATTTTCTATATTTTTCTAACAAATTTTATAAATTTTTCTAAAAATTCTATGATTTTTTTATTACCCTATTTTCTTTTTATTTATAACTCCCTAATTTTCCTAATTATTTAAGCTTTTTTTGAAAATTTTTATGACTCTTATGATTTTTATTATTATTATTTATTATTATTTATTTATTTATTATTATTATTATTATTATTATTATTTATATTTATATTTATTTTCCTATTATATTTTTTTTATAATTTTTAGTTTATTTTTATTTATTTATTTTTTTTACTATTTATTATTCTATATATTTTCTTTCGGTTTTTATTTTCATTTATATATATTTTTCATGTATTTTTTTTTATTATTTTTATTATTTATTTTATCTATTATTTTTTATTATATTTTCTCTTCTGTTATTGTTTTATTATTATTTATTATATTTTTTGTTATTATTTTTATTTAATTGTTATTTATATTTTTTATTTAATGCTTTCTAATTTTCTAGACCGGGTCGGGTTAACCCGGCCCATTAGTCGACCCGCCTCGAAGGCCCACTATCCTAGACCAACGCAAAAACGACGTAGTCTTGGGCTAATGTTTTTGAATTTTTAGATTTTTTATTATTTTTTTTATTGTATTTTTCGAATTATTATTATTATTATTTGTTTAAATTGTGATTCGGATTGGGCCGGGTAGGCTCGATCCATGCCACTGGCGCTCAACCTGGGCCACCAGGTTGGTCTAAACAAAGGCCATCCTAAAATTTGGCCCAAATTCCAATTCCTTGCCCATTTTTAATTCACTAGTCCAGCCTTACAATCCGAATTTAATCCAATATCTTCCCAAACCATCCTGCAAGAAGGACCATGTGCACGCCCAATCTATACCACTTATTATCCACATTTTTTATTTTTTATTTATTTTCTATTTCCTTTGCTTTCTTTTTTATTCGAACTCTTCTTCTTTTTCTTTTTTTTGTTTACCCTGAAGTTGACATGTGGCAAGTCAAACTTATGCTCAATCAACGCACGATCAGTAGGGTCTCCACTTTTCCTTTATTTTTTATATGATCAACTAATCCTAATTAACTATGATTATCTAATTAACCCTAATCCTAACAGACTACTAACAAACTAACCGATCTGACTGACTATCTCACCGGAGAAGACCATCGGCAGCTCACTGGTCCGGCGAACCTACGTCGACGAGTCACTGGAAAATGCTAGAAATGGCCTAATCATATGCTTTTTTTTTTTTACCAAAAACTCGCTAAAACTAACTAAATGACGCTTCTACTCCTAAAATGAACCAAAACAACACTAGCAAGACTCCCTACAGATGGAGAACAACACCAACCAGTACCAGACGCCGACGAAAAATCAACCTAACTGATTCTCAAGCAATCTAACCGAAATGAACTAGCAAGGAGCATCATAAGGGACCAAAGAAACTTACCTGACGGTTGGTGTAGCTCCATGACGTCGCGAAATGGCTTCGCGATATCAACCTAGGTTCGGACGTTTGGAAGTTGACTCGAGAAGATTTATGCAATGAAAATGAAAAGCAAGGGTATACGTGAGGTCAGGGGGACGCGAGGAGTAATACCGGCCAAGAATCATGCGAAACGACTATCTAAATCAAAATCCGCCATGGAAGCTCGTGTAGGAACCAATAAAAGGAAGAAGGAATTTTGCGGAAGTTTGGAGGATTTAATTTAGAGAGAATAACAAAACACAAATGAGAGAGCAATACTACAAAATACCTTTGCTAAGGTTTTACACAAAGAAAATATAAGCTTTGCTCTAAGCTTGTTCTTACAAGAACTCTCAACTCTCTCTATATTTCTTCTCCTCATTGATATGAAACTTACAAGAAAAACCACACATATTTATAGCCAATTCTATACCTAATTTTGCCAAAGTTAAATTTCTTTATTTGACTACACCTAATTTTACCAAACTTAAGCACACCTAAGTTGTCCATTTTTGACAATTAATAGTAAAAAATTAAGGCTTCTTCTTTTTTTTACTTTCTTCCAAAATGCATTTTAATATTTTCAATAGCCTCCCTTAAAATTGATTTTGGAAGTCCATAACGCCAAGCATCGTCTTCAATCTTTCGAACAAATCAGCCTTCAATGGTTTTGTCAGGATATCTGTAATCTGGTCTTCGGACCTATAGAAATCAAGTTCAATCTCACCACCTTTGACTAGCTCATGGATATAATGACACTTGATGTCGATATGTTTGCTCCGCCATGGAAAACAAGATTCTTGGCTAATGCAATTGCCGACTTGTTATCACATATTAATTTGGTAGGACCTTTCTGCTATGCATCAGTTCACTGAGTATCCTATGAAGCCATATCGTCTGACAAGCCCCTGAAACTAATGCCATGTATTCTGCTTCAGCTGTCGAGTGCAACAACTTGTTGTTTTTTCAAGGACCAAGAAATCACTACTGATCCGAGAAAGAAAACATTTCCTGAAGTACTCTTCCGAGTCTTAGTATCACCTGCCCAATCGAAGTCTGTGTATCCAAATAGACCAAAGTTGTTAGTATAAGAATATAAAATTCCATGGTCACGAGTTCCACTGACATACCGTAAAATTCTTTTTGCTATCTGCAAATGTGATTGATACGTTTTTTCCATGTATCTACTAATAATTCCCACTGCATAGGTAATATCCGGCCTCGTAGAAACCAAATATCTCAAGCTGCCAACAATGCTTTTGAAATAAGTGGGATTTATCAGCTCACCAGCTCCTTCTTTCTTCAACTCCAACCGTTCTACCACGAAAGTCCGAATTAGTTTGAGCAACTCCATTTTCAATCGCTTCAAAATGTCATTAGCATATTTTTGTTGAGAAAGAAATATGCCATCATCTTTCTGCTTCACTTCAAGGCCAAGAAAATAGGACATCAATCCCAAATCAGTCATCTCGAACTTGCTAGTCATAGCCTCCCTGAAGTCAGAAAACATTTTTTCACAACTACCTGTAAAGATCAAGTCATCAACATAAAGGCACACAATTATTAGGTCACCATTGGTATTTGACTTGATATACAATGTGTGCTCATACGGACACTTTTGAAAATCATGCTCTAGCAGGTATGCATCGATACGCGTGTACCAAGCACGAGGTACCTGCTTTAGCCCATACAAAGCCTTCTTCAGTTTGTAAACTTGATCTTCATGACCTTTCTTCTCATATCCTTGTGGTTGCTCCACGTAGACTTCCTCTTCAAGGACAACATTGAGGAATGCTGCTTTCACATCCATTTGATGGATCCTCCAACGGTTTTGAGCTGTAAGTGCTAAGATCGTTCGGATGGTATCCATCCGAGCTACTGGTGCAAATACTTCAAAATAATCAATACCTAGCTTTTGTTTGTAGCCTTTCATGACCAGTCTAGCCTTGTAATGATCCACCTGACCGTTGGGTTTGTATTTTGTCTTGTAGATCCATTTGACACCAATGGATTTCTTACCATGTGGTAAAGAAGTTAGCACCCATGTGTCATTTTTCTCAATGGAATGAATTTTTTCATCCATTGCTTGGATCCACTTTTCTTCTACAGCTGCTTCATCATATGTTACGGGATCACAATCAGCAAATAAACAGAAATTTATCAACGTTTCATTAGTGATTCTGTCACCATCATTGTCACCGTGTCTTGTGACAACATAATCTCTGAATTTTGCTGGCGTCTCCCTCAGTCGGTGTGAGCGACGAAGTGGTGGTTCTGAAGCTGCTGTTGGTGAAGATGTACCATCAATCGAAGATGATGGAGGTTCTTCTACTTCTCTCGCCAATGGTTCATCTTCGATGGTGATGCTTTTCTGGTCACCCTTTTGGTTCCAGTCCCAAGCTTCATCTTCAAAAAACTGGACATCCCTACTAATAATTACCTTTTCAGTGACTGGGTTATACAGCTTATAACCTTTAGTTGTGTCACTATAGCTAATGAAGATGCACTTCTTGCTTTTGTCATCCAACTTCTTTCTTCGTTCATCTGGTATATGGGGATATGTCACGCACCAAAATACTCGTAGAAACGAAACATCTGGCTTGTTGTCGCTCCAAGCCTCTTCTGGGGTTCTTCCAAGAACACTCCTTATTGGACAACTGTTTAGTACAAATACAGTACAAGCAACCGCTTCTGCCCAAATATTCTTAGGCAAATTTTTGGCTTTTAACATACTTCTTGCCATTTCAAAAATTGTCCTGTTCTTTCTTTCTGTTATACCATTTTTCTGAGGTGTATAGCTGGCAGTCAACTGACGTTTTACTCCATGAATTTTACAAAATTTGTTAAATTCATTTGAGGTAAATTCTCCCCCTCTATCCAATCTCAACGTCTTCAGAATAAAGCCATTATGTTTTTCAACATAGACTTTAAATTCTTTGAACTTGCCAAATGCTTCAGATTTTTCTCTCAAGAAATATTACCAAGTTTTTCTGGTAAAATCATCAACAAAAATCAGCATGTATCTTTTTTGTCCAACTGATTCAACCTCAACAGGGCCACATATATCTGTATGTACTAGCTCTAAAGGTTGCTTTGCTCTTCTGGCTTTCCCAACTGGAAATGATTCTCGATGTTGTTTTCCAATGAGACATCCTTCGCATGGAGGATCTGGACATTCGATTAAAAGCATGCCGGTCACCATCTTTTTCTGAACCAATAGTTTTAGTCCACGAAAATTTAGATGATCGTATCGAAGATGCGACAATCAGTTGTTGTCTTTTATCATCGCTTGAAAACTCAAGAGATTCTTCGTCTGAAGAGTCATGGGAAACATCCGGTTCTTCGTCATTTGCACCGTTGTGATCAACTTGTTGTTGACACCTCTGATGGTGCACATTCCATTTTCAATGTGAACTTTGTGGCCTTTTTCGGAAAGTTACCTTTGCCCATCACGGGAATTTTTTTATTTATTCCCGAAGTTGACTTCACCACGACTCGTCTTATCCAATTGCGAGAATAATTCCTTCCGGCCAGTCATATGATTGCTGCAACCAGTATCTAGATACCATATGTTGGTGTCTAGAGTGCTCGAGTCATCCTTCTTACATGCTAACACCATGTATTCTTCAGCATCAGTGGTATGTGCGTGCTCCGCCTGTTTGTACGTCGCCTTTGCATGGCCTTCGGATTTGTAATGTCCGAACTTGTTGCACTTAAGACACTTGACTTTTGATTTGTCACATGTTTTAAAGTTTCCGGTGAAATTGGAATTTCCACCTCTTCCTTGGCCTCCTTCCGACCTCGACCTCATTGATAGCTTCCTCAATTTGATGGAGCGATACGACTTTGCAAAGCTTGCTCAGAATACGAACCGAGGGACTTCTGATTCATTTTTTGCTCATGCGAGCATAATGAACCCATCAACCGCTCCAACGTCATGGTTGATATATCTTGGCCTTCTTCGATTGCCGCAACAACGTAGTCAAATCTTTCAGTCAAAGACCTCAAGATTTTTTCTATGACTCATACATCTTGGAGTGTATCACCATTAACCCTTAATTGGTTGACGATGGTTTGCACACGATCAAAGTATAAAGAGATAGATTCAGAATCATTCATGCGTAAAGACTCAAAATCACCTCGAAGTGTTTGAAGCCGAACTCTTTGAACATGATCGTTGCCTTTGTAGGATTTCTGCAAAATATCCCACGCTGCTTTGGCGGTCTCGACATTCGATATTTTTTCAAATATCGTCTCCTCCACGGCTTGAAAGATCGCATATAATGCTTTCTAATCTTTCTTTCGGGACTCCACCAACGAATCATTCTCCTCCTTTCTCAAGGCATTGAATTCTTCGTTATTAGCTACTTCGATATAGTCATTCTCCACCAGTTCCACAAATCTTGCGATTTGAACAAAACCTTCATTTGGACGGACCAGTTGTTGAAATTTTTCCCATTCAACTTTGGAAGTTGAAATTGAACGGAATTGAAGGATGCCATAACTTGGCTCTGATACCAAATGTAGGAACCAATAAAAGGAAGAAGGAATTTTGTGGAAGTTTGGAGGATTTAATTTAGAGAGAATAACAAAATACAAATGAGAGAGCAATACTACAAAATACATTTGCCAAGGTTTTACACAAAGAAAATACAAGCTTTGCTCTAAGCTTGTTCTTACAAGAACTCTCAACTCTCTCTATATTTCTTCTTCTCCTTGATATGAAACTTACAAGAAAAACCACACATATTTATAGCCAATTATATACCTAATTTTGCCAAACTTAAATGTCTTTATTTGACTACACCTAATTTTACCAAACTTAAGCACACATATGTTGTCCATTTTTGACAATTAATAGTAAAAAATTGAGGCTTTTTTTTTTACTTTCTTCAAAAATGCACTTTAATATTTTCAATAGCTCGAGCTTGAAGATGTTAATGGCGATTACCTTTCTACGAGACGAAACTTCGATCCGAAGAGTTGTAGACGCTCCTTGAGGTTGTACGAAGCTTGTAGAGTGACTTTGAAGACCTACGGGCGCTTAATTGCCGTTGACACAGCTAGGGAATCCTTCTGCCGAAACCCCTCCGACGGCCGTTCGTTGAGCTCTCAAACTCCCTCTATCTCTCCCTCTCTCCCTCGTTCTCTTCTTTTTTCCGTTTTTTTTTTCTGTGTGTAACCGAATGAACCTTTATACCAGATTTCCAAAGAAAATGCCGTTGCGAGGGAGTTGTTCGAGCTCTTCTCCTTCGTTGGCTTCCTGCGTGCGTGATGGAGAAGAATGGGATGGCCTCTCACTTTTATTATTATTATTTTTTTACTTTTGTCTTCTTTCTTCCTTTTTTATTATACTTTTGTTATGCTTGCTTCACTAATGCATGCTGATGAATATGGTTCTGTGGGTTTTTGGTTGATTAAGTCAATGGTTGACCTGGTCAAATCGTTGACTTGGTCAGCCTTATTATTATTTTTTTATTATATTTTCTTTTCATTTCAACACCAATTTGACCAATTTTGCAATTTTAAGCTCAAAATTGAAGTTTTGGACTGAAATGTGATTTTGAAAAATAGAAAGGGATGTCACGACTCTAGAAATGTAAAAATTAAAAATTACAGAATGAAAAAAATGAATTTCTATAATTTTTTCAATTAATTTGAAAATGCGATTAACAAGGAAAACCACATTTCCAAATTATGTTTTTCAAACTTTATATAGCCAAAATGAATAGAAAATTTCTGTATTTTTGTGGCCGCGAATGCTATTTTTTATTAATTGTTTTTGTATTTTTCTATTTTCTGAAAAATATTTAAAAAAATAAAAAATAAGGAAAATTATTTTTTGTTCAAAATTGGTTCCTTAGGCAAGGGTAGGGCTTCCAAAGTTGATTTTTTAATTTTATCATTATTGATTTCTTTTATGAATTTTTGAAAATAAAATGAAAAAAATACCAAAAATATGAAAGATTTTTTTTTACTCAACATTGGGTGCCTGGGCTAGATCGAGGTCCCCAAAATTTATTTTTCAATTTTTTTAAATTTTTATCGATTTTCTAAAATCAAGTGTCAACAAATAGCAATCTATATTTGCTTGTAGTAGTAACGAAAGGGTGCGTTTGTTTTACAAAAAATTTACGATTTTGGAAAACACTTTCGTAAAAACAATTGCTTGTATTAGTTACAAAAATAAAAAAAATCTAAAATGTCGGAATCCCCGCCTGTTGACCGGCCAACGGTGCCTCTGTGTCGAGGTCGTTTGCCTCGAAGCCCCGCATTTCGTGCGTGGGGATCATATGTCGTTGGTTCATACTTTTGTTTCCCTAAACTAATGTGGGCATGTCCGATGTGGGACACAAGGTTCCCCGAAATATTCGCCAACCCTAATATGATACCCAATGTGAGAAATAAGGATCCTCGAAATATTTACCAACTACAACAGAGGCTAGGACGCCCGCGCAGAGAGGCGTTCATGAGGAGAGAGCATGCGTTCGTGTTCGGCCACTAGGTTTACACAACGAGCGCGAGGTTTCATAGCAAGAACTGGGTAATCTCGATCGGCTGCATGGTGCACGGCGAGGGGAAGCTGTACTTTACGCGATAAAAGAAGGTTCTACAAGTGAAGGCCGAAGTGAAAGTTCAGAGGGAAGGAGAGCCTAGAAGTCGACGGGTCAATTTTCAATTACTGTGATGTGTACAATTTATTGGCAGCAGCGGATCACGTATACACGTCGGAGCCAGTTGAACTCCAAGAGCTAAAAGTTCAAAATATTTGATTTCTCCTCTGCCCTAAATGACACTCTCCCCCGTCTAACTCTCCCTCTTCATTTCTTTTTTTTTTATCTTCTCTCCCTCCTCATTTCTTTCTCTTCTCTCTCTTTTCATTTCGTTTTTTCTCCCAACCACTACCGCTACCACCACGCCTCCACCGTTTGCTCCTTGGCGCGACATTTCCAACTGGTCTATCTCAACAAAAACAACAAAAAGGTATGTACTTGTTGATTGTTGACTAGCGTGTCCGTGATCTAAGAAAAACAATAAAAAGTTATGAACTTGCTCGATTTGCGCGAGGAGCATTTCCTCCCCCATATCGTCTTCATCTAATCTTAGTCCTCACTCATGGTAGATACACCCTGACTGGCCCGAGGTGGATTTGGTGCCGCCCAATAAGTGGGAATGTCGTTTCTGTCACAGGATATTTGTGTTGACACCTGATTTTAGATCATCTTTTCTCTTTTAAAATTTATAAAATAAAAAAAATCAACTTTGGGGACCTTGGCCTAGCCTGGGGAACCGATTGTGACCAAAGATGATTTTTCATATTTTCAGTATTTTTTCAATATTTTTAATTTCGAAAATTCATAACAAATAAGAAAAAATGAGAAAATTAAAAAAATAACTTTGGAAGTCTTGGCCAAGCTTAGGAAACCATGTCTAAACAAAAAAATAATTTTCACATTTTTCAGTATATTTTTTTAGAAATTAGAAAAATATTTAATAAATAATAGCATTTGAGGCCACAAAAATACATAAAAACAGTCAATAATTTTCTTTTAAATTGCTTTTCATGTTGGCCATCGCAAATTTAAAAAATCCAATTCGGGGTCGTGTATTTCTTTATGAGCATAATCTCGAATCGGGCAAAGAAAAATTCAAGTTGAGTCAATTTATTATAAGTTTTCACTTTAGGAGTTGTGACATAATTTTCTAATATTTCAAATTTTCACCTTGGCTCAATTATACCCCGAATGACTCAATTTTACATTATCTTTAGCGGTAGAAAAAGAGCTTAAATGTGAAATGAGGTGAATTTCGACTAAGCACAGGGGAGGTGCGTCAAAAATTGTGAGGAGATTTGTACTAAAAGAAATATTTTTTTAGGGACTGAATTGCAGGTACTTAAAATCTCAGGGACTAGAGTGTAAATACCTAACTCTTGAGGAATTATTTTGCAAATAATAAAAATAAGAGTTAGTGGAGAAATTAGAATGGAGAAGGAAAGATGGAGAAGAGGAGATGAAGAAGAGAAGATGGAGAAGAATGGATAGAGAAAATAAGACAACAATAGAGAAGGAAAGATGGAGAAGAATGGATGGAGAAAAGAAGATAAGGATAGAGTAGGGAAGATGGTGGTGACGCAGAATTAGCGGAGAAATTAGAATTGGAGATAAATATGGAGAAGGGAAAATGAAGATAAAGAAGAGCTAGGGGAGAGATTAAAATGAGAGATAGAGATAGAGAAGGGAAGATAGAAAATGAAAAAGAGTTAGTAGAGAAATTAGAATGGGAGATAGAGTTAGTGGAAAAATTAGAATGGGAGATAGATGAGTGGGTTATTAAAGGAGGAAGAAATAAGCTTGGGAGGGGGATTTTGTAGAGAGAAAATTTTGAATGTTTGAGAAGGTTTTGGAAGATTGAAGAAAAATTTGAGAGAAAAAAATACCAAAAAGTGAGAGAGAATTTTGAAGATAATGGGAATTTAAAGTTGAGTCAATTTATTTTCATTTTTCACTTTTAGGAGTTGTGACATAATTATCTAATATTTCAAATTTTCACATTGGCCAAATTATACCAAGAATGACTCAATTTTGGATTATTTTCAGCGGTAGGAAATGAGCTTAAATTTGACATGAGGTGAATTTCAACTAAGCATAGGGGAGGTGCGTCGAAAATTGTGAGGAGATTTGGACTTAAAGAAATATTTTTTCAGGGACTGAATTAAAAATACTTAAAATCTCAACGACTAGAGCGTAAATACCTAACTCTTGAGGGATTATTTTGCAAATAATAAAAAGAAGAGTTAGTGGAGAAATTAGAATGGAGAAGGAAAGATGGAGAAGTGGAGATGAAGAAGAGAAGATGGAGAATAATGGATGGAGAAAAGAAGATAAGGATAAAGAAGGGAAGATGGTGGTGAAGCAGAGTTAGCGGAGAAATTAGAATGGGAGATAAATATGGAGAAAGGAAAATGAAGATAAAGAAGAGCTAGTGGCGAGATTAAAATGAGAGATAGAGATAGAGAAAGGAAGATGGAAAATGAAGAAGAGTTAGTAGAGAAATTAGAATGGGAGATAAAGTTAGTGGAAAAATTAGAATGGGAGATAGATGAGTGGATTATTAAAGGAGGAAGAAATAAGCTTGGGAGCGGGATTTTGTAGAGAGAAAATTTTGGATGTTTGAGAAGGTTTTGGAAGATGGAAGAAAAATTTGAGAGAAAGAAAATACCAAAAAGTGAGAGAATTTTGAAAATAATGGGAATTTAAAGTTGAGTCAATTTATTTTCATTTTTTACTTTTAGGAGTTGTGACATAATTATCTAATATTTCAAATTTTCACATTGGTCAAATTATACCAAGAATGACTCAATTTTGGATTATCTTCAGCGGCAAGAAATGAGCTTAAATTTGACATGAGGTGAATTTCGACAAAGCATAGGGGAGGTGCATCGAAAATTGTGAGGAGATTTGGACTTAAAGAAATATTTTTTCAAGGACTGAATTGCAAATACTTAAAATCTCAACGACTAGAGCGTAAATACCTATCTCTTGAGGGATTATTTTGCAAATAATAAAAAGAAGAGTTAGTGGAGAAATTAGAATGGAGAAGGAAAGATGGAGAAGTGGAGATGAAGAAGAGAAGATGGAGAAGAATGGATGGAGAAAAGAAGATAAGGATAGAGAAGGGAAGATGGTGGTGAAGCAGAGTTAGCGGAGAAATTAGAATGAGAGATAAATATGGAGAAGGGAAAATGAAGATAAAGAAGAGCTAGTGGCGAGATTAAAATGAGAGATAGAGATAGAGAAGGGAAGATGGAAAATGAAGAAGAGTTAGTAGAGAAATTAGAATGGGAGATAGAGTTAGTGGAAAAATTAGAATGGGAGAAAGATGAGTGGGCTATTAAAGGAGGAAGAAATAGGCTTGGGAGAGGGATTTTTTAGAAAGAAAATTTTGGATGTTTGAGAAGGTTTTGGAAGATGGAAGAAAAATTTGAGAGAAAGAAAATACCAAAAAGTGAGAGAGAATTTTGAAGATAATGGGAGTTTAAAGTTGAGTCAATTTATTTTCATTTTTCACTTTTAGGAATTGTGACATAATTATCTAATATTTCAAATTTTCACATTGGCCCAATTATACCAACAATGACTCAATTTTGGATTATCTTCAGAGGCCGGAAATGAGCTTAAATTTGACATGAGGTGAATTTCAACTAAGCATCGGGGAGGTGCGTCGAAAATTGTGAGGAGATTTGGACTTAAAGAAATATTTTGTCAGGGACTGAATTGCAAATACTTAAAATCTCAAAGACTAGAGCGTAAATACCTAACTCTTGAGGGATTATTTTGCAAATAATAAAAAGAAGAGTTAGTGGAGAAATTAGAATGGAGAAGGAAAGATGGAGAAGTGGAGATGAAGAAGAGAAGATGGAGAAGAATGGATGGAGAAAAGAAGATAAGGATAGAGAAAGGAAGATGGTGGTGAAGCAGAGTTAGCGGAGAAATTAGAATGGGAGATAAATATGGATTAGGGAAAATGAAGATAAAGAAGAGCTAGTGGTGAGATTAAAATGAGAAATAGAGATAGAGAAGGGAAGATGAAAAATGAAGAAGAGTTAGTAGAGAAATTAGAATGGGGGATAGAGTTAGTGGAAAAATCAGAATGGGAGATAGATGAGTGAGTTATTAAAGGAGGAAGAAATAAGCTTGGGAGGGGGATTTTGTAGAGAGAAAATTTTGGATGTTTGAGAAGGTTTTGGAAGATTGAAGAAAAATTTGAGAGAAAGAAAATACCAAAAAGTGAAAGAGAATTTTGAAGATAATGGGAGTTTAAAGTTGAGTCGATTTATTTTCATTTTTCACTTTTAGGAATTGTGACATAATTATCTAATATTTCAAATTTTCACATTGGCCAAATTATACCAAGAATGACTCAATTTTGAATTATCTTCAGCGGCAGGAAATGAGCTTAAATTTGACATGAGGTGAATTTCGACTAAACATAGGGGAGGTGCGTTGAAAATTATGAGGAGATTTGGACTTAAAGAAATATTTTTTCACGGATTGAATTGCAAATACTTAAAATCTCAACGACTAGAGCGTAAATACCTAACTCTTGAGGGATTATTTTGCAAATAATAAAAAGAAGAGTTAGTGGAGAAATTAGAATGGAGAAAGAAAGATGGAGAAGTGGAGATGAAGAAGAGAAGATGGAGAAGAATGGATGGAGAAAAGAAGATAAGGATAGAGAAGGGAAGATGGTGGTGAAGTAAAGTTAGCGGAGAAATTAGAATGGGAGATAAATATGGAGATGGGAAAGTGAAGATAAAGAAGAGGTAGTGGCGAGATTAAAATGAGAGATAGAGATAGAGAAAGGAAGATGGAAAATGAAGAAGAGTTAGTGGAGAAATTAGAATGGGAGGTAGAAATAGTGGAAAAATTAGAATGGGAGATAGATGAGTGGGTTATTAAAGGAGGAAGAAATAGGCTTGGGAGGGGGATTTTTTAGTGAGAAAACTTTGGATGTTTGAGAAGGTTTTGGAAGATCGAAGAAAAATTTGAGAGAAAGAAAATACCAAAAAGTGAGAGAGAATTTTGAAGATAATGGGAGTTTAAAGTTGAGTCAATTTATTTTCATTTTTCACTTTGAGGAGTTGTGACATAATTATCTAATATTTCAAATTTTCACATTGGCCCAATTATACCAAGAATGACTCAATTTTGGATTATCTTCAGCGGCAGGAAATGAGGTTAAATTTGACATGAGGTGAATTTCAACTAAGCATAGGGGAGGTGCGTCGAAAATTGTGAGGAGATTTGGACTTAAAGAAATATTTTGTCAGGGACTGAATTGCAAATACTTAAAATCTCAAAGACTAGAGCGTAAATACCTAACTCTTGAGGGATTATTTTGCAAATAATAAAAAGAAGAGTTAATGGAGAAATTCGAATGGAGAAGGAAAGATGGAAAAGTGGAGATGGAGAAGAGAAGATGGAATAGAATGGATGGAGAAAAGAAGATAAGGATAGAGAAGGGAAGATGGTGGTGAAGCAGAGTTAGCGGAGAAATTAGAATGGGAGATAAATATGGAGAATGGAAAATGAAGATAAAGAAGAGCTAGTTGAGAGATTAAAATGAGAAATGGAGATAGAGAAGGGAAGATGGAAAATGAAGAATAGTTAGTAGAGAAATTAGAATGGGAGATAGAGTTAGTGGAAAAATTAGAATGGGAGATAGATGAATGGGTTATTAAAGGAGGAAGAAATAAGCTTAGGAGGGGGATTTTTTAGAGAGAAAATTTTGGATGTTTGCAATTATACACTCCAATTGTCATAAAAATCCACAACTCTAATTGGCACCTAGGCTTTCTAAGTGTATGTTTACCAAACAAAATTTCCCCCATGGTTGCATCCCAATTCCCTTTTCAATTACAACCTACCAAACAATAATTGCATTTCACGAAATCATTTTCCCCAAAGTATTTGCATTTTTCTAAAGGCATTTCTCCAAAACTAAACTAAACCAGTCCAATTTTCAATTTAAATATGAAAATGCATATTTACTTGGCCAATCCGTTGTTCAAGCTCCGCTACTTGCTGTGGAAACAGAAACCCTCCGCCTTCGTTTGTCAAGAAATAGAACCAGAACCTCTCATTGAACATCCTCAACAAGTCATCTAAAAAAACAACCTCTCTCTTGCGTTCAGGGCTACTTGGGCCATTTATGCTCTAAGAATTTCAAATTGTGCAAAACCTGAATCGAAATCACATTTATCGACATCCATAAAAATATATAACCTTGAGCATATATTAAATGGCCATTGGCCCTGATCAAAATCATGAATATACATACCGTTAAATGGCTTTTCGTCCAATAAAAAATCCATGTTGGGCAGTTCTATGTCATCCAGCAGATGATGTAGCATGTCATCATCAAAATCATCCAAATGAATAGCTCCTCCCCCCAAAGTCGGAGCAGGTGCCGCCGCCCAAGGGACTGGAAACATACTCCACTTATTCCTATGCTCTCCTCTACTCCCCACGGGGAAGGCTGCACAAAACCTAACTATAGCATACCTATTCGGTGGCCCTACACCAGTGAAGTGGTGTCGGATCCTTGCTAGGGCTGTCTCCCCTATCGGAAATTGTCACGACCATAAAAAATTTCCAATTGAGTGAACGGATTATCAGGTTAATTAAATTAACTAACCTAATACGGACCCTCCTAAGTCCTATCGAATCGCAACTTTGATTTTTGTTCAAATGATTTTAAATTTGAAGTCGCCACTAATCGTTTTTGGTAGGTTGATTAGAGACCTAAGTAAATTAGCGGGAGAACTAAGTTACTTCTACGTACCAGAGATTATGAGTTCGGGGACTTGGTTACACTAGTTAGTTAAAACTAATGCTCTTTCAGTACTTTAATTTCATGAATATCCTAATTTGGCAACTCAGGCTCGGTTTATTCCTAAGATTCTAATAGGGTGTTCCCTTTTTGGTGTTTTCACTTTTTAAATGGAATGTATGTGAGTGACATTTTTTGGTATTTTCAAAATATTAAAGATTCCCTGAAGCCGAAAGAGGGAATGTGTTAACGACTTCTGTGCAGTGTTACGACATCTAACAGATGGCTCGGCCTACTCATTCAGGGGTCTGGTGATTCAAAAATTAAATTGTAGAAAGTAAATGACAATAGATAAAGACCACCAATGGAAGGCTCAGCTTTGGCTTTACCCTCTCTTTTGAAGTTTAATGATGCGAAAATTAAATTGCAGGAGTTTAAATGACAGTAAGTAAAAAGCTTTAATGAGCGGCCTAGCATTGGCTTGGCTCTTCCCTTTGGGGTTTAATGATACTAGAATTAAATTACAAGAATTTAAAAAACAGTAAGTAAAAACCTCCAATGGGCGGCCTAGCATCGACTTGGCTCTTCCATTTGAGGTTTAATGGTGCAAGAATTAAATTGTAGAAATTTAAATGACAGTAAGGAAAGACCTCCAATGGACGGCCCAGCCTTGGCTTGGCCCTCTCTTTTGGGGTTTAAGGTACAGGAATCTAAATTGACAGTAAGTAAAAACCTCTAATGGGCGGCCTAGCATTGGCTTGGCTCTTCCTTTTGGGGTTTAATGGTGCAGGAATTAAATTGTAGGAATTTAAATGACAGTAAGTAAAAACCTCCAATGGGCGGCCTAACATTGGCTTGGCTCTTCCCTTTGGGGTTTAATGGCGTGGGAAATAAATTGCGGGAATTTAAATGACAGTAAGTAAAAACCTCCAATGGGCGGCCTAACATTGGCTTAGCTCTTCCCTGTGCGTGAATTAAATTGTGGGAAGTAAATGACCTCCAATGAGTGGAATTTCCCCTTCACATTCTGGGGTTTGAATTCAATAAAATAAAATACAATGAATTGAATCAACAATTCGAATCAAAATCCATCCATGAGTCGATTGAAAATTTGACGGACGTTTTGGACTGTCTGGGCTAATTTTGCTTGCACCTTCATGAAATTACCATTGGTATAGAGTCGATATTACCTGACAAAAAATATGAGGAAATGGGAGATGGATAAAGTGTATACAATTTATGCTAATTTGAGACTAAAACCATAAATAAATGAATAAAGCTCGAATTTGCTTGCTCGTTGATGAGGATGAACTCTTGATTTATGTTGATCGATGAATGAATTGGTGATTATAACTCCTAACTTTAAATTCCCATCATCTTCAAAATTCTCTCTCACTTTTTGGTATTTTCTTTCTCTCAAATTTTTCTTCAATCTTCAAAAACCTTCTCAAACATCCAAAATTTTCTCTCAAAAAAATTCCCCTCCCAAGCTTATTTCTTCTTCCTTTAATAACCCGCTCATTTATCTCCCATTCTAATTTTTCCATTAACTCTATCTCCCATTCTAATTTCTCTACTAACCCTTCTTCATTTTCTATGTTCCTTTCTCTATCTCTATCTCTCATTCTAATCTCTCTACTAACTTTTCTTTATCTTCATCTTCCAATCTCCATATATTTATCTCCCATTCTAATTTCTCCACTAACTTTTCTTCACCTCCATCTTCCCTTATCTATTCTTATCTTATTTTCTCTATCCATTCTTCTCCATCTTCTCTTCTTCATCTCCTCTTCTCCATCTTTCCTTCTCCATTCTAATTTCTCCACTAACTCTTCTTTTTATTATTTGCAAAATAATCCCTCAAGAGTTAGGTATTTACGCTCTAGTCGTCGAGATTTTAAGTATTTGCAATTCAGTCCCTGAAATAATATTTCTTTAAGTCCAAATCTCCTCACAATTTTCGACGCACCTCCCCTACGCTTAGTCGAAATTCACCTCATATCAAAATTAAGCTCATTTCCTGCCCTTGAAGATAATGCAAAATTGAGTCATTCTGGGTATAATTGGGCCAATGTGAAAATTTGAAATATTAGATAATTATGTCACAACTCCTAAAAGTGAAAAATGAAAATAAATTGACTCAACTTTAAACTCCCATCATCTTCAAAATTTTCTCTCACTTTTTGGTATTTTCTTTCTCTCAAATTTTTCTTCAATCTTCCAAAACCATCTCAAACATCCAAAATTTTCTCTCTAAAAAATCTCCGTCCCAAGCTCATTTCTTTCTCCTTTAATAACCCAATCATCTATCTCTCATTCTAATTTTCCACTAACTCTATCTCCCATTCTAATTTCTCTACTAACTCTTCTTCATTTTCCATCTTCCCTTCTTAATCTCTATCTCTAATTCTAATCTATCCATTAACTCTTCTTCATCTTCATCTTCCATTCTAATTTCTCCGCTAACTCTTCTTCACCTCCATCTTCCCTTCTCCATCTTCTCTTCTCTATCTTCCCGTCTCTATTCTTGTCTTATTTTCTCTATCCATTCTTCTCCATCTTCTCTTTTTCATCTCCACTTCCCCATCTTTCCTTCTCCATTCTAATTTCTCCACTAACTCTTCTTTTTATTATTTGCAAAATAATCCCTCAAGAGTTAGGTATTTACGCTCTAGTCGTCGAGATTTTAAGTATTTGCAATTTAGTCCCTGAAAAAATATTTCTTTAAGTCCAAATCTCTTCACAATTTTCGACGTACCTCCCCTATGCTTAGTCGAAATACACCTCATGTCAAATTTAAGCTCATTTCCTGCCGCTGAAGATAATACAAAATTGAGTCATTCTGGGTATAATTGGGCCAATGTGAAAATTTGAAATATTAGATAATTATGTCACAACTCCTAAAAGTGAAAAATGAAAATAAATTGACTCAACTTTAAACTCCTATCATCTTCAAAATTCTCTCTCACTTTTTGGTATTTTCTTTCTCTCAAATTTTTCTTTAATTTTCCAAAACCTTCTACTTGAATTGACAATAACCGATATACATTTGCTTGTGGTAGAATTTCTTTTGCGAAGCTGTTTGGAAGGTTTTAATTCTTGGATGTATTATAATATCTATACTCTTTTTCCTAATTACATTATAAGACTTGGATGAATTATAATATATGCAGTCTTTTTCCTAATTACTTTACAAGTCTTGGATGTATGACAATATTTGCTTGCAATAGTAACTAATACGTTATAATACCTATTAATGCCATAACTATAACAACTGTCATATATAATAGTGCTCGAGTAATCACAACATATAATAGCAACCGATAATAGCAATCGCGCATACTATGTCTATAATAGCGCTCGAGTAATCGCAACATATAATAGCAATCTATATTTGCTTGCAATACTAACTAAAGGGTGCGTTTATTTTACAAAAAAATTACCGTTTTGGAAAACATTTTTGTAAAAACAATTGCATGTATTAGTTACAAAAATAAATGAATCTAAAATAGTGAAATCCTTGTACGCTGATCGGCTAGCGGGACCTCCGTGTCGGAGGCGTCACCCCCAAACTCTCACATTATGTGCATAGGGATCACATATCGTTGGTTTATACTTATATTTCCATAAGCTCACGTGAGCATGCCTGATGTGAGAAACAAGGGTCCCGAAGTATTCGTCAACTCTAATATTATGCCCAATGTGATAAACAAGAGTCCTTGAAGTATTTGCGAACTCCAACAGAAACCAGGAAGCCAGCACAGAGAGGCGTTCATGAGGAGAGAGCATGCGTTCGTGTTCAGCCACTGGTTCCATGGGACGAGCGCGAGGATTGGCAGCAAGAACCGAGCAATCTCAATCGATTGCAAGGTGCATGGTGAGGAGAAGCTGTGCTTCACGCGACAAAAGAAGGTTCTGCAAGTGAAGGCCGAATTGGAAGTTCAAAGGGAACGAGACCCTGGAAGTCAACGGATCAATTTTCAATTGTGGTGACATGGACAATTGATTTGCAACAATGGATCTAGCATACACATCGGAGCCAGTTGGACTCTAAGAGCCAAAAGTTTCGAATATTTTATTTCTCCTCTACCATAAACAACACTCTCCCTCCTCCAACTCTCCCTCTTCATTTCCTTTTCTCGCCCTCCTTATTTCTTTCTTTCTCCTCCCTCCTTTTTCATTTCGTTTTTTCTCCCCACCACTACACGTCTCCATCGTTTGCTTCTTAGAGCGGCATGTCTAACTGGTCTAACTCAACAAAAACAACAAAAAGTTATGTACTTGCTGATTGTTCACTGGTGTGTCCTTGATCTAAAAAAAAATAATGAAAAGTTATGAACTTGCTCAACTTGCGCGAGGAGCATTTCCTCCCCCATATCGTCTTCGTCTAATCTTAGTCCTCAGTCACGGTAGATACACCCTGACAGGCACGAGATAGATTTGGTGCCGCCCAATAGGTGGGAATGCCATTTGTCATAGGACATTTGCGATAGGGGAGACAGCCCTAGTAAGGATCCGATGCCACTTGACTGGTGTAGGGCCATCGAATAGGTATGCTGGAGTTAGATTTTGTGCAGCTGTCCTCGCGGCAAGTAGAGAAGAGTATAGGAATAGGTGGAGTATGTTTCCAGTCCCTCGGGCGGAGGCTCCTGTTCCGGCTCCGGAGGGAGGACATAGAACTGCCCAACATTGATTTTTTATTGGGAGAAAAGCCATTTGACAGTATGCATATTCATGATTTTTTTTAGGGCTAAGGGCTATCTAATGATATGCTCATAGTTATGTCAGTTTTTCGGATGTTGATATATGTGATTTTGGTTCAAGTTTTGCAAAGTTTGGAATTCTTAGAGCACAAATGGCCCAAGTGTTCCTAAACGCAAGAGAGAGGTTGGTTTCTTTAGATGACTTGTTGAGGATGTTCATTGAGAGATTCTGGTTCTATTTTTTTTTCCAAACGAAGGCGGAGAGTTTCTGTTTCCACAGCAAGTAGCGGAGCTTGAAGAGCAGATTGGCCAAGTAAATATGCATTTTCATATTTAAATTGAAAATTGGACTGGTTTAGTTTAGCTTTGGGGAAAGGCTTTTAGAAAAACGTAAATACTTTGGGGAAAGAAATTTCGTGAAATGCAAATATTGTTTGGTTGGTTGTAATTGAATAGTGTATTGGGTTGCAACCGTGGGGGAAATTTTTTTTTTGGTAAACTTATACTTAGAAAGTCTGTTGTGCCAATTGGAGCTGTAGATTTTTGAGCCAATTGGAGTGCGTAATTTACTTGAATTGACAATAACTGATATCTATTTGCTTACGGTAGAATTTCTCTTACGAAGCTGTTTGGAAGGTTTTAATTCGTTTAGAGTATGCCTTGGGCATGGGCCACTGACTCACTATAGGGTCTTGCAAGAAACAATTCTCGATTGTATTACAATATCTGCATTCTTTTTCTTAATTACATTATAAGTCTTGGATGAATTATAATATCTGCAATTTTTTTCCTAATTACATTACAAGCCTTGGATGTATGAAAATATTTGCTTGCAGTAGTAACTAATACGTTATAATACCTATTACAGCTACAACTATAACAACCGTCACATATAATAGTGCTCGAGTAATCATAAGTATAATAGCAATCTATAATAGCAATCGTGCATAATATGTCTGTAATGGTGCTCGAGTAATCGCAACGTATAATAGCAATCTATATTTGCTTGCAGTAGTAACCAAAGGGTGCGTTTATTTTACAAAAACTTTACGGTTTTGGAAAACATTTTCTAGCTTGTGTTAGTTACAAAAATAAATGCTTCTAAAATAATGTAATCCCCGCTAGCAGGACCTCCGTGTCGGGGTTGTTGATCCCGAACCCCGCATTCCATGCATAGGGATTGCATGTCGTTGGTTTATACTTCTGTTCCCCTAAGCTCATGTGGGCATGCTCGATACGAGAAACAAGGCTCCCCGAAATATTCGCCAACTCCAACATTATACCCGATGTGAGAAACAAGGGTTCTCGAAGTATTCGCTAATTCCAACAGAGATCAGGAAGCCCACGCAGAGAGGCGTTCATGAGGAGAGAGTATGTGTTTGTGTTCAACCACTGGGTCTACATGATGAGCGCGAGGTTTGGTAGCAAAAACTGGGCGATCTCAATCAGCTACAAGGTGCACGGTGAAAGGAATCTTTGCTTCACACGACAAAAGAAGGTTCTGCAAGTGAATGTCGAAGTGGAAGTTCAGAGGGAACGAGAGCCTAGAAGTGAACGGGTCAATTTCCAATTGTTGTGACATGTACAATTGATTGGCAGTAGCGGATCACGTATACACGTTGGAGCCAGTTGGACTCTAAGAGCCAAAAGTTTCGAATATTTGATTTCTCCTCCCCCCTAAACGACACTCTCCCTCCTTCAACTCTCCCTCTTCATTTCCTATTTTTTTCTTCTCTCCCTCTTCATTTCTTTTTCTCGCCCTCCTCATTTGTTTCTTTCTCATCTCTCCCTTTTCATTTCATTTTTTCTCCCAACCACCATCACCACCACCTCACCTCCGCCGCTTACTTCTTGGAGTGGCACTTCCAACTGGTTTGTCTCAACAAAAACAATAAAAAGTTATGAACTTGCCCAACTTGTGCAAGGAGCATTTCCTCCTCCATATTTTCTTCGTCTAACTCAACAAAAACAACAAAAAGTTATGTACTTGCTGATTGTTCACTGGTGTGTCCTTGATCTAAAAAAAATAATGAAAAGTTATGAACTTGCTCAACTTGCGCGAGGAGCATTTCCTCCCCCATATCGTCTTCGTCTAATCTTAGTCCTCACTCACGGTAGATACACCCTGACAGGCACAAGATAGATTTGGTGCCGCCCAATAGGTGGGAATGCCGTTTGTCATAGGACATTTGCGATAGGGGAGACAGCCCTAGTAAGGATCTGACGCCACTTAACTGGAGCGGCGTCGCTGAATAGGTATGTTGGAGTTAGATTTCGTGCAGCTATCCCTGCGGTGAGTAGAGAATGGTATAGGAATAGGTGCAGTATGTTTCTAGTCCCTCGAGCGGCAGCTCCTGTTCCGGCTCTAAAGGGAGGAGCTATTCATTTGGATGATTTTGATGATGACGTACTATAGCAGCTGCTGGATGTCATAAAACTGTCCAACATAGATTTTTTATTAGGTGAAGAGCCATTTGATGGTATGCATATTCATGATTTTGATCAAGGCCAAGGGCCATTTAATGATATGCTCATGGTTATGTCATTTTTCTGGATGTTGATATATGTGATTTTGGTTTAGGGTTTGCACAGTTTGGAATTCTTAGAGCACAAATGGCCCAAGTGGCCTTGAATGCAAGAGAGAGGCTGGTTTTTAGATGACATTTTGAGGATGTTCATTGAGAGATTCTGGTTCTATTTCCTACCAAACGAAGGCGGAGGGTTTCTGTTTCCACAGCAAGTAGCGGAGCTTGAAGAGCGGATTGGCCAAGTAAATATGCATTTTCTATTTAAATTGAAAATCAGACTGGTTTAATTTAGCTTTGGGAAAATGCCTTTAGAAAAATGCAAATACTTTGGGGAAAGAAATTTCGTGAAATGCAATTATTGTTTGGTAGGTAGTAATTGAAATGTGTATTGGGATGCAACCGTGGGCGTAATTTTGTTTGTAAACTTAGTCTTAGAAAGTCTAGTGTGCTAATTGGAGCTATGGATTTTTGTGCCAATTGGAGTGTATAATTTACTTGAATTGACAATAACTGATATTTGCTTATGGTAGAATTTCTTTTGCGAAGCTATTTGGAAGGTTTTAATTCATTTGTAGTATGCCTTCGGCTTGGGCCACTGACCCGGTATAGGGTCTTGCAAGAAACAATTCTTGGATGTATTACAATAGCTGTATTCTTTTTCCTAATTACATTACAAGACTTGGATGAATTATAATATATGCAGTCTTTTTCTTAATTACATTACAAGTCTTGGATATATGATAATATTTGCCTGTATTAGTTACCAAAATAAATGAATCTAAAATAGCGGAATCCCCACCACTTGACCTATCAACGGGACCTTCGTGTTGAAGGCGTTCCCCCTGAACCTCCGTATTCTGTGCGTATAGATCATATGTCATTGATTCATACTTCTGTTTCCTTAGGCTCACATGGGCATGCCCGATGTGAGAAATATGGGTCCCCGAAGTATTCGCCAACTCCAACATTATGCCTGATGTGAAAAATAAGGATCTCCGAAGTATTCGCTAACTCCAATAGAGACTAAGAAGCCCGTACAGAGAGGCGTTCACGAGGAGAGAGGTTTGGTAGCAAGAATCGGGCGATCTCGATCGATTGCCAGGTGCACAGGCGAGGGGAAGCTGTGCTTCACGCCACAAAAGAAGGTTCTGCAAGTGAAGGCCGAAGTGGAAGTTCAGAGGGAATGTGAGCCTAAAAGTTGACAGGTCAATTTCCAATTGTTGTGACGTGTATAATTGATTGGCAACAACGGATCTTGTATACACGTCGGAGCCAATTGCACTCTAAGAGCCAAAAGTTCCGAATATTTGATTTCTCCTCTACTCTAAACGACACTCTCCCTCCTCCAACTCTCCCTCTTCATTTCCTTTTTTTTTTCTTCTCTCCCTCATTATTTCTCTCTCTCGCCCTCCTTATTTCTTTCTTTCTCCTCCCTCCCTTCTCATTTTGTTTTTTCTCCTAACCACCACCTTCACCATGTCTCCACCGTTTGCTTCTTTGAGTGGCATTTCCAAGTGGTCTATCTCCACAAAAACAACAAAAGGTATGTTCTTGTCGATTGCTTACTAGTGTGTCCTTGATTTAAAAAAAAAAACAACAAAAAGTTATGAACTTGCTCCACTTGCGCGAGAAGTATTTCCTCTTCCATATCATCTTCATCTAATCTTAGTCCTCCCTCTCGGTAGATGCACCCTGATTAGGACAAGGTGGATTTGGTGCCGCCTAATAGGTGGGAATGCTGTTTCTATCACAGGACATTTTCGATAGGGAGACAGCCTTAGTAAGAATCTGACGCCACTTGACTAGAGTAGGGCCACCGAATAGGTATGTTAGATTTGGTACAGCTATGCCCATGGGGAGTAGAGGAGAGTATAGGAATAGGTGGAGTATGCTTCTAGTCCCTCGAGCGGCGGCTCCTGTTTCGGTTCCGAAGGGAGAAACTATTCAGTTGGATGATTTTGATGATGACGTGCTACAGCAGCTGCTGGACGTCATAGAACTGCCCAACATGGATTTTTTATTGGGTGAAGAGCTATTTGACGGTATGCATATTCCCGATTTTGATCATGGCCAAGGGCCATTTAATGATATGCTCATGGCTATGTCATTTTGCCGGATGTTGATATATGTGATTTTGGTTCAGGCTTTACACAGTTTGGAATTCTTAGAGCACAAATGGCCCAAGTGGCCCTGAACGCAAGAGAGAGGCTGATTTTTTTAGATGACTTGTTAAGGATGTTCAATGAGAGATTCTGGTTCTATTTCTTGCCAAACAAAGGCGAAGGGTTTCGGTTTCCACAGCAAGTAGCAGAGCTTGAACAGCGGATTGGCAAAGTAAATATGCATTTTCATTTTTAAATTGAAAATTACACTGGTTTAGTTTAGCTTTGGGGAAATGCCTTTAGAAAAATGCAAATACTTTGGGGAAAGGGATTTCATGAAATGCAAATATTGTTTGGTAGGTTGTAATTGAAAAGTGTATTGGGATGCAACCGTGGGGGAAATTTTGTTTGGTAAACTTATACTTAGAAAGTCTAGTGTCCCAATTGGAGCTGTGCATTTTTGTGCCAATTGGAGTGTGTAATTTACTTGAATTGACAATAATTGATATCCATTTGCTTACGGTAGAATTTCTCTTGCGAATCTATTTGGAAGGTTTAAATTCGTTTATAGTATGCCTTTGGCTTGGGCCACTGACCCGCTATAGGGTTTTGTAAGAAACAATTCTTCGATGTATTACAATATATGCGTTCATTTTCCTAATTACATTATAAGTCTTGGATGAATTGTAATATCTGCTATCTTTTTCCTAATTACATCACAAGTCTTGGATGTATGACAATATGTGCTTGTAGTAGTAATTAATACGTTATAATACCTATTACAGCTACAACTATAACAACTATCATATATAATAGCGCTTGAGTAATCACAACATAAAATAGCGATCTATAATAGCAATCGTGCATAATATGTCTGTAATAACGCTCGAGTAATCGCAACGTATAATAGCAATCTATATTTGCTTGCAGTAGTAACTAATGGTGCGTTTATTTTACAAAAAATTAATGATTTTGGAAAAAAATTTCCTAAAAACAATTGCTTGTATTAGTTACAAAAATATATGAATCTAAAATAGCGGAATCCCCTCCCGTTGACCGGCCAGTGGGACCTCCGTGTCAGGGTCGTTGCCCCCGAACCCTCGCATTCCGTGCGTATGGATCACATATCGTTGATCCATACTTCTGTTCCCTAAACTCATGTGAGCATGTTCGATATGAGAAATAAGGTTCCCTAAAGTATTCACCAACTCCAATATTATTCCCGATATGAGAAACAAGGGTCCTCGAAGTATACACCAACTCCAATAGAGACCAGGAAGCCCGCGCAGAGAGGCGTTCATGAGGAGAGAGCATGTATTCGTGTTCAGCCACTGGGTCTATGGGACGAGCGCGAGGTTTGGCAGAAAGAACTGGGCAATCTCGATTGGCTACAAGGTGCATGGCGAGGGGAAGCTGTGCTTCACGCGACAAAAGAAGGTTCTATAAGTGAAGGCCGCAGTGGAAGTTCTGAGGGAATGAGGGCCTGGAAGTGGACGGGTCAATTTCCAATTGTTGTGACGTGTATAATTGATTGGCAGCAGCGGATCTCATATACACGTCGGAGCCAATTGGACTCTAAGAGCCAAAACTTCCGAATATTTGATTTCTTCTCTGCCCTAAGCGACACTCTTCCTTCTCCAACTCTCCCTCTTCATTCCTTTCTCTCGCCCTCCTCATTTCATTCCTTCCCCTCTCTCCCTTTTCATTTCGTTTTTTCTCCCAACCACGACCACGACCATCACGCCTCCACCGTTTACTTCATGAAGCGGCATTTCTAATTGGTTTGTCTCGACAAAAACAACAAAAAGGTATTTACTTACTGATTGATGATTGGTGTGTCCTTGATGTAAAAAAAAAAGCAAAAAGTTATGAAATTGCTGAACTTGCGGGAGGATTATTTCCTCCTCCATATTGTCTTCGTCTAATCTTAGTTCTGTCTCTTCGTAGATCCAGCCTGACTGGGACGAGGTGGATTTGGTGCCGCCCAATAGGTGGGAATGTCGTTTCTATCACAGGACATTTGCAATAGGGGAGATAGCCCTAGTAAGGATCAGACTCCACTTGAATGGAGTAGGGCTGCCGAATAGGTATGTGCGAGTTAGATTTTGTGTAGCTATCCCCGCAACGAGTTGGGAAGAGCATAGGAATAGGTGGAGTATGTTTCTAGTCCCTCGGGCGGCGGCTCCTATTCCGGCACCAGAGGGAAGAGCTATTCATTTGGAGGATTTTGATGAAGACGTGCTACAACAGCTGCTGGATGACATAGAACTGCCAAACATGGATTTTTTTATTGGACGAAGAGCCATTTGATGAAATGCATATTCATGATTTTGATCAGGGCTAAGGGCCATTTAATGATATACTCATGGTTAAGTCATTTTTTCGAATGTTGATATATGTGATTTTGGTTCAGGATTTTCACAGTTTGGAATTCTTAGAGCATAAATGACCCAAGTAACCCTGAACGCAAGAGAGAGGCTGGTTTTTTTCAATGACTTGTTGTGGATGTTCAATGAGAGATTATGGTTCTATTTCATGCCAAACGAAGGCGGAGGGTTTCTGTTTCCACAGTAAGTAGCGGAGCTTGAAGAGCAGATTGGCCAAATAAACATGCATTTTCATATTAAAATTAAAAATTGGATTGGTTTAGTGTAGCTCTGGGGAAACAGATTTGGTGAAATGCAAATATTGTTCGGTAGGTTATAATTGAAAAGTGTATTGGGATTCAACCGTGGGGGAAATTTTGTTTGGTAAACTTATACTTAAAAAGTCCGTTGTGCCAATTGGAGCTGTGGATTTTTATGCCAATTGGAGTGTGTAATTTACTTGAATTGATAATAACCGATATCCATTTGTTTACGGTAGAATTTCTCTTGCGAAGCTGTTTGGAAGGTTTAAATTCGTTTGTAGTATCCCTTTGGCTTTGGCCACTGACCCGCTATAGGGTCTTGCAAGAAACAATTCTTGGATATATTACAATATTTGCCTTCATTTTCCTAATTACATTATAAGTCTTGGATGAATTATAATATCTGCAATCTTTTTCCTAATTACATTACAAGTCTTGGATGTATGACAATATTTGTTTGCAATAGTAACTAATACGTTATAATACCTATTATAGCTACAACTATAACAACTGTCATATATAATAACGCTCAAGTAATCACAACGTACAATAGCAATTTATAATAGCAATCGTGCATAATATGTCTGTAATAGCACTCAAGTAATCGCAATGTATAATCGCAATCTATATTTGCTTGCACTAGTAACTAAAGGGTGTGTTTCTTTTACAAAAACTTTACAGTTTTGGAAAACATTTTCTAAAAACAATTGCTTGTATTAGTTACAAAAATAAATGAATCTAAAATAGCGGAATCCCTGCCCATTGACCGGCCAGCGAGACCTCTATGACGATAGCAACCCGTGCGTACGGATCACATGTCGTTAGTTCATATTCTTTTTCCTTAAGCTCACGTGGGGTGCCCGATGTGAGAAACAAGGGTCCCTGAAATATTCGCCAACTCCAATATTATGCCCGATGTGAGAAACATGGGTCCCCGAAGTATTCGCCAACTCCGGCGGAGACTTAGAACCCCACGTAGAGAGGCGTTCATGAGGAGAGAGCATGCATTCTTGTTCGGCCACTGGGTCTATGCGTCGAGTGCGATGTTTGGCGGTAAGAACTAAGTAATCTCGATCGGCTGCAAGGTGTACGACGAGGGGAAGCTGTGCTTCACGCGACAAAGAAGGTTCTGTAAGTGAAGGCTGAAGTGGAAGTTCAGAGGGAACGAGAGCCTAGAAGTCGACGGGTCAATTTCCAATTGTTGTGACGTGTACAATTGATTGGTAGCAGTGGATCTCGTATACACGTCGGTGCCAGTTGGACTCTAAGAGCCAAAAGTTCCAAATATTTGATTTTTCCTCTGCTTGAAACGACACTCTCCCTGCTCCAACTGTCCCTCTTCATTTCCTTTTTTTTCTTCTCTCCCTCTTTATTTCTTTCTCTTGCCCTCCTCATTTCTTTCTTTCTCCTCTCTCCATTTTCATTTCATTTTTCCTCCCAACCACCACCACCACCACCACCACCATGCCTCCATCGTTTGCTTCTTTGAGCGGCATTTCCAATTGGTCTGTCTCAACAAAAACAACAAAAAGGTATGTGCTTGCTGATTGCTGACTGGTGTGTCCTTGATCTAAAAAAAACAACAAAAATTTATGAACTTGCTCGACTTGCGGAGGAGCATTTCCTCCTCCATATCGTCTTCGTCTAATCTTTGTCCTCTCTCTTGGTAGATGCACCCATATTGGGACGAGGTGGATTTGGTGCTGCCCAATAGATGGGAATGCCGTTTCTGTCACAAGACATTTGCGATAGGGGAGGCAGCCATAGTATGGATCGAACGCCACTTGACTGGAGTAGAGCCGCCGAATAGGTATGCTGGAGTTAGATTTTGTGCAGCTATCCCCGCGGTGAGTGGAGAAGAGTATAGGAATAGGCGGAATATGTTTCCAGTCCCTCGGGCGGCAGCTCCTGTTCCGGCTTTGGAGGGAGGAGCTATTCATTTAGATGATTTTGATGATGACGTGCTACAGCAGCTGTTGGATAACATAGAATTACCTAACATGGACTTTTTATTAGGCGAAGAGCTATTTGACAGTATGCATATTCATGATTTTGATGAGGGCCAAGGGCCATTTAATGATATGCTCATGATTATGTCATTTTTTCGGATGTTGATATATGTGATTTTGGCTCAAGTTTTGCACAATTTATAATTCTTAGAGCACAAATGGCCAAGTGGCCCTGAACGCAAGAGAAAGCCTAGTTTTTTTAGATGACTTGTTGAGGATGTTCAATGAGAGATTCTGGTTCTATTTCTTGCCAAACGAAAGCGGAGGGTTTTTATTTCCATAGCAAGTAGTGGAGCTTGAAAAGCAGATTGGCCAAGTAAATATGCATTTTCACATTTAAATTGAAAATCAGACTGGTTTAGTTTAGCTTTGGGAAAATGTCTTTAGAAAAATGTAAATACTTTGGGAAAAGGGATTTCGTGAAATGCAAATATTATTTGATAGGTTGTAATTGAGTTGTGTATTGGGATGTAATCGTGGGAAAAATTTTTGTTACGAGTATGCCCTAAAGCAACCATGTGATGGTCACATGTATGGAATAGATATTGTACTAATAGTAAAATGCATATCTATTATCTATTCGTCTTGTCCGTTTTATTTAGATGAATAAATTCCATTAGATCAGTTAGAATTGATATCCATTCTTGAGGCATCAAGAATATGTGTGACGGGTCAATAGTTGGTCTCTGATCTTCAAATCGGCTCCTGGTCGAAAGATTGTGGATTGGGCATCCATGAGTTCGTTGAGACCAGTGTGTTTGTAGCCTCGCTATTAACCATTGGATGCCAAATAGGGATGACGAGTCATAAGACATCGGGCGTTGGACATCTAACTTGGAACATAGGTGTTCACATCAAAATGAATTTGATCGAATCCACTGAACGTGATGAAAAAGTGACTGACTAACATGGAGGCTTCGTGCTTAGTTAATGTCTCAATCGCTCTTAGCTTTGGTGTGTTAATGATCTTCAGACCTGAGCCGCAATGCTGGCTTGTATATTGGTTGACTGTGGTTCACAGGTACAATATTGGCTGATCATTGATTCGCTTCTGTGCATGATGGTCACAGTTCTCTATATACTAAGTCACAAGCGTAGGCAACAGTTGGGATCTGTCTCCTCAATAGATGTGATTGATATCCTATACGGTCTATGCATGATAGTGCATTAGAAAGTCCTTGTCTAAGGCAGAAGTCGAGAGGAGTTTCGCCGAATGCACGTCAGATAGATTTGTGCATATGATCGAATCTGTGGATTTGACTTGGATATCCATGGCTTTCATTCAATTGAGACATGGTAAGACAGAAGGACTTAATAACACTGAACTAAGGCCAATATGTTCACTTTGTCCTCGCACTTCATTTTGATTAGGTAACCGTGATATGTTGCTAGACGTGACTCATGGTTTGTGGGATCTAAAAATTGATTTGGGACGATCAATTCCTTAAGGAATCTCACTGCCAGTTCAAGGGTGAACCTAGGAATGTCATACGCCTTAACCAACATCTGGTAACGTCCATAACGAAGACGTGATCGTAATAATGCGATAAGACTATTTGGATAGTCAAAATGAATTAAAACAGATTAGATTTGTTTCCTTTTTCTAAAGCTCACTAAAGGACGATGTCATAGATGATGTAATGATTACATCATGCCTGCATCATCGTTGGATAAGAATTGTTATCCAAAAGAAAGGATAAGAAAAGTTATCCTCTAGAAAGTCAAAAGTATGATATGATCTTCTATCCATTTGACAAAGACATTTGGCACATCAAATGACGTGATTTGATCATGAAACTCGAGAAACTTAAGGCCTAGAAGAATGTCTAAAGCCAGTGGATGAGGATCGCCGCAAAAAAACGAAACCATTTGGGCTGCCCAAAAACCGCCTTTGACCAGCCCCTTATCCACGGGCTCTAGATATTCCGTTCTCCTCTCTCTCTTTTCATTTCGTTTTTTCTCCTAACCACCACCACGACCACACCTCCACTGTTTGCTTCTTGGAGTGGCATTTCCAACTGATCTGTCTTAACAAAAACAACAAAAAGGTATGCACTTGCTGATTGCTGACTGGTGTATCCTTGATCTAAAAAAAAACAACAAAAAGTTATGAACTTGTTCAACTTGTGCAAGGAGCATTTCCTCCTCCATATCGTCTTTGTCTAATCTTAGTCCTCCCTCTCGGTAGATGCACCTTGATTGGGACTTGGTGGATTTGGTGCCGCCCAATAGGTGGGGATGACGTTTCTGTCGCATGACATTTTCCATACGAGAGACAGCCCTAGTAAGGATCAGACGCCACTTGACTGGAGTAGGGCCGCCAATTAGGTATGCTGGAGTTAGATTTTATGCAGTTATCCCTACGGTGAGTAGAGAAGAGTACAGGAATAGGTGGAGTATGTTTCCAGTCCCTCGGGCGGTGGCTCCTGTTTCGGCTCTAGAGAGAGGAGCTATTCATTTGGAAAATTTTGATGATGACGCACTACAGCAGCTGCTGGACGACATAGAATTGCCCAACATGGATTTTTTTATTGGGCGAAGAGCCATTTAATCAGGGCCAAGGGCCATTTAATGATATGCTCATGGTTATCTCATTTTTTCGGATGTTGATATATGTGATTTTGGTTCAGGTTTTGCACAGTTTGGAATTCTTGGAGAAAAAATGGTCCAAATGGCCCTGAACGCAAGAGAGAGGCTGGTTTTTTTAGATGACTTGTTGAGGATGTTCAATGAGAGATTCTGGTTCTATTTCTTGCCAAACAAAGGCGGAGGGTTTCTGTTTCCACAGCAAGTAGCGGAACTTGAACAGCGGATTGGCCAAGTAAATATGCATTTTCATATTTAAATTGAAAATTGAACTGGTTTAGCTTAGCTTTGAGGAAATGCCTTTAGAAAAATGCAAATACTTTGGGGAAAGGGATTTTGTGAAATGCAAATATTGTTTAGTAGGTTGTAATTGAAAAGTGTATTCGGATGCAACCGTGGGGGAATTTTTTGTTGATAAACTTATACTTAGAAAGTCCAGTGTGCCAATTGGAGCTGTGGATTTTTGTGCCAATTGAGTGTGTAATTTACTTGAATTGATAATAACTGATATCCATTTAATTTCGGTAGAATTTCTCTTGTGAAACTGTTTGGAAGTTGTACATTCGTTTATAGTATGCCTTTGGCTTGGGCCACTGACCCGCTATAGGGTCTTGCAAGAAACAATTCTTGGATGTATTACAATATCTGCATTCTTTTTCCTAATTACATTATAAGTCCTGGATGAATTATAATATCTGTAGTCTTTTTCTTAATTACATTACAAGTCTTTGATGTATGACAATATTTGCTTGCGGTACTAACTAATGCGTTATAATACCTATTACAACTACAACTATAACAATTGTCATATATAATAGCGCTCGAGTAATCACAACATATAATAACAATCTATAATAGTAATCGTGCATAATATGTCTATAATAGTGCTCGAGTAATCACAACTTATAATAGTAATCTATATTTGCTTGCAGTAGTATCTAAAGGGTGTGTTTATTTTACAAAAAATTTACGGTTTTGGAAAACATTTTTGTAAAAACAATTGCTTGTATTAATTACAAAAATAACTGAATCTAAAATATTTCATCATTCATGAAAATAATTAAATATAGATTATTGTCAATGAAGAGAACATTTACCATTAATTAATTTTTTAAACGATATAAGAAATCATTATCTTGAGTTTTTCATGAACAAAATAACTCAAGTGTTCTAAAGATGTCCTGTCTCATATTTTCTCCCTTTTAACTGTACCAATGGTTTGAGTATTATAAATCATGATTAAAATTTGCTTATGTAAGGATTATATTATGTTAAGTAACCAATAATGGATATTATAGTTTTATTAAAGAAAAATTTTTCTCATACTATATGTCAAGTCTCTCAGGGCCACAGCAAAATAAAAACATCTTGTCCCTTAGCAAATTGTATCCTTTAAACATGCGTCCTCCAATGACAGGGAACATTCACGAACAAATTTAAAGGGTTAATATGATAAATTTTCCTCAACGTGGATTTTGACAAGAGAATTTTCCACATCCTATCTGCGACTTCAAAAAATTGTCATAAACAGGGAGTCAGGAAGATGGAATGGAAAAATGCAGCCATCCATTGCGGGATATGAACTTGCAGAATATTAGGACAATCGCTAAACCAGACGCAGGTCTGAACACATAACACCAATTAGCACATCGATCACATCTCTCTAGCCAATCATGTTAAATAATGGAATGAGGTTTGGTAAATCCCTCATTGAACTCAATGAAAGGGGAGAGTAATACTAGAAAATGTTCACAGTGAGAACCAAACGAAAATCCAGACACAAGACTATCACATGAGATACTACTCTCACCACCAAGCGGTTTGCGCACACTGCCTAGGTAGTCCCAAGATTCTACCATTACCATCACCATCATTGCCACTTATCTCGCACAGTTTCGCCGTACTTAGTGGTTTCTATATAGATAATGGAGGCACATCGGCCTTGAAGATGTTTCCCAAAAGTTCAGTGAATTTCTTATCATAGATCTTCTTCGCCGTCTTCAGCATAGGTTCATTAGTGGATATTGTATTGCTTTGGCCTCCAGAAGGCTGATCCATATCGAAGTTTTGAAGCAACAGGTCGTTCTAGATCCAAGAAAACCTCAAAACAACAATTTAGAGAAGGAGAATCAAAATATCGGTATGCTTCCGAGAAGCACTAGTGGATCATCATTGGTTAATTCCATTGAAGCTTCTCATTTATTGCAATTTTCACAGCCCTACTTAATGAGAAAATACTTCAAAGGGTGCCAAATTTCATGTGAATTGACATATATCGGCATATGGCAACCAATAATAGCATGTCTTCGTCTAATATAGAATTACCCATATTTAAAGCCACAAAGGAAGAGGGGATGTGGTTACTTTCAACAGACGTTGCATCAGTTGCCATATAACTATTTTCTTCTACTTAAGACAGAGGGAAGGGAAGGGGTAAACACAACAAAGTCACTTACGTTAGAAACTTTAACAGATGTGCGTAAATTAAGTCGTGCAGATTCTCCCATGTCTTGATGCATTGCGAGTGAGCATGAATCCAGCGTCCTGGGCAAGATTTCAGGTGGAGGTGCAAATACATCGTGCCCACTAAGCTCTTTGGTTTTAGCATGAGAGTTCAACTTTTTCAACATCCCGTCTGACTCACTTTCCAGCGCCCCACTCAATTCGCACTGTTTCGCAACCTTAGGCAGAGTAATTGGTTTTCTCGGAGAAATGCTCTCTTCGTCACCAAAGGAGATGTGACTGATCCCAGCAAGGGCTTGCTAGTAATGTTTTAACGAGGAAGTCAAAGTAAATTAGGAATCACTATGGAGATTTAAGATTATGCGCACAGAACTTTGAAAATTAAAAAGGATAATTAGGACCTGGTACATTTGCTCAGCCAAACAGATAAAAGAGAAGTACCTAGTACATTCGGATTCCTGGTCTGTTGTTTGCAGTAGTAGTATTGCCATACTCCGACGGATCATTTTCTTCATTTCCCGAAAAGATGCGAGTTCCAGTTATCTCCTTCATTTTGTAACCCTAACACAGTCTCTTAGAAGTTGCAAAAAAGCAACTTCAATATATAGAAATAGGAAAGAAAGAATGAAACAAAGAAAGGATGAACAAACGAATGGGATATATATACATATAAATATGCCCAAACATTTGATAGAACTAATTGGGAAAAATAATATATTGCATTATTTTGCATAGTTATAAGTTGTCGGTGTTTCAAGTTCAATTATTAAACATGACAGGTGTGATGGATATATTATTAATATATATAATCCAAATAATATATTTACATACAAGCCCAATAGGTGAAAGCGTGTTTATGGGCTGGAGCCTAATAAATCGCATATAAACTCTAGAGTTTCTTATGCTGGAGGTAGCACTGTTGAGCATTCCAAACTTGATGTCTCTTGGTGTAATAATTCAAGCAACCCAAAAGTCATCTTCTCTCAAACTCTTCATTTTCTCTCTCAAAACCAATAACCTCCAATAATCTTGAAGTATTAGAATCGTATATCGGATTTGAGCGAGTAAGGTGTCTACTTGAAGATCTCGTCAAGACGAACTTGCAGATGAAATTTACTTTCGATTTCAACGGTCGAATTGGCCGAGATCCAAGTTTGATTCAGGGGGCTGAAATTTTTGATCCAAAAGCCCAGAAATTTTAGCCAATTTTAGAGGGTGAAACTACTTGAATCTTGTTCTACTCGTCAATACGAATGTTTTGAGTAGTCACTCGTGTCAAACGGAGGTCGGACGGCGAAGATACGGCAATCGGAAGTTTCCAACGAGTTTCTGGCGATGAGGGCAGTTCATCTTAAGTTTTTTGGCCGCTACGGATCCATTTTTGGAGATGTTAAAGTTTTTGGGCGCTACGTATCCATTTTTGGGGTCTGTTTTGGCAAATTCCATCTCTACAAAGCAGTTTGATTCAGATCGGGGCCTTTGCTCGACTTTGCGAGCTTTGAGAACTCCAAGGTGCACTCTTTCTAACACTTTGCTCTGATTAAATGGCAAAGCGTAGTTCCTATGATATTATAAAGCTGCAATCATTTGTTGTCACTGAATTTCATGATTAGAAATCACATGTTCAATTTGGCATGAAAGAACGTGAAATATTCTATACTGTTTTGAGTGATTTTGCATCTACCGTCGAAGATGTGGACGAATATCAATGGAACAAAGATGAAGATTTTTGCAGAGATTACTTGTTGAACTCTTTAAATCCTCGTCTAGCTATGACTTATAGTGAGTATAAGACGGCGAAAAGGATATAGGATCACTTGAATGCTTGTCGCGACCCTAAGAATTTTTTTCGATTGGGTTAACGGATTATTAGGTATATTAGATTAATTAATCTAATATGGACCCTTCCAAGTCCTACCAAATCGCAACTTTGGTTTTTGTTCAAATTGTTTTAAAATTTGGAGTCGCTACTAATCATTTTCGGTAGGTTGATTAGATACCTAAGTAAATTAGCGGGAGGACTAAATTACTTCTACGAACCAGAGATTATGAGTTCGGGGACTTGGTTACACTAGTTAATTAAAACTAATGACCTTTCGATACCTTAATTTCATGGATATCCTAATTTGGCAACTCAAGCTTGTTTTATTCCTAAGACTCTAGTGAGGTGTTCTCTTTTCGTATTTTCACTTTTTAGATAGGATACATGTGTGGTATTTTTTTATTTTCAAAATGTTAAAAATTCCCTAATGCCAAAAGAGGGAGTGTGTTAACGACTTCTGTGCAGTGTTACAGTCTACTCACTTTGGGGTCTGCTGGCAGGAAGTCAATGACAGTAAATAAAGATCTCAAATGGATGGCCCAGCCTTAGCATGGCTCTCTCTTTTGGGGTTTAATGGTGTAGGAATTAAATTGCGGGAATTTAAATAACGGTAAGTAAAAACCTCCAATGAGCAGCCTAGCATTGGCTTGGCTCTTCCCTTTGGGGTTTGATGGTGCAGACATTTAAATTGCAGTAAGTAAAAACCTTCAATGGGTGGCCTAGCATTGGCTTGGCTCTTCCCTTTGGGGTTTAATGGTGTATGAATTTAAATTGTAGTAAGTAAAAACCTCCAATGGGCGGCCTAGCATTGGCTTGGCTTTTCCCTTTGGTGTTTGATGATGCAGAAATTTAAATTGTAAGAAATAAACGACCTCCAATGGATGCGCTTTACCTCTCAATTCTGGGTTTTTAGTTCTTTAAAATAAAATACAACAAATTGTTTCAACAATTTAATCTAAAATCCGTTGACGGGTCGGCTGCAAATTTGATAGGCACCTTGGAATTTGTTTGAGTTCACTTTGCACCTCCATGGAATTTATCATTGATACGGAGTTGTCCCTTTTTTTTTACCTACCATAAAATATGAGAAAAAGGGAGATGAAGAAACTGTATACAATTTGTGCTAATTTGAGACTAAAACCATAAATAAATGAATAAATAAAAACACTTAGCTCGAATTTACTTGCTCGTTGACGAGGATGAACTCTTGATTTATGTTGATCGATGAAGGAAATGGTGATGATAACTCCTAACTTTAAACTCTCACCATCTTCAAAATTTTCTCTCTTTTTCGTATTTTCTTTTTCTCCAATTTTTCTTCAATCTCCCAAAACCCTCTCAAACATCCAAAATTTTCTCCCCCAAAAAAATCCTCCTCTCAAACTCACTTCTTTCTCCTTTTATAACCTATTCATCCATCTTCCATTCTAATTTTTCCACTAACTCTATTTCCCATTTTAATTCCTCCACTAACTCTTATTCATCTTCATCTTCCTTTTTCCATCTCTATCTCACATTCTAATCTCTCCACTCACTCTTCTTCATCTCCATCTTCCCTTCTCTATTCTTATCTCCCATTCTAATTTCTCCACTAACTCTTCTTCATCTCCATCTTCCCTTCTCTATTCTTATCTTATTTTCTATATCCATTCTTCTTTATCTTCTCTTCTCCATCTTCCATTCTCTATTATTATCTTATTTTTTACATCCATTCTTCTCCATCTTCTCTTCTCCATCTCCTTTTCTCCATCTTCCCTTCTCTATTCTAATTTCTCCACTAACTCTTCTTTTTGTTATTTGCAAGATAATCCTTCAAGAGTTAGGTATTTACACTCTAGTCCCTGAATTTTAAGTATTTACAATTTAGTCCCTAAAAAAGATATTTCTTTACGTCCAAATCTCTTTACAATTTTCGACACACGTACCGCATGTTGAATTTAAGCTCATTTTTTGCTACTGAAAATAATGTCAAATTTAATTAAAGGCCTTTTGTAAAATTGAGTCGTTCTTGGTATAATTAGGCCAAGATGAAAATTTGGAATATTAGAGAATGATGTCACAACTCCTAAAAGTGAAAAATGAAAATAAATTGACTCAAATTGAATTTTTTTAGACCCGATTCGAGATTATGCTCGTGAAGGAATACACGACCCTGAATTGAATTTTTTAAATTTTCCACGGCCAACATGAAAAGGGATTTAAAATAAAAATATTGACTATTTTTATGTATTTTTGTGGTCTCAAACGCTATTATTTATTAAATATTTTCCTAATTTCTAAAAAATATATTTAAAAAAATACAAAAATTATAAAAAATTATTTTTTACTCAAAAATAGTTGCCTAAGCTTGGCCAAGACTACCAAAGTTGATTTTGTAATTTTCTCATTTTTTCTTGATGTTTTATGAATTTTCGAAAATAACAATATCGAAAAATACTGAAAATATGAAAAATTATTTTTTTTTTATCAAAATTGGTTCTCTAGGCTTGGCTAAGGTCCCCAAAGTTGATTTTTTAATTTTATAAATTTTTATGGATTTTGTATTAATTTTAAAAGAGAAAAGATGATTAAAAATCAAGTGTCAACAGCTGTCCCTCTTTGAAAGGAAACTCGATAGAGGTTCATTTCAAAGACGAGATGACACCTGAATCTTAATCGTCTCAACCTAAGAAAATACAAAAGGTTGTGACATTTGATCTCCAATACCTCCCTGAGTAAGTTCTGATCCAAATCGGACTGGAGGAGGTTTTTATGAAGTGAGGGAAAGATAGAGGAGCGAGCTTACCTAGCACTTACCTGCCCGTTGTGTGGCGATTGCCTGATATGGATACTCTACTAAAAGTGGAATGAGAACCTAAGGATTTGTTATAAGAAAACCTTAGAGTGGTTGAGCTTGGACCCGTGTAGTGGGTCAACTCATGGTAGATTCCTAACAAAAGGATTCTACTGATTAAATTTTAATTGAGATTTGACTTGTATGATAGGTCATCCCATAAAAATGCCTGTAAGAAGGACTTTGTGCCTGTAGAAAGGACTTGGCACCGTAAGAAGGACTTTGAATTGCCTGTAAGAAGGACTTTGGTTGCCTGTAAGAAGGACTTTTGCGTTGCCTGTAAGAAGGACTTTGGGTTGCCTGTAAGAAGGACTTTTGCGTTGCCTGTAAGAAGGACTTTGGGTGCCTGTAGAAAGGACTTAGTGCCTGTAAGAAGGACTTTGTGCCTGTAGAAAGGACTTGGTGCCTATAAGAAGGACTTTCATGCCTGTAAGAAGGACTTTTATGTTCCCTGTAAGAAGGACTTTGGGTTGCCTTTAGGAAGGACTTTGGTGCATGTAGGAAGGACTTTTGTGTTGCCTGTAAGGACTTTTGTGTTGCCTATAAGGACTTTGGGTTACCTATAGAAAGGACTTTGGGTTGCCTATAAGAAGGACTTTGGGTTGCCTGTAGGAAGGACTTTGGTGCCTGTAAGAAGGACCTTTGTGTTGCCTGTAAGAAGGAATTTGAGTTGCCTGTAGAAAGGACTTTGGTGCCTGTAGAAAGGACTTTTTGGTGCCTGTAGGAAGGATTTTTGGATGCCTGTAAATAGGACTTTTGTGTTGCTTGTAAGAAGGACTTTGTGTTGCCTGTAGAAAGGACTTTGGGTTGCCTGCAAGAAGGTTTTTGATGCCTGTACGAAGGACTTTTATGTTGCATGTAAGAAGAACTTTTGTGTTGCATGTAAGAAGGACTTTGGGTTGCCTGTAGAAAGGACTTTGGTGCCTATAGTGTCGCGACCCTCTAAAAAAATTTTAAATTTTAAAGAGGTTAACGGATTATTAGGTTAATTAGATTTGACTAACCTAACGCGTACCCTCCCAAGCCCTACCGAATCGTGACTTTGGATTTTTATTTTAAATGATTTTGAAATTTGGAGTCACCACTAATCATTCTTGGTAGGTTGATTAGGAACCTAAATAAATTAGCGGGAGAACTAATTTATTCCTGCAAACTAGAGATTATGAGTTCGGCGACTTGGTTACACTAGTTAATTAAAACTAATGCCCTTTCGGTACCTTAATTTCATGGATATCCTAATTCGGCAACTCAGGCTTGGTTTATTCCTAAGGCTCTAGTATGGTATTCTCTTTTGTGTTTTCACTTTTTAAATAGGATGCATGGATGGTATATATTTTTATTTGTTATATTTTTTTAACTGTTAAAGATTCCATGAAGCCGAAAGAGGGAGTGTGTTAACGACTTCTATGCAGTATTACGACCTACTCATCTTTTGGGTCTGATGATTCAAAAATTAAATTATAGGAAGCACATGATAGTGAATAAACACCTCCAATGGGAGGCCTAGCATTGGCTTGGCTCTTTCCTTTGGGATTTAAGGTACAGGTATTTAAGTTGCAAGTATTTAAACTACTGTAAGTAAAAACCTCCAATGGGAGGCTAAGCATTGGCTTGGCTCTTCCCTTTGAGATTTAAGGTACAGGTATTTAAGTTGCAGGTATTTAACTACTGTAAGTAAAAACCTCCAATGGGAGGCTAAGCATTGGCTTGGCTCTTCCCTTTGGGATTTAAGGTACAGGTATTTAAGTTGCAGGTATTTAACTACTGTAAGTAAAAACCTCCAATGGGAGGCTAAGCATTGACTTGGCTCTTCCCTTTGGGATTTATGGTGCAGGTATTTAAGTTGCAGGTATTTAACTACTGTAAGTAAAAACCTCCAATGGGAGGCTAAGCATTGGCTTGGCTCTTCCCTTTGGGATTTAAGGTACATGTATTTAAATTGCAGGTATTTAACTACTGTAAGTAAAAACCTCAAATGGGAGGCTAAGTATTGGCTTGGCTCTTCCCTTTGGGATTTATGGTGCAGATATTTAAATTGCGGATGGACTTTGTCCTCTCCATTCTGGGGTATGAATTCTTTAAAATGAAATACAACGAATTGATTCAACAATTTGAAATTTGTGCGCGCTTGAGGACTCCTCCAAGCCGATTTTGTGCTTCCATAGGGTTGACCATTGATATAGAGCTGCGGCTTCCTGACATAAAATAGAGTGAAGTGTCAGTATACAAAATATGTGCTAATCTGCACCTAAAACTAGAAGAGTGGAAAAAGTACTTATCTCCCGTTTTTTTGGGAGGGATTTCTATAATTGATTTTCGCTCTCTATGTTCCCAATATAGAGAGTTTCTTTTGAATTAAGAGGGACTTTTAGTCACAGATCAGTTGAGAAATCGGTGGACAGCTTAGGAGCTTGTCTGGGCCGATTTTTTCATCTCTACGAGATTTTTGCTGTTGACATAGAGATGTCCTTCTCCTGACATAAAATATGGGAAAAAAATGGGAGATGGAGAAAGTGTATACAATTTGTGCTAATTTGCGAGTAAAACCATAAATAAATGAATAAATAAAAACACTTATCTTGAATTTGCTTGCTTGTTGACAATGATGAACTCTTGATTTATATTGATCGATGAAGGAATTTGTGATGATAACTCCTAGCTTTAAACTTTCATCATCTTCAAAATTCTCTCTTTTGGTATTTTCTTTCTCTCAAATTTTTCTTCATTCTAACAAAACTCTCTCAAACATCCAAAATTTTCTCTCCAAAAACATTTTCCCAAACACTTCAAATTTTCTCCCCCAAAAAAATTCCTTCAAGCTCACTTCTTTCTCCTTTTATAATCTACTCATCTATCTCTCATTCTAATTTTTCCACTAACTCTATCTCCCATTCTAATTTCTCCACTAACTCTTCTTCATTTTCATCTTCCATTCTCCATCTCTATCTCACATTCTAATCTCTCCACTAACTCTTCTTCATCTTCATCTTCCCTTCTCCATATTTATCTCCCATTCTAATTTCTCCACTAACTCTTCTTCATTTCCATCTTCCCTTCTCTATTCTTATCTTCCATTCTAATTTCTCTACTAACTCTTCTTCATCTCCATCTTCCCTTCTCTATTCTTATCTTATTTTCTCCATCCATTCTTCTCCAACTTCTCTTCTTCATCTCCTCTTCTCCATCTTCCCTTCTCTATTCTAATTTATCCACTAACTCTTCTTTTTGTTATTTGTAAAATAATCCTTCAAGAGTTAGGTATTTGCACTCTAGTCCTTGAATTTTAAGTATTTACTATTTAGTCCATGAAAAAATATATTTCTTTAAGTCTAAATCTCCTCACAATTTTTGACACACCAAAATTTACCACATGTCAAATTTAAGCTCATTTCTTGCCGCTGAAAATAATGCAGAATTTAATTAAAGCCCTTTTGCAAAATTGAGTCATTCTGGGTATAATTGAGCCAAGATGAAAATTTAAAATATTAGAAGACAATGTCACAACTCATAAAAAGTGAAAATTAAAAATAAGTTGACTAAAATTAAATTTTTTTTAGGCCCGATTCGAGATTATACTCGTGAAGAAACACGTGACTCGAATTGGATTTTTCTGAATTTGCGATGGCCAATGTGAAAATAGATTTAAAATAAAAAATATTAACTATCTTTGTGTATTTTCTTTTGGCCTCAAATGTTATTTTTCCAAAATTTTCAAGTATTTTTGTATTTTTTTTAAAAAAATTAAAAATATATATAATATGAAAATTTATTTTTTGTTCAAAATGGTTGCCTAGGCTTGGCCAGCACTTCCAAAGTTGATTTTGCAATTTTCTCATTTTTTCTTTATTTTTCATGAATTTTCAAAAATAAAAATACTAAAAAATACTGAAAATATGAAAAATTATTTTTGGTCAAAATTAGTTCTCTAGGCTTGGCCAAGGTCTCCAAAGTTAATTTTTCAATTTTATGAATTTTTATGGATTTTTCAAAAAATAAAAATGCCGAAAAATACTGAAAATTTTTAAAAGAGAAAAGATGATTAAAAATCAAGTGTCAACATATAGGAAAGACTTTTGGGTGCCTATAGGAAGGACTTTTGGGTGCCTGTAAGAAGGACTTTTTGGTGTTGAAGGGTACCATTCTAAGATCTGGGAATACCAGGAATCTTGCAGAAGCTCAAACCCAATTTCACTTACCTCAAAGGGTGCCATTCTGGGATCTGGGAAGACTAGGAATCGTGCAGAAGCTCAAACCTGATTTAACTTACCTTGGTGGGTACCATTCCGGGATCTGGGAAGACCAATGATCCTGTAGAAGCTCAAACCCGATTTAACTTACGTTAAAAGATGCTATTCTGGGATCTGGGAAAACCAGGAATCCTGCAGAAGCTCAAACTCGATTTAACTTACCTTGGTGGGTACTATTTTGGGATCTGGGAAGACCAGGAATCCTGCAGAAGCTCAAACCTGATTTAACTTACCTTGGTGGGTACCATTCTGGGATCTGGGAAGACCAGTGATCCTGTAGAAGCTCAAACCCGATTTAACTTTCCTCAAAGGGTGCCATTCTGGGATCTGGGAAGACCAGAAATCCTGCAGAAGCTCAAACCCGATTTAACTTATCTTGGTGGGTACCATTCTAGGATCTGGGAAGACCAAGAATCCTACAGATGCTCAAACCCGATTTAATATATCATGAAGGGTGCCATTCTGGGATCCGGGAAGACCAGAAATCCTGCAGAAGCTCAAACCCGGTTTATATTCTCTTGTTGCTCAAGTATAAGTCAAAGAGGTAGAGATCAAAACATCTCGAACATTTCTGTTTTTGAGACGAATCATGATTCATTGGAGAAGGTGGATACTTGTATGTGTCGCACTGGATTTGAGCACCTTGGCAATCGTCAGAATTCATTCAAAGATTCAGGTTGAAGATATACTTACCTGAGGATTTAAAAGACTGCCTAGTGATTTCTTGACAACCAGGCTTGTTCATTCACTAATTGCCGAGTGGATTTCGAGACTTTGAAAGGCAACTCGAACATCGAAAATGTGTTACCTGTCAGGCAGTGTCAGAGGTAACACATACAAGCATTTTCATCAATGAGTTCATTGGTTCAGCAAAGTTTGCAATGATTAGAAGCATTCTGTGTAATAACTCATGATGCAATCAATCAAGATGTGGATCATGCATGACTATTCTGTCAAGTTTGCACTACCAATTCTGTTCAAGGAGGTTATCACAGTATGAATACCTCGAATGTAATATGAATGGGGGACTTCAGCCTGAAAGGGCTTTCTCTCACTATCGAGAAAGGATGTTTATCCTGATTGCAGGATTGAAAAAAATCACTCAATCTCACTATCATCGCATTCAACAAGGGTCGGAGCAATTTTGCAATTGGTACGATTAAGCCGATCTGGAGGTCTTAATTATGACCGTAATGTAGGCTGGGTCAAAGGCTTACCAAAGGGGACTCTTTTGAGCTAAGGCTTGTTAACAAAAAATTCTTCATCATTTGCTTCGGGTTTACAAGTCAAGAACCCTGCAAAAATGAGAGAGAAATAGTCTTGCTCGTACCTTTTCGAGCGATGCTTAAAGTCTTTTAACTCTATTTTAATTCAAGTGCTTTAATCAGAAAAGTCTTTGAAAGGTTGTAAAGTAGGTTGGGATTGGGGACTAAAGAAGGCTTATTTTGGCCCAGAAGATACATGAGATGGGTTTGACATTGGTGATCATCACATCTTTGTCGCAGTTTCGGCCCTTCTAAAATAGTCCTTAAAGGACACCATCATTGTATGAGGAAGGTGTCAACTTCTGCTGATACCGTAGTAGCTTCCAAACGGTATAAACTTCAACTGAGTATATTTTGCAATTTGACCCATTCGAAGAGTTTTCTTTTGTAACCAGATCCCATTGGGGATTTTACAATAGAAGACAAGATGTTTGCACTGAATGTACGTGAATATAGATTTGCATGGGCATTAGCTTTGCTTTTGACTGGTACTTTGCTTTTTCATGTCCAAGGACTGGCTTTTCTTGTTTTGGTCCCATTTTTTTATACCTTTTTTTTTATCTTTTTTGTTCTGTTCAGGAAAAGAATTTTTGAAAATTGTGCCAAATACACATGTATATCAAAGATTTAGCGCACCTGAAGAGTCGATTCTGGACTTCATGTAAACACACTTCTTATGAGTTCTTCTGCCTTAAGGAGGTGTCATCTTCATCTTGGAATTAGCGGTGATCACCAATGGGAGCTTTAAGAAATGAATACACAGGCTCAATTGGGTAGTGTAAAGGATATGAGTGTATTGGATAGAGAAATGAATGCTTTTCGTTGTCCTAAGGCACTTGAATTATCGTAGAAGGTTGAAAGCTAAGACATACCCGAAAATTGATGTTAGTCCGAGCAAGAAAATTTCTAACCATTTACCTCGTTTCATTCGCTGGGACAACCTCCACTTGGCCCCGATATGGGGTGGTTCTTGACAGGAGTTATGAAATAAAATTGCCGCTCAAATGGGTTGTCAATGGGCACCTGTAGTGTTTAGGGTAGAGAAATGAATGCCTCATTCCTTTCGGTATCGTACCTTTCGCGAGAAAACCCATTACTTTGGGAAATGCGAAATCTATTTGGCACACAGCTCGCCGTGGATATGGGACGTGTATAGAAATGAGATTGCTTTTCATCATCCTGCCATGCCCCATTCTACACATTCGATGCATCATGTGTAGATCATGCTCCAAGTCAGAATCGGTAAATTAAACATGCAGACAAGTCATACATAAATCATGGCATGTGCAAA